>CM060907.1:921720192-922970192 GCA_030737815.1 Allium fistulosum | reverse complement strand
CGACCTACACAGATTGCAGGATACACAATGATTACGCCTGGATCCCCCAGGAAACAATCCGTACCCCTAGGCAAGACTCAGCCAGGCAGTTGCGCTATGCAGTCGCGCTCGTAAGACCATGGGTAACGCCATGGAATTCGAAGGACACTCGAGTATAATATCCGGAAAACCAAAAATCAAAGAGAATAATATCGATAGAATGAATCCAAGATGTGGCCACAAATTGGATATCAAGCAGAAGGCACTTTCCATATCTTTACTTCGAAAATATGTATCATATAGTACCTTTTCAAATCACTTTCAAATATCGTACTTATATAAAATCCATTATATATAAGATTAAATTTTCAAATCAAATACTTTTCCAAAATCAAAAGTATATCAAATCACACTTATATAGACTTTAATTATATAAGATTTCACTTTTCAAATTGAGTACCCTTTTCAAATCTATAGTTTTCGAATCAACCTCATACTTATAGAAACCAATTTTTTTATATAAGTTCGATAACTCCCAAATCAAGTATTTAGTAACACAAGGTTCTCAAATTTCAATTTGTTTCAATATCAATGTATTTTTCAAAATCATATACGCTTTCACCCAATTATTCTTCCAAATCAAATATCTTCAGTTCCAAAGTTTCCAAAATAACAAATTTAGGAAATAAATCCAGATTTCCAAATCAATATAATTAAGACAAACAATTCATTTCCGAAATCAATGGTTTTCAAAATCATTTTATACTCACAAAAAGTCATCTTATACAAGAATCAAAGTTTTCTAAAATCAATTACGCTGTAGAAGAGCCATATGGGATTGAATATCTTTGCTTTTATGGGTTATATATCTTTGTAATTTAAATTGGAAATTTTCTTTTAGTAAGCAAAGATATTCTAACTCGACAGCTTCAATTTCAGCGTCAAAATATATCAATGATATTAGAATATAAGATGTACATACGTCATCATTTCGCAGAATCACATTTGATCGCTCGCTCGATCACACAAGTTCGCTTTCGAACTAGTATTGTCCATTCGACTTCCCTAATGCGGATTTCGATGTGGTTTCTCGACTAGAAGCCATCAGTCTCCTTGCATAGCCATATACTATGATAGAGAATTCTAGAATCAAGCCCAAAATCCATATCAAATATTCGCCATCAAGAATCGAATGAAAAATCCTAACACGAAATGGTGTAATTCACCTCGAACTTGTGTACTCAAACTTGGATCAAATTAATTATGCAAATAAAACAGCATACGTACAAATTATATATTTATTCCAACTTGTTAAATATATAGTTTCATAAATATGTTACTAAATTAAAACATTTAACTAAATTTTTTCAAAGTATATTGAAGACCAATTCTTTCAAAACATTTCAAATCTAAATTTCATATTAGAAAATTTTAAAATTTGCCTTATTCATTTACTTAACAAAACAGTTTCAACTTATTTAAACCATATTACTACATACTTTAACATACATACCTAACTTATATACTTTATAGTTTTCAAAATTTCTTAGCTTTGAAAAGTTAACCTTGATTTGGAAGTGCTCGAACCTTCGAAATAGTTGAAGAAATCATTTTCAAATCTAAGAGTTGGAAATCAACAACAAATCAGTAAATCAATTTTAATAGATAGGGTTATATCAAGTCCGAAACTCAAGGACTGAACACCGGCTTACTTCAAATCATTTCAAATATACATACATATATCCTTTGAATATCAAATCTTACTTCGGAATTTGAAATCAAAATTGGTTTCGCAAAATCACTCGCGTAGCAATGCTACTAAAGTGGCCTCTCCCCTACTCTGAAACTCGAAAATCAATGTCGATGATGCGTGCACTCATCACCGAAATTATTTTCCAGTGACATAAGTGAGTTCTGGACTTCTATTTTCTCAAACTTCTTTTGAAATTTCTTCGAAACTCATTAAAATCATTTGAAACATTTCTTATTCGGAAAATATTTTTAAATCATATTATTATTATATATTTCAAAATCTTAAAACCAATTTCAAAATACCGGAGTTCAATTCTCGAATTTCAAATTTAAAATCCTTCAGTTATAAATCAAATTTCTTATATAGTTTTTTCAAAATTACAAATCCTTTCGAAACCTCAAATTCTTATTTTAAAAGGGTTTAAAATCTTTATCGAAAACATTTCACTTTTATATATAGAATATAATCATACTTATAAAAATTTCGATATATAAAACAATTTCCAAAATACGAATAAACCCGATTTTTCAAAAGGATGATTCAAGAATGGATTTCAAAACAAAGATAGATATTCAAATTAGAGGTACTCTAATCAAATTGGATTCTGATTCGTAGATAAGTTCGAACGAAAATGAGATAATCAATTACAAAACAAATAAGGGATATACTTATATAAATCGCGGGCGACCTTAACCGGTCAACCGTGATTTCAAAATAAGATCAGTGCAGAATTCTGAGGCAAATCGGCATTCGATCGCTAGAGATAGAATTCGAATAACAAGAGATAGCAGCATCTAAACCGAGGGATATATAAATCTCCGGTGAATCAATGCCAATTGTAAAGGAGTTTCACCCCTTTACAAAACATTCAAAGATCGGCGGGATCGCCTATTCTTATAGAGATTATTCGAAGTGGAGTTATGGGATACTCCAGAATCAAAAGAATACCAATAGAGAGAGATAAGAATGAATTTTGGAACCGTAGGGAACGTTCCAAAGTTCAAAGGAAATCGAGTCAAAAGGAAGAGATTAAACTCAAACGAAAGTGATTCTGTAAATAAATTTACAATATATGCTAAGTTTCGCCTAGAGCCAAAGCTCTGATACCAACTGTAACGGCCTGGTATTTTGGACCATTCAAATCGACAATAAATCCACACATGTCTGACTTGAATAATTCAAAATATCAGATTGTTAATTTAAATTTGGCAAAACTCAGCATATGCAGTAAATAAATCAATCACAGAATCACAGACACAGAGTAATACAATAATACGCAGCGGAATAGATAAAATAGTAGTTCATGAAGCTACTATATAAACATCAGAGTTAAAAATAAAATACAACAGAATATCTCAAATACAATGAAGTCTTCAGTACGAATAGAGGACTTCTCTGAACAAATCAACTAGAAGAGCTGAAAGCTGAGTCGATAATTAGATCTCCAAAGGAAGCTCCAAACTCCAAGGGTGAGTCTCAAATGCTGTATCACTCGGTCTGACCCGAGCGTAAAGCAAAATACAAAACACTCGAGTCAGGATTAACATTCTTATACTAATAAATCCAACTCAAGTGAAATATCAACTGAAATACAAGTAACTTAAAGGATGTTTGGGATAACCATCCTCTAAGGATCCATGGAACTATCTACAATGTAGAATTATACACTATAACACCGTGGTCATTTCAATTAAATTTATACTTCAAAACCCACATATCATTTCATTTCAAATATATCTATTTTCCAAAATAGTATATATATTAAATGATTTAAAAAGTAAAGTATTTAAAATTTCCTCAAGTCTCGCAAATCGATTCAAATCAACTTCAAATTCCAGATTCAAATTTATTCAAAGCTCAATTCATCAATTTATTTCAGTTCTAAATATACCATTTATTTTTCAATATATTTCAAACTTTAATATTCAACATTTTCAAAGTTAGATTTAACAATTTCATATAGCTCTTGATTTAACTTCCTTATTATTTAATCAGGGAATATTCACTTAATAAATTCAATATCATCTAACTAGCCTTACATTTCATTTTTACTAAATATTTCCTTAAATTTATTTAAACAAGAATTATTCATCAAATTATTTAAATAAAACCCAAGTTATAAATCATATCTTAAATCTCAATTTCAATAAGTTTCAAATCGGTTTAATTAAATAAAATTATCTTCCCAACCTTAACTTATTCAAATTATTACCAAAATCTATTTTGAAATATAATTTTTATACTTAAACATATCATATGTATTAAATCCATCCTAATTTAAATTAAATAATTTAAGGCTCAACATTTATTAAAACCATATATTTCTTTCCAAAACCATAGAATTCATTTTCAAAATATTTATATATATGGACCAACGGTGTCTGTATATATATATATATCATATGGTTAAGTGATACGGATATTTATCATTTCAATCCAAAATTTAAATATATACGGGTAGATATCATTTCGACCCGTAATCCCAATTTCAATACAAATGAAAATCGCTTGGGTTTATCATTTCAACCCATAACGATTTTCTCCTATTCTAAAGTCCGTTCAGGTATGTATCATTTCAACCCATAGTGAATTCTATACTAACAGGGAACTTGCAGAGTGATAACAGATAATATAAAATACAACAACAGGCATATATCATAAATAACAATATAATATAAACAACAGGATATGGTGTCATATCCCACAGGTGAACAGTTACAGATAATAGCATATATAACAATTTAAATAACTACAGCAACATATTTCAATTGTCGTTTCAATTGAAATCAAATTTAATAAATAAAAGAACGTTAATCGTGAGTGATTGCTCACCTTTCGAGGATAGATAGATTGGACGATGAACTTTAGTTACGAATTGCAAGCACGACTTCTAAATCAAAACTAGATTGGCACGAATCGACGATCAAAGCTGATAAATAGAAATAAAAGAATTCAAATCAGAACTAGATCGCTGAAGATGATTGATATAAGTGAATTTATATAACTATATGTAACCATATATATAAAATCATACTTTAAATTTAAACATAAATAAAATTAAATATATATATATATATTTATACGTTTCAGAAATCCATTGTATTAAACAAAGACACACAAAATAAACAACCATATCTACATGTATACAAATTGACTTCCATATATCCACCGCAGAATACATAAAACATGGGCATACTAGTATATAAATGTACATATAGATATACTATGCTGGTTAAAACAATGTGCAGACACAATCAATAGCTTCTACTAAATGTATTTATCAGACTCCAATTTATTATATAAACAACACACATGCATTAGAACTTTAAGGTTTATATAACAGGTATAGATTCAAAATTATTATAAAGCTGTCGAAAACTATGTATGTTAATGTAACTCATGCAAACCGATCCTATAAAATACTAATATACATGTTATATGCAGACTCACATATACAACTAACAGTCGATACTAAAGTAAACAAAAAAAATGTATACGAATCTGTATATTCTTCTTTTACAAAAATATAGATACTGCACCCAGAAAAGTCGAAAGGATAACTCAAAATATATTTAAAACAAATAGACAACTAATATAACTTGCTATAGATTTAACGTACTTTAAAAACTTAGTTTATTAAAACTAACGTATGCTATACTTTTATAAACTCACTTATATAACAATGTACAGGCGCCTATGTATATACCAGTAGACTGATCATAACTTTGACATATAAAACTGATATTCATACATATATATAAACTAATATACGTAACTATATAAAATCTGATATTTTATAACACCTTAACATATTATAAATTTGCTATGTTTTAAAATATACTTTTTATAAAACATACTTTATATATATACAACACGAGTTAGACAAGCTTACATAACATATAAACTTATAATATAGACATATGTATAAACTACTATATAATACATATATATATACCTTAGGATCAATGTTAGGCTTAGCAGCCACAAAGGAGAACATGCAAGCATGCGGTTAGGGGCGGATCAGAGGGGATGTGGAAGATCGACACGAGATCGGTGGCCGATGTGAAGTAGTGGGCGCGGCGACTGGAGGGTTGCTCGGCCGAGGCGGGGCTGGTGGCTGTGATGTGTTTCTCGGCACAGAGGAACTTGGTTGAAGCACGAGAGAGTGGGGAAGCAGGGTGCTAGCGGTGAGAGGGAGATGGGGTGGCTCGGAATGATTGGGAGGTGATAGGCGGAGGTGGGGTCTGGAGGGGAGAGACATGCACGCGAATGCAAGGGAGGGTGATGGTGTTTGGAGTGCTGCCTTCATTTTTGGGCTGTTTGAGGTTGGTGGGGTTTGCGAAGCTGGTTTGGATATGGTCGAGGCTGCTGGTTGTGGGGTCAGGTTTTTGTGGTGGTGGTGCTGCCGAGTGCTGACGTGGCGGAGGTTGTGGGAGGATGGGCGAAGCTGGCAGCGTTGTGTCAGGTCGAGAGAAAGAGAGGGGTGAGTGGTTGGGGCTTTCGGAGGCTTGAAGAGCGGCAAGGCTAAGGAGGAGGAGCTGGGTAGGGCTGCCGAACGTGGAGGGGATGGGCGGTGGATCTGGTGAGATGAGGGCGAGGTCGGTGGGGGTGTTTGGAGTTGCTCGCAGGCTGTTGTGGATACAGGCATTTCTAAAGCTTAAGATATAAATTTTGTTAAAATTTTTGAAGTAGAAGAACAGATCTAGGAATGGAGAAATGAGAGAAGAGAGGAAGGATGAATAGTGGGAGAGATCTTGTCAAGCCTAGAGAGTTATTCTTGTATGTAACGTAGATAAAATTTGAACCGTTAAAAGAATGAATGCAAAAGGGTAAATAATTCTATACGTTTAGAATTTTGAAATGGTAGACGGCTGAATTCTAGAAAGTAATAAATGTAAAAATGAATGCCAGTGGCTATTCTATTCCAGCAGTTTGAAATTTGAAGGCACAACAATGAAAAGGTTGAAAAAGTGGTACCGATACATTTAACCATTTTCAGGGGTTTCACCATGTATCGGACTTCGAAACATAGAATTGAATATACTACAGAGATCAGCACGATGATATGATTAAAACGGTATATAGATATCTGTGTTACGATCATCCGATCAAAAGTCGGTATCGTTACCCAAAATGCTGCTATTCTGCTAGAAATAAGATAAACGGAGCAATAGAAGTCCAAATTTGAAAAACCGAAGGATGACATCTCACTCAGAAGAGGACTTAGAAATTTACTGTATAAAATATTCAAGTTTGGAAAATATTTTATTACCGTCAATTATTAACTGATTTGAGTTTAAATAAAATTATACCATAAATACTTCAATATTATCAGGTGAAAATTTACCATTTGCTATGTTTTTAAATACGTATCCCAAATATTAGAATTTTATTTCAAAATTTTATTATTTAAAATTTCACAAAAATTCAATTAATTACGTTATAAAAATTATTAAAATTTACGGGTCGTTACACAGACCATGTTTCATAAACCATACTTATATAGATTATATTTATAAAGTTTATTTACTTTTCATAAATAAATCTCTATATACATTCCTTAGTTTCATTTATCTTTTCTTACAATTTTAGTAAACTTCTTTTATTTGTAATCTTTATTATATAAATTTCATATCAAACAAAGTCTTTAAATCCTAGTTCCAAATACCTTCTACCTTTAAATAAGATTCTTTTATTTATAAATTTCTATTACATAATGCCATCAAATTTCATAAATAAATACCCTACAAATCCTTTGTAAAATTGTTTAATAAACAATATAAAATACCCTTTATGAAAACTATTTCATAAGTGCATATCAAAAATATTTCATTTAGAATCAATAGTTAATAAAAGACAAGTGATATTAACAATTGTTAGTAAAACATTCGTATTTCTAAATTCCACTTTATTTATTCTCAAATATATTTCATACTTGTTTTTGTTTCAAATAGTTTTAATTTAAATACATGGTATATTCATAAATTATTATGCAAATATTATTTACATAAATATATATTTAAAGGGAATTAAAACAATTTCGTATAAAACATATGTTACAATAAAACCCTTCTTCTATTTATCATATTTATATTCCACGATACAAATCCAAGTTAGAAAATATTTTATATCAAATATAAATGTTTCCATAAATTACAATATTCCCCTTCCCTGTTGTATAAAGGTACATTACTTGTAAACTAATTAATCACGGTTAAAAAATCAACACACCATAGTCAATGCTTAAAAATTGGCTAAGCACGACTAATCAAACAATAAATGATAATAATTGAATATTATCATTTCCTAACAAACAAGTACATCATAATAACTGTCTCAATTATAAAATTACTCTTTTATATATAAAATATAATTCTGGATAAAATTATTTCATTTACCTATTTTCAAAACAATACTGTGTCCACTTGTCATGTTTAAGTATTTAGAAATCCCTATCGATACCATCGGCTAGGGATAGTGTGCCGAAGACTGCTTTTAGGACACCATCCGGTTTCTTTGAGTGGCTGGTAATGCCGTTTGGATTGACCAATGCACCAGCATATTTTGTGGATCTTATGAATAGAGTGTTCAGAGATCAGTTGAACAAGTTCGTACTAGTGTTCGTGGATGATATTTTGATTTATTCCAGAACTGAAGAAGAGCACAAGACGCAGTTGCGTATTGTTTTGGAAATCTTACGGAAACATCAGCTGAAGGCTAAATTTTCAAAGTGTCACTTCTGGAAGAGTGAAGTGAGGTTCTTAGGCCATATTATCTCTGGAAATGGAGTAGCGGTTGATCCCGCTAAGGTGGCAGCAATCCAGGATTGGGTTAGACCTAAGAATGCATCAGATGTGAGAAGTTTTCTTGGATTAGAAGGATATTATCGTCGATTTATCAAAGACTTTTCCAAGGTGGCTGCACCATTAACAGGATTGACGAAAAAGAACCAAGTATTCAGATGGGATGCTAAGTGTGAGCAAGCTTTCGGAATCCCGAAGGAGCGATTGACAAGTGCTCCTGTTTTGACTATTCCAAGTGGAAATGATGAGATGGTGGTTTACACCGACGCATGTGGTACTGGACTTGGAGCAGTGCTGATGCAGAAAGGTAAAGTTGTTGCGTATGCAAGTCGACAACTGAAGCCGCATGAAAGGAATTATCCGACTCATGATTTGGAGTTAGCGGCGATTGTATTTGCTCTGAAGATGTGGAGACATTATCTATTAGGAGTTCGATTCGAGTTGTTTACAGATCATAAGTCGTTGAAGTATCTTTTCTCCCAAAAGGATTTGAATCTTCGGCAGCAACGATGGCTAGAGTTTTTGGCATCATATGATTTTGGTATAGCCTATACTCCGGGAAAAGGTAACGCAGTGGAAGATGCGCTAAGTCGAAGACATGCAGGATTGGGAGTCATGTTTTCAGAGTGGAAAAATCTCGAGTATTTAGCTAGATTTGACTTCAGGCCCAGATGTGAATTGGAACCTGAGATGTTGGCAAACTTATCGATAAGACCGACTCTTGTGGAAAGAATTGGCGAGAGCCAAAAGCGAGACGATAAGCTTGTCAAGATTATCCGTGATTTGGAATCTGGGTTGGACCCAGAGAAGGATAAAGGATTCGAGGTCGATCAAGAGGGTTGGCTTCGGAAGCAAGGACGACTAGTTGTTCCCGATATAGATGAATTGAGAAATGAAGTTCTGAAGGAAAGTCATCACTCAAAGTTGACAATTCATCCAGGTGGAAATAAGATGTATCGGGATATGAAGAGAACCTATTACTGGGAAGGTATGAAGAAGGATGTTGGAAATTTTATTTCCATGTGCATGAACTGCCAGTTGGTAAAAGCCGAACAGAAGAAGCCAAGTGGACTGCTTCAGCCATTAGAAGTTCCTACATGGAAGTGGGAGCAAGTATCGATGGATTTTATCGATGGGTTACCTAGAACAAGAACGGGAAATGAAGGGATTTGGGTCATCATAGATCGTCTGACTAAGAGTGCAAGATTCATTCTTGTTCGATTGACTAGGACTGCATCAAAGTTGGAGGAGCTGTATGTTAAGTGGATAGTTCGATTCCATGGTATTCCGAAGAGTATAGTGAGCGATAGTGACCCATTGTTCACTAGTGGATTTTGGAAGAGCTTCCAAGAAGTTTTAGGAACTGAGTTGTGTTTGAGTACAGCTTATCATCCCCAAACAGATGGTCAGACCGAGAGAGTCAACCGAGTTTTGGAAGATCTCCTTAGAGCATGTGTTTTGGATTTCGGAGGATCATGGGAAGATCATCTTCATTTGGTGGAATTTTCGTATAATAACAGTTACCAGTCAAGCATTGGTATGGCACCATATGAGGCATTGTATGGAAGACCGTGTAACTCTCCGACATGTTGGTTAGAAACAGGAGAGAAGTTGATACTTGGGCCAGAGATGATTCGACAGACTTCGGATTTCATAGAGATCATTCGGCAACGAATGAAGGCAGCCCAAGACCGACAGAAAAGTTATGCCGATAAGCATCGTAAGGATTTGGAGTTCGACGTAGGTGATATGGTGTTTGTGAAGATTTCTCCACTGAAGAATGTTATTCGATTCGGGAAGAAAGGAAAGTTGACTCCGAGATTTGTTGGACCATTCTCGATTATCGAGCGAATTGGAAAGCTCGCCTACAAATTGGAGTAACCAGAAAAGATGTCGAGTGTGCACAATGTTTTTCATGTATCGTATCTACAGAAGTATGTGCACGACTCGAATACTGTGGTTCCTGCTGATAGCTGTGAAGATTTAGAAGTTGATCCAGTCAATAAGAGACCTCGTAAGCCGCTTCGTGTTGTGGAAACTGACACGAAATAGCTTAGGAGGAAGGCAGTTAGGTTGCTCAAGATACAATGGAGTGATGATGATAACGACTGTACATGGGAGGTGGAAGAGAGGATGAAGGCAGCTCATCCTGAACTCTTCAAGGTATGGCCCTAAGGTGTCGTGTAATCTAACGACATTGTAACTTGTTCTAGTTTTAGAATTCTGCATGCTAAGCTAGAATTGGATGCATGGTTTATTGATTGCTATGGATGGTAGGCATGCAGAATAGTCTTTGATTGCTCTTGTTTGTTTGGAATTTCGGGGGCGAAATTCCTAAGAGGGAGAGAATGTAACGACCCGTATTTTTACGGATCGAAACATCGTAAAACAGTTGTCATTAGGTCGAAATGTTGATAAGTCGTCCAGAGTATAAGTCGTGGACGAGATAAGGCTTAGGTCGTATAGTAGTTAGGTCGGAGCAGACGACTTAAGGAAGTGGAGTGACCTAAGGAAGTTGGCGACCTAAGGATTATGGGATAAGTCGTGTAGAAGTTAGGTCGTGTGGTGGCTTAGGTCGAGTGAATGACTTAAGAGTTAATGACCTAGTAGTTAGCGTATTGGTTTAGGTCGTACTGGTTTAGGTCGTATGCTAGTTTGGGACAACCTAGAGGATTTGACCGACCTAAGGAATAGGCAACTTAAGGAAGTTGGCGACCTAAGAGTTAGCGGTATAAGAAACTGGGCGAGTTAGCGACTTAAGGAGTATAGGTCGGCAACGACCTAAGGAAGGAGCAGTTAGGTCGTCCAGACGACTTAGGGGTTAGGTCATAAGACCCTGTGTATAGTTGAGTCGTTAAGGTCGTTATGTCGTATCCCAGTTAGGTCGTTAGGTCGCGTAAGGACCTAGGCTGTTAGGTCGCGTGTGTGTTAGGTCGCATACGTACTAAGTTGTATCTCGTTGGGTCTTAGGTCGTGCCTAAGTGTTAGGTCGCGCGTACGTTAAGTCGCGTCTCAGTTAAGTCATAGGTCGTGACATTTTAGGTCGTGACATTTTAGGTCGTGACATTTTTAGGTCGTGGACGACCTAAGGGGAAGCGAACGACCTAAGGAAATCAGCCTATAAATAGGCGGGTTTTTCTTCACTTTTTGGGATCCGGATTTCGAAGCGACGAAGTGCTGCCATTTTGAGAGCTCGAGTTCTACACTTCTTCACTTCTTTTCTCCACTTTAGTCTTGTGATCCCTTCCATCCAAATCGAAGATCAAATCGAAGTTCCAAGAGATTAGATTGAAGATCTTCATCCATCGAAGAGAGATTTCATCGTTTGAAGCGGAGTTTTGATAGATCGAGTTAGATTCTTCGTTGTCCAGATCTGAAGTGTGTTGCTTTGAGGTTTTAGGTGATTCGGTGAGTGGTGATTATCTCTCACACGGATCCAAAGGAGTATATTGGATTATTGGCTTGATTTGGTGTTAAAATAGTGATTTCCATGCATTTTCATAAACTTAAGTGTAGATCTATTGTTCATGATGATTTGACATCCATTTTACTATATGTTAACCTATGCAAGTTCATTCATCAAGTTGTAAAGATATTGCTCGTGATTCATGCTTGTTAGATTTAGTCTCTTTAATTACAAGATTGCCATTATTGTTAAAATTGTTTATTTGATCATGTTTGAATGCTTGATTACTTGGATTAATGTTTGACTTGATTGATTGTTGTAAATTAGTTGATTGATGATTTGATTTGGACAAGTTAGTCGAAGATGATTCAAAAGCTAAGGGAAAGGCTCTTGAGTTGGAAAAGCTGCTCGTGGCATATGTGGCGGATGATGAAGCTCATATGGATAGATTTGATGATGATGATGTTGAGATGAGGCTTTGCTATGATGAGACAAAGCGAGGCATGGTATGAGATAGCCTTGGTTTAATCCAGACGGGATCATTCCAAGCATGTTGATAACTCGGTGAAATGGTTCGAGTTGAGGATAATGGTTTGCTCGAAAGGCGCTTGAGCTAGTTTGGAAATAGTCGTCGAGGAGGATGACTAGGAGGCTGATATTTCATCGTTGTTGAAGTTTCTAGCAGACTCAAAGAAAGAGTACGTTGGGCAGATTCGATAGTCCCTAAAGACTATGATTGTAGTCGAGTACTCTGGGCAGATTCGATAGTCCTAGGCACGGGCTGCGACGACGTGCGGAGATCTGTCTAGAACCGGGGTTGCCATTAACCCTTGACGGACGGCTGAAAGAATGTGTCGGTCATTCAATTAACGGTGGTATCGAAGCAATGATAACAGTGATAGCCAGAGTCATGGATGTTTGGTTGTATCGTCATTCGGTCTCAAGAGTGATATTTTCTGGGTGCTTATCTGATCTTGGTTTAGGCCTTGGGGGTTTGTACTTGGAAAACACCGACCTTGACTCGAGTGATAATTGCTTTACTTTAAATGTCTGCTTTGCTATGTTTATTTCTGCTTAGTGTGTCTGGGGGCTATCACTGTAGAAAGAGATGGAGTGGGAGGGTTGGATTCCTATTCCTTTTACCTTTATGCTCTTTTGGTATGTTGTTAGTTAATTTACCGCTCACTAAGACTATTGTCTGACTCAAGGCTTTATGTTTAACTCTTATTGCCTTGGGCTGTTCATCCATTTTGGGACGGGCAGACTAGGTAGCAGGTGACAGGTGTTGTTCTTACTCTCCAACGATGCTGATGACGAAGACGAGCTGGAGGCTTTGCATATTATTTTCTTACTATATGTATTGGATGTTCCGCTGCTTTGTATATTCTCTGAGTGATATATAGTGAGGCTTGATGTATTGACTATTCAGATGTTTGTACCAAACTATTATGAAGTTTAATTGAGATTCTGTTATGTAAAGCTTCACTATATATACTTTCTATTGTATGTTATCCATGCGCTGTGAGTTATACGATAGATTTTGTTGTTTTTAATTTACCTTGGCAACCGTCCATGGATGCCTGGCACACTTTACAGCGCACTATTCCTATGTTCAGTGCAGGGGTCATGGGTGGTCGTCACAACATAGGCTCCTGTTTTAGTCATTTCAAATTGACATAAGTGTCAGGTCATCCATCATCGTTCTCTTTCTTCATTCCAGTAAATGCAGCTAATTAAACCTCTACACTCTAGATAACATCGACCACGTACACAATTATTAAAGTGGTTCCAGTATTGGCAGAGAGTATGTCAATATTCGGTCCCGGTCTCTTTAACGACTGAACGTCATTTTTAGCATCGGTTGGTTCTTTTATATTTCAAGAACGAATTATACTTCATATCCAAATATCAGATTCACTTCAAAATCATTTAGAACTCAAAAATAGGATTTACTTTCATATCAAAATATTCATACTTAAATCAATGATTTAAATCTAAATAGTTCCCAATTTTAAAACAATCAAATATTGAGAATAGATTTGAATAATTAAAATAGCTTGAATATTGAAAATAGTTCGAATAATTAGAATAGTTTTGAAGATTGAAAATAATTTTGAATATAAAAATAGTTTGAATTTAATTAGTTCGAATATTAAAAATAGTTAGAATATTTAAGAATGGTTTGAATAATTAAAATAGTTTTGATATTGAAAATATTTTTGAGTATTGAAAATAGTTTATATATTAAAATAATTTGAATATTAAAATAGTTTACATATTAAAATAGTTTGAATATTAAAATAAATTGTATTTAAAATGGTTTGAATTAAAACTGTTTCTTCCTTTCCTCAAGCAATTTGAACTCAGGTCCAAATTTCAAATCAAAACAAATTAAATTTTCACCTTTCAATTCAATTGACTTCAAATCCCAAAATTCAAAATACCAATAAACCACTTTAATTAAAAATAAATTCAAAGTTAAAATTTCAATTTTTAAAACCTCAAAAAAATTCATTCTAGATAATTTTACATGTTTCAAATTCAACTTTAAGATTTAAAGTTAATAACTTCACATTAAATTCTTTAACACAATTCCATTTAAACGGTTTCCATTCCAAAATTTCAAAGTTCAAATTTGAAAACAATTCAATTCATATAAATCCAATTTTATTTTCTATAAAATAATGTTGTTAAAACAAATTCAAATTCAAGATCTAAAAACCATTTAATTTAACCAAATCTGGTGTTCATATATAATTTTCTACTCTATGGCCAAGTGATCAGTTATTTCAATTTTAATTACATGGATAGATATTTATCATTTCAACCCATATTTAAATGACATAAGTATATACCATTTCAACCTATTTCTTAGTTCATTTCAAATAATCCAAATGTCAATTTATATGATGTTAATAATATATAGGGCAATAACAAGGATATGTTAAAATAAATAAACAAATATATAACCAATGTATCAATCAATAGGCATCAAATTGGAATCAACATCCAAATCAACCCATATATCACAATAATTATTAGTTATAAGATGTTGGATGTTTAACTAGGAATTAAATTCTATATCAATTTAAAGGTCAATTCAATTTGTAGTCAATTTCATATTAAAAATCAATTCAATTTTGGTGTCAATTCAAATTCAATATCAATTGAAATGTCAAATAAATTTCAAAACAACAATTAATATAATTAATCACTTTGTGATTTTGATTCAACTAACATCAAAGAATTTTAGTATTGCATGAGTGGGTTTAATCACTCACCTTTGATTTAGACCATTAAAATCAAAACAGAAACCCAAAATCCAACAGTCTTCAAACTCAACCAAACCAGTTTCATATCGTTCGAAACTTCAATACGAATCCAACAGAAGAAACCCCGCGTGAATTGGAGTTTGTATGGAAAAGTTATTTGCATTAGATTTGAATTTTAAAATTAAAATAAAATAAAATGAATGGCAAATGGTAGATTACCCTTTCTCTTTTAACCCCACCGTTTGAACCGAGCTCGATATCACCCATCAGCCATCGCGTTTGAGAATCCACCGCCGCAACCACATGTTGCCGTTCAACAATTGAACCTCCCTTTATCATAGCCACCTCGGCTTGCCGCATCAGCTCCCTCCATCGCGCCAGCCTCACCGCCACCTAAAGCCCCCCCCCCCAATACACCATGGATCGGTCAAATATTGGCCAATCCCGGTGAAGTTCGACACATATAGCATAATCATTCTTATGTATCATCTCTGTTTTGCCTCCTTTGCCCGATGCAACTCTTTGATTGCCTTATCGTCGACGTTTCGCCGTTGAACGCCAAAACCTAAGATGGATGGCAAAGAATAGTTCGTTGATTTTTGGTCAACTAGAGCCTCCAATCGAAAAATGAATTTCAGACGCAGATTCCATTCGTCAAGAGCTTCACGACGATATTTAGTTTGATATATTTCTATCAGTTTGAATTTTGAATTGATTTTGAAATCAGTAATTAGGTTTTTAGGATAATTAGGTTTTTAGGATAATCATCAAAAAAACAAGTTAGATCTGGAAGAAACTACAGAAGAATAGAACAGAAAGACATAGAGGCTGCTAGGGTTTTATAACAACATGTATATAGGGAAAGATGGAACAGGAATAGATGGAACAGATCGATTGGGCCAAAGCGATAACAAAGGCCCATAACCCGTTTCGTTCCCGAAACGAAAATAGTCATCCTATATACTGATATATAGGTTTATAATATTTCTAAACCCAATGGAACTAGTTTCAGAACCTAATTCTATTGTATATAGAAGTTAGCTCTAAAATCAAATTATACTTATTTTTACACATTAATTAAAATGAATTATTATTAAATTGATTTAGTCACTTTCAAATTCTAAATTAAACGTTTTCTATCATCATTCTTTATTAAATAGAATTTTAATAATCTTTTAAAATTAAATTTTTTTCATGTTAAACTCAAGATTTAAATATTAAATTAATTCCAATATTTAATTACAATCGTAATAAAATCCTAGTTCATTACATTTTAATTTCCACCACATTTTTTATTTTGGTTTAAATGTTCTTTATATTAAACCAATAATTCCCTTATGTATTCATTAAACATAAGTTTCCCTTTATTACACTCATTACTTAGGGTTAACGTCTTCCCTCATATTAACTGAAATATTCCAATTACATTAAATTCCATTGATTACAAAATTAATTTCAAAACAGATTAAATAATGAGATGAGAAATAAAACAATTGTTACATCTTAGTAATTCAAATATCTATAAATTTATTGTCTATAACAAGGATTAATAAATTTATTTACTAAATAATTAATTTCTTATTGTATGCTAAAATATATTTCAAATACATTGTTTATTCCATTCTTTATTAACATCCATTATTACAATTAATGGAACTTACATTCGAACAGTTATTAATTAATTATACTCAAATCAATATCATTAAGTTATATTCTAATATGCATTATCATCTTTTACCTCATTGACATTTGTTGTTTTAGAATTTATCAAAGATCATGTTTTATATTCCAACAAAATTTTACATCAATAAATCATACATTTTTAGTTACTGAAAATTTTGAATTTTAAATTCTTATTTAATTTAATATTTTTAAATGGTAAAAAAAATATGGGTCGTTACAGATCCACCAGAGGATCTTGTGGAATTTTACCATAAGGCTGAGAGATACTTGTATCAAGAGGATGCTGAAGCTAAAAAGGTAGTGGTTAATGTTGTAGATGACGAAGGACCGTCCGAAACAGGATTTGGAAAAGACAAAGGAAATCAAAAGGTTGATGATGGATTCGAAGGACCGAAGTGGCAGAGAAGGAACCAAAATTCACTTTTATATAGACCTGACCAAAGCTCCGATGAGGATTTACTTAGATACTACGGAGTAGATTCCTTATTGAAAACCGATGAAGAGAGAACCCATGGATTGGGAAAAAAGATCGAGAAATTATTTCCTATTCCATGAGCTAGATGGGCATAAAACAATGATTGTAGCACCTTCGTGATCTGATTGGGGAGTAGGTTGGGAACAACTGGTTGCAGCTGTACATGAGGAACCAAGCTACACTAATGCAGCATGAACAACCACCGTCTACAGAAAATGGAAGCAGCCTTGGATCCAGGTCGAGGATAGTTATCTCATAATCGAGACAGTAGGGAGCCAAGTTCGATTCATGCACTTTGCCTCTATTTTCAATAAATGATGTGGTATTACAGTCAACCCACTTACTCTTCTTTGGGACCTCGATTAGTCTCTAAGCACACCCTAAGTTGGATGCCTGATTGTAGTTCTTGATGGGATGGATGTTGTAATGTTTATTGGATGTTTGAATTTCAATTTTGTGAATGAATGCTTAAGTTTAAAAACCACTCGAATGTGATAACGATATTGATTTCGAAACACCAACGGAGATTCGTTGCCCTTTATATTATTTATGAACTGATTGAATTCGATTCTCCTCACCAGAGAGATTGGGCAATGAACTGTAAGGTGCAAGTCCCCTTATCGGAGAGCGAGTGAATTGGATTTGTATAGGGGTGAATCCATTCATCGGAGAGTGAGCGGTTAGACTTACTAGATCATTGGGTCCCCTCGTCGCAGAGCAAGCATATTAGGCTCAACATAAACTAACGATCCAAAGAGGTTGAGGATTATACTAACTATCCGAAGAGATCAAGAATTGAATTAGTCATGATTACACGATCCAGAGAAATCAAAAGCTGGCCTGGATATTGATAATGTGATCCAAAAATATCGAAAACTAGACTTTAGATTTGAACTCCACCTGATTTTGAAATGATTTGATAGCAAATATCAGATTGCATCATTGCCTTCATTCACCTGGACCTGTTTATGATGGGATGCTGACCGATTTTGGATGATTTATAGATGATGCTCCGATCGGTGGCAATACACTACCCTGATTAATAACTTATGATAACCGAATAATTAATGAAAGTCATTACTTCGATTCGGTTGAGCATTCTTATAATGGGATACTAGGTGATACTAGATGATTTATAAATAACATTTCAGCCGATGGTAATGAACATACGTAGTAATTAGCCTTTGATTACCCGATACATGCTTAACTCATGATAATAAAATCCTGGGCGAATACAGGATAACATTGATTACGATATATTATTGCTAACTCCCGGACAAACACGGGACAATTTGGTTTACCATATATGATATGATAATTCTAGGAGAACACGGCGATTCGTAAATAACATTCAAGCAAGGACTCGAGTCCTTAGCTATAGTGGTCAGGAATGACCTTTGATTTATATGTAAATCTGAAGGAACTATAAGATTCACCACGGTTTGATCAATTAAAAGCCAGAAAATTCAACTATTAACGATTCACCGACTTTAATTTTTGTTCTTGAGCAAAGTACACCTTCCATTCATAAGGCATGCTTTGAGGACATGTGTTACCGCCGAATTTACCATAGCTTTGAATTGACTTAAATAATCGAATCGGACGAACAAACAGTGAAGAAATGACCAAGGACGTAGGAAACATCATAAAAGGCAAGAAAAAGGAAATATAAAAAAAATAAGCAAAAATTTTAAAATTCAAAAATTCAAGTTTTTGGATCAGGGTCCTCGGGCAGTACGAAGTTGACTCGGAGCAAACCCAAAAAATCTTTTGGTCAGACTCGAAGTGGAAGAGAAAAAACTCGAAGCACGATAGCCATGGGAGAACTCCAAGCAGGACCCAAAGCAACCCATGCAAAAATCCCAAGCGTGACCCGAAGTCATTTTGGTACCAATCCATGAGCCATGGATCGGTGTCGACCCACGAAACTCGAGTCGGACACACAAAAATCTCAAGCCAGACTCGAAGCAAGCAAATTGAAATTCGAAGCTCAGCTTCCTTAGGAAAATCCAACTCATGACTCGAAGCAAACACACAAAACTCTCGGGTCCGACCCCAAGTCAGTTCGGTACTGATCCATGAGACATGGATTGGTACCGACCCATGAAGCATGGATCAGGGATCGTCGTCTGACATTTATAGGACGACATGCATAAGGTGGAGAACATGTCAAGTAATTTTTAGAGATTATTTTGGAGGTTTTCACTTATAAATAGAGGTGGAGAGCGCTTGAAAAAGGGATCTTTTCTCTTTATTTCTGAATTTCTTGACTTTGCCATGAAATTCTATTGAATTTCTACCGTTCCAAGAATACCGATCCATAAAAACACAGTTTGTAAAAAGTCGCAAAAATCGAATAATTTTTTTTAAGTGGAAATAGGCCGGAGAACTCATAGAATCACTATAAAAAATGTGTATTCTTCTTTGCTATTTCTTGTTTTTCTTGATAATTTTCATAATTTTTATTTCATTGTATGTTTGTGCCATTTCTGATGCAAATATTGTCCAAATCGATAATCGCATCCTAATACACTCAAAAACAAACAAAACATACCAAAACTGTGATGCCCACCTCTATACTCACACGAGCCAAGGACACTACGGGGTAATGCCGTCGACTAGCACGAAGAATAAGGCTGTTGAGGAGCGACCATCTATGTAATTAGTTTGAGCGAGAACCGATACGTCAGATAGTATATCGGGCATTTCATTTCAAGAGGAAATCTGACATATCCATCCCAAACTCAAATCTACTACACAGTGGCTAAGGGGGCCTTTAGAATCAATATAAAAAAACATAACATAAAATCAATCACAGAAATTCATATCACTAAGGCGGAAACAGATATGAATACAACACATAGAAGTGAACATCATAGTAGTGGTCATACAAGATCCACTACATCACAAAAGAATAGGTACATGTTCTACACAAAAGAATATGTATACATCAAAGAGTCTCTATCTCGTATACATGAAAGACAAAAACAACTCAGCTAAAGTAGTTTGCCAAAAGTCGGAAGCTAATCCCTGCTAAGAAGTCAAGTGGAAGCACCTGAAATACCTCGGTCTGATCCAAGTATTATTTTAGAAAAAAATAATAAATGGATCAGTCTAGCTATAATTATCATATAAGATGAGATAGAATAAGAGATATAACAGATATATATATATATATAAGTAAAAATCATACAATATCACAGGTATTCTCAAATACCCAAAAAGAATGTCGTATTCTTTATTTTATTCACCAAGTCACAAATATTGATAAAGCTTATCAATGCAAATCACAAATATTGGTGAAACACAAATTCTAGAAACTCATCAATTTAGAAATCTAGAATTCACAAAAAAGGAGGGAGGCCTATCACAAACGGGAGCATGGAAACTCACCAACACGTGTATCACAAACGGGGTGCTATCCCATGGGTCGCTAACCCATAAAAATACGGGGTACAGTCCTCCCTTGGGGATGAATGAGCCGAACATCGACGCACCCTAAAAGGTATGCCTCATGCACAGACTCATTGAGCCGATTGCTCCTCGAACGGTCAAAAGACCATGGGTCGCTACTCCACCAAATTGAGCCGAAGCTCCACAGAACGGGGTATAGTCCCCCATGCGGACAAAGAGACATCGCATATCGCTAGTCTAAATCACAAAATGATCATCATTGATCAAAAAGAAGTGTAAATTACACTAAGCTAGTAAATAAATGAGTTTACCTTCACGTCCCATAACCACTAGCTTAACTTAAATATTTACGAACAGACTGTAGATTTCCACTTGAAAATTGTCACGAGATTTCAATAGAACAAGTTCCAGAATTAACCAATGAAGTAAACACAAGCGTTTCATACCACTTGTTTTGCTAAGTCATTTAATTGGATTTCTCATACGAATGAGGTAAAGGTTTGTATATACTAATAGATTGGAAAATGGTTTTAAAAACGTGCTTTGTATTAAAAGTAATGTTGAAATCATTTTTGTGAAAGAGTTTGAGTATTTACTACTAGTATAGAAACCTTTGTATTTTAAAGTAACAAATCATAGAAACGATTGTAAAAACAACTATCACCAAAAATCCACATTTCAATAACGTGAATCAAAACCATGGAAATCGATATCAAATCCATCAAATGGAAACGCCAAAAATCCAGAAAATAAGTCATCAAAGTCGGTATGGATTGACAATAGCTATTCGTATCGTCAAGGATCGATAAAAATTGGAAATCCACTCAAAAATAGGCAAATAGGCAAATAAGCAAAATGTAACAAGACCAGAGGTCTGGTAGGTTTAACTTGACGTCTGACCCTGGGTTCTGGAAATTTATAATTTTTCTCTCCTTTTTCTTTTTATTTCCTGAAGCCTCCCAGATGTATGGTTGGGTTTAACTAGACGTCTGGTCCTGGGCTCTGGAAATTTATTTTCGTTTTTATTATTTATTTTTTTCTCAGAAGCCCTTACCAGACGTTCGGTAGGTTCAACTAGATGTCTGGTTGCCTAAGCTAGGCAGAAATTTGCCTAGGCCATTAATGGCCAAATCAACTCGAAAGCGATCGAACGAGCGATGGAGGCTAGGGATTTATGCCAAGCGACAACCCAGCCCTATAGGCTCTTTGATACACCCAAAGCAACATGTCCAAACATTCAAGATAGGATCTTTAAAGATTTTGACTTCAAAATACCAAAATTGGGAAATTCACCAAACCAATTCAAATCAAAAGCAATTGAACATGAAATAGATGTTAGGAATTCATACCTAACAACAATGAAAGCTATAGACATAGATGTGAGTTCAAGAACTCACCTTTAAATTCAAAAACAAGAAATGAGAAGCTCTAAAACCAGCTTTGACCAATTCCTCTTCACTACACCTCAAGAATCTTTAATCTATTATCAAATGCAAAGTTTTTCCTAAGTTAGGTTATAGGAAAAATCAAGAATTGAAGAGGGATTGAGATAGAGAAGATGAAGAGGATGCTTACCTAAGCTTCTCCTTGATTTTAGAACTTGAATTTCCTAAGAGAACTAGGGGTTAGGAATTTAGTTTCCTCTTCCCACCATGTTTCCTAGGGCTTGAGCGTATTAGGAAATTAGAAATGGAATGAATGAAGAGGAGTGGAGTGGGAGGTATTTGGTAGAAGGTTTGAGTTCTTTTATTGGGTTAATGGGCTAGAACACAACCCAAAGCCCAAATGAAAATACCAAAATCCTAATCAACTCCAAACATATCGATGTTTATACTTAAACAAGTTGTAAATGTTATTTTAAACTCAATGGAAGTGGTCTCGAGTCCGAATTCGACTATTTACAAAAAGTCACATTTTGTAATTTAATCCAACTAACGATACTATATTTAAATAAAACATTTAAACATTTAATCGCAAAATATTCGGGTTGTTACAAACTCCCCTCCTTAAAGGAATTGCGTCCTCGCAATATTTAAGAAGAAAATAAAGAGTACAACCATTCTAAGGTATAACAACACAAAATAAATTTTGAAATGAGAAGTTCACCTTTAGGAGCATGAGAGAGTAAGTTCGGATGTGTTCGCTCGATGAATTCTCTGGATTCCCAAGAATAATCCTTAGGATTTGAGGACCATTGAACTTTCACAAGCAGAACATCTTTATTTCTAAGGCGTTTAACCTCCGTAGCAATGATACGAATACGATGTTGCTCATAGGTCAAATTAGGTGAAACCTCAATTTCTTCAATAGCACTTGGCTCAAGAATAGAGTCGGAATCTCTAAGGCATTTCTGTAGTTGAGAGACATGAAATACGTCATTAATAGCGGAAAATTGAGCCGGTAATAAAAGGCGATAAGCCACGGAACCAATGTGTTCGGTGATGGGAAATTGGCCAATATATCAAGGTGCTAATTTTCCCGAACGACCGAAACGCACAACACCCTTCATAGGTGAAACACGAATAAGTATCAAATCTCCCACAGAAAATTCTAATTTCCTTCTTAGGTTATCGGCATAGAATAAAATCTGGACCTAAAACCAGCTTCTCACCGGCTTCAAGCCAACACGAAGGAGATCAGCATGGCCTTCTGTAAAGTGCCTCAAAAGGTGCTATACCAATACTAGATTGGAAGCTATTATTGTAAGAAAATTCGACAAGGGAAATATGATCTTCCCAACTTCCACCAAAATCAAGAACACATGCATGAAGAAGATCTTCAAGAGTTTGATTCACACGCTCTGTTTGTCCATCAAATTGAGGACGATAAGCGGTGCTAAAATTAAGCTTTTTGAAGACCCTTCCAAAATCGACTAGTAAATAATGGATCAAAATCACTAACAATAGAAGTAGGAACTCCATGCAATTTAACAATTTCTTTAACATAGAGTTTAGCCAAAGAGGTACGATCCGGTTGGACCGAACGGGAAGAAAATGGGCGGATTTTGTAAGTCTATCTACTATCACCTATAGACTGTAATGACCCGAACGAGGACAGGGAAGACCGTCAATAAAGTCCATGGAAATTTGATCCCACTTCCAAACGGGAATGTCTAAAGGTTGCAATAACCCACCGGGCCTTTGATGCTCGACCTTTATGAGTTGGCTAGTCATGCAATGCTTTATAAAGTTAGCAATATCAGATTTCATTCCATCCCAATAATAAAGTCGTTTCATGTCCGCATACATTTTACTACTTCCGGGATGAATGGTAAATTTAGAACGATGAGAATCTTCTAAAATATCTTTACAAAGATCACTAATATTTGGCACAATAAGTATACCAAATTTTTGAATGCCTCCACGGGTATCTATTTCAAATTCTTTAAGACCATCAACCTTATTTTTATCCCTACAACTTTGGCTAAGAAGAGCCAATTCGGGGTCTTACTTTTGAGCTTCAAGGATGCAGTTTAAAAGAGATGGATGAGCCTCAAGGATACATAAAATAAGAGATGAACATGAATCGAATTCACGATCTCGAATCTCAAAAGTGGATAAAGTCTCGAGATCATTCCATTCGGACATCATCATGGAAACAATCGCTTGTTGCTTACGACTAAGGGCATCGGCAACATGATTTCCCTTTCCGGGAGTATAAAGAATATCAAGATCATAAGATGCGAGGAATTCGAGCCAACGTTATTGACGTAAATTATGTTCCTTTTGAGAGAACAAATACTTCAAGGATTTATGATCGGTGTACAAAACAAATTTCTCTCCTAAAAGATAATGACGCCAAATTCTAAGGGCGAAAATAATGGCCGTGAGCTCTAAATCATGAGTGGCATATCTAGTCTCGGTAGGCTTTAATTTCCTAGAAGCATAAGCGATAACACATTCCCTTTGCATGAGAACGGCTCCCAAACCAATACGACTAGCAATAGTATAAACAATTTAGTCTTGGTTCCCTTCGGGAATCACAAGAATATGAGCATCGGAAAGGAGTTCTTTTAATTTCTAAATAGCAGCTTCACATTTGTCTGACCAAATGTACTTAACTCCCTTCTTTGTCAAACTAGTAAGAGGCATAGAAATTTTATAAAAGTCTTTTATGAAACAACGGTAATAGCCCGCCAATCCAAGAAAACTGTGGATTTCCGTCACACTCTCCGGTCTCTTCCAATTTTGAATCGCTTCAATCTACGAAGGATCCATGGAAATTCTGGATTTCGAAATAATATGTCCTAAAAATTTCACATGGGATTGCCAAAAGTGGCACTTAGAAAATTTTTCTTTCAATTGATTGCTCCTAAGAATTTCCAACACAATCCAAAGATGTTTTTCATGCTCTTCCTCGGTTTTAGAATGAACAAGAATATCATCGATAAATATGAGAACAAATCGATCGAGGAAGTCTTTGAAAACTCGAATCATAAGGTCAACGAAATAAGCTGGAGCATTCGTTAAACCAAATCGCATAATAAGCCATTCATAGATCCATAACGAGTACGAAACGATGTCAAAGGAATGTTATCCTCTGCAATACGAAGCTGATGAAAACCGGTTGCTAAGTCTAACTATGAAAAGACTCTAGCACCGCTAAGTTGATCGAATAGATCATCAATCCAAGGTAGGGGATATTTTTTCTTAATGGTAAGATCATTAAGCTTGCGGTAGTCAACGCAAAGCCTAAGTATACCATCAGATTTCTTCACAAAGATAGCTAAAGCTCCCCAAGGAGAGGAACTAGAACGAATAAACTGTTTTGCTTCCAATTCGGATAATTGTTTACGCATCTCCTCATTTTTCTTACTGGACATACGATAAGGAGGACGAGTGATAGGTAGAGCTCCAGGGATTAGATTAATTATGAACTTAATTGCTCGCTTAGGTGGTAATCCTAAAACGGGCTCAAAGATGTCAAGAAATTCACAAACAAGGTGAATGAGGGAAATGACATCTTCCTCATCATCATTATCGTCATCATGCGGGTTTAGAGAATATAAGGATGCTACCAAATTGGAATCTGAATCTTTAAGAACAATAGAAATCTGCTTAATAGATTGAGGATGTCGAAGGTAGATAGTCCTATCAGAACATAGGATGCGGGCTTCATAACGGTTAAGCCAATCCATTCCCAAAATCATTCTCAAACCTAAGTAACGAATAACATGCAAATCGGCATGGAAAGCATAATCACATAGAATAATTTCAACATCCTTACAAAATAAACTGAATGTTGTAGATCCACCAACCAGATTCACAATTCTCAATGAAGTCATCAATCCTACGACATTTAAAGAAAAAGTATCAACAAGTTCTTTTGATATAAAAGAGTGAGATGCACCCGTATCAAAATGAACTCGAGTAGGATGATCACGAAACATAATAATGCCATCAAGGTCAGAATGGGAAATACCTTGACCAAGAGAAGTGTTACTAGGGGCTTGAACAACATTCAGCTTTCCCTCTTTCTTGCTTTGAAGTTTGGGACATGAAGATATAGGATGACCCAAACTTTTGCAATAGTGACAAGTAAGGGACTTCGGACACTTATTTGCATAGTGGTCCTTAGATCCACAATTATAGCATTCTCCACGATTAGGGATAGGAGACTTTGCTACCGAAGTTGCTTTCTTCCCTTTCTTGTTGGGATTAATTTTGAACTTATTATCAGGATGCCTCTTCTTGTTGTTATTGAAGTTCTTTTTGGCATCCCCGACATCACCATCACTTTCTTTATCGGCCTTTTCAAGTCGAAGAGCGATATCTACAAGCTGATTGAAAGGCACTTCTAGTTTCAAAAGTAAAGCCTTTTTGAGGTTCATATTCAAACCATAGATAAACCTATGATTTTTATTCAATGGGGTATTAATATACTCAACCCCATATTTAAAGAGGGATTCAAAAGATGCGACATAATCTGTCATAGAAGATTCCCCTTGAATAAGGTCAATAAAGCGTCGAGCTAAAGTTACTTTTTCTGCTTCGGGTACAAAATTTAACTCGAACCTTTCCCGGAATTGCTCCCAAGTAAGGTCTGCTTCTACAATTTCCGAAATCAAAAGCTCATACCAACCTAATGCTCTCTCTTGGAGCATGTTAGAAGCCACTTGGACGCGATGTAGATCCACAAGATTCATGCGAAAAAAGATGTGATCGCATGTTCTAAGCCAAGCCTGGACTTCTATAATGCTTTCAGAACCTTTGAATGGATTTCCACCCAAATTAGTGTAATCACTGCATAAGCGTGCAAACCCGGATTTAGGATGAGTAGGCTCAAGAATGGGTTCGGCAGCTTGGGCATTCTTTACAAGATCCAAAAGCTGTTGGGCAGACATGAATGTGCCATCCTGAGGAGTAGCACTGGATTGACCGGTTCTAGGACGGTCAGGTCTAACCATTTCTCTTCTTTAAGAAAGAAAGAAAGAAAGAAGAGGAAATAGGTTATTCTATGAATGAATTCAAATAAACTAGATTGATAAACAAGGCATCATAAAAGGAAATAGGATAGAACGGGGCCTAAGACTCAAATTAAATCCTAAGGCATGATTCCTAAGAGAGACTTAGGACAATGATCCTTGTCATAATATCCTATATTGTTCTGAAGTTAGGCTCTGATACCAAGTTGTGATGCCCCACCTCTATACTCACACTAGCCAAGGACACTACAGAGTAATGCTGACGACTAGCATGAAGAATAAGGCTGTTGAGGAGCGACCATCTGTGTAATTGGTTTGAGCGAGAACCGATACGTCAGATAGTATATCATGCATTTCATTTCAAGAGGAAATCTGACATATCCATCCCAAACTCAAACCTACTACACAGTGGCTAAGGGGCCTTGAAAATCAATATAAAATAAACATAACATAAAATCAGTCACAGATATTCATATCACTAAGGCGGAAATAGATATGAATACAACACATAAAAGTGAACATCATAGTAGTGGTCATACAAGATCCACTACATCACAAAAGAATAGGTACATGTTCTACACAAAAGAATATGCATATATCAAAGAGTCTCTTTCTCGTATACATGAAAGACAAAATCTACTAAGCTAAAGTAGTTAGCCAAAAGTCAAAAGCTAATCCCTGCTAAGAAGTCAAGTGGAAGCACCTAAAACACCTCGGTTTGACCCGAGTATTATTTAAGAAGATAAATAATAAATGGATCAGTCTAGCTATAATTATCATATAAGATGAGATAGAATAAGAGATATAACAAATATATATGATAACAGTAAAAGTCAAACAGTATCTCAAGTTTTCTCAAATACCCAAAAAGAATGTCATATTCTTTATTTTATTCACCAAGTCACAAATATTGATAAAGCTTATCCATGCAAATCACAAATATTGGTGAAACACAAATTCTAGAAAATCATCAATTTAGAAATCCAGAAATCACAAAAAAGGGGAGAGGCCTATCACAAACTAGAGCATGAAAACTCACCAACACGTGTATCATAAACGAGTCGCTATCCCATGGGTCGCTAACCTATTAAAATACCGGGTACAGTCCCTCATTGGGGACGAATAAGCCAAACATCGATGCACCGTAAAAGATACGCCTCATGCATAGACTCATTGAGCCGATTGATCCTCGAATGGTCAAAAGACCATGGGTCGCTGCCCCACCAAATTGAGCCGAAGCTCCACAGAACAAGGCATAGTCCCCCACATGGACAAAGAGACATCGCATATCGCTAGTCTAAATCACAAAATCATCATCATTGATCAAAAAGAAGTGTAAATTACACTAAGCTAGTAAATAAATAAGTTTAGCTTCAGCTCCAATAACCACTAGCTTAACTTAAATATTTACGAACAGATTGTAGATTTCCACTCGAAAATTGTCACGAGATTTCAATCGAACAAGTCCAAGAATTAACCGACGAAGTAAACGCAAGCGTTTCATACCACTTGTTTGGCTAGGTCATTTAATTGGATTTCTCATACAAATGAGGTAAAGGTTTGTATATACTAATAGATTGGAAAATGGTTTTAAAAACGTGCTTTGTATTAAAAGTAATGTTGAAATCATTTTTGTGAAAGAGTTTGAGTATTTACTACTAGTATAGAAACCTTTGTATTTTAAAGTAACAAATCATAGAAACGATTGTAAAAACAATCTATTATCAAAAATCCACATTTTAATAACGTGAATCAAAACCATGGAAATCGATATAAAATCCATCAAATGGAAACACCAAAAATCCAAAAAAGAAGTCATCAAAGTCGGTATTGATTGACAATAGTTATTCGGATCGTCAAAGATCGATAAAAATTGGAAATCCACTCAAAAATAGGCAAATTGGCAAAATTTAACAGGACAGACGACTGGTAGGTTTAACCAGACGTCTTACCCTGGGTTTTGGAATTTTATAATTTTTCTTCCCTTTTTCTTTTTATTTCTTGAGGCCTCCCAGACATTAGGTTGGGTTTAACCAGACGTCTGGTCCTGGGCTCTGGAAATTTGTTTTCATTTTTATTATTTATTTTTTTCTCAGAAACCCTTACCAGACATCTGGTAGGTTCAACCAGATGTTTGGTTTCCTAAGCTGGGCAAAAATTTGCCTAGGCCATTGATGGCCAAATCAACTCGGAAGCGATCAAACGAGCGATGGAGGCTAGGGATTTACGCCAAGCGACAACCCAGCCCTATAGGCTCTTCGATACACCCCAAACAACATGTCCAAACATTCAAGATAGGATCTTTAAAGATTTTGACTTCAAAATACCAAAATTGGGAAATTCACCAAACCAATTCAAATCAAAAGCAATTAAACATGAAATAGATGTTAGGAATTCATACCTAACAACAATGAAAGCTATAGACATAGATGTGAGTTCAAGAACTCACCTTTAAATTCAAAAACAAGAAATGAGAAGCTATAAAACAAGCTTAAACCAATTCCTCTTCACTACACCTCAAGAATCTTCAATCTATTATCAAATGCAAAGTTTTCCTAAGTTAGGTTATAGGAAAAATCAAGAATTGAAGAGGGATTGAGATGGAGAAGATGAAGAGGATGCTTACCTAAACTTCTCCTTGATTTTAGAACTTGAATTTGAATTCCTAAGAGAACTAGGGCTTAGGAATTTAGTTTCCTCTTCCCACCATTTTTCCAAGGGCTTGAGCGTATTAGGAAATTAGAAATGGAATGAATGAAGAGGAGTGGAGTGGGAGGTATTTGGTAGAAGGTTTGGGTTCTTTTATTGGGTTAATGGGCTAGAACACAACCCAAAGCCCAAATGAAAATACCAAAATCCTAATCAACTCCAAACATATCGATGTTTATACTTAAACAAGTTATAAGCGTCGTTTTAAGCTCAATGGAAGTGGTCTCGAGTCCGGATTCGACTATTTACAATAAGTCAACTTTTGGAATTTAATCCAACTAACGATACTATATTTAAATAAAACATTTAAATATTTAATCGTAAAATATGCGGGTTGTTACAAAAACAATACATGAAATAGCGACCATCATTCATAAGCATTCATTAAACACAAACAATACTTCCAAACGTGATTAAAATACAAGATATTGCTTGGATCTAGTTTTATACAAATAATGACAATATGATCCAAAAAAGGTGTAAAACCATGTAAATCCATTTCTATTTTATTAAATTCAGCTATAAACATATAGGAAGGTTAAATTAAAATTTAAAATTGTTTATTATAGAAATTATATCAAAAACATCATTTTTAACTATATGGACATGCACAGGATGGCGAGAGATCATAAATCACTCACCTAACATCCAAATTACTAACTTTTCCCCTAAATTCCAAGTAAACAGCAAGAATTTGGATTTTCCAGCAACTAAAATGATAAATCTATAATTTCATTTGCTAATCACCCTTCTAATGTTGGTTTGGCTAGGATTATATGAAAGAATGTGCTTTTTGATGAAATTTAGGTTAATGAAGGATTAAAACTATTTTTGAAAAGTGGGAAATGAACTAGATTTATCCCATCAGTCCCAATTAGGCACGAATCCTTAAATGGTTTGGTGGGCTCAAGTTTGTGCTTAAATAATTGCCCACTAATTTGGCCAACAGCAGTCTAAAATTAAAACAGCCATATCTCATAAATGGTAAGTCCATTTTAATAATATGACTACTCTACGGAAAGAGAAATAAACATCTCAATTTAATGGAAGTGGTTTCAGACCCAAATTCAACACATATCAAACGTTATAGGGTTTACAAGAATTTCTAGGACTAAAATGTCTAATAAAAATTATAAAGGTGGAAAATGTCCTGTAATGGATGTGAATGCTTTATTCTGCCAGTTTATGACAGAGATGATGAGGCAACAGCTAGTTGGAGCTATTGAGCCGAGATAGGAGGTAGTAAGAGAAGTAGAGTTTTCTAAGATGAACAAAGATTACAAGAGTTGTGGAGGAAAGGAGTTAACAGGGAAGGAGTCTACCTTGGAGATGATGAATTGGTTGAAAGTGTATAAGCGTAATTTTGAGAGATTTGGTTGATAGGTTAGAACTAGACACTGCCTATTTGATTACATCTTTGCTTGTGATTAAATCTAATCGGTGGGTATGCCTCTATCGGATTAAGGTGCACTGACCTTGAATTTGACTTGTGTGGATATTTATTTGTTTGCAGCACATATGTGTTTGACTTCGTAGGGTACAAGGTACTTTTGGGTATGGATAGGTTGGTGCAAAATGACGCTAGGATCTATTATGTGGATATCACTACTGCCTTATAGAATACTAGAGGTAGAGAGAGAATTATGATAACCTTAAATGTAGTGAACGAAAAGTCAGGCTTGATGTTATGTGATATGGATGATCAAGAGGATGAGATCAGTTGAGTATGAGTAGTCCAAAAATATGCAAATGTTTTCAAACCTGTAATGGTATTACTGCTAAAAAGGGAAATCGAACTCTAGATAGACTTAATGACAGGGGCTCAACCTGCTAGTAGACTACCTAGCAGAATGCCATCTAAGGAGATGAAAGAATTGAAGGAGCAATTGGTGGAACTTGAGCATAAGAGTTTCATCAGACGGAGTAGTTCTCCATAGGGAGCTTCCACGGTATTCGTAAAGAAGTCGGATGGAACATTACTGATGTGTATTGATTATCGAAAGTTGGATGAGTTGATGATGAAAAATCGTTATCCCTTTCCTAGGACAGACGACTTATCTGACCAATTAAGTGGAGCTCGGGTGTTCTCGCGGCTGCACTTAGCAACGGGGTTCCATCAACTAAGAGTAGTGGAAAATAGTATTTCATTGACTGTGTTTCGAACAAGGTACGGTTCATATAAGTGGTTAGTGATGCCGACCAACACCTCAGCGTTCTTCGTAGATCTTATGAACCGAATCTTTCATGATCAGTTGGATAGATTTGTGTTGGTCCTCATCAATTATATTATGGTATACTCTGAGGATGAGAGAGATCATGGGGTCCATTTGAGATTGATGTTGGAGACGTTGAGACAACACAAGATAAAGGCGAAATTTTCGAAATGCCACTCTTGGAAATGGGAAATGAAGTTTCTTGGGCATGTTGTTTTAGAGAATAAATTAGTTGTGGATCAATCGAAGATAGAAACTATTAATGGTTTGAAGAGGCTAGAGATCGTCATAGAGATGAGAAGTTTCTTAGGATTGATTGGCTATTACAACAGATTCATCAAAGACTTCTTGTGTATAACAGCATGCTTGACTAAGTTGACTAAGAAGAATGAGAAGTTCGTATTAACTGATAAGAGTGAAGGGTCATTTCAGGCATTGAAGAAGTTGTTAACAATTGCTCCTGTCTTGATCGTGCTTGAAAGGAACCAGGATATAGTAGTGTATACTAATGCTTGTGAAACGGGCTTGGGAGCAGTGTTGATGCAAAGAGGACGAGTGATAGCTTTTTCATCAAGACAGTTGAGACGGCATGAAGTTAGATATCCAACTCAGGACTCAGAGTTGGTAGTAGTGGTGTTCGCACTGAAGATTTCAAAACATTACTTGTTGGTAGAACGATTCCAGTTGTATACAAACCACAAATCCCTAAGTATCTATTCTCTCAAAAGGAGTATAATATGAGGCAACATATATGGTTATAGTTCTTGGCGTCATATGATTTCAGAATAGAATATACACCAGGAAAAGGGAACAAGGTTGCAGATGCTTTAAATAGGAAGCATCAGAATGTAGTGTTGGCCATGATTGATGAATGGAAGACGTTGGAGACATTAGCCTCTTGTGGAGTGCATTACAAGCAGAATACTGGATCAAATAGAGATCCGAGAATTTTAGCAAGATTGGAGGTACGTCTAGCACTTATAGAAAGAACAACTGCCAAACAAAGTAAAGAACAATTGATTGTCGAAAGGATTAGGTGATTGAAGATAGGTGTAGACCTTTAGGACTTGAAAGGATTCGAGATAAACTTGAAGGGATAGCTAAGAAAGAAAGGAAGACTGTGTGTTTCGAATATAGGGGATCTTAATGTCTTGGAAGAAAGCCATCAGTCAAAGTTTATTATTCATCCCGGAGTCACGAAGATGTATCATGATATAAAAAGAGTATGCTTTTGGGAAGGGATGAAGAGGGATATAGGTGAATGCATGAAGAGATGTTTCACTCGTCAGTAAGTGAAAGCTGAGCACAAGAAGCCATGCGGTTTACTTCAATTTTTGGAAGTACCAACCTAGAAGTGGAAGTTATATCTATGGATTTTATTGACGAACTGCCTAAGTCGAGAACAGGAAATGATAGCATTTGGGTGATAGTAGATAGATTGACTAAGAGTGTCCCCTTTATCTCCGTGAAGTCAACAAGGATGGCAGCTAACTTAACGGCGCTATATATGAAAAATGTAGTGAGACTGCATGGGATATCGAGCAATATCGTTAATGATAGAGACCCATTTTTACTAGTGAGTTTTAGAGAAGTTTGCAGAGTGCATTGAGTAAGGAGTTGAAGTTCAGCATAGCTAACCATCCATAGACAGATGGTTAGATGGAAAGAGTGAACAGTGCATTTGAAGATTTGCTAAGAGCATGTGTCTTGAATTTTGAAGGATCTTAGGAAGATCATTTGCATCTGGTGGAGTTTTCTTATAATAACAGTTACCAGATGAGTATCGGGATGGCACCATTTGAGGCGTTGTATGGTAGACCGTGTAAGTCGCTAGTTTGTCGATTGTACATGGGAGATATACTCGTGTTAGGATCTGATTTGTTGGAGATGCTACTGAGAAGGTAAAGTTGAATCATGCCAGGATGAAGGCAGGGCAATCAACGCAGAAGATTTATGCTGACAGACGAAGGAAAGAGCTCGAATTCATAGTAGGTGATCACGTATTCGTTAAAAATTCTCTGATGAGAGGAGTTATGCACTTTGGAAAAGGGGGGAAGTTGGTACCTAGATATGTAGGATCATTTATAGTGACTGAAAAGATCGATAAACTTACATATTGAGTCGAGTTACGAAGTAGTTTGGTGGGTGTTCATAATTTGTTTGATATATCGCATTTAAGGAAATGTGTGTACGACCCAAATTTGATAGTGTAACATTTATTATTGATGATTGATGGTTTACATTAGTAAAGCACTAGTGTAATCTTTGGTACTTGTGTGTACTTATATGATGATGACTATACACTTTCGGGGAGTTAGTGTAAGTTAAGTTTTTCTTATCGAAATTTCAAGGACAAAATTTTTATAAGGAGGGGAGACTGTAACACCTCATATTTTGGAGTGTCCATAATATGAGAAATTAATTTAAATTAAACTCAATTGAATTAATAATACGAAGACGTTATTAATTAAAGTAATTTAATTGCAAGAATTGGGTAAGGGAAATTAATTTATTAAGCGTGTGACACTTTAAAAAATTAATTAGATGGACCAATAGCAATTAGAGAAATTTGTTGGCGTTCATTAATAAATGAAAATAGTTTAAATTTAATTGAAATGAATTGGTTAAAGAGAGTAAGCTAGTATGGTGTTAACTCCTTTATTTCAGCGACCTAAAACTCTACAACCTAAGGAAAAGCTGCGACATAAGAATGTTGCGACCTAAGCTAAGGCTACGACTTAAGAGGCTCTGCGACCTAAGAATGTTGCGACCTAAGCTAAGGCTACGACTTAAGAGGCTCTGCGACCTAAGAATGTTGCGACCTAAGCTAAGGCTACGACTTAAGAGGCTCTGCGACCTAAGAATGTTGCGACCTAAGCTAAGGCTACGACTTAAGAGGCTCTGCGACCTAAAAATGTTGCGACCTAAGGAAAAGCTGCGACCTAACTACATAGCGATCTAACTGAGAAAGTCCACGACTTATCAAGATAAGAAGTTAGCGACCTAACTTCTTCGCGACCTAAGGTCAAGAAGGGTTTGCGACCTAAGGCTGCAGAAGACCTCGCGACCTAAGGAGGCAGAAAGGATTGCGACCTATGGAACTCAACGACCTAAGGTAGCTAGCGACCTAAAGGACTTAACAACCTAAGGTAGTTAGCGACCTAAGGAACTTGATGACTTAAATAGGTTAGCGACCTAACTATTAAAGGAGGTTCAGCGCCCTACGACCTAGAGCTCCCACAGCTATTCTGTAACTCGCGTGCGACCTATTACTTGATCAAATGAAGACAAGTACAGTAACTCCTAAAGCTGCAAGGGGACAGCGACCTAGCTTAGGTCGCTCGCGACCTACGACCTAACTAAGGTCGTGCGCGACCTAAGACTTAGGCAAATTTCCTGCCCAGAAATCAGCTTCTACAAATAGGACATCACTTCCAACTTGAGGGGGACTTTTTTGGCAAATCATTTCTACAGCGCTGTTACTCCGTCGAACTCTTCATTCATTCAGTAATCAAGGATCCTTCAAGCATTCACGACACTACAACAAGCTTCGGGAGAAATTCCTTACATCCGAGATGGATTCATCGAGTTTCACCGTCGAAGATTGAGCTAGTAGTCTAGATTGTTTCTTGTGATCGAATTGTACTGTTTCTTGAGGAGATTTGTATCAAATTGTAACCGAATCAGCAATAAGAGACTATAAAGTGGACGTAGGCTCAATTACGGGCCGAACCACTATAAATCCGTTGTTCATTTACTGCATTTCTGCTATTTTCCTGCTTAATTTCTGTTCCCGTCACACGCGTGGTGCTTTCACGATCTTAATACACACACCGGGTGTTATCGTTCATATTTTAACGTTAACATTTTGGTGCTTTCACTGAGAACCCAACTCAGGCTGCAACTCACCATTGCTTCTCAGAAGTTTGCTGAAAGAATTTCCCACAAAATCAGAAGTTTATCAGACATAATGGCTCCCGGAAGGAAACGAAAGTCTGTCAGAACTGATGATGACCGTGACAATACTGCCACTTCTCTCTCTCCAAATCAAGCAGCTCCGAGCATCGGTGTTACGCGACAGGAGTTAGATGCTGTTGTATCCGGACTGTACCAGCAGATTGAAACTCAGAATAACCTGATGATGGAAAGGCTGAATGCTCTATTTGGTACGAGTCAAAGACCAGTAAATAATGAGGGAAACTGTGCTAATGCTGCTCCCAATTCCGAGGGAAGAAATATTCCTCACGGGGGATCAGGTGCTGCCGAAGGGGCACCCCTCCAGGCCGAAGGATCTAGGCCGTCACCAGTTCTTCATGAGCATTTACCTGGACAAACTCCCGAAAAGATGGCTGAGGTCTACTCTGCAAAATCTCTGAACAATGAGGAATATCTCTCTGGTATGATCAAGCAAATAATGAAAGAGAGCATGCAAAGAGATGAAGACGAAAGCGAATGGGGATTCGCACCAAGTAGAACTCCGTTTACCGAGAAGATTCTGAAAGCTGAATTTCCTAGAAAGTTTGTTCCCCCCACTATTCCTGCTTATCGGGGGACAAGTGATCCAAATCAGTTCTTGTATAAATACGACTGGCATATGACCGGTGCAAGGGCGACCGACGAGATAAAGTGCCGATATTTCCCAGTTTATTTAGAAGGAGTGGCGCTTCTCTGGTTTACCAAGCTTCCAGTCCGATCTGTAGATCAGTTTTCCGATCTCACCCGAAAATTCAAAGAGCAATTCAGGCTATATGCTTCAAAGGCAAAAGATATAATGTCACTGTCCAGTCTTGAACAGAATCCGGGAGAGCCTATTAAGTCATTCTTGAACCGCTTCAACTTAGCTCTGGCAGAAGTCGATAATGCAGAGCCACGAATGATCTTGACCTATTTGATGCGTGCCATTGACAAATCGAGCGAATTTGGGAAATGGCTGAAGATGAAAGAGCCAAATTCGCTCGAGAAATTCTACAAAAAGGCTGACGAATTTATACGCCTAGAGAATCTTTCTGCACCAGCTAAAGTTGTGACAACGGTGGTGGAAAATAATGCTACTACTCAAAGCAAGAAAGAACCGGCAGATCAGAAAAGGGAAAGTAATGGTGGGAAAAGGCAGAAAGACTTCAAAAAGCCCCGCTTTCTTAAACCATCAGACTTTACTCCTCTGACCGATACCTCGGAAAATATCTTCATCGCCACTAAGGATGCTGTTGAATTTCCGAAACCACCGGCCGTGAAAGTTGGGAAGAATGCTGTTCAGAGCGGAAGATTTTGCAAGTTTCACAACCAACCAGGGCATGATACCAATGAGTGCCGCCATTTGAAAAGTCTGATTGAAGAATTGCTAAGAGAGAATAAGTTGCAGCAATACGTCAAGAGGAATAGAAAGGACCCATCTTCGTCCAACCAAGGGCAGTTACCTCCAACTAATTCATCTGATTCATGAGAAAGGCCTGCTGGAAAGGAAAGACCTGTTATTAATGTGATCACAGGGGGACCTCACCCGGCTAGCAGAAGTTGGGGTGAAATGGAAAGGTATGCAAAAGCTTTGAAGTATGCACCAACCGAAGAAAGTGTCTTAATCCTGGAAGATGCTTCACCTCTAAAGCAGCAAAAAACTTTCCATGATGATATTATGTTCAGAGCCAGGGATTCTGTTAATGTGGAAGCTCCTACTGAGGACCCTATGGTTGTCTCTGTCGGTATTGGCCCGGCTATTGTCAGAAGAGTGTTAGTTGATAGTGGTGCCTCATGCAACATCCTCTTTAAAAGGACATTTGACCAAATGAAAATTCCGATGACTGATGTATATGCTTCTTCACACAAGATCGCCGGATTTACAGGAGAGCTGAAACAGCCGATTGGAACAGTGGACTTGTTTGTTGAAATGGGCGAAGGACACAAGAAATTGGTTCGGAAGCAAACTTTTGTAATTGTGGATGGATTCTCCGCCTATACCGCTTTCTTGGGCCGGCCTACTCTTGCTGCTTTCAGGGCCGTCCTCGCTCCTTGGTGCTTGACAATGAAATTTCCTACTGATAATGGGATTGCTGTTATTAAAGGAGATCAAAACGCAGGACGAGAATGTTATCTTGTGGAACTCCGAGAGGCCAGGAGAAAAGAAATGGGGAAAGATGCGGCAGCTCCGCTCCGCATCAAAGAACCGACCCTGTAGCAACTACGGAGCGGCCCCTGTACTGGTGAACACAGCAATGCAAGAAAAGAAATGGATCCCAGGAAAGCCAGCACAGGGGAGAATAGAGTGGTACCCGTGGAGGTAACGGTACCAGTATCTGTAGACCCGAAAGATCCAAATAAAGTACTCAATGTGGGTTCATAGCTAAGTATAACAGTTCAAAACACACTGATATCATTCTTAAAAGCCAATCTAGATGTGTTCGCCTGGTGTCATGCTGATATGTGCGGAATCTCTCCAACAATTGCTGTCCACACCCTAAATGTCGATCCGAAATTCACACCAGTAAAACAGAAAAGAAGAACTCAAGGTCCAGAAAGGTCAGCAGCTTTAAAGGAAGAGGTAGATCGTCTCTTAGAGAATAATTTCATCAAAGAATCCACTTATCCAAATTAGGTTTCAAATCCAGTACTGGTTAAGAAGGCAAATGGAAAGTGGAGAGTGTGCATTGATTTCTCTGATCTGAACAAAGCTTGCCCCAAAGACTGCTTCCCGTTGCCTAGAATCGATCAACTAGTAGATGGGACAGCTGGACATGAGTTGTTATCTTTTATGGATGCCTATTCTGGATACAATCAGATTATGATGAATGAACCAGATCAGGAGGACACAAGCTTTATTACAGATGTGGGACTCTACTGTTACAAAGTCATGCCATTCGGTTTAAAGAATGCTGGGGCAACATACCAAAGACTTGTCAACGCTATGTTCAAGCCTCAGATTGGCAAAACGATGGAAGTCTATGTTGATGATATGTTAGTAAAGTCAAAGAAAGCAGTAGACCACATGGACCACCTGGCAGAAATGTTCTCAATTCTTCGGAAGTACGGAATGAAGCTCAATCCATTGAAATGTTCATTCGGAGTAGAGTCTGGAAAATTCCTGGGTTTCATCGTAAGCGCTAGGGGCATCGAGGCCAATCCTGCTCAAATCACAGCTCTAAGAGAGGTTAAAGCCCCTAGAACAAAGAAAGAACTGCAAAGTCTTAATGGAAAGGTTGCCGCTCTTAGTCGCTTCATTTCCAAGGCCACAGACAAATGCATTCCCTTCTTTGATGCTCTAAAGAAAGGGAAGAAAAATTTCGAATGGACTCCTGAATGTCAGAATGCTTTCGATCAACTGATTCATCATATGAGAACTCCTCCGGTCCTTTCCAAGCCTAGTGATGGTGAAGACCTCTTCATCTATCTGGCAATTTCATCCCATGCTTTAAGTGCAGCACTCGTACGAGAAGATATGAAAATACAATGTCCGGTTTACTACATCAGCAAACGATTCGCTGGGGTTGAAATGAATTATTCAAAGACAGAAAAACTTGCTTATTGTCTGCTAATCGCTTCCAGGAAGTTGAGACCCTATTTTCAATCTCATCCTATCAAGGTCCTGACTGATCAGCCTTTGAAGCAAGTCCTGTATCGTCCTGAAACTTCGGGTCGTCTCTTGAAGTGGAACATAGAACTCAGCCAATATGACATCACTTACCATCCCCGAAGAGCAATTAACGGACAAGCTTTAGCAGATTTCATTGCAGAATCCAATGACAAAGGTGACAGTAAGGAAGAAACCACTGACTGCATTCCGGTACAATGGAAGTTGTATGTTGATGGCTCGAGAAATGATTATTGTTCTGGGGCAGGAGTTGTGCTTGAAACTCCCGAAGGACGATCACTATGTTATGCATTGAGACTGGAATTTCCTTCAACAAACAATGAAGCAGAATATGAAGCCCTTATTGCCGGATTGAAAATCGCCAAGGAATTGAATATCAAAGTGATACAGATTTTCAGTGATTCTCAGCTTATTGTCTGCCAGGTGAAGAAGGAATTTCAAGCCAAAGGAGGGAATTTGCCTGCATATTTGACAAAAACTTCCGAACTCCTCAATGATTTAGATCACTACTCAATAAGCCACATACCCCGAGAGGAAAATATGAAGGCGGATTCTTTAGCAAAGTACTCAAGTTCCGGAGAAGCTCAATTACTAGGATTAGTTCCTGTAGAAGTTCTGTCAGCTCCAAGCATTGATGAAATGGATGTTGATTGGATTATGACTACGTCTCAAGAGCATGAATCATGGATGACTCCAATCAAAGAATACTTGCTCAGTGGTTCCCTGCCAGAGAGTTCTAAGGAACGTCGAAAATTATTAAGAAAAGCATCGAGGTATGTAATTCAAGATGGCCGATTATACAGGTGGGGATTTTCAACCCCACTACTCCGATGTGTAACTAAGGAAGAAGCCAGGACAATCTTAACAGAGGTGCACGGAGGAGAATGTGGAGACCATTCAGGTGGTCAAACACTTGCAAAGAAAATTCTCCGATATGGATACTTCTGGCCGGATATCAATCGAGATGCTGCAACTTTTCCAAGAAATGTGACAAATGCCAACGATTTGCAAAAATCCCAAGAGCACCCTCCACTGAACTCACACAAATGGTCAGTCCATGGCCATTTGCCATTTGGGGGATAGACCTAATTGGACCATTACCGATCGCCAAATCAGGAATTAAATATGCTATTGTTGCCGTTGATTATTTCACCAAGTGGGCTGAAGCTGAACCTTTGGCCACCATCACTTCTAAAAAGATGATAAATTTTGTAACGAAGAATATCATTTGCAGATATGGTGTGCCACAGAAGATAATCACCGACAATGGCACTCAGTTTGAAAGTGAAGAATTCCAGGATTTTTGCAAACGGTTCAGAATTCGAAAAAGCTTCTCAGCAGTGGCTCATCCGCAGGCAAATGGGCAAGTGGAAGCAGTTAACAAGATCATCAAGTCAACTATCAAAAAGCAACTTGAAAAAGCAAAAGGTGGTTGGGTTGATAAGCTTCCATTAGCACTATGGGCGTACAGAACTACTCACAAAACTGCGACTGGGCACACTCCATTTTCACTGGCATACAGATCTGAGGCAATGATTCCAGTAGAAGTAGAGGTTCCTTCACATAGAAGAGTTCATTTCAATAAGGCCGAAAATGAAAAACTGCAACTTGAAGCGCTTGATTTTATTGATGAGAAAAGAGAGGAAGCTAGGCTCAGAGTTTCAGCTCATCAGCAGAGAATAGCCAGGCATTTCAATTCCAAAGTTCGCCAACGCAGCTTTGAAATCGGAGACTTGGTTTTGAAAAGGATCATGACAGCAACTGGTGTGTTTGGGCCAAACTGGGAAGGGCCATATGTCATAGGCACTAAACTTCTTGATGGCACTTTCAAACTCATAACTGTTGAAGGAGATCCAATTCCAAGGGCCTGGAACAGCAACCATTTGCGTCCTTACTTTACTTGAAAAGAGCTCCGCTCAAAATTGTAAAATGATGATGAATGTATCGGTTGTGTTGTGAAACATTGTAAATCAGTATAAATGAATGAAAGCTATAAAGTGGACGTAGGCCCGATTTTTGGCCGAACCACTATAAATCTTGTGTTCTTTACTATTTCATGATGCCTGTTTTATTTTGATATGTAAATACTTTAAATGTATCGCTAAAATATCAATTCAAAATTGCAGGACATTATAACAAGGCTTGCTCATCGCAAAGCTAAGCAACTTCCATAAATCAGCTATTACACGAAAACCAAGCCACAAAAATTTTGTCCAAATTCAAATCCCAAGCAAGGAAAACTTCACATAAAAAGTTGGCGACTCCACTGTGACAAACCTTTGTTCACTAGTTGAGATTGCCGTTATGAATAGACATCCAACTAGATAACTTGCGTTTGTCCCGTGAAGTCATTCAATAGTGAAGTCCACTTCTTCGGATAAAGCAATTTACTTGTAAGAGGAAAAGAAGAAGATGTGCTTGGGAACGATAATAAGAGAGCGCTAACAGGCAGATGATGAGAGAAACTTGCCAACCAACCAAAGCCCTCTAACGAGGCACACCAATAAATGGGAGTGCTTTCCTCAACCAAAAAGATCGGTGGGACTACCGAAGGGGCATCTTGTTAATTGATTGCGGTCGTTTGTACGAACAAACATCCAATCAAGCAACTTACGCCTGCCCCGCGAACCCATCCGACCATGAGAAAGTAACTCCCAAGCACTCAAAAGCCCTCTTCGGAGGCACAAGCCCTCTTCGGAGGCACATGACCTCTTCGGAGGCAAAAGCCCTTTCCCAAGGCACCACAAGCCCTCTTCGGAGGCACATGACCTCTTCGGAGGCAAAAGCCCTTTCCCAAGGCACCACAAGCCCTCTTCGGAGGCACAAGCCCTCCTCGGAGGCACAAGCCCTTTTCGAAGGCATAAGACCTCTTCGGAGGCACAACTCTTTAAGAGGAGCCCTCTCCGGAGGCATGTCCCAAAATAAAATGCTTGAACAAAAAGCATCGTCCAGAAGCACAGTTCAACTCCCAAAGGAAGGATTAACTTGTTCACCTCAAAAAGTTCCTCCTAAAAAAGTTGAAAAAGGCTACAAAATTCTTTCAGAAAAGTTCATTTCACTTCATAGGGAAATTCACTTCTTAATAAATAAAAGTGGTTATCCCCGAAAGTTGAAGCGTTCTTCAGAAAGAGAAAATAAAAATTCTTCTAAAGACTGGATATACTCTATTAAAAGCGGAATAATTGTCCTCTGGAGTAAGAGTATTAGTCTTAAAAAAAAAAGAGCTAGGAATATTGCAATGCACTTACGGCATGGGGGCAATACCATACAATTTAATTATATTAATAAAAGCAACATGCCGCAAGTTCGTTGCAATATCACGAAAAACAGATGTGGAATAAATGCATTCTCAAACGCAGACAAAAAGTTTGCACAAGTAAGAAGAATCGTTTGTTCTACACTAAAAATAAAAGATAGATCATTCTCACATACACAAGAGTTTGTACAAGTAAAATAACTGTTGTATTTAGTACTATGAAAATTCTTTACATGTGCAGATATCTCAAAAAGCAAAAGCGGGAACCGGTACCCGCACAATCCCCGGTCAATACATGCGAAGAGCAAAAATAATAAGAAAATCCAACTTGATTATTCCCTCTTCTCACCACCTTTGGAGCCCTTTCCTGGCCTGATGACTAGCTTTTGAAGTCGTTGTGAACGGGCAGGGGCAGAAGGAGAAAGCGGTGCGGCCAGATCAACTACTGCTTCATCTTCAGTGGAAGCCTTCTTCTTCTTCCTTACAGCACGCTTCCCCTTCCTCTTTGAAGAAGACTCGCTCCCCGGAGTAGCAAGCAATGTTGAAAGCTTCGTGTCGTCATCAAGAGACCGCTCCGGGGTCTTCTCAATGTCTTCAAAATCCTCCGCCTTCTGTTCCTGAGAAGCAGCCGGATCATCCAAGCCTTGAAGAGCTTCGATTTTCTCTGCCTGTGATCCCGGTTGGGAAGCAGAAGGAGGAGTAATTTGGGAAGACGGAGGAACGGCAATCGAAGGAGTGAAAGCTTGTGTAGTGCTTGGTACCTCCGCTGTAGAAGAAAAGAAATTAAAATCAGCATCCCCCGAAAATAAAGAAGGCATCGGTTCATCAAAGTTTAAGTAACAAGTAAGAAGGTCATCGAATTCGGCTAAATCAAATGACTGGTTCATTAGACCCGAGACGACACCAAGAGTACCTGGAGGAGTTGGCTTTGCAAGATCCACCTCAAACTTCTCGGCTTCAATATCATCCAGTGCCTCATCTTCAGTAGGAGTAGTTGCAGTCTCCTGGGCTACTTTAGCTAGATGTAAAGAATGAGAGCTGGAATCTATAATATTAACGTCGGCTGAAGTGGAAGTTTGAACGGGGGCAGTTAAAGGAGCTTATTCTTTTGGAGGCTCTTCTCCCGTTGTTTCAGCTCGTACTTTGGCAAGTAGCTCCTTCCCCTTAACAAGAGCGGCACGATCCTCATCATTGAGATAGCGCTCCTCAAGTTCCAGCTCATTATAGCCGGCCCCGCCAAGCATATCCATCGCGACTTCCCACACTTCAGCCAATGTAATTTCATAATCGGGACCAAGAAAAGAGAGGCTCCCATGACCCAGAACGCTGTGTAAATAAAAGTCGAATAAGGTAGAGCTGATGTCTGCTTTCGTCGCCTCATGTGATTGCTCAGCCGCTTCCTTTTCGGCAACGGCAGCAACCCGGCCAGCGGTAGCCTCATCACGCTCTGCCTCAACTTTAGCAAGTCGAGACTTTAGTAACTCAATCTCTACGTTCTGAGAGGTGACCTTTTCCCGCAAATCGTTGTTCTCTGTGCGGTATTTCTCAGTAATATGCTGTTCAGCGGCAAGCTTCATTTCAACATCTCTCTGTGCAGCATGGGCATCCCGCACTTGTTTTTGAAAGACCTCTTCTTTTTGGATATGAGATGCAGAAGAAGAGGCAAGATCTTCTTTAAGTTTCTTAACCTCGGACTCAAGTTTTGCATAACCATCAGCAATATTTGTCATCTCGAGATTATGCTGTTTGCAAACTTTGTCCCACTCCACCTTGTCGTTTTCCATAGTCAGCATTGCCTCAAGGTTTGCCCGATTAACCCTTTGGAGTTCATCGACAAGCTTCTGCCACTGCGACATCCTCTCGATATTAAGCCTGACTACGTCAAGACTGCTAAGCATGTCTGATTTATCAATCGGAACTATGTCCAAGTCAAAGCGCACCCCTTTTAGGCACCAATTCGGAAAACGGCTCTGAAGTGTTAGGGGGCCGTCCTTGACTTGATATTGCGGTCTGTTAATGATAGTTTGAATGTCAGATTTCTTCAGAGGAGGAGAGCTAGCCAGAATATCAGAAGGAATGGGAGCGTCAGTCTTTTCAGAGATTTCAGACGCGTCAATCGGTTTAGATCGTTTGCTCGGTTCGTCGGCAATCTGAGTTTTTCCCTTATCATCGTAAGACTTCCGCTTATGAGAGTAGTCACTCCTGTGCGAAGAGTCATATCGCTCGGCATCTTTCCTTCTTTGCCACTGATCGTAATCCCGCTTCTCCTGGGCCTTCCTTCGAGCCCTCTCTTCATCTGTTTCTTTTGGAGTATCAAGGTACTTCCTAAAGTCATAGGTGCCGCGGCCTCCACGGTACTTGAATGAGTCATAATATGAACCTGTACGTCCCATTGGAGAACCTGAAAGCAAAAAAGGAGTAAAGTTTAGAAATTTCTAGGAAAAAGAGGATAAATGTTTATAAGTGCTGAAAAATCCTAAGTGTGTGTGGCGTGCAAGCTACATGCGTCAAACTACAGACCACGCTTTAGTGTGGAAACAGAGACGACTGGCGTAGTAGGCGTCTGGGTTTGTTTAAAGGTGGAAGTCGCCTCGACAACGGGAGAAGTTGCTTTTGGATTGTTATCCCCAAAAAGCTCTTGAGAAGTTATCATGATATCACTCAAGCCATCAAAGGCGTCATCACCCAGGAGTTCAGCAGACTTCTCTTTTTCAAGCTCTGTATCAATGGATTTCTCAGGAACTTGAGGATTCTCTTCCTCCTCGGTAATTGGGGTAAGCGCCGACTTGCTGACTAACCCTACGACATCGATGGATGCAGAACATTTTACTAAAGCAGCCTCCATGACGGGTGCTTCTGATGCAGTTTCTTCTACAGAAGCTGGGACATTCGAGGCCTCTGCTTGGGAATCTGAAGCAACTAACGTTTCTGCATCAGAACTAGAAACTTCATGAATCTGAGTCGATCTAGAAGAATGTAAAAGGCCAAACTGGTGCAGAAATTCATCTTTCAGCAAGAATTTGGCACTCCTCTCTTCAGCGTCAACAGCACTCAAAGTATCTAAAATCGACTTACGGCTGGTATCTCGAAGAAGAGAAGGAAGTGCTGTACGAAGAAAGAATGGAATTAAGCATTTGATGGTTCGAATTATGAGAAATTTAGAAAAAATGAATTGGTAAGAGGTAATCTTACTTCCGACTCTCCAAATAGCATAAAATCCCGGAGGACAGCGAACATAGAAGAATTGAGTCAAGAATCCGTGGGCACTTTCAGGCAAGTCCAGAATTAGTTTGCGATTCCTAGCACTCCTCACAAGTATGATAGAAGGATGGTCCTTGTTCTTTGCAAATGTGCACAAGAAGCGAATTTCATCAAAAGAGGGAAAACGGTTCAACGTTCTCCTGAAAAGCACGCACAATCCCAGCAGGATGGAGTATCCGTTAGGGTGTAGTTGAAAGGGAGAAATAGTTAGCCGAAGGAGGAGTTCCCGAAGACAATCATTAAATGGAGGAATGGCTCCACTTGAACACATCTGCCGGTTCACAGCAACGAAGCCAAGAGGCGGCCTGTCAGCAGTGTCGCTTGGCCCAGGAAGTAAAGCATCTGCTTCGGCAATGCCGAATTGGATGCACAGTTGTCGGAAGACTTTATGACTTAAAGTAGTAGAAGTCCTTTCCGGAGGGTCGATTAGTGGAGTAGCAATTGGAAAAGCTTCTCCGGCTATTTCCAAGTCTTCTTGTTGAGATTTCATTCTACACAAGGAACTGGACGATCAAATATTAAGGTGCACGTTTCCTAAAAAGAGTGAAGTGTTGTGCAAAACTAATACAATAATGAGCAAATGTAAATGAAATTAAACTAATTGATACTTGTCAATTAAAAAGTTTCGGGGCTTAATATTTTAAGTCCAGGAATAGTGTTGCGTTAATGCAAATAAATCAGCTTTAGTTGATCACTTCAATTTTGCTTTAATACTTCACTTAGATTTGTTAGTTCACAACATTTCATTCACGAAGTTCATTTAAGTTTGATTTTCTTTGACAACTAATCTGCTGTTTGATATGGGCAATCAATAGCAGTATATTCGTCCCATTTTTTCTGTGAATGTTGCTTCTAAACAGGTTATTAGCATTAAAGTTGAGGCAATCCAAGAAGAAGTGCAAAACCCAAAATAATTCAAGTCCAGAAAGTCAGTCAAAAGCTGTTCAAAGTTCTAAGTGTTAGGTCGCTTACGACCTAACACAGGTTGCAATGTTCTTATGCTATGTTGTTCAGATTGAAAGTTCAAGACTGCGAAAAATTGCTTAAGTCTTAGGTCGTTCAGCGACCTATCATAAGTCAGGATTTCTGTAGGTCGCGTGTTGCAGCTGAATGGATTAAGGTGAGGCAATTCTCTTAAGTCCTAGGTCGAGCACAATTGTTTTTAGGTTGGAGATACTCTAGGTCGCAAATGTCGTCAGGTCGCAAAGGCTAAGGTCGTTAAGCATTCCCACGCGACCTAACTCTTAGGGCGTTCGAATCTGATAGGTTGATGACTTCTTCTCCAAGCAACATCATATTGGGTCCAATAACCCAGTACCACCAGTTCAAAAAAGGAATCATCATCCCCTTCATCCTACCTCAACTTATCACCGATTGACTAGAGAATCAATGGCAAACCCTACAGATCCATAGCAAAACCTTTCGTATGATCGTAAATCATCCCAACACGTCAAACGACGAACGAAAGTCGATTGAGACTACCGTACAAAAAAGCGTGATGCATGGAATTGGGCTTAGGTCGAGCGACAACGATTCATGTTCAAAACAGTGACTATGGGCAAGTATAAGCTGATCCACTTACGAATTATGATCGGCGAGGAAGAATCGTTGGCTGATTGAGTCAAATTTGTCTCTGAAAGATCGAAAGAACTGTTAATGGCGATGGAGGCTCAGGACAGTAGGGTAAGGAAGAAGATGCGACCTAACTAATTTATATGGGACTGAAGAAGGGAGGTGAACAGGCGTGCAAGTTTTAAGTCGATTCGCGACCTAGCAAAGTTGAGTCGAAGCATACGACCTAGAGTATAGTCATATACTTCGAGGGGCAAATGTTAACTCCTTTATTGCAGCGACCTAAAACTCTACGACCTAAGGAAAAGCTGCGACATAAGAATGTTGCGACCTAAGCTAAGGCTACGACTTAAGAGGCTCTGCAACCTAAGAATGTTGCGACCTAAGCTAAGGCTACGACTTAAGAGGCTCTGCGACCTAAGAATGTTGCGACCTAAGCTAAGGCTACAACTTAAGAGGCTCTGCGACCTAAGAATGTTGCGACCTAAGCTAAGGCTACGACTTAAGAGGCTCTGCGACCTAAAAATGTTGCGACCTAAGGAAAAGCTGCGACCTAACTACATAGCGATCTAACTGAGAAAGTCCACGACTTATCAAGATAAGAAGTTAGCGACCTAACTTCTTCGCGACCTAAGGTCCAGAAGGGTTTGCGACCTAAGGCTGCAGAAGACCTCGCGACCTAAGGAGGCAGAAAGGATTGCGACCTATGGAACTCAACGACCTAAGGTAGCTAGCGACCTAAAGGACTTAACAACCTAAGGTAGTTAGCGACCTAAGGAACTTGATGACTTAAATAGGTTAGCGACCTAACTATTAAAGGAGGTTCAGCGCCCTACGACCTAGAGCTCCCACAGCTATTCTGTAACTCGTGTGCGACCTATTACTTGATCAAATGAAGACAAGTACAGTAACTCCTGAAGCTGCAAGGGGACAGCGACCTAGCTTAGGTCGCTCGCGACCTACGACCTAACTAAGGTCGTGCGCGACCTAAGACTTAGGCAAATTTCCTGCCCAGAAATCAGCTTCTACAAATAGGACATCACTTCCAACTTGAGGGGGACTTTTTTGGCAAATCATTTCTACAGCGCTGTTACTCCGTCGAACTCTTCATTCATTCAGTAATCAAGGATCCTTCAAGCATTCACGACACTACAACAAGCTTCGGGAGAAATTCCTTACATCTGAGATGGATTCATCGAGTTTCACCGTCGAAGATTGAGCTAGTAGTCTAGATTGTTTCTTGTGATCGAATTGTACTGTTTCTTGAGGAGATTTGTATCAAATTGTAACCGAATCAGCAATAAGAGACTATAAAGTGGACGTAGGCTCAATTACGGGCCGAACCACTATAAATCCGTTGTTCATTTACTGCATTTCTGCTATTTTCCTACTTAATTTCTGTTCCCGTCACACGGGTGGTGCTTTCACGATCTTAATACACACACCGGGTGTTATCGTTCATATTTTAACGTTAACATATGGCCCAATACCACTAGCCCATATTCCTTAGCCCTAACCCCTCTCTTCATTCATTTCATTTCACAAAAACAAAACTTCCTAAGAACTATAAGCAAGACCAACAATTTCCAAAGAAGAAGAGAAGGATTTCAAGCTAGAAGATACCGAGCTTTCAAATTTAGGAAGAAAAGAGATTAAAACAAATTTTCTTAAGCTAGGCGAGTAAAATCTTTCTCTGAAAAGCTATCCTAACCTATTAGGCTCGGATTTGACTTTCATATGAATGTTTAGATGATGCTAAACATGTTAGGATGTCACTATTAGTTTAATTATGGTTTAAAATTTAATTATGGTGAATTTGTTCATTTTTTAAGGTACAATATAGTCTAGTCACACCCAAATGTCATGAAATTTTGATATAAAAACTTAATGATGAAAAGAGATGAGTTTTTAATTTCATAATTTTTGGAGTTAATATGAATGTTTTATAAATTTTCTAAGTTGGAGAAAATGGTTAATTTCGAGTTAATTAATTATTAAAAATAATAGAATTAATTGTTTTAGCTAGAAATTTTATATAAGGTAGAATATGAAAAAAGAGATTTTTGGTGAATTTTTTTGGATATTTTCCATTAATTTTCTACTTTATACGAATTATTTAGTGAAGTAAAGCACTAATTAATTAAAAGGAAATTAATTAATTAATTAATAATTAATTTGGGTGATTAACATTTTTTGAAAAGAAACTGAAATGATAAGAATATTTGTCAATAAGAAACACCAAATGGGTTTTGTAGAAAAAAAAGTTGCTTAAGTGGATAGTAAATCAGTTTCTAATTTAATTACAAAACCACTATTGAAACATTGTTGGCCAATTAAAACTTAACATTCAAGGATGAACTTTACACCGGACCCAGAAAAACAGTGCACAAGAGCTAAAATAGAAAAGTGGACACCACACGGGGATCCAGCATATAACACATGAAGGCTTTATTATTATTGACGATAGCTTGTATGAGGGGAAAAACTAAATGTGAAGGCTCATATATTGTTATACGCGAAGGCAGTATACAACGATGCGCTCTATATATTGCACAAGATGACCCAAGCATTTTGCATGATGACTTGAACAAAATAGGACATGATGACTAGGACAAAATAGGACACGATGGCTTATAAATAAACGAGCAAGGTAGCCAAGGCGGCTGCCTAGGACAACACTTCGAAAGAGGGCAATAAATTTTAAATTTCTTATAGATTTTCTTTTTAATTTCAGGAAAAAGACAATACATCAATAAGATTGTTTGTGAAGTGGTTTGTATTTGTTGGTTGCCTTGCTTCCATCTCATATTTTCCTAGGCCAACCAAAACCGAAGGGCTAGCCCTAATTTTTATAAAATATACACGATGGCTCTAGTAAACTGTACACGTAGGCAGCAAAACAGTTGGCACGTGATGTAGCAACCAGTATATATATTGCACACGAAACATGGATCCATAGGTCCCGACAATTACCATAACTATAAAATGTACACGAAAGCATATCAAACATGAACATGAAATATATGTAAATGAACATATTGAATATATATGATGTGCATATTGAGTAATACACAAATATATGTACAAATTGAATAGCACATGAAATATATATAAGCATGCAAACCTGGGATAGAAAAATGCATCTGAAAGCTTAAACAAAACATATATGGACACGTGAAGGCATGCTAGTAATGGTAATTCACGAAAAGCTGTAATATTGCCAAGGAATGGACACGTGAAGACTAAGTTTAATAAACGAATAAAAATAATTTGCGAAAGCCTGAACAATTCACATAGGTAATTGGACATGAAGGCAGGCTAGTATTGATAAAATACGAAGGCTCTGGCTTATTTTATACATGAAAACAAATTGAGAACAGTGATTACTCACGATGACTTAGGAAAATAAAGAACGTGGTGACTCTATCCTCGCGAATGCAAATAATGAAGTCACATTACACGCGATGGCTCCGTATAAATAATGCGCGATGGCTTGGATTAAAACACGGTCGTAGTACGTGTTAGCTTGGGATTTGCACGCGAAGGTTAATAACGTTTTTAATTAAACGTGATGGTGTAGGATAACCAATATACAACAAATAAAATGCAACATGTAATAGCTTAACAAGCTATATTTTTCTAAGTAAAATAATTGATATTTTGAAAGACAGTGTCCAAGTTTATTGATTATTTCGTGGAGATAAAATAAAAGGAAATATTTCATAATTTAAAATTGTGTTAACTTAATACTGAAATGAAGAAAGCTTAGAGAAGCTAAAAAATGATGGGGTATCATTTAAATAAAGGATAAAAATGTTTTATCTAAAGAATGTGTAGTGTACACAATTAATAAATAAAACAAAGGGGCTGAACCTTGATTGTAAACGTATACAAACGCATGGAGTTATTGGATGACGGGGAGCCTTGACAAATAGCCTAACATGCAATGGTATATGGCAGTGGGACATGTTAGGGCTCAATATAAGAATACTATAAAATTCTACAGAGGAGTGAAAACAGGATGGCATGGTAGAGTGACTGTTTGCACAAAAAATGGACAAACACCTCAAAGTTGTATGATTTAGTAGATCTTATGTTGTTCTTGGTGATTTTGGAGGTTTATGCAAATATATGAAAAACAGGGGCTAAACTGTAAAAAGACACGCAAATTTATAGTGGTTCAGCCAGAATGTGCCTACGTCCACTTTATATGTTATTTCTCTTCTTTTGTTGTGATTACAAGTACAAAGCTTTGATACAAGTAAAAGAAAGTTGTTTGAAAGTTCCTTCCGTGCTTGAGCTCTCAAACTTGTCCCCCATTGTTGTACCCCTGCCTCTCTATTTATAGAGTGAGCTTGGGGGCAGGGGTCTTGGATATATTCAGCTGCTGGTGGGCCTGGGCTGAAGTGATCTGGCCTGGCAGCCTGGTTCGGCATCCTCTTGGTCTGGTCATGAGGTGGAGGAGATTTGTACTTCATTCGGTGGAAGACCGGATGGGAGATGGTTCGGTGGAAGACCGGATGGGAGATGGTTCGGTGGAAGACCGGATGGGAGATGGTTCGGTGGAAGACCGGATGGGAGATGGTTCGGTGGAAGACCGGATGGGAGATGGTTCTTGCTTTTTGGTTCGGTCGTAGAAATGCACACAACACTTGCCCCCCAAAGTAGGGTATGTGCGTGCGCATGGCGTGCTTTGCCTTAAGTTTGGAGGAGCTTTCTTCCGGTTTTCATTACCGAGCCAACCGGTCCGGCAGTCCACCTTCGTCTATAAGTAGAGGCCACGTGCCACCGTTATTCCCTACCAAGTGCAATAACCGAACCAGATCCCTTCTTTGCCGAATCACGTTGCTAGCCGAATCAAGGTGAGATTCTTTTTGCCGAATGAATTTTCGAGCTGAGTGCCGAATGAACTTTCACGTTGAATGCCGAATGAACTTTTAGGTTGAGTGTCGAATGAACTTTTAAGTGGAGTGCCGAATGAACTTTCACGTTGAATGCCGAATGAACTTTTAGGTTGCATGCCGAATGAACTTTTAGGTTGAGTGCCGAATGAACTGTTGTATCAAGTGAACATGTGTTTCATACTTCGAATTTTCAAGCGAAATTCCAGATTACGCTGCTTGTATATTCTAACGATATACTTTTCCCATGATTGCAGATAAATGTCTCGAAAAGTTGAAACTCGATCAGATAAGAGGAGATCGGGGGGTGTAGGAGAGTCCTCGGCCGTGCCCCCAGCTCAATCAGGATCGGAGCGTCATGGGCCTGCCCCGAGGTCATTAGTGGATGGATATGGTCCCCAGGAGCTGCTGGACTCCCCGCCTGACTGCTTTCCTAGCTCTCTCAAAGAGGAGCAACTCGATGTTATATCTCGTTCCTTTGGGATCGATAGAGCCCTCATGCTGCTGCCGGGCCCAGGAGTCATGCCATACAGTCCTCCCGAAGGATACTTCGCTTATAGCAGGTACCATTGCATGTGTGGTGCTATCCCGCCACTCAACGCTTGGGTAGTCAGCTTCCTCACGTACCTGAAGGTGGCCCCATTCCAGCTTCAGCCCAACTCTTATGCCATACTGGTGAGCCTTTTTGTTATTTTTCGGAGGAAGTATGGTCGCGCTCCCTCCAATCGGGAGATCCGGTACTTGTATAATTTGAGGGGCTATAAGAAGGGGTCCCCATATATTAGCTTGTAATCTGCTGTGACCTTCAAGCCGGTCCTGGACCTGTACTCCAAATTCAGCATGTTCAAGAAAGAGTGGTTCTTTGTTAGGGACGACTCCGTCTCCATCCGGCGCTTTACCTCCGGATGTAAGTTGATGCTTTTACTTATAATTTTTATTCCGATTGCGATGCTTCTTCTCATACTTCTCATTTTTGCTAGCGACAGGTGGCTTTCCGGTTGTGGAGACTGACCGCCTGGTCCAGACGGCGGCGGAGATAGAAGCCATTCTTGGGAAATACAGATCATCTGCCTACTTGATTAGGAATGCGATTCTTCTGGAATATAACTTGATCCTTCCGCAGCAGTCTGTAGTTAAGTTGAGGGAATCGGCGGAAGAGAGGGCGGCTGCCCAGGCTAAGGGAGGCGTTGCGGCAGAGGGTGGAAAGAGAAAACCATTCACGAAACCTCCAGCCGTCGGAGGTAAGAAACTTAAGAGGTCGGACGGTCCTTCTCCCAGCAATTGTCCACTTACTCAGGGGGAGATAGATGCGGAGGAAGAAAGAGGTGAAGCGGAGGGTGGAAGTGACGTTGAGCTTCTTGGTGATGATGGTGGCGAAGGACAGGGTGGTGATGGTTCCAGGGCTCTGTCTTCCGGGCAAGTAGGCGAAATGCAAGAGTGGACGGATGATGCTCTCCGCCAAGCTTTTGAGGGGTTGGATGATGATCCGGCTTTGGTAGAGAAGACCGGGAAGGCAGACAAAGCCGGGACTGGTGCAAGTGAGTCTTTTCCGACCATTCCGGTCAAGGCGACTTTGACGACTCAAGGTGAATTCTTGACTCCTGCATGCTTCACTAATGATAGGGACTTAGGAATATTTTATGACCCGCTCCCGTCCTGGAATGAAATCCAGGACTTATTGCAGTATCCCACTCCTCCCCAGGGTTTGTACAACCACAGCTGTGTTTCTTTTCCTTTTCTAACTTGTAATCTACTGCGTTTCTTGAATCATATAGTAACGTAAGATTGTGACACTTGTTCTTTATATCAGGAGCAGGCAAGGCGCCCAAAGCTTCAGACCTTCGACACAGGCTCGAGCAATATAAACTTTCCAAAATTTCTGCTAAGCCGAAGCCCTCAACCCAACGCTCCGGGGATGTAGTCGGATACCGTCCTCTTCTTGGGGTTATCGAAGAGGGTATTCAGCAGAGGAAGAGGAGTCATCCTTTATCCGAAACTTCGCTCGGTCCTCAGCCCCCAGCTCAGCCTATTCACGATATTACTGAGGAGGGTAGCGAGTTTGTACCTTCTCCACACCCGTCCGGAAACCCTTCTGTTATTCATATTGACCGTCCCGACTTGGCCCGTAATCCATTCGCGGGTCACCCTGATCTGGATCCAGGTTCTCATGATATCACTTTTGACGAAGTCACTGGGGAACACCTTCTCCCCCGTAACCCCATGGTACGAGTACTTGATGAAGCCAAGTCCTTAGATCTCGATCTACTCACCACTCGTATAGTCACTATGGGAGACGAGGCTAAAGCTAATATTGATCGGGTGGCAGAGGAGACCAAGAAGTTGATGGGGCATCATGCTTGGCTGGTTAAGGCCGGAGAGGAGATAGGGAGCGCCAATATCCGACTTCGATTGGTGGTTTCGGATCAGGCCAAGCAGCTTGCGGATCAGGCTATCCAGATTTCTCAGCATGAGGCTGATACTGGGCGATTAAGGAGAACCATGGAAGAGGCCAGTCGGGCCGAATTGCGGAAAATGGAAGCTGCTTGCAAAGAGCGGATTGACATGGCTATCGCCACTGTGGATGAGGTTCGGAGAGCGGATCTCGAGCAGGTGGAGGAATTGTCCGAGAAACTTGAGGCTGCAGAGCTTGCTCAAGCTAAGTTGAGGGAAGAGATGGAGGTGATGCGGAGGTCCCTTCAGGCTGATTGCTCTAGATACAGACTGGAGAGAGATGCTGCCGTCGAAAGGTTGTCGGCCTCCGATGCTCGGATGAGGGAGTTTGAGGAGAACGAAGGGATGATGGATGACATGCTCCAGGACATGTATTTCCGGACTTGGAAGCAGGGTAACCTCTCTTGGATGGATGATTATCCCAGGGTCATGGCTAAGACCTATCTTCGGGCTTTGGAGGAGGCTAAGGCTGAGGCAGATAAAGAGGGTGGAACGGTCTTCAGCATGGATGTGGTCACTGCCCAGTTCACCAAGGAGGAGAAAATGGCGGTAAAGGAGGGTATGCGGCTGCTTGCTGCTGAAGAGGCGGGTGTGCAGGTAGAGGATGACGACCAGGATGGTCAAGGAGCTAGTACTGGTAAGTCTTCCTTTCTAGTCTTTCTGTTAACTTGGTTACTCATCACTAATGAATCCTTTTTATGACCGGACAGGCGGACAAAAGAACAAGGACAAGACTTTGACGCAACCAGCTCCATGATTGAACCTGGAAAGTCCTTTTTGTAGGCTTGGCATTGTTGTATATGTTAGTCTTAAGACAGTAGAGTAACCTCTAAGTTGTAATTCTTGCTACTTGTAATAATATTATTCTTGACGTGTAATTTTTTAGCTTAAGCTGATTCTGTCGCTTCTTGAATGTTTGTTGCTGTTTTGACATGTTGTATGAGAAATGTAGCTGTGTATATTCTCGTAATTAAATTGTGTTTGATGTCAGATTCTGGTTTTAAATCATAATCTAATGACTTGCAATGTTAGCGTGTGGTGTGAAAACAAATTAAACTACAGTCATGCATCTGCACATAAAGGAAGAAAATACCGCCTTTCATGTTCTGTTTGTAAATGGCAGTTTCGAATATCTTGTATGAGCGAGCATGGAAAGCAGTTGAATGCCCTGCCATCTGATTGTGAATCTCTGCATCCATTGGCGGGTATTTCTTACCCTGCATCCTGTACTTTATGGTTTGTTATAGAGGATAGGAGGAAAGTTTTTTTTAAGTAAAATTGAAATACGTGAAATAGTAAAACTTCCAGTCACGGAAGGCCTTCGATGTGCTTAAGTTCGTGGCAAACGGGTTTTGTAGTCACTTTCCCTAGCTGTGGGTCTTGGAGACATTTGTCACCCATCTTACGCCTCCGCGGGGAGTTAATTCTTTTTTTCCCACAGCCGCACTTAAGACACACCGGAGCCGAGATCGCGCACAGTAACTACCCGGGCCATTATGGCCCGTACTCATGGGTATTATTCGACTTACTGTGGCCGGCTAGCGTGGGTGCCGATCGTCAACTGTGAACTGCCCCTGGCTGGCCACGCCTTATGTTGGGGCTTATAATCGGTTCACAGTCGCCGGCGAGCCTAACGCCGTAATGAGGTGCCTCGACTATAGTCGGCCTTCTCGGTGGCTTATAATCGGCTCATTACAGTTGGCTTTAAGGGCCGTCGCGAGCAATGAGTTAACCCGCAGCAGAGGGATGCTGGAGCAAAAGTGTCTCATTGGCGAGGGCATAGATTCGCCTAGTACCTGTTGGGTCTTGTCCACGTGAAGTTGCATCGTGGAGTGCTTTGAATAGAAAAGCTATATGCTCAGGATTTTGTTCAACAGAAAAGGATAAAGTTAACAAGCAGCCAAGATACAAAGGAACAAGTCAAAAAAGAGACAAGGCTTTTTTAAAGTGGTTCGGCACGAAAAATTGCCTACGTCCACTGATTCTCTTTGTTAATTCACTTCATATGGGCTATACAAGTTAAGAAAAGTATCGACGGAGGTGTTGGATGTTCCATGCCCTCTGGAACACCTCTCCGTCCACTGTTGACAAAATATAGGCTCCGTTGTGGAGATCTTTATGAATTACATATGGTCCATCCCAGATTGGGTCTAGTGCTCCGGGGCGAGGAAAGATTCGCTTGAGGACAAGATCCCCTTCTCGTAAGGTACGATGCTTGACTTTGGAGTTGTATTGTACCGCCACCTTTTGCTTGTGGGCTGCTGTTTTTAGGACTGCATCATTCCTTCTTTCCTCGACTAGATCCAAAGACATGTTGAGGAGCTCTTCGTTCTCTTCTGGGTTATAGTGGATCCTACGGTGGGAAGGCACAATAGTTTCAACTGGGAGCATAGCCTCCGATCCGTATGCCAAAGAGAAAGGAGTGTGCCCTGTTGATGTTCTGAAAGATGTGCGGTAGGCCCATAGTGCCGTAGGGAGTTCATCCACCCAAGCGCCCTTTGACTTTTCGAGTTTCTTTTTTATCAGAGTTTTCAGAATTTTGTTGACTGCTTCGACTTGCCCGTTTGCTTGGGGATATGCTACGGATGAGAAGCTTTTGTGAATTCCGTGTTTTTGGCACCAGTTGGCGAATTCCTCGCTGTCAAACTGAAGTCCATTGTCTGATATGATTTTTAGTGGGACTCCGTACCTGCACAGAACATTTTTGATTAAAAAGTTGATAACTTTCGCCGAAGATACTTTATTTAGAGGTTCTGCTTCCACCCATTTGGTGAAATAGTCGACTGCTACTATAGCATATTTGGCGCCGCCTCGACCCATTGGCAGTTCACCGATTAAGTCAATTCCCCATACTGCGAAGGGCCAAGGGCTGGTCATCTGAGTAATTTCGGTTGTTGGTAGCCGAGGGATCTTAGCAAATTTTTGGCATCTGTCACACTTCTTGACGAAGTCTAAGGCGTCCTTGCTTAAGGTGGGCCAGAAATATCCGTATCGGAGTATCTTTTTTGCTAGCGTTTGCCCTCCGGTGTGATCCCCGCAGCTTCCTTGATGAATGTTGGATAAGATTTCCTTGGCTTCCCTTCCGGCGACACACCTTAACAATGGGTTAGAGAACCCGCGCCGATAGAGGATGTCTCCTTGTATTGTGTAGCGGGACGCTTTTCTCAGGATTTTCTTGACTTCGTTACGCCCGTCGGGTAGTGTGCCATTTTGCAGGTAGTCTCGGATGGGAGTCATCCAAGTTGCTTCTTCGGTTGCAGCTATCAGATTCACTTGCTCAAAACTTGGGATCGTTTGCTTTGAGACAGTTACTGCCCCGAAGATGGCGACGTCCCTCATACTTGCTTGCTTTGCCAATCCGTCGGCCTCTTGGTTCTCTTCCCGAGGGATGTGTCTGACTAAGTAGTGGTCCAATCGGTTGAGAAGCGACTTGGTCTTCTTTAGATATGCTATGAGTCGTTCTTCTCGAGCTTGGAATTCCCCTAGTATTTGATTAACAATAAGCTGAGAATCGCTGTGAAGGCACAAAGAATTGGCTCCGACCTCGATAGCAATTTCTAATCCGGCTATTACGGCTTCATATTCTGCATCGTTGTTGGTGGCAGCGAACTCCAACCTTATAGCATAGTGCAGTTTATTTCCCCTGGGAGTGATTATTACCACACCTGCCCCCGAGCCTTGTTCGTTAGATGCACCGTCCACAAAGAGATTCCACCTGATACCTTCCGTTATTTCCAGTCGCTCCTTATCCTCGTGGGTAGTGAATTCTGCAATGAAATCAGCCATGGCTTGCCCCTTGATGGTGGTGCGAGGGTGATAGGTGATATCATACTGACTCAGCTCAATACACCATTTAAGTAGTCGCCCGGAAGTGTCGGGTTGATGGAGTACCTGCCTCAGCGGTTGATCGGTCAGAACTTTGATGGAATGGGATTGGAAGTAGTGACGTAGCTTTCGTGAAGTGATTAGTAAACAGTATGCTAACTTTTCAAGCTTAGGATATCTGACTTCTGCCCCAGTAAACCTTTTACTGACGAAGTAAACTGGCCGTTGCGTGCGATCGTCTTCCCTTACTAAGGCAGCGCTTAGAGCGTGAGATGACACAGCAAGGTATAGGTATAATTCTTCGCCTTCGCTTGGGGTCGAGAGTACCGGTGGTTTCTGGAGGTGTTCAATTAGGTTAAGGAAAGCGGTTAAGCATTCGTCCGTCCATTCGAACCTTCCTTTATCTTTCTTTAGAGCTTCGAAAAAGGGGACGCACTTGTCCGTTGCTTTGGAGATGAATCAGCTTAGGGCAGCCACCTTTCCATTTAGGCTTTGCATTTCCTTTCGGGTGGAAGGTATCTTGATGTCTCTTAATTCTCGGACTTGTTCAGGGTTTGCTTCTATCCCTCGGGCATGGACGATGAATCCTAAGAATTTTCCCGATGACACTCCGAAGGAGCACTTTAGTGGATTTAACTTCATCCCATACTGTCGAAGTACCTGGAACATTTCGCCTAGGTGGCTTACGTGATCTTTGGCTTTCCGTGATTTTACCAGCATGTCGTCTACATATACTTCCATTGTTCGTCCTATTAGCCCTGCAAACATCTTGTTGACGAGGCGCTGGTAGGTGGCTCCTGCATTATTAAGTCCGAAGGGCATCACTTTGTAGCAGTATAAACCCCGGTTGGTGATGAAACTAGTGTGGTCTTGGTCGGGAGCATGCATAGGAATTTGGTTATATCCTGAGTATGCATCCATAAAAGACAGGAGTTCGTGCCCGGCCGTGCTGTCTACAAGTTGATCGATTCTGGGAAGCGGGAAGCAATCCTTTGGGCAGGCGTCGTTTAGGTTGGAGAAGTCAATGCAGGTCCGCCACTTCCCATTAGCCTTCTTTACTAGTACCGGGTTGGCGATCCATTCTGGGTAAATAGCTTCTCGTATGAAGTCATTGGCGAGTAGATTCTTTACTTCTTCATCGAGGGCTGCTGATCGCTCTGCCCCCATACTTCTCTTTTTTTGTTTTACAAGCGCCTTGGTAGGATCAATTTTTAATACGTGGCATGCTATGTTGGGGGAGATTCCGGTCATGTCAGCGTGTGACCAAGCGAACACATCCAAGTTGTGGCGGAGAAAATCAATGAGTTGTTCCTTCAATTCAGCTTTCAGCTGCGACCCAATTTTCAGTAGCCTACTTGAGTCGTGCTTGTCTACAGATATAAACTCCATAGCCTCTGCAAGCTCGGCGGTGGCCTCCTCCTCTTTGTCCCTAGGGTCTAATTCATTGAAAGGGTCGCTGGTGTATCGAAGAGGAGGGGCTCTCTTTAGTTGCTATGCTTCAAGGCTTTTTGTGCAGAGGGCAATCTCTACACCTTTCCCTTTATCTCTCATGTGGTTGTTGCGAAGTTCGGTTACATAGCAGTCTCGTGCAATATCTTGGTCTCCTTCCACTTCTCCTACCCCATTGTCTGTTGGAAATTTCATTTTCAGGCACCACGGGGCTAGGACAATCTGGAAGTCAGATAGGGCTGGTCTTCCTAGGAAGGCGTTGTAGGCCGAATGGTTTTCTATCAGCACAAACGTCTGTTTCCTTACAACGGAGCGGGGATGGCTTCCAATTTCAACGAAGAGGTCCAGCTGCCCGATGGGCATTTTCGCATCTCCAGTGAAACCGTGTAGCGGTTTATCGCAGGGAGATACATCCTTCATTGACAGCCTCATTTTGTCGAATGCGTGTTTGAACAGGATATTTACAGAGCTTCCAGTGTCTACCAGGATTCGGTAAACTTCGGCGGGACCGAGTCGGGCAGAGATAACCATGGGATCCATGTGAGGGTACTGTCTTCCTTCTAGGTCGCGTTTACTAAATGTGATGTCATCACTTTCTTTCCGCTTTGGGTGGCGCTCTTCTATAACCGTATTGACACAGTCTCTATTGTCTCTGAGCGACTTCCCATATCTTTCCATCTCTTTCCAACTTCTGTCTGCGATGTGTGGACCTCCTGAGATGGTATGGACCACTATCTTCTCTTGACTAGAGCTGCTAGCGTTGCGGTCGCCTCTGCCGGTCCCTGGTGAGGGTAGCCTTGGGTTTTCATTGGCAGGAGCTGGAGTCCTGTCTTGACTTTTTACATAGCGCTCCAGTTTCTTTCTTCTGATGTGTTCCTCAATCAGATCTCGGAGATGATGGCATTCGTTGGTATCATGTCCGTGGGATTCGTGGAAGCGGCAGAATTTTCCAGATTTCTGTGTGCTATCTGATTCCTTCTTGTATGGTGGGCGTTTGTATCTAACTTCGCCTTGGGTGGCAAGGAAGATGTTTTCAACGGTCTCGTTCAAAGGGGTGTAAGAGTCGAATCTTGGTCCTGGCCGATATAGGCGTTTTTCTACTTTCTTGCCCCCAGCATTGTCTCTGGAATCATTTCTTCGAACGTCCCTTGCCACAGCAGGGGCGTTGCCATGGGTCGTCTTGCTTTGCTGTCCTGACTGCCCCTCAATGGCAGCATCCTCAAGCCTCATATATTTCCCGGCTTCATGGAAGAAATCGGGTAAAGTAGCTGGTTTTTCTTTTGTCAATCTCCTAGCAAATTTAGTGTCCGGATGCACCCCACTGCAGAGGGCCATTAGGATAAGCTTTTCATCGGCATCTTGAACTGCGGCTGCTGCGGCGTTGAATCTGGTTAGGTATTGCTGCAGCTTTTCTCCAGGTTTCTGTTTGACGCTGGATAAGGAATAAGCGTCCTTAGGTTGCTCCACATGAATGCGGAACTGACTGATGAATTTTTCTTTCAACATTTCCCATGAGCTGATGGATCCTTGGGGTAGATGACAGAACCAGGAGGTAGCAAGATCTGCTAAGAAGAGCGGGAAGCATTTGCACAGCACTCCCTCTGTTGCTCCACTCATGAGCATATGCTGCGTGTACCTCTGTAAGTGTACAACGGGATCGGAAGTTCCTTTGTAGGGTTCCATTGTTGGCATCTTCCATTCTCGGGGGGTGATAGCAATTTCGATATTGCGGGCGAAAGGGCTGGTTACCCTAGCGCCTATCCCTCGATCTCTTTGCTCCCGTTGGACACACTCTCTGAATAAGCGTGCCATCCTTTCATCAGAATTTGGAGCGGACAGAAATGAGTTTGGTTCCGTTCTGTGGGGTTGATTCCGACCAGACAACCTGTAGGGATGGTATCGTCTATCATTCCTCATGTTTTCCAGTGGCTGCCTCTGATCTTCTGGGAGCATGCTTGGGTCAGCTACAGTTGGCCCTTGCCTTGATCTTCCCCTGTTGGGTTCTGATCTAAGCACTTCCTCGGGTCCAACTTCGGGCTGAACTCTAGCTCGGCCCCGTTCACTGGTGTTTCTGTGGTTAGGCAGCATGACAGGCTCAGCTGCAGTTGACCTCCGCCCGGTACCTTCCCCGTTGGGTTTGGCACCAAACGTTTCCTCAGGCCTAACTTCGGGCTGAGCTCGGTCTCGGCTCCTACCATGGCTATTTCTGCCGTTAGCTCCTTCGAAGAAGGAAGATCTTTGCTGTCTCTGAGATCCTCCAGACTGGGACTCGCCCCATGATTCAGTGTTGCGGTTGGATTCTTCAGCGTCCCTCAAGCGTGACATGAGATGGTCCACCAAGGCTTCCTGCTGGGACGTGAAGCGGTTAGTTACTTCAACAACAACTCTGTCCAAATCTGCCCTAGTAATTGCTGCAGGCTGTTCTGTGGCAGGAGTGGCTGGGTTAGCCTGTCCTTCATTTGTTGCCGTTGCTGGAGGAGGACGATTTACTTGATTCGCGGCAGCTGGATCAGGAAGGCTGCTGGATGCGATGTTTTTTCCTTTGTTAACATCTTTTCTCTGTTTGGGAGGCATGTTTTCCAAGTGGCGGACGATGCTGTTAGGAAAACTTGTTAAGCGGATGAAGCTGAAGCTTCGAGCTTCTAGCTCTCAATGAAAGCACCAAAAATGTTTGCACAAAAAATGGACAAACACCTCAAAGTTGTATGATTTAGTAGATCTTATGTTGTTCTTGGTGATTTTGGAGGTTTATGCAAATATATGAAAAACAGGGGCTAAACTGTAAAAAGACACGCAAATTTATAGTGGTTCAGCCAGAATGTGCCTACGTCCACTTTATATGTTATTTCTCTTCTTTTGTTGTGATTACAAGTACAAAGCTTTGATACAAGTAAAAGAAAGTTGTTTGAAAGTTCCTTCCGTGCTTGAGCTCTCAAACTTGTCCCCCATTGTTGTACCCCTGCCTCTCTATTTATAGAGTGAGCTTGGGGGCAGGGGTCTTGGATATATTCAGCTGCTGGTGGGCCTGGGCTGAAGTGATCTGGCCTGGCAGCCTGGTTCGGCATCCTCTTGGTCTGGTCATGAGGTGGAGGAGATTTGTACTTCATTCGGTGGAAGACCGGATGGGAGATGGTTCGGTGGAAGACCGGATGGGAGATGGTTCGGTGGAAGACCGGATGGGAGATGGTTCGGTGGAAGACCGGATGGGAGATGGTTCGGTGGAAGACCGGATGGGAGATGGTTCGGTGGAAGACCGGATGGGAGATGGTTCGGTGGAAGACCGGATGGGAGATGGTTCTTGCTTTTTGGTTCGGTCGTAGAAATGCACACAACAGTGACAAAACATCCTGGGAGGATGTTATAAATAAATCGACAATATGAACGATGGTGGTTTAAGGACTAAGAGGGGCTATTGACGTCTAATAAGGACGTTTGCTAGAATGTATTTAAAATGTTTAAATTCAACCTCTTAGGGGAGTCTGAGTGACTCTAGTCAACGTGACTCCTATGGGGAAACGAGTCAATGTTTTCACTAGGTTACGTTGTTCGAATAAAAGGTTAAGTGATAGGAAGGACTAAGGAGGTCACCACTAAAACAAGTTAATGATAACTTAGTGACAAAAGCTTAAAATAAGAGATTAGGTGATGGATGAATACATGATGAATGATTGTACGAATTGGTTCGTATTTGGATGATAAGTATCGGATATGCTTAACTTGAATTGATATATTACATGGTTCAATAATGAATAGAAAGTGTATAGCACACTTATGTATTGAATACATGCACGTGGTTGCTTCTGTGATATATATTCTTTGTGTTATATATATTGATATATATTGATAATGATAAATTGAGGGGGAAACCCGTTCCGCGTTAGGTAAAGATTTTTCTCATACTAGACTTTTTGTCTGACCCATGTTTTTATTAGTTCTCATAAACTCATGGGTACTCATTCATGTGACTTGAGTTTATGGACTAGACAGGTATCTTCTGAAGGATAAATAAAGATCAAAGATGAAGAAAGAGATTTGATATTGAAATAAAATTATTTTGTAATTTCGCTGTGTAAACCAGGATTTATAACTGGTTAGGTGTGGTGTCGGCATCATCATATGTTGAACACACATTACTCTAATTTTTTTATTATATATTTACCCCTGCGTAGGAATGATTTAGGTTAAAGTCGTTGTAATGAATTATGTAAACCAAATTGATGTAATGGAAAAAATATTTAGTTGCTTTGTTTATTTATGTTGTGAAAAATAAATACTAAACTCACTTTATCGTTGAAAAATGATTTCGGTGATGACTGCAACATCATCGACATCTATTCTTGAGTCTTCGAGTGAGGGATGTTACATCGGACTCCACCCCTTCCTCAATTTTATCCATGATCTCAACTAATCTGGTGTCTCGCCTCTAATTAGTACCGATCCGCTCAATCAAAGTAGCTCTGTTTGTAAGACTAGCCAATATTTCCAGCTCTAGCTCGCATTGAGATCTCAAATCATAACAGCAATATATTTCAACTGCTTCCACTCTAGAAACATCGCCTCTAAGTTGGCATGTCTTTTACTTAATGCATCGACTACAGTATTTCTTTTACCAAGCATATAAGAAATGCTAAAGTCATAAGAGGCTAAGAATTCTAATCATCGCTGCTGATGAAGGTTGAGGTTCTTTTGGGAGAAAAGGTACTTCAATAATTTGTGGTTCATGAACAAATCAAATCTTTCTCCTAATATGTAGTGCCTCTAAATCTTTAAAGCAAACACTACCACCGCCAACTCCAATCATAGGTCGGGTACTTCCACTCATACGGTTTCAAATGCCGAATAGCATAGGCAACAACATTACCTTCTTCCATCGGTACCGCACCCAATCCGATGGCATAAACATTTGTGTACACCATCATCTCCTCATTCTCACTCGAAATGGTCAGCACTAGTGCACTCATCAACCTCTCCTTCAAACTCACGAATGCATGCTCACACTTCGCTTATCAAACAAAAGTCTAATTCTTCTTTTTCGAAATGGTCAAAGATGTCGCTGCCTTCAAGAAGTCCTTGATAAAACATCTATAATATCTCATCAATTCCAAAAAGCTTATCATATCAGTAGTGCTCTTAGGTTGGTTCCAATCTTGAGCTGCTGCCACATCGTAGGATCAACCGCAATACTCGATCTAAAGATAATATGACCTAAAAATCTCACTTTCCTCCATATGTGACACTTCGAAAACTTTTCTTTTAACTTCTGCTTCCTCAACACTTTAAGCACAATCATCAAGTGTGTCTTATATTCCTCTTCCGTCCTAGAATGGAATAGAATATCATCCATGAATATAAGCAAAAAAATATTTAGCTGATCCATGAAAAGATGATTTATGAGAACGAAAAAGTATGCCAAAGAATTGGCTAGCCCAACGGCATAACCAACCACTCAAAAAATCAGACGACTTGTGAAATGCAGTGATCGACACCCTCTCCTTTGCCACCATCAATTGGTGAAACCCAGTAACAATCCTGGTTTTGGTGATTACTTGTGAAATTAAATTATAATGGTGGTTATAATTTAATAATGGAGACATAAAATAAATTGGAGATGTACAAATTTTTTAAAATTGTTTATTTTAAATAAACAATGGATTTTGGTAAAATATAATGGAATTATGTTGATTTGGTGGTTAATAAATTAATTAAGTGAGATAAAAAAAATTAATTCAACATTAATTTATTGAAATAAATATAAAATGTTGAAAATAAAGTTTTAGAAACTTTATTAGGTTAGTTTGGGGGTAAAAATGAGCATTATATGGTTTTCATTTGATAAAATGCAATAATTTTGGAAATTATTGCCAAATGTTGATTTTTGTTTGTTTTAATGAAGTATTAGAATCTAATATGAAAATATTGATTTATGAAAATAAAAAGGTGTAAATTAAAGCATTTAATTAAAAATGGAATTTTAATGATGGAAATTGATTTTTAATGGTTAAAATAACTTTTATATGTTGATAAAACATTTTGTTAAACATAAAATATGTTAGTGTGATTTTATAAAGTTGAAATCATGTAAGTGTAAGTTGTTTTGATGATTTAAGTAATAATTCTTATGATAAATTGATTATTTCTTATCGGGTTTAAGCCCAACTACAATTTTAACTAAGAGAAAATTATCATCTTCTCAAAATTGTACGTACAAAATTCAAAAAATTGAAAAACAAAAGGAAAGCCTGAAACCCCTTTTCTCTTGGAAACCTAGAATCTAATTTCTCCAATTCCTTTGCAAATTAAACATTTTGAAGCTATTAATTTCAGGTAATCAATCCAAAACCAAAACCTATTTCATCTCTTTCAATATTTTCAGAAGTTGTGTTGTTTGTAACTTTTATCTCCTTTGCTGCATGTCTGTGTATCCTCTTTTTACAGGTTCCTAAAGCTAAATCAAGGCAAAAGCTTCCATCTTCCTCAATTTTGCTCAAAAATTATGCTAAGGTGAGTTTATAACTCACACATCTAGCGTAAATCAGGTTTGCAAGCTGAAATTTGTTGATTTTGGCTTACTATAAAAATAAATATGTTGCTTGAATGATTACAGTAAGTAAATGTTCTAGAGTCCTTCTTCTTGTGCTTGTATATCTCTATTCTTGTCATGAATTCATGTCGGAATTTCTCTGGATCGTTGTCTATGTGTAGTTGTTTGTGCATGTCAAATTTCATAGTTTAACTCTATCTGAAAGTGCCTGAAATCAGTGCACGAAATTGGAAACAAAACAGGCAAAATTGCCAGTAGAAGTCGCGACCATCAGGTCGACCCAGAAACATTAGGGCTCGACCCTAGGGTTGACCTAAGGCATATATGGGTCGACCCATGCCTCCCCAAGGTCGACCCATGTTGTTTTAATTCGTCCAGGTCATTTTGTTTACTTACATGTGCACTGTTTTGCTTACTCTACTTATTTCAGTGATTGTTATTACCAATTTTTGCAATATTCAAAGTGTTTTGAAGGGCTTAAACCTATCAATAGGTAAGCCAAAATTATTGTTGATCCGTACTTCGGATTAATGTGTTTTTGAGAAGATTTCATATGCCGATTTTATGGCGTTTTCGGTGAATTTAGCTGTTTTCGAGCACGTATTTTCTAAAATGATTTTGAAATGATTTTTATAATAAATTAGCTATAGAAATAAATATTTTTCAATATTTATAACTATTTTTTAAGCTGTTAAAAATATATATTCTCTATAATAAAGAGAATTTCAAAGCCACGTTTTCCAAAAGATTTCAAAAATTATTTTGAAAACTTGTTTTCTCGAAGCAAAGTATTTTCTATATAAAAATACAAGTTTTTGCACTCTTCGAGCGAACAAGGAAGAGATTTAAACGATTAAGTAAAACAAGTGGTATGGGACACATGCGTTTAATTTTTCGGTTAATTATGGACTTGTTCGTAAGAAGCTATACGCATTTCTTGGACCTTCGGGTTGTTTGCCAGTACTGGACCTTCGGGTCATTTGGGCTTTTTAACTGTTTGTCCTTCGACATGTTTGATCTTCGGGTTGTTTGGCCTTTGGTATAGGATCGTTTTCACCCTAGAGTGGGGTGAATAGAATGCACCAATAATAAATATTAATACAGAAATAAAAACAATAACAAAGACTAATGCAGTATAGACCACACACAAATTTACCCAGCTTCGGCAAAACCTGCCTACGTGCTGCCCTAAGGTTTCTACTAGAAATTAAGTAGTTAGACGCTTGCAAACACATGTAAACTTGCGACATCCGCTAACTTGACTAACCTAACTCTAAGCTCAAAACCCTGCCACAACTCAGCCACTGAGTTGCGAATTCTAAAACTACACCTCGTAGTATGTACCTAGTTACACAACTAGAAGATTACACAATTTAAAATAGAAATTACAAAATAAAACTATAAAACTTACAAAAACCCTATATTTAAAAGTGAATCCAAAAATAACAATGACCGGCCCAAGTGAATAATAAAAGAAAAACAAATATATGCAACCCACTTAAAGGAAGGTTTCCCTTTTATTTTTCTTCTGGCTCGTTCATGCCGTCTCGTTTCTTATTCGATTGGAATTAGCGTTTTTCAGTTTGAAGACGATGATTCTCAATTGAACGATTGAGCTGATGAATTCTTTGATTAGCTTCGATAATCGATTCTCTGCATTTGATAGCTTGCGGTTGCTTCAAATGTGGAGTTCGAATGGATAGAATTTGGTATGTGATTTTTGCCCCTTTTCGATTTTTGCTTATGCTCGACTTTATGCTCTGTTTATTTGCTTGAGCTCAAACTCAATGAATAATTTTGTCGATGATGAGATTGGGTTAAATAGATATAAAAACCTTATATTTACGTTCATATAATATTTGTTTGAATCTGTCTTGATTTTATCATCTGCGTTGATTTGTGCTTGAACGATGGTGATGATACTGAATTGTTCAATAGTTCATGTTGCTTGAATCTCTTTGAGTCGGTTCCATTCTATGTTCCTTTTACTTTGGTGTTTGAATTTTTTTTGTTCCATTCTTTGCTGGCTATATTAGATTTTTTGAACAATTCAATGGTTTTCGATTTTCCATTTCCTTTTGAAACTGTTCCTTGACTTTGGTCGAACTGCTACAGATCATGTTCGATTCTTTGAACACCGCTGTTACACTGACATTTCATTGAGTTGCCATGTTCTCTTGTGCATTTCATGTTGACTGAACTAAACTTGTGCTTTTCCCTGACCATGTCTTGTGCACTCCGACTATGCCTTCCACCTGACCATAATCATTTGTTCAAACTGCACATGTTCACTTGCATGTGTGTCACCATGTGTATACATACATACATATGTATGTGTGTATATGTGTTGTGATTTGGTCGAGTTTAATTTGTCCACTGCTGTGTTGAAACAGACATTGATTATTGCTTGGTTGAGTGTACTTGTATCCTTTGGTCTCTGTTCTGGTTGGAGTTGTTGTTTTGGTTCGAGTTGGATTTGATATTGAATCTGAGTGTAGCATGTCTGGTTCCATGTGCCATTTGAAGTCTGCTTGTAGTGTCTTGTTCTACTTCGCTGACTTTGTGTTCACTTCATTCTTGTGCCTTTGTTATAGATGTTGTATTATGGTCTTGTTCCAATGTCTACAATGTCCACACATGCATATTCGGTTCCATATATTTGTACATGCCTTTGTAACTAAAACTTTGTCACTGCATATTTGTAAAAGTCTACACATGCATACTCCATTATCATATGTTCATGGATTCATATGAATGAAGTCTTCAATGTTATGTGTTTATGTTCTGGTCTCATCTGTTTCATATGTATGCTCCTCTATTGCATGTGCATATATATATATATATACGGTGCACCATTTTGTTCATGTTGAAATTGAGTGTCTGGTTGTCAACTGGTTGGATTCTGGTCTGGTTCATCTTGTTATTTCAGTCTGCACTTGATGTCTGGTTCGATTTCATGTTGCATTGCTTTGAGTCATTTCATTTACCTAGTCTGGTTTGTGGGGTGTTGTTTTGAATTCCTGAAGCTCGTTGCCTTTGTTGCTCCCGACCATTTAATTGAACATGTACATGTATGGTGCCTTTTGTTGTTGCATTGATTCATGTAATGGTAATTTCTTTTGCCTGCGTGGTCATGTACACATGCTCTGCTAGTATGCTTTGTCCCCTCTGGTTTGTGTTGTTCTGGTCCTAGTTGCTTTTGAATCTGCATTTTCTCATTGATTTTGAAATATCATGCACATATTCATGTATATACATGCATACATATGCATGTATATATGTGTAATTGTGTAATACATGTGTCGTATCCATTTATATTTGATTTGTACATGTGTGCATTTGCACCAGTCTGTGAGATGGAATTGGGAAACGGCCTTGTGATATTCATAGTGATACACTGTGAATATTACAAGTTGTTCGTGCACAAGTATTTGGTCCCTATAAGAAAATATGAAAAGAAACAACTCAAATACCTGAGGCAAAAATAAATTTTAAATTAAATTTTATTTTTGCAATTTAAATTTGTTTCCTTTTCCAATTCATTGCGTCAGTGTTTAGTTTGCAGATAGTTCAGATGCTGGATACAGACTGGAACAAAGTTGAAGTTCAAATACGAGTGTTGAGTGAATATGTAGTGAGGTGAAATTGTAAAGTGAAAATTGTGTTGTAATTGAAACTTGTATTTGAAATTGAAAATGTGTAAATGTAGTGAGAGCTTAAATCTGTACTATTTGAATTTATAATAAAATATTTGTTTGAATAAAATATTTGTTTAAATATGAATTTTGAGTTATTTATTTTATTCAACAAATATTTATTTAATTATGTAAAAAATAAAATAGTACAACAAAAAATACATTTAAACATATATATATATATATATATATGTGTTTATTATCATTAAACAAAAATCATACATTATCATATTCTACAATCTTCCCCTTTTGATGATAACAAACATATATTAAGATTTTGACTCTATTAAATGTAGTTGTTCTCGATGAATTCTATTAGCTCCCCCTATTTGAATACTCCCCCTACAACAAAGCTACCCCTTCATATATGCATGAAAATAAAAAAAAATATGCAAATAAAAAAATGCAATGAATCCTAGATGTGAATATGCAAATGAAAAAATTGAGCTTATTTGCCAAAATCTTAACTTCTCTCCCCCTTTTTTTATCAGCAAAAGAGTAATATTGTTAGATAAGAGTGATAAAGTGATAAACATTAATACCTAATCGAGTATATATATTAAATTTCAATAAAAAGTCAAACAAAAATCATAAATACTCTGTTAGGCGCATATTCCACTTTAGAGTGATTTGAGTGATGTCAGCATAGAAAACCATATAGTTGTGTCCATTTGTGGTATATTTATGACAGGAATATGAATACTTACTAACCATGCATAACCGTTAGGACTTTTAAGTGAGATTAGTAGTATTCCCAATTTTTATTAAAAAAAATGAATTCCAAGCATCTTCTAACCACGCATAACCGTGAGAACTTTTAAATGGGGTTAGAATCAACTCGCCAATTTCAACCAATTTTAATACGTGTTCCATACATGCATAACCATGAGGAATTTTAAATGAGCATGAAATCACATAATCTAAGATTCCATGTAGTTCACCCATGCATAACCGTGAGGACTTTTAAATGAGAGTGAGTACTTTGGATGATTTTATTGCTAATTAATTTAAAAAATGAATAATTTCCTGTTTAAATACCACATTTTGACGTACTATATTGGGTTTTGATGAGTGATTGTCGTAGAAATATGATAGGAATAGAGATGGTCATGGAATTTTTACCAACCAAAGTTATAACAAATTTTATTTAAATTTTTAAAGAAATTTACTACATATATTGTCTCAAGTCATAATGTATGATCAAGATCAACACTCATCACCTTTTTTTTAGTCACTATTTATCTTTTCGATAATTAGTAGGGAGTCAGATTAGTTAACATAGGCATTAAAGACCAAATCCACAAACCAAATATCTAAAATGCCTAAACTGAGATGAAGTCGACGAAAACTATTTTCTGGAAGGGGTTTTGTAAAAATGTCTATCAATTGAAAATCAGTTGAAATGAAGTTTATGCATATATTTTCTTTGGGAATGTGATGCAACTAATGAATGTCCCTACATAAAACACGTTCCACTAGTAATTTTTCTATCAACTAGACTACCAGCATGGTCTGCATCTAAATACTTAACTCAAAGTTATCATTAGTTAGATACCATAGACCAAACCGTGGGGTGTGCAAATGATACTTTATAATCCTTTTACAGCTTTTAAAATGAGATTCTTTTGGATTTGATTGAAACCGTGTACACAAGCAACCGGAGAACATAATGTCTAGAAGCAGTAAGATAAAGAAGTGATCAATCATACCTCGATGTTTCTTTTTGTAACAACCCGCATATCTATCGATTTTATATTTAAATATTTTATCGTTACTCGGAGGTTAGTCCGAAAAGCTACTTTTTGCATACGGTCAAATTATGACTCGAGACCACCCCCATTGAGTTCAAAATGACGTTTGCGATCTTTTTGAGTGTAAACTTCGATATGTTTGGAGATAGTGAAATTTTCATCACTTTTCCCACTTGTGACTTTGGTTGGGACTGCACCTTCTTAATTCAGCCCAACCCTCTTTCTCATTTGTTCAAACACTTCAAGCTTTGTCAAAAATGGTGGTGGGAAAGAGAAATTAAAACTCCCAACTCAAATTCTATTGCAAATCCGAGATTCAACATCAAATTCAAGTAGAAGATTGTGGATTCAAGCTTTGGATTGCTTCTCCTTGCTTTCAATCTTCATCTTCATCAATTTCGTGGAAAAGGTGAGATTTTTGATCTCACATCTTGCCTATAGATGTCATTGGGCTGTTGGGAATGATCCCCTATTGCATTTGTATGAATATTTGCTTTTGGTTTGGATCGAATCGGCGAAAAACTCCAACTTTCAGCATTTTTGGGAAATTCCTGCACTTAGGTCGCTCTGGCTTCGTTAGGTCGCTAAGTCTTAGGTCGCGTGTTGAAAAGTCACCCCTTTCTTAGGTCGTTCGCGAGTTAAGGCCTAGGTCGCTTGCGTGCTTAGGTCGTTCTGGCTTAGGTCGCAGAGAAATAAGTCGTAGGTCGAAACAACTTTAAGTCCTAGGTCGTTGCCGACCTATAATCCCCAGGCAAGCCTTTAGGTCGCGTATCCTTAGGTCGAAGCATTTTAGGTCGCTTCCCCTGGACCTCGTTAGGTCGTTCACCTCTAGGTCGCGTGCCTTTAGGTCGCAAGCCTTTAGGTCGCGTATCCTTAGGTTGCCAGTTTTAGGTCGCTGGTTCCCATGCCTCTTAAGTCGCTCGACTTTTGTTAAGTCGTAGGTCGTTGCCGACCTATAATTCCCCAGGCAAACTTTAAGTCGCGAGTCTTAGGTCGCGAACCATGTTAGGTCGCGTACCCTTAGGTCGCGAATCACCTTAGGTCGCGCCTCACTGATAGGTCGTGCACATCCTTAGGTCGCGCCTCAATGTTAGGTCGCGCACTTCGTTAGGTCGCTCGCATTTAGGTCGCAGACCTTAGGTCGCTCGCGAGTTAGCACTTAGGTCATTTAACCTGTTCTTCAGCTAGGTCGCACGGCAGTCTTCCCTTAGGTCGTATGACCTACTTCTCCTTAGGTCGTTAGACCAGCTTGCCTTCGCTAAGTCGTACCGTGACGAGGCGCTGCCCCGCACCCCGCCGTGGGCGCTGCCCCTGGACCCCCGCGACCTGACCGGGCAGGTCGAACCCCGTATTACTCTGCGTAGGCAATCTCATCTGAAAAGCATTTATCAGAATTTCTACTTTGATGATTTTGGGACTGACTTCTTTGGACTTTACTCACGTCTTCGAACGTGAATCGATTTGTTTCTACAATCGTTTTATGACTTGTCACTTTAAAGATATATGAAGGTTTCAATACTAATAGTAAATATCAAAACTCTTTCATCAAAGCGATTTCAACACTATTTTAAATATCAAAAGTTCGTTTTCTCAAACCGATTTTCAATCTACTAGTATATACAAGCCTTTACTTCACTCGAACGAGAAATCGACTTAAACGACTTAGTAAAACGAGTGGTATGAAATGCTTGCGTTCACTTCGTCGGTTAACTCTTGGACTTGTTCGATTGAACCCTTTTGTGACAATTTCCTAGTGAAGATCTACAGTTTGTTCGTAAATATTTAAGTTAAGCAAGTGGTTATGGGACATGAAGCTAAACTCATATATTTACTAGCTTAGTGTGATTGACACTTCCTTATGATCATGACGATCATTCTTGTGATTTAGACTAGCGATTGAGCGATGTCTCTTCGTCCGTGTGTTCGGACTTGCCTTCGGGCCATCCGTGTGTTCGGAAAAAAATTAAATGGATAGCTTCCATGAGATAGCTTCTCGTCCGTGTGTTCGGACTTCCCCCTTTTAGTGATTTCTGGATTTCGTGTGTTGATTTCTGGGATTTGTTCTGGATTTCGTGTGTTGATTTCTGGATTTAGTGCTTCACCAACTTTTGTGATTTTCACTGATATGATATCAGGTTTTTGTGTATTGGTGAATTTGTGTGTCATTACCTTTTTATGTGTTTGGATCTTTGAGAAGATTCTTGTGACATTGATTAATCCCTTGTTGATTATCATTTACATACTTATAGTAGTATGCCATCATGGTTATTATATGTTTATGCCATACCCCTTATCCTATATCATGTCATCTGATATTTATAGTTAGACTGATCCGTTTATTATTTTCTTATAAATAATACTCGGGTCAGACCGAGATGTTACAGGTGCTTCTGCTTGACTTCTCTTCTGGATTACTCTGACTTTTGGCTAACTACATAGATTAGTAGTTTTTGGTTGTACACCTTTGAGATATAGACTCTATGTTATGTACTTATTCTTTTGTATAGCACGTGATGCTATTCTTTTGTATTATAGTGGATATTTCTGACCACTACTCTGATGTACACTTTCATGTGTTATATATTTATTCATATCTTCTTCCGCCTTTGTGATATGGATGTCTGTGACTGATTTATGTTATGACTATTTCTATGTTTGTATCCGAAGATTATATATAGCCACCGTGTGATAGCTTTGTGTTTGTATCGGTATGTCGGATTTCCTCCTTAAAAGATATGCATTCTATTCTATCTGACGTATCGGTGCTCGCACAAAGAAGTTACATGGATGGTCGCTCCTCCACAGCCTTATTCTCCGTGCTAATTGACAGCACTACATCGTAGTGTTCTTGGTTAGCGTGGGTTTAGAGGTGGGGCGTCACACTTTTTATCAACTACCTTACCTTTTTCATCCTTGTCGAATTTAATTGTGGTGCTCAAATTTTCTCAGTTGATTATTGGCTAATTGAAATTAGATTATGGTGCAGATTTTCAACATATAATACATCGTTTGTTGCCTATTTTGACTCTGCCATCTTTGTACTTCTCTAGGCTAAGGAACTTTGATTTGTCATCCGTAATGTGCCTGTAACAGCCAGAATTCAGGTACCACTTTTGTTGTTCCTTAGCCTGTCAACACACCTACACAAGGAAAGATTTTTGTGACCTATTTGTTTTTATAGGTCCATGATTGTTAGTGACAAACGATTTCGAAAAACAAGTTTACGTAGAACCAAAACAGTTTATGTTTGTTCCTTTTGGCACCCAGATTTGTTTGATTTTAAGATATTTTACATTCGTGCCTTTAGGAACCCAAATTGGTATGGTTTTCACGTGTTTGGGTCTGACCAGTAATTGTTGTGATTGTGTCCAATTTTTCCACAAATCGTGCACTTGGAATTGACATTATTAGTTTCACTTCTAACTCTTTCAGATTGAGTATACCTAAGTCCTTGTCTAATAGGATTTGTTTCCCTAATAGCATATTTAACGATCTTTCTCCTTTGGAAAATTTTCCTAAAGTTGTAGACAATTGTTGGACTTGTGATTTGAGAGATTCATTTTCATTCAATAACAAAGTGCACTTTTTAATAGAATTTTCTCTCCTAGTATTTTCACTTTCTTTCAAAGTCAGAATTTCATTTTAAAGCGATTTAATTTTAATTTCTGATTTTTTTTCCTCTTCAAATGATGGACACTTATCACACTTAGAGCTCTTATTTCGATAGTTTTTAACCATTTGATCAAGCTACTTATTTAGTTCTATCAAAATATCTTTTTGTAATTCAATCTTAGCGTACTTCTCCCTAAGTCTTTCAAAACAACCATTTACTTCATGAAAATATATAAGTAATTGTGAGTGAGTAAGTTTTGATACCTCGCTTGGCTCGTCATCATCGACGTCACTTGTTTCTCCTCAAAGACACAAATTTTCCTTTTCACTCTCACTGCCAGTACTTTTATCATCTTCATCACTTTTATTCCAAGTTGCTGCAAACTTCTCCTTTTTGGTTTCTTTCCTTTGCTGAGTTGATTTTGAGGACAATTGGGCTTGATATGACAAGTTTTATTGCACTTGTGACAAATGATCTCCTGCTCTTCTGAGTTGTCTAGAACTTTGACGATTCTGCTTTTCAGTTATTGATTTAGGGCAGGATTTCCATATTTTCTATTCCACCTTTTGAATCTTTTTATTATCAGTGCTAGTTCAGTTGTTGGTTTAGGGAAGGATTTCCATATTTGTTGTTCCACCTTTTGGAATCTCTTTATTTTCAGTGCCAGTTCAGTTTCTCCTTCATCATATCATCATCTTCACTTTTCGATGTTCCTTTAAGAGCTATTGATTTCTTTCGCGTATCACCTCCATCACATTCTTCCTTGAATTTGATTTCTAGCTCATAAGTGGTGAGATTTCCAATGAGTTCTTCAATTTAATTTGTTTCAAACCCTTTGATTCTTAAATGACAGTCGCTTTTGCTTCAAAATTTCGTGGAAGAATTCTGAGGATTTTTCGGACTATTTCTAGTTCTGTGTATGGTCTTCCTAGAGATTTTGATTTGTATACGAGATTAGAAAGTCGTCCATACATTTCTTTGACACTTTCATCCTTTGCCATTGTGAAGTTCTCGTACTCGCTACTAAGCATGGCAAGGCGTGATTCTTTAACCTAGGAGGTTCCTTCATGAGCCACTTTAAGCGTGTGCCAAATTTCCAGCGCAGTTAGACAATGTGAGATACGATTAAATTCAATTTGATCTAATGAACAAATAATAGAATTCATAGCTTTAGCATTAGCATTTTTCAATTTATTTTCAAGATCTATCCATTGATCCATAGGTTTTTCAACTTCTTGATTATCAATTGGTGTCCTATATCTCGTTTCAACAATATTCCATGCATCTATGGTTTTCAAAAAAAAATCATTCTATTTCTCCAATAAGCATATTCACCATTGAACATGGATGGTCTACCTATGGACCGACCTTCAACAAAAGCATTATCAAAAGAAGCCATTGAAAAAATCAAATTTTTAAAACAAAAATTGGTTTTTGTTCCTAGCTCTGATACCACTTGTAGGATCATTTTCACCCTAGAGGGGAGTGAATAGGTTGTACTAATAATAATAAAAATTAATGCGGAAATAAAAATAATAACAGAGAGTAATGCAGTAGAGATCACACACAAATTTACCCAGCTTCTGCAAAACCTGCCTACATGCTGCCCCCAAGGTTTCTACTAGAAATTAAGTAGTCAGACGCTTACAAACACACGTAAAAATGTGACACCTACTAACTTGACTAACCTAACTCTAAGCTTAAAACCCTACCACAACTCAGCCACTTAGTTGCGAATTCCCAAACTACGCCCCGTAGTTTGTACCTAGTTACACAACTAGAAGATTACACAATTTAAAATAGAAATTATAAAATAAAGGGGCATTTCACTAGAAGGACAAACTTTGCAGTCCAATTAGTTTCTAGGAAACACATCCATAGAAATTAATTTCAAGGCCAAAGTCAGCAAAATAATTACTTTTAAGGACAAATTTAGCGGTCCAATTACTTTCAAGGACATAATTTCATAGGTTTTTAGACCTTAGAAACTAATTATTTTGCATTTTGTCCTTAAAAGTAATTATTTCAGTTGTGTGTTGTGATAACCCTGATTTTTGTGAGTATAATTTCATGATTTAATTAAGTTTGTATTTGTTTGAAATTGCATTGGGAAAAATAGGAATAGGAAATTGATTTGCAGATACAAAGTATAAAACATGTACATGTGCACAAGACAGTGTACACATGCACACAGATTTCTGTGTAACAAAATTTGGCAGAAATTAATAGATAAAATAAAATAACTGATTTAGAAATACATGTGCATAAAGATAGAATTTTGTCTTTAAATAAAATATAGTACAAAGAAAATAAGAGCTAGGCTGAAATAAACTTAAAAATTATTTAAAGAAAGAAAGAAAAATAAAAGGCTTAGGTATACATAGGTTATACATGTATACAGCCAATCAATCTCTGGAAGAAAACAGAGTTGCATGAAAATGGCATGAGTTCCTAAACAAGCACTTTATCTATTCTCAGTAATTTCTTTTATTAAGAAAATGATAACAATAATAATAAGAAGTCATGCATATGACATGACCAGGGAAAATTAAAAGAGAGAAACTAATTTCTGGAAAGGAAGACAAGGACCACATACCCTTTTATTTTCTTGAATCAAACCAGAGGCAGGCTATGTTTGGGATGGGGTAGAACTGACATTGGGTAAGTCCATAAACCCTAGTGACAGCCAAGATTTATATAAAAGGCTTAGTATAGTAAGACCATATATTTTTGTTCTTCATTAACCTAAAGAAAAATATACAAGGCATAAACCAGAGAAAATAGGAGAAGGCAGAAGACTAAAAAGGGGTTCATAAGGCATAGGAAGAAGAAGGATTAAGGTGAGTAATCTCACTGAAAACTTTGGCATTAAGACCTGAATATTGAGGCAGCCAGTTTGAACTAATTTTCTTTTACAAGCTATGTTTTATGATTGGATGACTTTGGTTTGTTAATGATTTGTTTAAGGGTAAAACCTCTATCTGATTTACCCAGAAAAATAAGAGTCATGGATTCATGAACAAAAATGTTTGTTTGAGATATGGGTTAGCTTTGAGATTGAGTGATTTCTTTTATAAGTTTTCTTTATAAGTTGTTTATAAAAAAATCCCCGGATTCAAGTAGTGGGTATATGGTCTGAAGGTAGAAAGAAATATGGGCTGTAACATGGTGTTGTTGCTTATGTCTCATATTAATTAAAACAAAAGAAAGTATAGAAGTGCAATGTTGTACATGTGCTGAGCTTCTATGTTTTATGAAATACCCAAATCAAATATACTTGTGGTTTAGCCAGATCATGAATCTGATTGAACCAGAGGTAAGGGAAAATATATATCTAGCAAATTACTCAGGACCATATGCTTACATCTTGATCCAGTGAAACCCACAGGCAAAATAATGTGCTAAGAAGTCACCTCCCTCTTTCATGATAAAATGTTTGCTTATGAGAATTGTAACGATCCGGATTTTCGCGTTCGAAAATCAACATCTGTACTTCACATTGTACTAGAATGCCGCAGATTCGATCGTTCAAATCCGATTCGCCGGAGCTATAACAACATTAAGTATAACAACACAGCGGAAGAAATGAATAATACATTGATACAATGACAGGTACAACAGAATGATACAACAGATATCAATATACATCAGAGATATGATACAAGAAATAGCAGCGGAAAGAAAATAGATAACACCAGCAGTGGATAGAATATCTCCAAAAGAATTCCAGTTGGTTATCCGAAACCCACATCGAATTATAATTGTGAATCTTTGTGACTGATAAATTTATTTTATCTATGAATCTGTGAATGAAGATAAGCGTTATCGACTTTACCGCTTATCGATATATCTGTGATGATTGATGTTGCACTATTGTGTGTAAAACCCCTGGACTACACTCTTACACACACAAATATGGATTTCACGTGGAAATCGGTTAAGTCACAGATAATTTAAACTCAATGTTTTTGAAATTGAAATTTTAATTTCAATTGATTTTGAAATTGGAAATTGGGGTTTAATATGAAAAGCTTTTGAAATTGAATTTCAAAGATAAAAGTTATTTCGAATAACTTGATTAAGTTTTGAAATTTAAATAATTTGATTTAAATTTGAATTCAAATTGAATCCTATTATTTGAAACTAAGGATTAAAGATGCTATACAAGTTATATATGGGTTAAACCATTTTAAAGATATTGATTTGGAAATTTTGAATTTTTATTCAAGGGTTTTAACTCGTGTAAATATAACTGGATTTTTCTGAAAACGAAATTATTTGTTTTCAAATAGTAAAAGCTTTCACATAAGAAAGGATTTCCAAATTGTGTTGAATGGTTTCGAGTTGAAATAGAATTGAAATGTTTTGAAATTTATGAAATGAGTCTTTGATTCAAAGACCGAACGAGTTAATCCAACTTGAAATGGAATTGTTTTAAAAGCTATAAGTTAAATCTTGATTTAAAGATTTAACGAGTTAATTCAATTGAAATGGAAATTGTTTTGAAAATCCATGAATGGATCTTTGTGAATGGGGTTAACTTTGTGAATTAAATCTTTTGTTTAAAAGATTAAAAGTGTGGAAAATTGTTTAAACTAGTGAAGGTTTTTGAAATGAATCTTTTTGTTCAAAAGATTGGAAATGGTAATTTGTTTTACCATTCGAATGAAAAGTTTTAAGCTTTAAGCTGTGATTTAACTGAGACCCCAGTATCCATATGATTTTTAATTGCGCTCGTTATTCGGTTTAGCCGGGAGAGGACCTTTGTGTCATATAACCCATTCCGAATAGTGATACGACGATATGGATCGCATTTGAAGACCGGTGGTGAAGACCGGGTATTTGCGAGAGCGATATGATGACCTATCGATTTTCTCTACATCATGGCTCCGGTATAGAGATTCCCTAAGTGATGGGAAGTCCGATCGAGATTGTGAATACCCGGATGTGCAAGGGCTTCTTCGGAAGTGCCTTCGGTTCTGTTCGAACCCGGAACAGACTTGTATGGATGTGTGTCTGACGTTACACTTTGAGATGTAAAGCTGGTTTCTATCAAATACATTTCTGTTGGTGGCGGAGAATTTATTCTCTTAGCTTAACACCCTTCTCTGAGACGTACGAGCTCAGAGGTTATGTAGTTGATGGTTACTAGTGATACATTCCCAATTTGGTAATGTGGCATACGAAGTGCTGCTGATCATTTGTTGATCGAAGCGTGGCTTTGTGAAAAAGCGTGGCTTTGTGGACGAGACTTCGTCGAGCCTCACAACCCGGTAATGGTCGAAACAGGAATGTTGCGACAAAGGTTTGTAGGGGTAGCGCCCCTAGGGTATGTCATTTCCTTCTGGATAAAGGGTGGTATCATGGTATGGAGCCCAGATACTTACTCATGTGGATACACTTTATTTATTATGTGTGATGTTGGTTATCGAGCGCTCGGATAAAGGTCGGTAACGACCGGGGGATGACATAGCTCGTGTGTTAGTTACCTAGTTACAGCTGTACAGCGTGAGGTAGCGTCAGTGTGTTAGTTACCTAGTTACAGCTGTACAGCGTGAGGTAGCGTCGACCTTTTGTTTGCAGAGATCCGGTTAGGATCCGGGGCGTCTTTCCAGAGGCGTTTCTATTTCGGTAAGGAAGTTCCTTAGCCTGATCATTTGTTGGAAATCCAAAGAAACAATACGAACCCTGTACGGTTTTAGTTGTATTACCTGCTATGGAATGTGGCGGTAACCTGCTATTGAACGTAGTAGCTATAGTAGGCATACAATGAAATGTTGTATGCTGGCTAAGATTGATATTATATTTTCGAAATGGTTTTTGACACTATGCACTAGTAATAATATCAAAAGAGTTTTGATTTTGCGTAGTAAGCATGTTTGACTATCATAAGGAGAAATCTCCTCCAATTCTGCGATTGCATTGTGTGTGTGGCGGGAGGCCTTATGGTAGTTTCATTTTCGAAAAGCATTGCGGATTTCAATGTTTAAAAGCCTTTGTGTTGTTTAAAGATAAACTGTTTTTGTTGCTCACACCAGTCCCATGACTGATCCGGAGTTTATTGTTCCCTTCCTAAACTCTGGGTGCCCACTATTTTCCACACGGGCAGTCTAGAGTTGGGTTTTTCAGATATTCAGGTTTAGTAGATTATCTGGAGCTAGTTCAGTTCTTGGAGTCCATGGACTGACGTTGCTTATCTTGGAGCATTCTTTTGGAGATATTCTATCCACTGCTGGTGTTATCTATTTTCTTTCCGCTGCTATTTCTTGTATCATATCTCTGATGTATATTGATATCTGTTGTATCATTCTGTTGTACCTGTCATTGTATCAATGTATTATTCATTTCTTCCGCTGTGTTGTTATACTTAATGTTGTTATAGCTCCGGCGAATCGGATTTGAACGATCGAATCTGCGGCATTCTAGTACAATGTGAAGTACAGATGTTGATTTTCGAACGCGAAAATCCGGATCGTTACATTTGGTATCAGAGCTAAGGTTGAACTTTAGCTCAGGAGTGTAACACATTAAGTAGCTCATTAGAGATGGGGTGAAGTATACCCTAGAATGAGTAATTCTCAGATATCCATTCGAATGCCTCAGTAAATTCTCTTGCTATCCATTGATAGTGAGTATGAGTGTAAGAAGAGGATGAGATAGGGGACAGGGGAATCCGACTATAAAAGGTCGATACTCTATAACAACAAGGAAGCAATCTTTTCTCTATCAATCTCTTTTGTTCAGCATCTCTTCTCAATTCTTCGATGGTTCCTGGTAGATCCAGAAAGAAGATTCGATATATAAAAATGGGACATAAACTCCAGTTGAGTCAAAATTGTTTGTTTGGGTGTATTGGTTGCATTGTTTGCTATGGTTGATAGGTATACTTAGTCTTTAAACTAAAAGTTTTGAAACTGTATCCATATATCTATCTATTCTTTGGGTCCGGATATATTCTACGAATGGTTAGTTATCTTTTCGAACTGACCGATGCCCCTGCATATTTCGTAGATCTGGATAACCAGAGTATTTTGTTGATTGTTAAACAGATTCGTTCTCATATCTGATTTTGATATTCTGATTTGGTAAGCCAAATGCAGAATCAATGTTCAGTTTGATTAAATGAAACATTCTTCATCTGTCTTTGTTTTCGTGCCTGTGAATTTCGAGGACGAAATTCTTTTAAGGGGGGAAGTTTGTAACGACCCCGAATTTTGATTAAGTTTAAATTAATAATTTATTGATTTTTTTGAATAAATGATTTTGAAAAATAAATGAATAAATAAATAAATTGATAATAGATGTTAGACTTGAAATGAATATATATAGTTTGTAAAATAGAAAGTAAACATATTAGATAAAATTATAACAACATATTAGCTAACGATATAACCATATAAATTCATTCACATTGCAAAACAAGAAAAAGTAACAAAACAAACAAAGCATAAAACCAGACAACACTTGTAAAAGAAGCAAGCAAATATAAATATGAGTATGCAAAGAAATATATTCAAGCATAAGTGTGAAAACAGATAACATAAAGAAATGAAGAAAATATGAACATGAAGACATAGAATATCTTCAGCCGAAAAGAAAAAGTAAATATCACAAGTATGGGAACATAAAGGACATGTGCATTAAATGTTTACCTCTCTAAGTATATACAACATCATCAGCCTCCATACGAAAATCTCTGGCTAAAGATTTAAAAATAAAAGCAAAGAAAAAAATCTTGTACTTGTTGTACAAATATATAACTTGTAAACCCTCTTCTTTATATCAACATTTTTTCTTTTCATCTCAGTCTCATTTATTCGAAACTGAGAAAATCTAAAGTAGCAACATTTCAAAACTTAAACAAAAGCTCAACTCAAACAAATGAATCAACCAACAAATTTAATACAAACCAGAGAGCAGGATTTCAACTTGCAGATTTCAAAAGCCTGTTTTCAAAAATCTGGGAAACTTTGTTCTTTCTGGAGACTACAGTGAGTAACTTTAATTTAAAATTTGCTTAAGTATCTTTACTTACCTTTCTCTTATCTGAAATAAGTATGTTATCTGTATATAGATATATTTGTGCAAATTATATGACATATGAAGTCTGCCTGTTTAATGATCTGGGAAAAAAAAACATCCCTGTTTTCTAGTTCTCAGAGTGGAAATAAACAGTTAAATTCAATTTCCTTTTATCTAAACATTATCAGGCATAGGATTCAAAACCAAATGAGTGAGTTTAAACATAAGGTATGATCATAAATTAGTTTCAAGCTAAATAATGTTGGATTGTCTCTGAAAAAATAGATTTACAGAACAAAAATTTAAAATGTGTTAAATTCGAATGTTGTAAAACTTCGATTCAGTTATAAAATCTGAATCACCTTTAGAAAATGGGATTTTTAAGGGGAAATTTGTGATTTTTAGTGTAGTATTGGGATTGCATTTTGGGTATGACCAGTTTTTGGTTTTCGAGTGATTTCCGGCGACTGGAGTTGTTTGGGTGGTCGAGTTATCAACTGGAGGTAAGGGAAGGTCGGATGAACTCGGCAAAAATGTCAGGAGAAATTCCTGAACGCCGTGGAGTAGGCTGTGGTCGAAACTAGGGTTTAGCACCCTTGTTTGTTGAGGTCGGAAACGTGATGACTGGGTCATCGTTGGTTGATCGCGCTTCACGAATTTCAGGGGGATGGTGGCGTAGAGGCTAGGGAAGGCGTAGCTGGAGTTGCGGCGGTGCTCGTGGTCGAAGTCGAGGGTTACAGGGATTTTTCTGGTGGTGGTTCCCGGTTCCTGTTCTTTTGAGTGGCTCGATTTCATTGGGAGGCTCGATCGAGGGATCTGGTGATTGATTATGGTCGCAACGTTGATGAGTGACGTGCCGGAGAGTTCGTCACCGGTCGAAGATAGCTCCGGCGATTGTGCACGTGCACGCTTGAAGTATTGTGCTCTGTGTTTCGTTTTGATGTGGGGAAGACGAAGTCGCGTGTGTTGTTCGAGAATTCGTGGGGTTGACTCGAAGAGGAGGCCGAGTTTTTGAGTGTTTAACTCGGGTATGTACTCGAGTGAGTAGCAGGAGATAAGCTTCTGTTTTTAAAACTTTAATTTTTCAACTATGGTATCTGGAATAGAAGGGTAGCAGGGTAGTCTCGGGGAAGGCTCGAGTAAATCTTCGGTTTGACCCGAAGTAAAGTCTGACCAGGTTAAGTCTTTATAAAAGCAAGTTTTCAAATATTAATTGAAATTAGTTTTAAAACTACTAATGGGTTATGTTTAGTATTTAAAGGAAGTTTTGTTAACCTTAATTTATCAAGTCAATGATATATTTTTATACTTAATTATTGAATTAATTAGGTAAAGTTAATTATAAGGTCATAATGATTTCAAATGTAAATGGTAATTAAGAAAGGTTACCTTAAGTTAAAAGGAGTTGATTACCCTGGAAAATCAATTACGTTAATCAGGGAATTAAGTATAATAAATTAATTTAATTAATTAAGAATAAAGGTTAATTAAAGTGATTTTGGATATTTTGATTTATTGGAGTTAATTAAATTAGTTTAATTAACTTAAGAAAATAATTGGATAAGTAAATTTACTTAGTGAAATTTATGGAGATGATTAATTAAAGGTTAATTAATTTATTATAAATGGTTAATTAATAAATGATTAAAGAATAATTAATCAAAATAATTTGAAATTTATTGATGTTGATTAACCATGATTAGTAATTCATAAGAAATTAATCTGATTTGAATTAACCAAACAATTAACCGACATTACTTATGAATGCTTGAATTCTGTTGAATGTAAATTGTTTGATAACCCTGATATATGATGCTTTGTGATATACCCTGGTTTATGTTGTGATCTGTAATTTACTTATCTGCGATATTTATATCTGTGATTTCTGTTTCTGTGATATATTACTATGTGAATATGAAACCCTTGGCCCGTAAAACGGCACTTGAATTTCGATGCGACAGGGAGTCGGATTCCAGTTGGTTATCCGAAACCCACATCGAATTATAATTGTGAATCTTTGTGACTGATAAATTTATTTTATCTATGAATCTGTGAATGAAGATAAGCGTTATCGACTTTACCGCTTATCGATATATCTGTGGTGATTGATGTTGCACTATTGTGTGTAAAACCCCTGGACTACACTCTTACACACACAAATATGGATTTCACGTGGAAATCGGTTAAGTCACAGATAATTTAAATTCAATGTTTTTGAAATTGAAATTTTAATTTCAATTGATTTTGAAATTGGAAATTGGGGTTTAATATGAAAAGCTTTTGAAATTGAATTTCAAAGATAAAAGTTATTTCGAATAACTTGATTAAGTTTTGAAATTTAAATAATTTGATTTAAATTTGAATTCAAATTGAATCCTATTATTTGAAACTAAGGATTAAAGATGCTATACAAGTTATATATGGGTTAAACCATTTTAAAGATATTGATTTGGAAATTTTGAATTTTTATTCAAGGGTTTTAACTCGTGTAAATATAACTGGATTTTTCTGAAAACGAAATTATTTGTATTCAAATAGTAAAAGCTTTCACATAAGAAAGGATTTCCAAATTGTGTTGAATGGTTTCGAGTTGAAATAGAATTTAAATGTTTTGAAATTTATGAAATGAGTCTTTGATTCAAAGACCGAACGAGTTAATCCAACTTGAAATGGAATTGTTTTAAAAGCTATAAGTTAAATCTTGATTTAAAGATTTAACGAGTTAATTCAATTGAAATGGAAATTGTTTTGAAAATCCATGAATGGATCTTTGTGAATGGGGTTAACTTTGTGAATTAAATCTTTTGTTTAAAAGATTAAAAGTGTGGAAAATTGTTTAAACTAGTGAAGGTTTTTGAAATGAATCTTTTTGTTTAAAAGATTGGAAATGGTAATTTGTTTTACCATTCGAATGAAAAGTTTTAAGCTTTAAGCTGTGATTTAACTAAGACCCCAGTATCCATATGATTTTTAATTGCGCTCGTTATTCGGTTTAGCCGGGAGAGGACCTTTGTGTCATATAACCCATTCCGAATAGTGATACGACGATATGGATCGCATTTGAAGACCGGTGGTGAAGACCGGGTATTTGCGAGAGCGATATGATGACCTATCGATTTTCTCTACATCATGGCTCCGGTATAGAGATTCCCTAAGTGATGGGAAGTCCGATCGAGATTGTGAATACCCGGATGTGCAAGGGCTTCTTCGGAAGTGCCTTCGGTTCTGTTCGAACCCGGAACAGACTTGTATGGATGTGTGTCTGACGTTACACTTTGAGATGTAAAGCTGGTTTCTATCAAATACATTTCTGTTGGTGGCGGAGAATTTATTCTCTTAGCTTAACACCCTTCTCTGAGACGTACGAGCTCAGAGGTTATGTAGTTGATGGTTACTAGTGATACATTCCCAATTTGGTAATGTGGCATACGAAGTGCTGCTGATCATTTGTTGATCGAAGCGTGGCTTTGTGAAAAAGCGTGGCTTTGTGAAAAAGCGTGGCTTTGTGGACGAGACTTCGTCGAGCCTCACAACCCGGTAATGGTCGAAACAGGAATGTTGCGACAAAGGTTTGTAGGGGTAGCGCCCCTAGGGTATGTCATTTCCTTCTGGATAAAGGGTGGTATCATGGTATGGAGCCCAGATACTTACTCATGTGGATACACTTTATTTATTATGTGTGATGTTGGTTATCGAGCGCTCGGATAAAGGTCGGTAACGACCGGGGGATGACATAGCTCGTGTGTTAGTTACCTAGTTACAGCTGTACAGCGTGAGGTAGCGTCAGTGTGTTAGTTACCTAGTTACAGCTGTACAGCGTGAGGTAGCGTCGACCTTTTGTTTGCAGAGATCCGGTTAGGATCCAGGGCGTCTTTCCAGAGGCGTTTCTATTTCGGTAAGGAAGTTCCTTAGCCTGATCATTTGTTGGAAATCCAAAGAAACAATACGAACCCTGTACGGTTTTAGTTGTATTACCTGCTATGGAATGTGGCGGTAACCTGCTATTGAACGTAGTAGCTATAGTAGGCATACAATGAAATGTTGTATGCTGGCTAAGATTGATATTATATTTTCGAAATGGTTTTTGACACTATGCACTAGTAATAATATCAAAAGAGTTTTGATTTTGCGTAGTAAGCATGTTTGACTATCATAAGGAGAAATCTCCTCCAATTCTGCGATTGCATTGTGTGTGTGGCGGGAGGCCTTATGGTAGTTTCATTTTCGAAAAGCATTGCGGATTTCAATGTTTAAAAGCCTTTGTGTTGTTTAAAGATAAACTGTTTTTGTTGCTCACACCAGTCCCATGACTGATCCGGAGTTTATTGTTCCCTTCCTAAACTCTGGGTGCCCACTATTTTCCACACGGGCAGTCTAGAGTTGGGTTTTTCAGATATTCAGGTTTAGTAGATTATCTGGAGCTAGTTCAGTTCTTGGAGTCCATGGACTGACGTTGCTTATCTTGGAGCATTCTTTTGGAGATATTCTATCCACTGCTGGTGTTATCTATTTTCTTTCCGCTGCTATTTCTTGTATCATATCTCTGATGTATATTGATATCTGTTGTATCATTCTGTTGTACCTGTCATTGTATCAATGTATTATTCATTTCTTCCGCTGTGTTGTTATACTTAATGTTGTTATAGCTCCGGCGAATCGGATTTGAACGATCGAATCTGCGGCATTCTAGTACAATGTGAAGTACAGATGTTGATTTTCGAACGCGAAAATCCGGATCGTTACAAGAATATAACTTACCAAACTCTGGATGAATACATATTGCTTGCATTATTTATATTTCTCTGATTAAGAAGTGAGATGCAGAAGGGATTAGCACTGCTATGAAAAATAATAATAACACTTAGTAATTTAACTAAGGACTGGGGATCTTAGGGCTACCAAAGTATAACTTGGCAAGGGGAATATTGCAAGTTCACACATGGTATATTTATACCCAGGGGCCTGAGTGTGCTGGGTTAACAGAGAAATGTCCCAGGCAGTGTGTGTTTAAAAAGGAGAAAGTAGCTAAAGACCCTGTTATATGTGATAATGAATTCTAGGAATAGATTCAGGAGAGGCCTGGGCAAAATCCCTGATGGCCAGTAAAGTTGAAAAGGGAATGATAACTGAATTAATATTTGTATTTGGTTGTTTTGGTGCTTTTTATGGATGAATCTTATGATTGTTTTTCTATGAATCAAGTCATGGTGATTATAGGTGTAAATAATCTGTTAACACTGAGATGAAGGAACATGCTTCACAAAAACAAGCATAAGAAAGATACTGAGTTTCTTATTCATGTAAAGTTTGTTTATAAAGAGAATTGAATGAGATCATGTTTTCAGTTGGATTATTCATACCAAACAAATAGTCTGACCCTTTTGTGTTTATGCACCATTGAGTGTCTCATATTCATATGGGGCATTTCATGGTGGTTTTGCAAGGAAATAGGAATTGCTTTGATCAGGCTTGGATGTTAAACTGCTTAAGATTTGGATGCTATGTTTTTAAAAGACTTTGCTGAAGTAAACTACACCTTCATGATGAACTAGATTAAGACCTATTGTTAAAAATTACTTGGAGAAACCAATGTATGGTTAATTGATGTTTTGTAGATGTTGAACTTATATGTCTCAGCTGAACTATGTGCTTTGTTTTGCTAAATGCTTTGCTATGGAAAAATGGATTTTAAGCTTCAAGAACAGTTAGGCTATAATGGTAGAAAATCTGAGATTGAAAGAATTTGTGGTTTGTATGTATATCTATAGAACTGGCATAAGAAAATCCATGTTCAAGTCAAAATAAAATCTGATAGAAAGGGTTGAGTTGCTTTGAAAAGAAAATAGTATAGTAGGTATTTTGTAACAAAGTAGTGCAAACCAGAACAGGGCTAACATAGCCATTTTTCTTGAGCCTGGGTCAAGCCAGCAACCAAGAATTGAAATTAAGTTTTTAAATCTGTTTCATAGCCAAAGAATATAATAGGTTCAGACAATTGTGTTCACAGGAGAGAAAAAAAAACAAAAATTGGGTTTGAACCGACCAGCATAGCACTCGAACTCGTGACCTCTCATGTGTAAGTTAGGCGCGTTTCCATTACGCCTAGATGTTGCTTGTGTTCACTTAGGATCCACTTTCTTTTAGCCTGAGTTTGACACTATACAGACTTTAACACAATCATTCATATTAAAAGCTTGCTTTCCACTGATTATTACTTGATCATTCCTTAATTAGAATAACAGACTAAAGTACATGTTTACAGTGGATCCTATGGTCAAAAATCAGATTACAATAATTAATCTTTTTTCAAGGAATTATCACATTTTAATAGATTTAAAAGGAATTCTACTTACATAATAACATGCTCTGATTCTAGTAGACTATAACATAGATATCTTCATATATGTATGTTAGGGATGATTTAGATTTAAAACAATATTTTTATATTGTGAAAGATCCTGGATATATTTTGTTTATTGGAGAAAGAAAATGACCCTGGGAAATGTATTTGTAATGAATGATATATCTATATATCATTTCTAAAAATAAAAAATAAAAAATCCTTATGAAATTAGGGTGGAAAATAGGAGGGTCATTTTAGTTGGTATCAGAGCTATGTTGTTAAATAACATAGCAAAAATTTTGTATGAATTTGTTTGCATTGGATGTATAGAAGTGTTTACTGCTTTGGATGTTTTGTTTTTTTATTTACACTATTGATATCTATTATGACAGAATAAGTGATAAATTAAAAATGAATTAATCTATAGAGCATTAGGCAAAACAGACTAACCTAAGTGTTATATCCATAGAGCTATGGTAGGACCCAGACATCAAAATGTAGGAACAAGTGAACCACCCATGGTGAATGTGCAAGAATTCATGAGGGCCATAAGAGATGGAGTAGGCAACAGGCAGGAAAATCCACATGAGGAACTTTCCAAACTACTCAAGACTTTTACCAATCTTGGAGGCAAAACCTTTGATGGCACAGAAGGAGTTATGGGGGTTCAAAATTGGCTTAGAATTTTGGAAAGGATCTTTGCAGACATGCAAGTTGAAGACCAAAGGAAGAGGCAAATTGCATCCAGGCAATTGAGAGGAGCAGCTTTGGATTGGTGGGAGGTTATCATAGCTGGAAGACCTGAAGGAGAAGTAACATGGGATCAGTTTAAAGCAATGTTGGAAGGTATATTTATCCCTGCATCAGCTAAGGAATCTTTACTGGAGGAATTCATCAAATTGAGGCAAGGGACTATGAGTGTCACTGAGTACACTCAGAAGTTTGAATCATTGGCAAAGTATGGTGCAGTGCTCATCACTACTGAGGAAGCTAAGAATGGCAGATATATCCAAGGGTTGAACTCTAGCCTTAGTAGAGCCATGCTACCATATAAGGATAAAACTTTTGATCAAGTTTTGGATTTGACTCTGAGCATTGAACAACATGATAAAGCTAGAGAGAATTTCAGGGCATTCAAAAATAATCAAAACAAGAAGGGAAAGGGTAAATTTCACCCTTATGATAAAAAGAAAACAGACATAACTTCCACCAAGAAACCAGAAGAAGCCAGAACTGCTGAAGTTAAGAAGAGGATCACTTGTTACAACTGTGGACAAGAGGGGCACATGAAAAATAGGTGCACCAATCCTAGACCAGCATCCTTCAATTATCACCATTGTGGGAAGGAAGGACACATAAAGAGGAACTGCCCAGATTTTAAGCAAGGAAAATTAGGGGCTTTGGAAGGGAAAGGCAAGGCAGCTGAGGGATCAAATGTTGAAAAGCATGGTCAAGTTGAAGGTACTTTGCTTATCCATTCAATACCTTTAACAGTAGTATATGATACTGGGGCTACACACTCATTGATCTCTCATGATATTGCACAACAATTAAAATTGAACTGTATGATTGTTGATAAACCACTGCTAATTAGAAGCCCTATAGGTAGTTCATGTGTCATGGGTATGATGTGCATGCAACTGGGATTAAATATAGGAGGACATGTGTTTGAGTCAAACCTATATGTGTTGCAATATCCAGACATAGGAATTATTTTAGGAGTTGATTGGTTGAGTAGATATAAGGCTATCATAAATATGGAGACATCCACCATATCATTGAAGGTTTCTGATGGACAAAGGATAATCGTTCTTTGTGAGGCAAACAAAAATAGAAGTATAGCCAACCTTTCTGCATTGTCAAATGAAAAACCCATGCCTGCATTAGAAGAGATCCCCATAGTTAATCAATATGATGATGTGTTTGGGGAAGTAAGAGGAGTTCCTCATCACAGGCCAGTTGAATTTTCAATTAGAATAATTCCAGGAGCTAGCCCAGTGGTTAAAAGACCAACCAGAATGGGGCCTAAGGAATTGATGGAGTTGAAAAAGCAATTAGTTGAACTAGAAGAAAAAGGTTTTATTAGACCCAGTAGCTCATCATGGGGAGCACCAGTAGTCTTTGTTAAGAAACATGATGGATCCCTGAGATTATGTATTGACTATAGGGAATTAAATAAAGTCACAGTTAAAAATAAATACCCCTTACCAAGAATTGATGATCTCTTTGATCAATTGAGTGGTGCAAAGATATTCTCCAGGCTTGATTTAGCCTCAGGCTTTCATCAGATGAAAGTAGAAGAGGAAAGCATTAAGTATACAGCCTTTAACACCAGATATGGACTTTATGAATTTTTGGTGATGCCATTTGGCTTAACAAATGCTCCTTCCTATTTTGTTGATTTGATGAATAGGATTTTTAGAGAATACTTGGATAAGTTTGTATTAATATTTATTGATGATATACTAATTTATTCTAAGTCAGTTAGAGAGCATGAGAACCATTTGCATATAGTATTTGAGAAATTGAGACAGGAAGACTTGAAAGCAAAGTTTTCAAAATGCACTTTTTGGCAGAATGAAGTGAACTTTCTAGGCCATATTATATCAGAAAAAGGAATAACTGTGGACTCCAATAAAGTCATTGCAGTGCAAGCTTGGAAAAGGCCTACTAATGTCACTGAAGTCAGATCATTCATGGGAATGGCTGGTTACTATAGAAGATTTATAAAAGATTTTGCAAAAATCTCAATTCCATTAACCAGATTGACTAGGAAAAATCAAGTGTTCGCTTGGACTGAGGAATGTGAAAATGCCTTTGGGAAATTAAAAGAAGCACTGGTACAAGCTCCAATTCTTAAAGTACCTGAGGGAAATGAAAACTTGGTGGTGTATACTGATGCAAGTGGACAAGGGCTTGGAGCAGTATTGATGCAACAACATCAGGTAATAGCTTATGCTTCTAGGCAGTTGAAATCAAGTGAAGTAAGGTATGCTACTCATGACCTTGAATTGGCTGCTGTAGTGTATGCCCTTAAGTTATGGAGACACTACTTGTTAGGGGCAAAATTTGAAGTATATACAGACCATAAATCACTCAAATATTTGTTTTCACAAAAAGAATTAAATATGAGGCAGCAAAGATGGATTGAACTCTTAGCCTCATATGATTTTGAAATATTATACACACCAGGTAAGGCTAATAAAGTAGCAGATGCCCTAAGTAGACAACATGCTAAAGTGGCTAGATTAATGATAGAAGAGTTTAACACTTTATCATTATTAATTGATTCAGAGATAAAAAGTGATAACATAGAAAACATGAGCTTATGCAGTGGGAAGGTAGAAATGGGAAAATTAAGTTTTATTACTCTGGGATCAGAATTGAAAAATAAAGTTGCAATGCTACAAAACCAAGATCCATTTTTATTTGGGAAGAAGACACAAATATTAAATGGTGAGACAGTAGAAGGTTTTCAGTTGGATGATCAGGGCCATCTGAAGAAAGGAGAAAGAATATGTGTTCCAGCAATGGATGAGTTGAAGCAAGAAATTTTGGATGCTTACCACAAAAGTAAATATACTATACACCCAGGAAGCACAAGAATGTATCACAACCTCAAGAGAGATTATTGGTGGAGTGGTATGAAGAGTGCAGTGGCAACCTATGTATCAAAATGTATGGTTTGCCAGCAGGTGAAGGCTGAGTATCAAAAACCCTCAGGAATGCATCAACCTTTGCAAATACCACAGTGGAAATGGGAAGACATATCAATGGATTTTATTGATGGTTTGCCTAGAACTAGGAGGGGAAATGATAGTATTTGGGTAATGGTTGATAGATTAACCAAGTCAGCCCACTTTATACCAGTGAAATCAGAAAGAAATGCTAATACCCTAGCCCAGTTGTTTATTAAAGAAGTAGTCAGACTGCATGGTATACCAAAGACTATAGTGAGTGATAGAGATACCATCTTCACTTCAAAATTTTGGCAGAGTTTTCACAAGGCAATGGGGACTGATTTATGTTTGACTACAGCATACCATCCTCAATCTGATGGTCAAACAGAAATTGTGAACAAATTGCTTGAAGACATGTTGAGAGCATGTGTATTGGATTGGGGAGGAAGCTGGGAAGATTACATATATCTAGCTGAATTTGCATACAATAACACCCATCACAGTAGCATAGGCATGGCCCCCTTTGAAGCTCTCTATGGAAGGCCATGTTTATCACCTTCAAGTTGGCATGAGTTTGGAGAAAAAGTGGTCTTAGGACCAGAAAATGTGAAGGAGACTTCTGAAAAGGTAGCCTTGATCAAAAAAAGAATTGCCTCTGCCCAAGATAGGCAAAAGAAATATGCAGATCAAAGAAGGAAGGCAGTACAATATGATGTTGGGGATTATGTGTTCATCAAGATATCACCCATGAAAAAGGTTCTAAGGTTTGGGAAACAAGGAAAGTTAATTCCTAGATATATAGGACCATATAAAATTCTAGAAAGAATAGGGACAGTAGCCTATAAATTAGAATTGCCAGAAGAAATGAGAGCAATGCATGATGTCTTTCATGTGTCTCAACTAAGGAGATGGGTTCATGATAAGGAAGCAATACTAGAATCCTCTAAGGATGTGCAGATTGATCCTAGAATGATCTATGAAAAGGAACCAGTGGGCATAGTTTCTAAAGAAACCAAGAAATTGAGAAACAAAGAAATTAAATTAATAAAAGTACAATGGAGTCTAGACCCAAATGATTGCACATGGGAAGTGGAGGATAAAATCAGAAATGATTATCCCCAGCTGTTTGATTGAAGAAAAGGTAAATCTATATATATATACATACTAATGAATGTGTTGGTTGAATATGCATTGTGATTTTTTTTTTGTTGATATGCATAGTGCTTAATAGGTGATTGGTTTGAAAATGGTTTTGAAATCAGAAAAATTCATTTTTCTGAAGAGATGATACTTAAGTTAAGTATGAAAGAATTGTGGGACACAATTCCTAAAAGGAGGGGTATATGTGATAACCCTGATTTTTGTGAGTATAATTTCATGATTTATTTAAGTTTGTATTTGTTTGAAATTGCATTGGGAAAAATAGGAATAGGAAATTGATTTGCAGATACAAAGTATAAAACATGTACATGTGCACAAGACAGTGTACACATGCACACAGATTTCTGTGTAACAAAATTTGGCAGAAATTAATAGATAAAATAAAATAACTGATTTAGAAATACATGTGCATAAAGATAGAATTTTGTCTTTAAATAAATATAGTACAAAGAAAATAAGAGCTAGGCTGAAATAAACTTAAAAATTATTTAAAGAAAGAAAGAAAAATAAAAGGCTTAGGTATACATAGGTTATACATGTATACAGCCAATCAATCTCTGGAAGAAAACAGAGTTGCATGAAAATGGCATGAGTTCCTAAACAAGCACTTTATCTATTCTCAGTAATTTCTTTTATTAAGAAAATGATAACAATAATAATAAGAAGTCATGCATATGACATGACCAGGGAAAATTAAAAGAGAGAAACTAATTTCTAGAAAGGAAGACAAGGACCACATACCCTTTTATTTTCTTGAATCAAACCAGAGGCAGGCTATGTTTGGGATGGGGTAGAACTGACATTGGGTAAGTCCATAAACCCTAGTGACAGCCAAGATTTATATAAAAGGCTTAGTATAGTAAGACCATATATTTTTGTTCTTCATTAACCTAAAGAAAAATATACAAGGCATAAACCAGAGAAAATAGGAGAAGGCAGAAGACTAAAAAGGGGTTCATAAGGCATAGGAAGAAGAAGGATTAAGGTGAGTAATCTCACTGAAAACTTTGGCATTAAGACCTGAATATTGAGGCAGCCAGTTTGAACTAATTTTCTTTTACAAGCTATGTTTTATGATTGGATGACTTTGGTTTGTTAATGATTTGTTTAAGGGTAAAACCTCTATCTGATTTACCCAGAAAAATAAGAGTCATGGATTCATGAACAAAAATGTTTGTCTGAGATATGGGTTAGCTTTGAGATTGAGTGATTTCTTTTATAAGTTTTCTTTATAAGTTGTTTATAAAAAAATCCCCGGATTCAAGTAGTGGGTATATGGTCTGAAGGTAGAAAGAAATATGGGCTGTAACATGGTGTTGTTGCTTATGTCTCATATTAATTAAAACAAAAGAAAGTGTAGAAGTGCAATGTTGTACATGTGCTGAGCTTCTATGTTTTATGAAATACCCAAATCAAATATACTTGTGGTTTAGCCAGATCATGAATCTGATTGAACCAGAGGTAAGGGAAAATATATATCTAGCAAATTACTCAGGACCATATGCTTACATCTTGATCCAGTGAAACCCACAGGCAAAATAATGTGCTAAGAAGTCACCTCCCTCTTTCATGATAAAATGTTTGCTTATGAGAATATAACTTACCAAACTCTGGATGAATACATATTGCTTGCATTATTTATATTTCTCTGATTAAGAAGTGAGATGCAGAAGGGATTAGCACTGCTATGAAAAATAATAATAACACTTAGTAATTTAACTAAGGACTGGGGATCTTAGGGCTACCAAAGTATAACTTGGCAAGGGGAATATTGCAAGTTCACACATGGTATATTTATACCCAGGGGCCTGAGTGTGCTGGGTTAACAGAGAAATGTCCCAGGCAGTGTGTGTTTAAAAAGGAGAAAGTAGCTAAAGACCCTGTTATATGTGATAATGAATTCTAGGAATAGATTCAGGAGAGGCCTGGGCAAAATCCCTGATGGCCAGTAAAGTTGAAAAGGGAATGATAACTGAATTAATATTTGTATTTGGTTGTTTTGGTGCTTTTTATGGATGAATCTTATGATTGTTTTTCTATGAATCAAGTCATGGTGATTATAGGTGTAAATAATCTGTTAACACTGAGATGAAGGAACATGCTTCACAAAAACAAGCATAAGAAAGATACTGAGTTTCTTATTCATGTAAAGTTTGTTTATAAAGAGAATTGAATGAGATCATGTTTTCAGTTGGATTATTCATACCAGACAAATAGTCTGACCCTTTTGTGTTTATGCACCATTGAGTGTCTCATATTCATATGGGGCAGTTCATGGTGGTTTTGCAGGGAAATAGGAATTGCTTTGATCAGGCTTGGATGTTAAACTGCTTAAGATTTGGATGCTATGTTTTTAAAAGACTTTGCTGAAGTAAACTACACCTTCATGATGAACTAGATTAAGACCTATTGTTAAAAATTACTTGGAGAAACCAATGTATGGTTAATTGCTGTTTTGTAGATGTTGAACTTATATGTCTCAGCTGAACTATGTGCTTTGTTTTGCTAAATGCTTTGCTATGGAAAAATGGATTTTAAGCTTCAAGAACAGTTAGGCTATAATGGTAGAAAATCTGAGATTGAAAGAATTTGTGGTTTGTATGTATATCTATAGAACTGGCATAAGAAAATCCATGTTCAAGTCAAAATAAAATCTGATAGAAAGGGTTGAGTTGCTTTGAAAAGAAAATAGTATAGTAGGTATTTTGTAACAAAGTAGTGCAAACCAGAATAGGGCTAACATAGCCATTTTTCTTGAGCCTGGGTCAAGCCAGCAACCAAGAATTGAAATTAAGTTTTTAAATCTGTTTCATAGCCAAAGTATATAATAGGTTCAAACAATTGTGTTCACAGGAGAGAAAAAAAAACAAAAATTGGGTTTGAACCGACCAGCATAGCACTCGAACTCGTGACCTCTCATGTGTAAGTTAGGCGCGTTTCCATTACGCCTAGATGTTGCTTGTGTTCACTTAGGATCCACTTTCTTTTAGCCTGAGTTTGACACTATACAGACTTTAACACAATCATTCATATTAAAAGCTTGCTTTCCACTGATTATTACTTGATCATTCCTTAATTAGAATAACAGACTAAAGTACATGTTTACAGTGGATCCTATGGTCAAAAATCAGATTACAATAATTAATCTTTTTTCAAGGAATTATCACATTTTAATAGATTTAAAAGGAATTCTACTTACATAATAACATGCTCTGCTTCTAGTAGAATATAACATAGATATCTTCATATATGTATGTTAGGGATGATTTAGATTTAAAACAATATTTTTATATTGTGAAAGATCCTGGATATATTTTGTTTATTGGAGAAAGAAAATGACCCTGGGAAATGTATTTGTAATGAATGATATATCTATATATCATTTCTAAAAATAAAAAATAAAAAATCCTTATGAAATTAGGGTGGAAAATAGGAGGGTCATTTCATGTGTCCTAGAAACTAATTGCACTTGCTAAAGAGGCCCTTGTGGCTAATTTCCACTAAAATAAAACTATAAAACTAACAAAAACCCTATATTTAAAAGAGAAGCCCAGAATAATAATGATCGGCCCAACTGAATAATAAAAGAAAAACAAATATATGCGGCCCACTTAAAAGAAGGTTTCCCTTTTATTTTTCTTTTGGCTCGTTCATGCCGTCTCGTTTCTTATTCGATTGGAATTAGGGTTTTTCAATTTGAAGATGCCGATTCTCAATTGAACGATTGAGGTGATGAACTCTTTAATTAGCTTCGACAATCGATTCTCTGCCTTTGAGAGCTTACGATTGCTTCAAATGTTGAGTTCAAATGGATAAAAATTGGTATGTGATTTTTGCCCCTTTCCGATTTTTGCTTATGCTCGACTTTATGCTCTGTTTATTTGCTTGGACTTGAACTCAATGAATAATTTTGCCGATGATGAGATTGGGTTAAATAGGGATAAAAACCCTATATTTACGTTCATATAATTTTTGTTTGAATCCGTCTTGAATTTATCATCTGCGTTGATTTGTGCTTGAACGATGGTGATGATACTGACTTGTTCAATAGTTGATGTTCTTGAATCTCTTTGAGTCGGTTCCATTCTTTGCTCCTTTGACTTCGACATATGAATTTTTTGTTGTTCCATTCTTTGCTGGCAATATTAGATTTTTTTGAACAATTCAATGGTTTTCGTTTTTCCATTTCCTTTTGAAACTGTTCCTTGACTTTGGTCGAACTGCTACATATCATGTTCGATTCTTTGAACGCTGCTGCTTCACTGACATTTCATTGAGTTGCCATGTTCTCTTGTGCATTTCATGTTGACTGAACTAAACTTGTGTTTTTCCTTGACCATGTCTTGTGCACTCTGACTATGCCTTCCACCTGACCATAATCATTTGTTCAAACTGAACATGTTCACTTGCATGTGTGTCACCATGTGTATACATACATAAATATGTATGTGTATGTATATGTGTTGTGATTTACTTGAGTTTAATTTGTTCACTGCTGTGTTGAAACAAACTTTGATTATTGATTAGTTGAGTGTACTTGTATCCTCTGGGCTCTATTCTGGTTGGAGTTGTTGTTTTGCTTCAAGTTGAATTTGATATTGAATTTGAGTGTAGCATGTCTGGTTCCATGTGCCATTAGAAGTCTGCTTGTAGTGTCTTGTTCTACTTCGCTGACTTTGTGTTCACTTCATTCTTGTGCCTTTATTATAAATGTTGTATTGTGGTCTTGTTCTAGTGTCTACAATGTCCACACATGCATATTTGGTTCCACATATTTGTACATGCCTTTGTAACTGAAACTTTGTCACTGCATATTTGTAAAAGTCTACACATGCATGCTCCATTGTCATAGGCTCATGGATAATGAAGTCTTCAATGTTATGAGTTTATGTTATGGTCTCATCTGTTTCGTATGTATGCTCCTCTATTGCATGTGCATATATATATATATATATATATATATATATTGTGCACCATTTTGTTCATGTTGAAATTGAGTGTCTAGTTGGATTATGGTCTGGTTCATCTTGTTATTTCAGTCTGCACTTGATGTCTGGTTCGATTTCATGTTGCATTGCTTCGAGTCATTTCATTTACCTAGTTTGGTTTGTTGGGTGTTGTTTTGAATTCCTGAAGCATGTTGCCTTTGTTGTTCCTGACCATTTCATTGAACATGTACATGTCTGGTGCCTTTTGTTGTTGCATTGCTTCATGTACTCGTAATTTCTTTTGCCTGCGTGGTCATGTACACATGCTCTGCTATTATGTTTTGTCCCCTCTAGTTTGTGTTGTTCTGGTCCTAGTTGCTTTTGAATCTGCATTTGCTCATTGATTTTGAAATATCATGCACATATTCATGTATATACATGCATACATATGCATGTATATATATGTAATTGTGTAATACATGTGTCGTATCCATTTATATTTGATTTGTACATGTGTGCATTTGCACCAGTCTGTGAGATGGAATTGGGAAACAGCCTTGTGATATTCATAGTGATACACTGTGAATATTACAAGTTGTTCGTGCACATGTATTTGGTCCCTGTCAGAAAATATTACAAGAGGCAAGGCAAGATGAAAAGTCATGTGCATTTGGGTTCGGCCCTAGGCTAGTGTGCTCGGCCTGGGTTTATGGTTTGGGTCAGGTCTGGTCACGGCCTGCAGTGGGTTCTGGTCATGTTAAAGCAAAGCAAGGAGGTGGTGGAAATGATGGTGGCCGAGGCTAAAAGGAAGGTGATGTATAAGTGGAGTTCAGCTATGGTTTGCAAGGCAAATAGGAGGTGGGTTTGGATCTATGTGGTCACGACAACACATGGGGTGATGGTGGGATGGTGGAGGCCGGTCATGGAGGTGGTAGTGGTGGTGAGATGGTCGGCAAAAGGATGGAGCTTGGTGATGGCCGAATTAACATAAGGGAAGAAAACAAAAGAAAGGAGAAAAAGAAAAGAGAAAGAAGAAGGACACCATGGAAACTTACTTTAAAACTTTTTTTTGTTAGAAATGAAAAATGAAAAGAGGAATGGGAACAAAAGCTATGTAGGCTATAAGAAATGAAATACACAGCTATAGGAATGAAATGAAGAGGCACACATCACATTAAAGAAAAGAAAACCTATGACTCTTGAATTTCCAAGCCCACTTGTCAAACCCAAAACCAAACAAGTTCAAAACAACAAATAAATAAACAAAGTCCAAAACTAAAATAAAATAGAAATAACATAGAAAAATATAGATAATAAAAAACTGAAAATAATTTCTTGTAAAACGATGAATTTATCAGATTTAAAAAGTATAAAACAGAATTTAACAAAACGAAAAGCAGAACGAATATCAGAAACAAATACTGTTTCAAAGAAAAAGATTAGAAAATTAAAATTCAAATTTAAAAATTTCAACTGAAAATCAAAGTTTGACCAAAGTTGACCAAAATATAAAATTTCCAGAAAATTGTTATTTTATTATATTGGGAAAATAAATTATAAACAAAATCCAAAATACATTGGAAAATTCAAAAATTCAATTTTAAAATGATTTAAAAAGTCAAAGTTTTCAAATAAAAATTAATTTAAAACATAGGTTGTTACACTCTCCCCCACTCAAAACTTTTCGTCCTCGAAAAGGAAGAAGGTAGGAGAATAGAAACAACTAGAAAGAAATGTAGGTTGAAAGACAAGGATAAACAATTAATTTAAAACTATATAAATTTCAATTTGAATTATTTAATATTTAATAATTTGGTTAAACCCATTTGTAACATTTCTTGCTTCCTTTATAAATACCATTTATATGTTTAAATAACACCTTTATAAATATATGAAAACTTATTTGAATACAATTATTTATATCATTACTTACATTTACAAAGAAGCTATTGAAAGCATTAAATCCATAATTCATAAATTTATTAATTTATCTCAAGATACTTTTCAACATTATTAATAAATCAATAATCATTTTCTTTAAATATATTGTATTTAATTAATAACTTCTAAAATATTTACAACACTACAAATTTACTATTAAACCGTGTAGTATATAAATAAACAATATTTTAAACATTTTAAATTATTTAGAAAGAGAATTGATCAAAATATCCTTTATATAAAACTTTATCAAAATACTTTTATAATAAAATACTTTTATATCGAAACAAATTATCCTTTTTGAAAATACTTTTATAACTCGATGTCTCAACAAGTTTATCCTCATTCTTGCAGACTCTGGCCATGCATTGATCAGGTGCAAAGCTAGATTTCTCCAAGTATTTAGTAGACTTGTTTCCACACCCAGTGAAAATACTGGAAAAACTTTCAAAACTGATATGGAAAGTACAATCCAAACAAATCAACCGAATCAAACCGAATCATGGATCGCAGATACACAATAGTTATGCATGGATCCCCCAGGAAACATCCGTACCCGTAGGCCGTCACAGCCCCTGCGAATTCCGCCATGATAACAACTATAGACCGCAGATACACAATGGTTACGCCTGGATCCCCCAGGAAACATCTGTACCCATAGGCCGTCATAGCCCCTGCGGATTATGCTACAAAACGACCATAGATCGCAGATACACAATGGTTATGCATGGATCACCCAGGAAACATCCATACCCGTAGGCCGTCACAGCCCCTGCGAATTACGCTATGCAGTCGAGTTCATAAGACCATAGGTAACGCCATGGAATTCGAAGGACACTCGAGTATCATATCCGGAAAACCCAAATCAGAGAGAATAATATCGATAGAATGAATCCTAAATGTGGCCACAAATAGGATATCAAGCAGAAGGCACTTTCCATATCTTTACTACAAAAATATGTATCATATAGTACATTTTCAAATCAATTTCAATTATCATACATATATAAAGTCCATTATATATAAGATTTCATTTCAAATCAAATACTTTCCAAAATCAATAGTATATCAAATCACACTTATATAGACTTCGATTATATAAGATTTCCCTTTTCAAATTGAGTACCATTCCAAATCAATAGTTTTCGAATCAACTTCACACTTATACAAATCAATTTTATATAAGTTCGATAACTCCCAAATCAAGTATTTTGAAAAATAAGGTTCTCAAATTCTAATTCGTTTCAATACCAGTTTAGTTTCAAAATCATATACGATTTCACCAAATTATTTCTTCCAAACTAAATATCTTTAGTTTCAATGTTTCCAAGGTAATAGGTTTAGAAAATAATCCAAGTTTGTTTCCAAATCAACATATTTTATGTCAAACAAATTCATTTCCAAAATCATAGTACTTTCAAGGATATAATACTTTCGAACCCAAACAATTTGAAATAATAATACTTTGGAAATCATAATACTTTGAAATTCAAACTTTGGAAATCATAACACTTGAAATCATAACACTTTCCTTCAAACAGTTTAGATATTAATAATAGTATATATAATAAAATAGTTTGTAAAATAAAATATTTAAATAAAATAGTAATAAGTTAAAACAATTTATATTAAAATAATTAATATTTTTAAAATAGTTTATATTAGAAATAGTTATATTAAAAATAGTTTGTATTAAAATTAATATAAAAATAGTTTTAAATATAATTTGAAATGCTTTATATAATAAAAATAGTTTCCTCAAATTTCACCAATCAATTCAAATTAACACGAGTTTCAAGATTCAAATTAACTTTAATCTCAATTCGTAATTTCAATTCAATTCAGTTCCTCAATAAACCATTTCAAATTTTATCGATTTCAAATACAGATTTGAACCACAAAATAAACCATTTCAATTTCAATATATTTCAAAGCTTTATATATTCAATATTTCAAAACTAAATTTGATAATTTCATTTATATCTCAAATTCACTTTACTATTATTTAGTTTGAAATATTGACTTAATCATTTCAATAACATCTAAATACAACCTCAATTTTCAAATTTAAATAAACAAAATATCCCATACAAATTTATATAAATTTAAAATATGCATTTAAGTCACTTTTAATCAAATTCAAGTTATAAAAATCATATCTTTGAAATTTCAATTTTTAATAAATTTCAGATCAAACTTATTTAAGTATAATTCTTAAATAAATATAATTTCAAATCAATCTCAAATTTATCTTTCCAACCTGAATCATTATAAACTCTATATTTGAAAATATATAGATATCAAATAAATAATGGGTTTTAAATCCTAGTCTATTTTCGAAATCAAATCTTTTTCTCAAAATCAATTATACCCCAAAAATGATTTCCCAGTTTATAACCATCCCTTTAAATCCTTTAAACTATTTTTATTTTTATTTGAAAGATCTGGTTTACTTTTTGAAAATTATTATTATTATTATTATTATTATATATATATATTGTTTTAGAAAAGATGTTACTAAGTTAAAACATTTAAAACTAAATTTTATTCAAAACATTTAAAAACTAAATTTCATATTAGTATAATTCAAAATAGTCATATTTATTTACTTAACAAAATAGTTTCAAACTTATTTAAATCTTATTACTTCATACTTAAACATACAAAACTAAACTTATATACTTTATCAAATAATTTATACCTTCCGAAATTCCTTAGGTTTGAAAATTAAACCTCGATTTGGAAGTGTTCGAACATTCAAAATAGTCGGAGAAATCAAATTTCCAATCCAAGAGTTGGAAATCAGCAACAAATCAGTAAATCAATTTCAAAAGATAGGGTTATACCAAATCAAATCCAAAACTCGAGGACTGAACACCGGGCTCGTTCAAACTGTTTCAAATATATATACATATAACTTTCGAATATCAAACCATACTTCGAAATCAAAATTGGTTTCACAAAATCAATCACATAGCAAAGCTACTAAAGTGGCCTCTCCCCACTCTGAAACTTGAAAATCAACGTCGATGATGCGTGCACTCATCACCGAAACTCCAGCGACATAGTGGGTTCTAGACTTCTATTTTCTTGAGAACTTCTTTGAAATTTCTTTGAAATCATTGGAACTCATTTAAAGTCATTTGAAACATTTCTTATTCGGAAAATACTTTCAAATCGTATTATTATATATTTTCAAAATCTTAAAACCAGTTTCAAAATGCCAGAGTTCAATCTCTCCAATTTCAAATTCAAAACCCTTCAGTTATAAATCATTTTTATATAAATCAATTTCTTATATAATTTTCAAATTTTCAAATCCTTTCAAAACTTCAAGTTCTCATTTTTTAAAAAGGTATATAATTCTTATTTGAAACATTTCACTTTTATATACAAAATATAATCATTCTTATCAAAATAATAATTTCGATATATAAACGATTTCTAAAATACAAACAAACACAAATTTCCAAAGGATGACTCAAGAATGGATTTCAAAACAAAGATAGACATTCAAATTAGAGGAACTGTAATCAAATAGAATTATGATTCGAAGATAGGCTCAAACGAAGATGAGATAATTAATTACAAAATAGCAGATGGACATACCTATATAAATCGCGGGCGACCTTAACCGGGTCAACCGTGACTTCAGGAATATGATCGATGCAGGATTCTAAGGCAAATCAACATTCGATCGTCAGAGATAGAATTCGACATAGCAGAAGATAGAAGCATCTAAACCGACGGTATAGAAATCTTCGGTGAATCAATGCCAATTGTAAGGGAGTTTCCCCCCTTTACAAATCATTCAAATATTGGCGGGATCGCCAAGTTTTATAGAGGTCATTCGAAGTGGAGTTATGGAATGCTCCAGAATCAAAAGAATACAAATAGGGTAAGACAAGAATGGATTTCAGAGCAAGTGGGAGCGTTCCAAAATTCAAAGGAATCCTAATCGATGAGAATCCTAATCAAAGAAATTACCAACAAGGTGGACAAGGAAAGGAATAAGGTCTAGAAAAATTTTGCTTTCAAAACAAGAAATTTATATCAAAATAATCATTGAAAATCCTTTGAAAATCATTTTATACTTTGAAAATACATTCTCTCACAAAGGAATGATTCTGAGATTGATTTCACTCATTCTAGGGTATTTCTACCCTATCTCTAATGAGTCTTTGCTCCGCAGGCTAAGGTTTGCCTAAAACCAAAGCTCTGATACCAAATGTAACATCTCACTATTTTGGACCATTCAAATCGACAATAAATCCACACATGTCGGACTCGAATACTTCAAAACAATGGATTGTTAAGAAAATTTGGAGCAAATAAAATCAAACATAGAACCACAGACACAGAATATCAGAATAACTCGCAGCGGAAATAAAATACCATAGTAGTTCATGAAGCTACAACATAAATAATCTCAAAACAGATACAAAATATCATAGTCTGAAAAACAAATACAACAGAAGTCGGAATACATAAGTCAACTAATACAAAAGCAATACTGAATAGGGAATAACTGAAATGGAAATAGATGAACAGATAGACAAATAAGCTCCAGCAAATCTCTAGCTCCAGACGATGAATCCAAAGCTGTGATACTCAGGCTGACCCGAGCGTAAAGCAGAACACAAAACACTCGAGTCAGGACATACGTACTTATACAATGTAAACCAACTCAAGTGGACTGTAATAGAAATGCACAAGTAACTTAAAGGATGCCTGGGATCGCCCACCCTTTAAGGATCCGTTAAACCATCTATTACGTAGTAATGAATGCTATTAGTAAAGTCTAAAGTAAAGCAAACTATGCAAATTATAGTGTTAAGGTGGATAGGGTAACGCAAAGCTGCAGTAATCTCCCACCTCTAGCCACACTCCCTAATCAAAAATCAAGGATGGCCATCCAATAAATCACAAAGTAATAAAATGGCATACCAAGAAATGAGTCCGATCGGAGGAGCACAACCAACCGTTATCATAACCCGTGGTTATAAATTTCAAAATGGTTTATATTTCAAATCAAAACATATTCATTTAAACCATTTAAATATGAAGTCATTATCCTTTCAAATCAAATATTCAATTTCCAGAAGTTTAGCATTTCCTAAGTTCATTCAATCAATTATAACAATTTCAAAACATTGTATTTTAGCATTCATAACACTTAGAAAATGTTATAATTCTTATAGTAGCATTTCAGAAAATTTATCTTTTAGAAATAGCAGCACTTAGAAACTGCTAGTTGTAGATATAATAGTATTTAAGAAAACAGTTCAATTCAGAAACAGCGGCACTTATAAAATGTTACAGTAGGTATAATAGTAATTCAGAAATACAGTTCATTTCAGAAACAGCAGCACTTATAAACTGTTACAGTAGATACAGTATTAAATTGAAAAACCAATACATTACAGAAACAATAACACTTACAGAACGTTACTTTAAGTGTAGTGGTAATCTGGAAAACACTACATTAAAACCACAGCATTTTTGAAATGCTACAATTACTGTTATAAGTTTATTATAACAATTTAAAACAATATATTTTCAAATTTTCTCATTTTTAACTCATCATACTTATTCCACTTTTCAAAATTATTTATTTGGATATTACGTAACTTATAATTTTAATAAAATAACATTTTATTTAATAAATATCCAATTAAATTATAATTCATTCATTAAGTCAAATTTACATTATAATTTGCTTAACTTTTCATTTTAACAAACAAATCTTAATATTTCTTTCTTTTAAAATATCCATTTCATAACTAAAATATTTTAATTACTAAATTAAGTTTAAAATTCCATTTTTAATCAAATTTCAATTATTAAGTTAAATCAAATTTTAAATTCCAATTTAAACCATTTATCAACTTATAAAATTTTAACTTATAGAAAATCATTATTTAAATCATTTAAATCCAATTTAAGTTAAAAATCCATATTTTTAAAATTTAAAATACTTAATAATTTTAGAAAAATCATTTTAAAATTTAACCACGGGTCGGTATAATATTTTCTAACCTAGGTCAAGTGATACGGATAATATATCATTTCAATCTGTAATAAATTAAAATTCTGGGTTTTATCGTTTCCAACCCGCAATCCCAAGTCAAATAAAATCTCTCGAGCCTATCATTTTAGCTCGTAACGACTTTTCCCTATTCTAAAGTCCGTTCGGGTATGTATCATTTCAACCCATGTGATTCTATACTAACAGGGAACTTGAAGTGTGAGAAACAGAAAATAATAAACAGTAAAACATATCATATGATGTCAGGTGATGCAATAAGTATATAATCAGGTAATATCATCATATAATGTCTGATAACCGGCAGATGTGAGCATATAACATAGCATATCAACTACTACAATTCAAGTGACATTGTTTCACATTTATATAAGTACGATTTGTCGAGAGTGATAAACTCACCTTTGAAAGCTAGAGACGACAATTCGAGACACACGAACAAACTTCGCAAAGAACGATAAAGCACGAATAGATTTGAGTGGATGAAGAGCCAAGATCCAAGTCTTGTAAACAATAAATATACAACATATCTAAGTATATGATTGTACAAAATAATTTAGACTTAAACAAAATCAAAATATGAACAAAGTGAAGCAAGAGGACTTAACCAACTCAAGTGGGCTCGGCCACATCCCAAATAAACTCAACCATCACCAAACATGCTCGGCCATGGTCACCATAAGGCACGGCTATGGGCTAGAATATAAAGAGATAGGAGTTACATGAAGGAAAAAGGTCATGGAAGGTAAAGAGGCAAGGCAAGATGAAAAGTCATGTGCATTTGGGTTCGGCCCTAGGCTAGTGTGCTCGGCCTGGGTTCATGGTTTGGGTCAGGTCTGGTCACGGCCTGGAGTGGGTTCTGGTCATGGCAAAGAAAAGTAAGGAGGTGGTGGAAATGATGGTGGTCGAGGCTAAAAGGAAGGTGATGTATAAGTGGAGTTCGGCTATGGTTTGTAAGGCAAATAGGAGGTGGGTTTGGATCTATGTGGTCACGGCAACACATGGGGTGATGGTGGGATGGTGGAGGCCGGTCATGGAGGTGGTAGTGGTGGTGAGATGGTCGGCAAAAGGATGGAGCATGGTGATGGTCGAATTAACATAAGGGAAGAAAATAAAAGAAAGGAGAAAAAGAAAAGAGAAAGAAGAAGGACGCCATGGAAACTTACTTTAAAACTTTTTTTTGTTAGAAATGAAAAATGAAAAGAGGAATGGGAACAAAAGCTATGTACGGCTATAGGAAATGAAATACACAGCTATGGGAATGAAATGAAGAGGCACACATCACATTAAAGAAAAGAAAACCTATGACTCTTGAATTTCCAAGCCCACTTGTCAAACCCAAAACCAAACAAGTTCAAAACAACAAATAAATAAACAAAGTCCAAAACTAAAATAAAATAGAAATAACATAGAAAAATATAGATAATAAAATACTGAAAATAATTTCTTGTAAAACAATGAATTTATCAGATTTAAAAAGTATAAAACAGAATTTAACAAAACGAAAAGCAGAACGAATATCAGAAACAAATATTGTTTCAAAGAAAAAGATTAGAAATATAAAATTCAAATTTAAAAATTTCAACTGAAAATCAAAGTTTGACCAAAGTTGACCAAAATATAAAATTTCCAGAAAATCGTTATTTTATTATATTGGGAAAATAAATTATAAACAAAATCCAAAATACGTTGGAAAATTCAAAAATTCAATTTTAAAATGATTTAAAAAATCAAAGTTTTCAAATAAAAATTAATTTAAAATATTTGTTAAAACATGGGCTGTTACACCAAGGCTCAGCGGCAAGATCCAGATCTTGTATGCCTTATTCAGCTATGTAAGACTGAACCCTGTGATGATGAGTTGAGGGATTTCAGCATTGATAATCATGGTTGTCTTCGTATTAAGAATCGATTGATTATGCCTTGTGTTTCTGATCATAGGCGGGACATTCTTGATGATTGTCACTATTCTAAGTATACTATTCATCCCAGAAGTAGCAAGATGTATGCCGATATGAGACACTTATATTATTGGGAAGGCATGAAGCATGATGTTGCAAGTTTTATGAGTAATTGCATGACTTGTCAACTCATTAAAGCCGAACATCAACGTCCCAGTGGTCTTCTTCAACCTCTTGAGGTCCCGTTGTGGAAATGGGATCAAATCTCTATGGACTTTATCGATGACCTACCTTATTCGAGATTGGGCCATAACAGTGTTTGGGTTATTGTGGATCGCTTGACTAAATCCTCTCATTTCATTCTTATTAAATCTAATAGGATAGCTTCTCATATATCTAAGCTATATATTATGGAGATCGTGAGACTTCACGGTGTTCCTAGTTCGATCGTTTGTGATAGAGATCCACTTTTCACCAGTAATTTCTGGTAGAGTCTTCAGAAAGCTTTGGGTACAAAGCTTAACTTCAGCACAGCTTATCATTCGCAGTCTGTTAGACAGACTAAACAGATAAATCGTATTCTTGAGGATCTACTTCATGTATGCATTCTTGATTTTGGTGGTAGTTGGGAAGACCACCTACCGCTTGTTGAGTTCTCTTATAACAACAATTTTCAGTCCAGTATCGGTATGGCTCCTTTCGAAGCCCTATACGGAAGGCCATGTCGATCACCTTCTTGTTAGTTAGAAACTGGGGAGAAGTTGATTTTAGGCTCCGATTCTATTCGTGAACCTTCAGAGAAGATCGATCTTATTCGTCAGAGAATGAAAGAGGCATAGAGCCATTAGAAATCCTACACGGACAACCGTTGGGAGCCTCTTGAGTTCTCCATTGGTGATCTTGTTTTTATTCGTGTATCTCCCTTGAAGGGGGTAATGCGTTTCAGTAGGACCGGGAAATTGGCTGCTTGATTCATAGGACCATTTCTTATTACTGAGCGTATTGGCCCAGTTGCTTATAGAGTATCACTTCCGGCCCAGTTTTCTGGTATTCATGACATGTTTCAAGTCTCTCAGCTTCGGAAGTGCCTTTGTGATTATGATTTTGTTATTGATCCTCCTATTTTCCAAGAGCTTGAGATCACACCTGATTTATCTATTGTGCAACATCCTGTCCGTGTTCCTGCTTTGGAGGTGAAACGCCTTCGAAATAAGGATGTACCGCTCGTGAAGATTCAATGGTCCGCTAATCCCAATGGTTGTACATGAGAAACCAGAGAATTTATCGAGCTATCTTATCCTGGTTTTCTATCTTCTTGTATTAAGGGTGAGAATTTTAAACTCAAGCTTATTTATTTTCCTTTGCTAGATGAAATAAATCGTGTTGAATATAACTCTTCTCGAGGAAATTGCGAGGACATAATTTTTATAAGGGGGGGAGTCTGTAACAACCCTGGTTTTGGTGATTACTTGTGAAATTAAATTATAACGGTGGTTATAATTTAATATTGGAGGAATAAAATAAATTAGAGAAGTAAAAATTTGTTAAATTTGTTTATTTTAAATAAACAATGGATTTTGGTCAAATATAATGGAATTTTGTTGATTTGGTGGTTAATAAATTAATTAAGTAGGATAAAAGAATTTAATAATTTGTTGAAATAAATATAAAATGTTGAAAATAAAGTTTTGAAAACTTTATTAGGTTAGTTTAAGGGTAAAAATGAGCATTATATGGTTTTCATTTGATAAAATGCAATAATTTTGGAAATTATTGCCAAATGTTAATTTTTGTTTATTTAATGAATATTACAATTTAATATGAAAATATTGATTTTTGAAAATAAAAAGGTGTAAATTAAAGCATTTAATTAAAAATGGAATTTTAATGATGGAAATTGATTTTTAATGGTTAAAATAACTTTTATATGTTGTTAAAACATTTTGTTAAACATAAAATATGTTAGTAAGATTTTATAAACTTGAAATCATGTAGTGTAAGTTGTTTCGATGAATTAAGTAATAATTAGTGTGATAATATGATTATCTCTTATTGGATTTAAGCCCAACTACAGTTTTAACTAAGAGAAAATTATCATCTTCTCAAAACTGTACGTACAAAGTTCAGAGAATTGAAAAACAAAAGGATAGCCTGAAACCCATTTTCTCTTGGAAACCTAGGATCTAATTTCTCCAATTCCTTTGCAAATTAAACATTTTGAAGCTATTAATTTCAGGTAATCAATCCAAAACCAAAACCTATTTCATCTCTTTTAATTTCTTTAGAAGTTGTGTTGTCTGTAAATGTTATCTCCTTTGTTGCACGTCTGTCTATCCTCTTTTTATAGGTTCCTAAAGCTAAATCAAGGCAAAAGCTTCCATCTTCCTCAAGTTCGCTCAAAAATTATGCTAAAGTGAGTTTGTAACTCACACATCTAGCTTAAATCGGGTTTGCAAGCTGAAATTTGTTGATTTTGGCTTACTGTAAAACTAAATTTGTTGCTTGAATGATTACAGTAAGTAAATGTTCTAGAGTCCTTCTTTTTGTGCTTGGATATCTCTATTCTTCATTAATTCATGCTGGAATTTCTCTGGATCATTGTCTATGTGTAGTTGTTTGTGCATGTCAAATTTCATAGCTTAACTCTATCTAAAAGTGTCTGAAACCAGTGCTCGAAATTGGAAACGAAACAGGCAAAATTGCTTGTAGAAATCGCGACCATCAGGTCGACCCAGAGACATTGGGGGTCAACCCTAGGGTCAACCTAAGGCATATATGGGTCGACCCATGCCTCCCCAAGGTCGACCTTAGCCTTTTCTAGGTCGACCCTTGTTGTTTTAATTCGTCCAGGTCATTTTGTTTACTTACCTGTGCACTATTTTGCTTACTCTACTTATTGCAGTGATTATTATAACCAATTCTTGCAATATTTGAAGTGTTTTGAAGGGCTTAAAACTATCAAAAGGTAAGCCAACAATATTGTTGATCCATTTTTCGCATTGATGTGTTTTTGAGAAGATTTCATATGCCGATTTTATGGCGTTTTCGATGATTTCTGCTGTTTTCGAGCACGCATTTTGTAAAACGATTTTTAAATGATTTTTATAATAAAGCAGCTTTCTAAATAAATATTTTACAATATTTATAGTTATTTTTGAAGCTATTAAAAATATATATTCTCTATAATAAAGAGAATTACAAAGCCATGTTTTCCAAACGATTTCAAAAATTATTTTGAAAACTTGTTTTCTCAAAGCAAAGTATTTTCTATATAACAATACACGTTTTTGCACTCTTCGAGCGAATGAGGAAGAGATTTAAACAATTTAGTAAAACATGTGGTATAGGTCACATGCGTTTACTTTTTCGGTTAATTCCGGACTTGTTCGTTTAAAGCTATACACATTTCATGGACCTTCGGGTTGTTTGCCAATACTGGACCTTCGGATCATTTGGGCTTTTTAGCTGTTTGTCCCTCGGGATGTTTGTCCTTCGGCATGTTTGACCTTTGGGTTGTTTGGTCTTCGAGTCATATTAGGCACCATATTCGTGATACAGTACTTGGCGGGCTTCAGCCATTTTGTTGAGCACGTGCATCTTTTGTGATATGGATCCATCTTTTGTGATATTTATTGATTTATTTGTGATTTCCGAATGTTTTTGCCATTTCGAGATTACTGGGCCATTGAGCCGTTTGAGGATTTATTATATGGTGATTACATTTTGGAGTTTTGAACTCTTAACTAAGTTCTACATATTAGGATTTGTGGTTGCCATCCTTTGGCATATTTTTGAGATTTGTGATTTCCTATTTAGGAGTTATTTGTGGTTACCATCCTTTGGTGGTTATTTGAAAATTTTGATTTCCTATTTAGGAGTTATGGTGTTGATGGACACCATTATATTGGTTGTTGTTAATACTGATGATATGAGGCGAACATTTGTGACTAATTGACGTTGTAGTTGAACTTACCTCTTTTGAGAAACCCTCATATGATATTTTGGCAGTTGATATGTATGTTTAGTGTTGCTTCTTCTCTTTTGAGAAGAAATATTATCATTTATCCCTATACTTCATCTATCATATACTAATCAGTTTATTTAAGCTAGATTGACCTGTGTATTTTATATACTCGGGTCAGACCGAGTTGTTTCTGGTTAGTCACCTGCTGTAGATTTCTGCTATGCTGCTTCCGCTATGGATTTTCTTGCTTTCTTTGGATGCTAGCCATCTTTTATGTAGTCTTTTTGTATTTTGTGAACTCTGATATGTACATATTCTTTTTGACTCGATGTATATATTGTGGTCTATGTACCACCACTGTTGTATCACTATGTAGTGTACTAGGATGCAACTGTATATATGTATTTATATGTGTGACTGTTATTCTGTGATCTGTTGTATTTGTTGTTGTTATATTTTGTTCTGATAGATCCGTTAGCCACCGTAGTTTTGTGTTAAACATTTATTGAGTATGTCGATCCACTTGAGAAAGGTAAAAAATAAAAAAATTAGAGCACCAAATCGATATATTCAATACTTGTTTAAGACAAAGCTTACAGATGGTCGCTCCTAACAAGCCCTATTCTCTGCATTAACGGGCAGTATTACTCGGTCATGCTCTTTGTTAGTAGATCTCGGGGTGGGGCGTCATAAACACTATCGTGAGATCCAACTAGGAGAACACCTTTGCATCATGGAGCTGATAAAAAGAGTCATTAATACGCAAGAGTGGATTCTTATTCTTCCTCGTCATCTTATTCAACTCAAGGTAATCTACACACAGTCTCAGAGAGCCATCCGCCTTGGTAGAGAATACTACAGGTGTGTCCCACTTAGATATACTTCTGTAAATAAACACTCTCCTCAATAGGTCATTTGCTTGCACCTCTAAGTCCTTCTACTCTCAGGGTATCATGTGCCTCAAAGGCATAACTATCGGTCTGGCATTCTTCACTAAGTCTATGCGGAACATAGTCTCTCGGTGTGGTGATAATCCAGTTACCTCCTCGAATACGTCCAAATACTTCTAACGATAGGCACAGATGACAACTCATCATGTGGGACCTATAGTGAATATAGAAAGCTAACCATAACCTTATCCTTTGGTAGGCAGCCAATCTCTACTTCCACCCTCTCAGCTCCAATTATCACCAACAGCTTCTTGCAATCCATAAGTATCGCGTACTTCCTCAGCCAGTCCTTTCCTAAGATAATCCCAAACTTAATGAAACTCAAAACAAATCAATCAAAAACAAAAGAGCATCCATGACTCGATAAGACCAAACCACGATAAACCATACACAGACTAGTAGGGCATTTGATAGGTTTTGTCGCTATTAAGGGTCGGTCAACTATATTGGGTCTCAATCCCAATCTTCTTCCAGTCACCAGATATAAAGGAATGTGAAGCCCCGGTATCAAACAAAATACGTACGGAAACACCATAAACAGAAAGCATACCTTAAATGGTCATACCATTCCCTTTCTCCTTCGCCAAGGGAGCACTCAATGAAGTCGGAATGACATCGAAGGAATATGCCTTCACCGCCTACTTTTGTTGTACTAGTTCTAGGAAATCCTTCTGCATATGTTGGAACTTTCCATGGTTATAGCACTTCTTCTTTCCTTCAGACTTGCAATCCTTAATCAAGTGGCCCTTATCACCACAACCATAACAGACATGATCCTACTTTGCCTTCTTCGGAGCATTGTTTCCCTGAAACCGCTTCCTCTTGCCATTCCATTTTTTCTTGCCCACCACCTTGCTATGGCTTTGGCTCTTCCTTAGTAACTATAGTGGACTAGGGTTTTCGGAATAAATGCTCAAGTCGAAGGTCTTTCTCGACTATCTTCTCACATGGCTCATCAATGTGCCCTACAAGTTTTTTCCCTAAGTAGTATCTAACTCCATAATAAGCTTCTCGTTCTTCTTCAAGGGAATGTCAATGAAAGACATCTTATAGACTGAAAAGGCATCAAATTCAGCTAAATACTCAAAGATGGACATGCCCATCTGCTTCAATTCTGCAAATTCCTAATCAACACAGACTTCTGGGTAGTCGGAATAAACTTCTCCTCAAATATAGTTTTGAAATGGTCCCAAGTAAAGTGGTCCTCAGGTATGGCAATATAATATCATTCTACCAGTTCATGGCTTTGGCCTGAAGCTATCGGGAAGCTAACCTCCTCTTCATCGCATCATCTAAATCCAAGTCATCAAAAATTCTTTCACAAGTGTCCAACCAATCCTGCACTTCCATAGCCAATTTTGTTCCTTGGAATTGTTTAGGCATCAAGACTGGAAAAATCCTTATTCAATTTAGTGAAATAGAATTTAGGAGCCTACACTTGAACGCCATCATGTACAGCAACGTTAGGAGTAGCTGCTTAGGCATTTTGCAACATATTCGCCATCATCATGTTGAACATAGCTTGAAAATCACTATTAGCAGCCCGAGAGCCTACTTCTTCCTCAACTTTAGAGATGGAGTTTCTTGTAGCTTTTCTCCTATGTCGACTCATGCTCGAGCTGTAAAAAGAATGATGAGTTTCTTATAAAGAAAACTGCATCAATAGTTTTCATGTGTGCATGTGACTTACATACTATATATACTACGGTATAGTTTTGAAAACCAAAATATATAACAAGTACGCTCTCTCTCATACATACATACTCTCGATCCAGTCTAGGGCGATAACTCTTTCTCTATCTCTATTGGACCATGGTATCGACTCGGGTTAATCGCATAACCTAAGCTCTAATATCAAATGTGATGACCTTCCTACACATCTAACACCCAAAATACCTAAAGAGTCAGCTGCTACAGTGCACGACCGATGCAAGACAGTTGTCAAGTGTGAAAAGAAGAGAAACAACCACAGAACATGTCGTATATCTCACAGTGCAGCAAATAACATATAATAATAAACATCATGTATATAAAACAAGCGAGATAGTAGTAACTAGATGAACCACAATATCAGAGTACATAGGTTCACTAAGTTATACAAGACAAAAATAGAGTTTATACAACTGGAAATAAACTCAAAAGACAACTGTCTCCAAATATAGTAAACGAACATTTTCTAGGCTCCCTAGTGTCGCACGGTGGAATAAGCAATAGTAAGTCCATATAATATGAGAAAGCTTCATCCTACTCATCCTCTACATAGCTACTATGTACCACCTAAACCTGCTATTTAATAAATTCATTTTAGAGTACCCAAGAATATAAAAGCAAACATAAAACCTTAAGTCAGACAACAGTTTGGGGTGAGCGATAAGAAATCTCAAAATACTATATAAGTTGATATAGTAAGGGACATAAGTATAAGAATCATTACCTGACATGTCGCTATAACTAAAGATTTAGCACATAATAGTATATGCTAATCTATCATCCAGTATCATCATAAAGGTGTATTACATCGTAAGTACAACGTCGGGCACCTAGGTATCCCCACCATAGTACCAGCATCATGTGACATCCTTGGAGTGGCAGACAATAAGAAAAGCAACTATAGCAAACATAACATCCATCAATCAATCCTAACTGTCGCTCAATGTGCCCTGGATATATGGTAACTTGTATGACCATTCCTTGGTAGGGATTAATGGAATAATCTTGATTTTCAATGTACTCACCCACAGCCCATAGCTGACACTAGATCCATTCCAGTGATTAAATGAAAGAAATTAAATTAATTATAATAAGGGTAAAAATGGAATTTTCACAAACATTCGAGTTTGGCTACGAAACTTGCACTATTGCATTTGTAGCAATTTTCTAGATAATTTTCATACATAAAGTTTTGTAATTAGAGCTCGTATGAAAAAGTTATTGACGTTTAACGGAATTGAAATAATTAAAATATAAATATATGGTAAGAAAATATAAAATAGGAAAGTTTAACCGGTCGACATCCTGGTTAGGACCAGCCTACCCCCAATGGTTGACCACTCCATGTTCACTGATTGATGGGTCTAACTTAATCGACTAGGGTTACCTAGGCCGAACGACCCTGATTTTATAAAATTTAATCTAATGGTCTACGTCGAATCATAAACCTATAAATACGATGGTAATCCAATAGAAGAAACCCTAATCTAATTTTGAGCATACCAAAACTCTATGTAACAACCCAAATTTTTTGGTTATTTGATTTAAAATGTTTAATTAATTTTCAATAATTAAATAATTGGATTTTGGAATTTAATACTTAGAATTCAAGAAATAGTGATCTTTTAAATATTTTAATTGAGAATTAAATATTTGAATGGTGAACTAAATATGAATTAAACAGATTTAATAGTGTTATTTAACTTCTTTTAATTAATAAATGATAATGGTGAATCATTTTGCAAATTTATTACAATAACAAATAGTTCGATCAAATAATAAGAAATCAAATTGTAATAAAACGAATTAATTTTTGATAACGTATTTTTAGTTTAATTTATATGACTTTTCTCTAATTTTAAATTTGGAAAATATTGAAATTATCGTTTGACGATTTATTGGCAAACGATGATATTTGGAAAATTTCACAAAATAAAATAATCTATGTAATTCACTATTGATTTATGATCATGTCGCATATTAGTGCACGATTTCATTTTTATTTCGGTCACTCGTGGTTCATACTTGAACAAAATATTGCGTAGTAGGGTACCGTAAATATTTCTTTTAAAAACCATCGTAAAATCAAATCAAAATTCAAATTTTAAATAACGATTTGATGGCGTGGACATGTTGGACTGCTCGAGAAGTCCTTTTGTTGTCAAAAAGGGAATATAATCTTTTTGTTTGTAGAAAATTTTATTATAAAATCTCACATTAACAATTTGCCATGTTTTTTTCATCTTCGTTCACTCCTCTCTTCTTGAATATTTCCGTACCTTAGAAATATAGCCGATTATTTCAAAATTCCAAATCATATGAATTAATCCACTAAAAATCCCCAAATAATATTCGTTTAAATCGTTTGAGTGCTATCTTCCATATAATATAAGTATAGTTGGATTCGGTGTCGTTTGGGTTGGCGTCGTTTGAAGTCAGTAGGCTAGGGCTTCAAATCTTGGCTAATTTAAGCACCGATTTGGCGAACGGAGTATGGAATTGGTATCGGAATGGAGTTTAGCATCTCCAAGTAAATTTTGGTGAAGCTCGACTGCAGATGGGGAGTCGCGGCCTGTACATGGTTGACGTGATTTTTTTTGGTCGCTTTCCGTTAGGAGATGGCAGGTGTGAGGTGGTGGTGGCCAGCAGGTCGAGCTCGAAGGGAGAATCGCGATGGCGAAGTTAGTTCGTCGTTTAACGGAGCGACGCTCCATATCACAGTTAATTCGTGCACAAAGAAGTGGGTTCCTGTGTCTGTGCATTCTCGTGATGTAAGAGAAGAAGGATAGTAGGAGGGTAATGTTTTAAATCATTTAACGTTATATAATTTTAATTTTTAAATTTGTTGATATCTTATAATTTGCATAACTCCTTCGTACGAGGTCGGATTCGAACGCCGTTTGTTGCGTTGGACTTGTGTCGTCGAGAGCTTCGCGATGGAGTATGTTTGGTTGGAAATGAAGCAAGTGAAATTTTAGGCTAAAATTGAACGGCCATTCGGTTTTAGTCCGAAATCGGAGCGTTTCTGCGAAAAAGAAAACCAATATGAGTTTAACTCACATTAATTTTATTATATCATATCAATGATGTTATAAACATTTATTGATTGTTTGGATGTTAGTTAAATTGTTTGATTGCTTGTTTGGTTGAATTACCGATTGGAAAATGGATAATATATTAATTTGACCTATAAACCCATATGATTATCCATTACCATTGTTTTGTAGAAAAAATATGTAGAGAGACCCAAAGGGAGTTTCTTGCCCATAAATCATTTACATCCATTTGTTGTTATTGATGGTTGATTTAAATTAATTACTGATATTCCTTTAAATGGTTTAAATGTTGTTATAGTGATTTTTGCTATACCATCGTTTATTAAATTTCATTCCCAAACCTCTGTCATATGAACTTGAGCTTGTGTTTTTGCTAAAAAGAATATTGAAAATTTATTAATTATTTTGATTAATGTTAATTTAAATTAAATAATCGTTTTAACTAATGATTTTGAGATTAATTTACCAATCTAATAAATGATGATTAAAAATTGCTTTATCTTTAGATTTAATTAATCATTTTTGCTAATGATGTTTTATACATAGTTAATCGTTTTAAATAATGACTATTTGAGTTTAATTAATTCTTTTAATTAATGATAATGGAGTTTAATTAATTTATCGAGCTTAATTAATTATTTTAATTAACGGTGATGGAATAAAATTAATTATTTCAATTAATGATAATTAAAATTAATAATCATTTTAATTAATTTTAAAAATAATTAATCATTTTAAATAATGATATTTTGAATTTAATTAATCATTTTAATTAATGATTGTTTTAAATTTAATTAATTGTTTTAACTAATGATATTTGGAATTTATTTAAATCATTTTAATTAATGATGTTTTATAATTAAATAAATCCTTTTTAACAAATGATGTTTTAATTAATTGTTTTAGCTAATGGAGTTTGAATTTAATTAAACCAATTAATTTATGATTATTTGAACTGAATTAATTGTTTTAATTAATGGAATTTAAAATTACTTATCATTTTAATTAATGATGTTTGAGATTAATTATTCATTTAATTTATGATTATTTGAATTTAATAAATCTTTTTAATTAATGATATTTAAAGTCAATTAATTGATTTAATAAAGGTGATCAAAGTAAATTAACTAATATAATAAAAAAATTGCTTTAATAAACTGATTTAAAATTAACAAACTGATTTAATAAAGATTTTTAAAGTTGATTTACCAATGTTATAAAAGTATTTGGAAATAATTATCTATTTTATTATGCATAATGGATTTGTTTATTTTAAAGAGATTTTAAATTTGATTTATTATCCTTCGGGATAATTGATATCGTTTTAAAGTTGTAAAAAGGAATTGGAACTCGATTATTGAGTTGTTAAGTTGGATAACCTTCTGGGTGTTCGATCTGATGTTGGTTTAGGCCTTCGGGGTAGTGCACTTGGAAATTTATTCTCTCGACGTTTTAACAATCAGGAACTAAGTCTAAAAGTTTTTACCAATATGGAAATCAAGCAAAAGTTCTGTTCGTTTTTAAAAGTAAAAGTTTGATTCGTTTATGGAAATAAATTATTTCCGTAAAACGAATCACTTATATGGAAACGATTTACTTGTATAATTAGCACTAAACATCAAAGAAGTAAACTTGTCGCTATTTCAAAGGTTAAGAGTGATCGTTGGACATGACTTTGAGGTAACACGACCTTGACTTGTCCGGTATTACTGTTAACTAAGAAAACATACAAGTTTGAATTCAATAAGTGGTGATAGGTATACAAGACTTAATTTCCATATACGATCATTTTATATCCTTGATAGTTGGTATCTTAGTTATCGGTTACTTCAGCTACTTTATGAACGTCATTCTAAGAAGATTTGTTGCTCAATCGAGCTTTGCTATCCTTTGTCAAAAATGACTAAACCATAAGTGCGATTAGGGGCCAAGCTATGTGGGGTTGCTCCTATTAGGGTATTTTCACATCTCATCTAGTTTGGATTCGGTTGTGCACTTAGATGTGGAAATATTCGAATTCTCGGTAAGGTCTGGAGGGGTCCGACTTGGAGGGTCCCGAGTGTCACAGAGTAAATGAGCTTCTTAGGAGTATATTACTAGAGGTACATTCCAAGGGGGTTTCGCCTTCCTTGTCATTTGGTTGAAAATTTCCTTTCCTTATTTGATTCGTATCTCTGAATCAATTTTAGCTTCAAATTTCCATGAGTAGAGCCAACCCCTCATCATGACATTTAAGTGTTTATTTAGTCCATTCTATTAAGATGAACTATTACCTTATTTAGTCCACACTATCAAGTTAGACTATTACCTTATTTATCCTATCCTATCGAGTTTGGACTGTTACGTTATTTAGTCCATTCTATCAAGTTGGACTGTTTCCCTTATTCTATCCATTCAGTCCAGTTTGGATTTTACTCGGTTTATTTCTATTCTTTCAAGTATGGTTGATATTATTTATGCTCAATCATATTTGGTTTTGTTTCCTGATATTCATTTCTTCTCTTGCCTGTATGAATGTTATTCTCGTGAGGTAAAAACCCGTTCCACGTTAGCGGTGTGGTCTCACAAATTTTTTATATATGTTTCCCTTTATTCGAGATATCTCATGCTGGTATTTCGAAACTGATCTGGGTGTTATTTATTTATAATGCTCAGGTCAGACCGAGTATTTTCCTAGGTTGCCTTTAGTGTTATGGTAATCATGGAGGGGAGCTGAAGATTTACCTATCGTAATATTTTATTTTCCGCTGTATTATATAGTATACCTATCGGCATTTGTAAGGTCAGGATTTTATAACTGTCCAGCTGATAATGTTTGTTTTAACTCTGATATACTTTGTATTTTTGAAGAGACAGTTTCTACTGTCTTTGTTATATTATATGTTGTAGATTCCATTGTGCAATTCTGTTTTTCTTCATTCTCTGTTCCTTTCTTTTTATTTACCCTAACAATCTGCCCTTTTGTCGATTGGATGCGCGACATTTGAACACAGTGGTAGTGTTTGGTGTCTACTTTCGATGGTAAAAAATGCGGGTCGTTACACTCTATCTCCGAAAACTCTCTAATTCTCTCCAAATCAATTTGTTCTTCAAAAATAAAAAATCAAAGATTACAAAGAAGAGAAAGATAATCTCAAGGAAAAATGAAAAGGAAAGAGATCAACAAAGCGAAGCAAAGGCAATTCAAGGCGGCTAAGTGCCGAAACTAATACATCCACGGTATTCATGTGTCGAACATCTAAGTGCCAAAAAGACAGGTTGTTGGGGGTAAAAGAAAGAAAAGGTAGAACAAAATCTCAAAATGTGACGAGTATCATATAATATGCCAATGATCTTTACAAGAGAACACTATGATATACATACATAATCAAGTAACTAACCTATCATTAGCCTGGACAGTTACAACATGTCCTTACACATGCTGATCAATACAACAAGGACAACACAACGGAAGATAAAATACATGAATATGCCTTGGAGGAACTAGCTCGTCTCCTAAAGCTCCAAAGTGTCCAGCTAAATATGGAAAAGGAGCTCGAGCTGACCCAAGCATTATAAGAAAATAAGGCCTGGATCAGTCTAGTAAACCAGTGTGTGAAAACTCAAATCAAATCATATGAATTTTTATATTTGCAAACCCTTGAAAATAAAGGTATCTCATAATACCACACTGCACATAAACACGGATGGGTTTTGACCTTACGATAACCAAACCATTTTTTAGAAAATCTAGTGATATTATAATAATGTCTAGCGTTTGAAAATAAATATATAAAATAACTGGAATGGTTACCATAATTACATTCAATGGTACTAGGTTCTACAACTAAAACCGTAGGACATCTATAGGAGATTGGATTCCAACGATGATGAGGTAAGGGACAACCTTGCGTATAGTACACCTCTAGATAAAATGTACTCGAGGGCCACACATGGACCCCTTGCCAAGACAGAGTCGGTTGCCTCTTTAACATGGCATACCAGATTACATCACCCCTTGGGACCGAGGCTGCAAACATTCCCCCACAGTCACCCCGCACGCACACCAAAATCCATAAATCCAAATCTAGATCGAGGAATGATTCTCCTAATGGTAATACACCAAAAGCCATTATCGGGTTGTGACGCTTGTGAGGTTATGCTTTTACCTTTTCCTCCTAGCAATTCCCACTTGAAATGCTAACACTACCTTCCAAGCAATAATGCAATGTTAGCATTCATCCATACAAGTTGTTCGGGATATGAACAAATCGAAGGCACTACTTCTACTACATCCATTTTGGAATCACCCTCAGGATTAGTAGCGTGTAGCCCTTGCACTTCAAAGAATTCCATCTTCGATTACAACATCTCAAACCAGCCTCAAACATCTTCCAAAGTGTAAGACACGCATATGGTTTTGGAGTGGTTACGGTTTCGAGTCATCTCATATAAGTACACTCCTCCGCTTACCGGTCGCTCCAAAACCAAATCGATAGTTTTGGTAAACTAAACTCCGGTTCTTTTGGAAATAATTAGACAATACGTAAGAGCGGAGATCACCTCCTAACTGTTTAAGCGGACAGATTTCGTTATCATTTGTCCTAGGAGAACAAAAAAAGATTTATACGCATAGTACAGTATCATTAAAGATGAATGTTCCATATAACTTCCGTGTTTCTTCTAGATATTTCCAGAGTTATATTTTAGTCAAGCTTTGATAGTCAGTTATTTAACTATCAAATAAACAAACAATCAATCATAGATTTAACTCCATTTGTGGGATCCACTAAGCCTCTATTATTTAATCTTTCATTAATTAAATCTCTTTTCGATTTTTTTGATTCAAAATACCTTCACAATCCCCTTATGTACCTTTCAATACTTGGAAAAAAATTCACATACTTATCTCACTGGTATAAGTATATTACAATATATTATACTTTCAATACTTAGAAAATATATCCATATATTTATCTCAACGATATAAGTATATTAACAAAAGTTAAGGAAGATTTCCTCTTTTCCAAATTCATATTTAAAAGGGCCAAAAACAAATATCATTTAAACCGTTACTTACTCTACACCTAAACCACTTTTCCTCTTGTGTTAAGTATGGAAAGAATTCTTCCATACCACCATAATTTAGAAAGATTATTTATCAAAATCAATCTCGTTCCTTTTTATAATACTCCTTTTTTATAAGCCCATTCCATATTTACAAATCCTTTTATAAATCTCCAAATTAATTTATAAAACTCCTTTCATAAATCTCTAAAATTATTTATAAAGCTCCTTTTATAAAGCTCCCTTCAAAAATCTGTTTATAAACTCCTTTACTTGACACGTTTCCGATATTTTGCCTTACCCGATTCCTCGCCTAGAAACTTTGGTTCTATATTTCACAAATAGATGATCAATATCCTCATCGGCTTTTAGTACCATATTGGACTACTAAATTTCCTAAAAATATTTATTTAAAAACAAAACATTATGTACCAAACTCCTTTTACCACTTTCCAAAATCTTTAACTACAATTAGAATATCATAATCTCTTTATAATTCCACTTTAAATCCTTAAAATACTCCTTTAAAATTTCCAAGATCTATTTTCAAATTTATAGGCTCCTTTAGTAAATCCCGTTTTTTATTAAGTAAAATTCCTTTCTATAAAACAATTTATTATTTATAAACACCTCTATCAAAATAATTAATTACCTTTAAACATTATTTATAAATAATTAATTAACTTTCAACCTCTCTGATAAAATAATTAAATAACTTCAGAACATCTCTAATAAATTAACTAACTTTAAAACACCATTAATAAAATAATTAATTAATTTAAAAACATCATAAATAGAATAGTTAATTAACTTAAAACATCGTTTATAAAATAATTAATTAACTTTAAACCATTATTAATATAATAATTATTTAACTTAAGCATCGTTAATAAGAAAACTATTTAACTTTAAACATTATTAATAAAATAATCAAATATCTTTGAACAACATTAATTATATAATTAAATATCTTTGAACAACACTGATACTATAATTAAATACCTTAAAATATCGTTAACTAAAATAATTAATTACCTTAAACATCATTAATACCTATATATTAAATCATTTATGATTATATAAACACTTAAGCTTAAATTGTTATAAAATGAAAGTTAATTTAAATCTATAGCTTTCTAAATTCGGCAAGTGGCCCAGCGACCTCAATGGTACTTAGTCAAGCTACCATTTATTTTAATTCAACTTTCTAAGTCATATCATTAGTATTTGCATAAGCAAGCATATATGTAAATAAAATCAACAATTTACAGTCACTAGTTAATCCATCACTTATCCAATATTAATTAATCCACGTATTAATTAACTAGCATATGAATAAATATCCATATTAGAATAATAGCAGAATAGGGATTTATTCTGCTAAAAAAATGTCATCAATAATCTATTCAATTTAATTATAGTAGAAAGGTGTTTTATTTTTCGAAACAGATATCCAAAATAATTTATTCAGTTTAATTTAACAGAATGGTATTTTATTTTCCAAATAGATATCACCAATGGACTAGCACCACTATCCCAGTGGTTAAGCACTTCGACTTTGGTGTGAGAAGTCATTGGTTCGAAACTTGCATAGTGTGACTCAAACATATACTGACATATAGTATAATGATACTATCTAAGATTTGCAGTACTAATATGTACTGCCATCTAAGTATCCAATTTCAAAAATAAAAGCTATCACCAATGAAGTATAATTAATTTAACCACGTTATTGTTTAAAATAACATAATTAAATTCAACCATTAATATTTTACCATAAACTTGTACTTCATTAAAACTATCAACTATTTATACAATAGTATTCTACTAGTTCACAAGAACCTAGTGCGAAAACCCGTGGGTCAAATGGATTTATAATGACCAAGATATAATATTTTTAAAGTAAACTACTTATTTATATACTTTAAACAAATAAAATTGTAATGTTTTCTTACCCAAGCTTAACCAGGCTCAAGGCCCAAACCAACTCTCTATCCAAACCCCTCCACCATCTACAGTAGTCCCCCCTCCCAAATCAAATTCAAATTTCCCTCCTTCCAATTTCAAATTCATGAACGTGCACGACATGACCAAGTGCACATGACACAACCAATTGCTCACCCATTCGACTCACCACGGCCACTAGCAAAGTCGCCTCACTTACCCAACTGCAACCCTCCACCACGCCTTCGGCCATCCCCATCGAAGCACGACCATGCTTCTTAAAATAGAAAATGTGTCCAGGCTATGGACACGCATCCACAAATCGAGCTCGCCATGCCGCCTCGACCAACACCAGACCTCACCACCACCTCCATCAGAACCACCATCCACCCTCACTCCTACAGGCCAACATTCGACTAACTCAGATTCACCGTTCACCTCCAGCAACCCCATTTCGAATGCAAAACCCAAAAACACAATAAACCCTAGTTTGACCAATTCCCACCTCCTTCGACCACCAGAGCACCTGTTGTCACCTCCCACACTTTGACCTTGACCCCACGTTGCCTCCAGCACCACCACTTCTCCTCTGGTCAACTGCGACACTGGAATTTCCAAGTTGATCAAAAAATGATGAACTACTTCTCCACACCAATCCCCTTCACTAAAAACCATGAAACCACCTCTAATAATCTTCATTCGATGATATGAACCCATTTATGCCCTCCGCTCATCATTCCGTGCTCGTCGAAAAACTACTGTTTCTCGACCTCCACTGTTTTTGGATGATCTCTATCACCACGCTCGACGAAATGACGAGCTGCTATTTTTAAAAAATATTAGGGACAAAAATGAACAACTTTCGTATTGGAAGTCTATTATAAGTTGATAGATTGGGAGTTAGGGATTTTTGATGTTGGAAGGAGTTTGTTTTCCTTTGCTGTGAAATGCACAGAGAGGATGAAAAATTGACAAAATGGCACAGGAAGAAGTGATGAAGTGCACACATATAGGAAGAAAGTTTGAAAGTGAAGTGAAGGCATAGATAGTTGATATGTACACTTAAACGAAGTCAAAACATTGCTTAAAACTTAAGTTAACCAAAATATACACAACACTCTACCCATCACAGTTAACTCAGATCACATAAAAGGCTTGTTCAAAAATTTGAATTTTGATTTGATTTAGGGAAAGTGTTGAAAAGGCTATTTATGGTTGTAACGCCCCACTCCGAGACCCACTGTAACAAAGAGTATTACGGGAGTAATACTGTCTGTTAAAGCGGAGAATAGAGTATAGTGGAAGCGACCATCTATAATCAAGCTATAACTATCTACCGAATACGTCGAAAGGTGGAATCTATTTAAATTTTTCTCAATCAGGTGGTTCGACATATTCGGTAAATACTTATAACGAAATTACAAATGGCTAAAGATCTATCAGGACAAAGCATAATAATAAATGATAAAACATCACAGAACAGAATCACATAACAGATATAAAATCCCAGAACAATACATCGTCAATACAGATCCAAATATCATAAGTGGGTACAAAGCCACTGCTCACACATGTGAGTCAAAAATATGTACATATAAGAGTCTGAATAATAACAGAGTAGCGGAATAGTGGGCAAATAAAAGCGCTATCTATCAGCATAGCAGATAATGTCCAAGCGGAAGCACAGAAGCTAAGTCCAGAGACCTAACCTGAAACAACTCGGTCTGACCCGAGCGAAAACACTCGGGTCAGGCTAGCTAAACAATCAGTAATAACTGAGATATAGAATAATGCGGTACATAAATAAAACAATACTTATCCAAAGAGAAGTATATTATGAACCACATGAATATAATGACGATCCCTAATCATCAATAAACAATAAAAATCTCCAAAGAGAAATCAACACCAAAGTGTAGAATAAATAAAATTGCCTCATATCATCGGCGTAGCCAAAGCTATAAAAAGATGCCCATAGGCAATAATCCCAAGAGTGACCAGAGTCTGTAATCAATGCCCAAGCAAAGATCGATGCTCCAAAGAGCAATGAGGATATACTGAAAAATCAATGAAATCAAATACTGAAAAGCAGTGTCCAGAGACACTGTGGATCCATAAGGTAATCGCACTTACATCGTATGGTTCCATAGAACCAACACCGAATGGCGTTACTCGAATGGATATAAAAATCATCAGATAATACAAGTTTTGCACGTGCACCGACCAGAGTCGTTGTTGCCAAGTACTGTAGAGTTGTGATCGATCACTCGCACCGATGCGAAACGCGCGAGACGGTGAGATCCTTCCCAGAAGGATAAAGGCCCAGAGGCACACGCCGAAAAATAAACTGCTCCATAGAGCAGGTGTCCAGAGACGGTTGCCCAGAGGCATGGTGACCCAGAGGTCCAGTACTGGCCGCCCAGAGGCTAATGTGTCACTAACTTCTTGGAGAGGAACCCGCAAAGTGTTAACAATGAGTCCCATACCCCACGTTCGCACTAAACGGTTTCCTAACCAATAGCAAGCTCACACTCCAAACAATAAAATGTCTACCTCATATCATCGGTAAACTAGACCCAAAGGTCAAAACGATCAATCGAATAGGTCGGGGATTAACCGGAAAGAAAATACACACGGTTTCCATAGGCCGGAGATTTCCTAACCGTTTAAGCACCTTTCCACTTCGCTCGACGTGCTAAAAGTGAGTGTGAGATTTTTATTATAGAAAATAATGGTGTAAAACGGATTTATAATTGATTTTCGAAATCACTTTTAAAACGGTCTTTTGAAAGGTCTTCTATTATGGAGTAATTAATTTAATAATTAAAATAATATTATATAATAATTTTCAAAAGCCATTTAGGAGTGAAAAATCTTTTGAAAATGATTCATAAAACCCGTGTACGAAATCTAGAGACAAATCTCAAAGAAATCAATGAAAACCAGAAAATCATCAAAAATATTCTAAGTGTTTGTAAACATTCAAAAACAGCTGTGAACTCAAGTTCGATAATTTATTTGGACCAGCAAACTGTGTCCAAATGTCATGAAAATTTGCAGGCATGTAGTCCAACATCCCTACTTTAATATGCAAAAAGAATTTCTGGATTCCGAGTTGAGACGAAGTGGCAGCGACGTCTCAAAGTTGGACCCAGAACAAGATTTACACTGTTTACAAACAGCGACTAGAGTTCAACTTCGACACGAAATTCGAAGTACCAAACGAACTCCAATGTTGCCCAAATTTTACAGAGATGGAGTTCGAAACTCCACATTTCCAACGAGACCAAAAACGTCGAATTCCGACTTCGGATGCGATCGTGGCGGCATCTCGAAGTGGAGATAAAAAGTCTGGAACAGAGTTGAGAAATAATTTTTTTTTTTTTTTTCAAGCCCAGCCCACCTGGGCTGGGATCCATTCAGACCCCAGCCCACCTGGGCTGGGGACAAGAGGCCCGCCCCAGCCCATGCGGGCTGGGAAATGAAAGAGCTTCCCCAGCCCGCATGGGCTGGGGAACACGGCCCGCCCCAGCCCCAGGCGGGCTGGGGTTCTGGGCCCGCCCCGGCCCCAGGCGGGCTGGGGTTCTGGGCCCGCCCCAGCCCCAGGCGGGCTGGGGTGCTGGGCCCGCCCCAGCCCCAGGCGGGCTGGGGTGCTGGGCCCGCCCCAGCCTCATGCGGGCTGGGGTGCTGCGGCCCGCCCCAGCCCCAGGCGGGCTGGGGACCTTCGGCCCAGCCCCAGCCCCATGTGGGCTGGGGACCTCCGGTCCGCCCCAGCCCCTAGTGGGCTGGGGACCTGCTGTCTGCCCCAGCCCCTAGTGGGCTGGGGACCTACTGCACCTGGGCAGCAGCCTGGGTGCAACCCAGGTCTGCCCTGGTGCACACAGTGCACTGTTTCAGCCTGTTTCAGGCTGAAACATTCCAGCCAACAAATTTTTGTTGTTTTTGAGGTTTTGGGGTGTTTTTTTCAGTTTTTGGCATTAAAATTTTCACCAAAATTACCTAGCAATAACCACTACTAGCAATAATCACTAATTAATAATAATTACCAATATTACAACTAGCATTAATTACTAATCAATAGTAATTACCTCTACCAATCAAGCAAATAAGCAAACACTTCAAGTGCAACTTTCCAAAGCAAAGAGAATGTGGATTAGAGAGCTTCAAAATTAAAAAGAGAACAAAACCAAGGATTACAAAGAGATTTCAAAGATTAAAATAAAGATTAGAAGGTGATTAGGCCTAGGATTGCATTACCTTGCTAGGATTAAACAAGTCTAATTATGAAGAGATGGAGATGGAGCTTCTAAATGGAGGCCATTAATTTTGCTTAGGTTTAGGTTTAGGAATTTATGAAGAGGAGGAGGGTTAGGGTTATGGGTTTAAGATATTATATAGGAGGGGGTTAGGCTAATGGGTTATGGTAAGGGGGTTTTAAACCCATTAGGACTTAGTTTATTTTCTAAGTTATCATGTGAAAAAAATCCTAATAAGCATCCAATTTTAATTAAAACCATGTAATTATCTCATTTGGCTCATTAACCCATAATCACTTTTTATTTAAAAATTCCCCATTTCAACCCAAAATACTTTAATTTACAAACCAATTGCAAAATTTAAATTCCCAAAATTTTGTTTAGCTCCTTTTTCAACTTAAAATCATAATTTTAATTTATTATTCGGTAATGCAACCTCAGGGTTGTTACAAACTCCTCCCCTTAAAAAAATTACGTCCCCGCAATTCTTTAAATATAGAAATCGTCTATAACATCCAATCCACAACGTGCATATTCGCACGGAAAGAAAATCCACAAAGATCAATATTTATATTCTCACAGAGCATGCTAAGGGTCGTGGATCCACCAATGGGATTCACAATCCTTAGTGAAGAAACCATATAAGTAACATCCAAAGATAAAGTATCAACTAGTTCCTTTGATACGAATGAGTGAGAGACACCCGTATCAAAAGAACTCTAAAAGATTGATCGTGAAATAAAATAGAACCTTCGAGAACGGAAGGATGCGTACCTCGAGGCTGAGATGAAGATGCGAGTTAAGCACGATTCAAAGATAGATAATTCAAATGGAATACTACGGAATATAAATGTATTCCTAAACATATTCCTAACTTATCTATCCAATGTCATGAGGAAAGGGCTTTGTAATATTCGAATCATACTAGGATGTATTGTACTAAGTGTTACTGTTCTGTGTTTATTATGCTTATTCTTGAAACCAGGCTCTGATACCAAGCTGTAACGCCCCACTCCGAGACCCACTGTAACAAAGAGTATTACGGGAGTAATACTGTCTGTTAAAGCGGAGAATAGAGTATAGTGGAAGCGACCATCTATAATCAAGCTATAACTATCTACCGAATACGTCGAAAGGTGGAATCTATTTAAATTTTTCTCAATCAGGTGGTTCGACATATTCGGTAAATACTTATAACGAAATTACAAATGGCTAAAGATCTATCAGGACAAAGCATAATAATAAATGATAAAACATCACAGAACAGAATCACATAACAGATATAAAATCCCAGAACAATACATCGTCAATACAGATCCAAATATCATAAGTGGGTACAAAGCCACTGCTCACACATGTGAGTCAAAAATATGTACATATAAGAGTCTGAATAATAACAGAGTAGCGGAATAGTGGGCAAATAAAAGCGCTATCTATCAGCATAGCAGATAATGTCCAAGCGGAAGCACAGAAGCTAAGTCCAGAGACCTAACCTGAAACAACTCGGTCTGACCCGAGCGAAAACACTCGGGTCAGGCTAGCTAAACAATCAGTAATAACTGAGATATAGAATAATGCGGTACATAAATAAAACAATACTTATCCAAAGAGAAGTATATTATGAACCACATGAATATAATGACGATCCCTAATCATCAATAAACAATAAAAATCTCCAAAGAGAAATCAACACCAAAGTGTAGAATAAATAAAATTGCCTCATATCATCGGCGTAGCCAAAGCTATAAAAAGATGCCCATAGGCAATAATCCCAAGAGTGACCAGAGTCTGTAATCAATGCCCAAGCAAAGATCGATGCTCCAAAGAGCAATGAGGATATACTGAAAAATCAATGAAATCAAATACTGAAAAGCAGTGTCCAGAGACACTGTGGATCCATAAGGTAATCGCACTTACATCGTATGGTTCCATAGAACCAACACCGAATGGCGTTACTCGAATGGATATAAAAATCATCAGATAATACAAGTTTTGCACGTGCACCGACCAGAGTCGTTGTTGCCAAGTACTGTAGAGTTGTGATCGATCACTCGCACCGATGCGAAACGCGCGAGACGGCGAGATCCTTCCCAGAAGGATAAAGGCCCAGAGGCACACGCCGAAAAATAAACTGCTCCATAGAGCAGGTGTCCAGAGACGGTTGCCCAGAGGCATGGTGACCCAGAGGTCCAGTACTGGCCGCCCAGAGGCTAATGTGTCACTAACTTCTTGGAGAGGAACCCGCAAAGTGTTAACAATGAGTCCCATACCCCACGTTCGCACTAAACGGTTTCCTAACCAATAGCAAGCTCACACTCCAAACAATAAAAAGTCTACCTCATATCATCGGTAAACTAGACCCAAAGGTCAAAACGATCAATCGAATAGGTCGGGGATTAACCGGAAAGAAAATACACACGGTTTCCATAGGCCGGAGATTTCCTAACCGTTTAAGCACCTTTCCACTTCGCTCGACGTGCTAAAAGTGAGTGTGAGATTTTTATTATAGAAAATAATGGTGTAAAACGGATTTATAATTGATTTTCGAAATCACTTTTAAAACGGTCTTTTGAAAGGTCTTCTATTATGGAGTAATTAATTTAATAATTAAAATAATATTATATAATAATTTTCAAAAGCCATTTAGGAGTGAAAAATCTTTTGAAAATGATTCATAAAACCCGTGTACGAAATCTAGAGACAAATCTCAAAGAAATCAATGAAAACCAGAAAATCATCAAAAATATTCTAAGTGTTTGTAAACATTCAAAAACAGCTGTGAACTCAAGTTCGATAATTTATTTGGACCAGCAAACTGTGTCCAAATGTCATGAAAATTTGCAGGCATGTAGTCCAACATCCCTACTTTAATATGCAAAAAGAATTTCTAGATTCCGAGTTGAGACGAAGTGGCAGCGACGTCTCAAAGTTGGACCCAGAACAAGATTTACACTGTTTACAAACAGCGACTAGAGTTCAACTTCGACACGAAATTCGAAGTACCAAACGAACTCCAATGTTGCCCAAATTTTACAGAGATGGAGTTCGAAACTCCACATTTCCAACGAGACCAAAAACGTCGAATTCCGACTTCGGATGCGATCGTGGCGGCATCTCGAAGTGGAGATAAAAAGTCTGGAACAGAGTTGAGAAATAATTTTTTTTTTTTTTCAAGCCCAGCCCACCTGGGCTGGGATCCATTCAGACCCCAGCCCACCTGGGCTGGGGACAAGAGGCCCGCCCCAGCCCATGCGGGCTGGGAAATGAAAGAGCTTCCCCAGCCCGCATGGGCTGGGGAACACGGCCCGCCCCAGCCCCAGGCGGGCTGGGGTTCTGGGCCCGCCCCAGCCCCAGGCGGGCTGGGGTTCTGGGCCCGCCCCAGCCCCAGGCGGGCTGGGGTGCTGGGCCCGCCCCAGCCCCAGGCGGGCTGGGGTGCTGGGCCCGCCCCAGCCTCATGCGGGCTGGGGTGCTGCGGCCCGCCCCAGCCCCAGGCGGGCTGGGGACCTTCGGCCCAGCCCCAGCCCCATGTGGGCTGGGGACCTCCGGTCCGCCCCAGCCCCTAGTGGGCTGGGGACCTGCTGTCTGCCCCAGCCCCTAGTGGGCTGGGGACCTACTGCACCTGGGCAGCAGCCTGGGTGCAACCCAGGTCTGCCCTGGTGCACACAGTGCACTGTTTCAGCCTGTTTCAGGCTGAAACATTCCAGCCAACAAATTTTTGTTGTTTTTGAGGTTTTGGGGTGTTTTTTTCAGTTTTTGGCATTAAAATTTTCACCAAAATTACCTAGCAATAACCACTACTAGCAATAATCACTAATTAATAATAATTACCAATATTACAACTAGCATTAATTACTAATCAATAGTAATTACCTCTACCAATCAAGCAAATAAGCAAACACTTCAAGTGCAACTTTCCAAAGCAAAGAGAATGTGGATTAGAGAGCTTCAAAATTAAAAAGAGAACAAAACCAAGGATTACAAAGAGATTTCAAAGATTAAAATAAAGATTAGAAGGTGATTAGGCCTAGGATTGCATTACCTTGCTAGGATTAAACAAGTCTAATTATGAAGAGATGGAGATGGAGCTTCTAAATGGAGGCCATTAATTTTGCTTAGGTTTAGGTTTAGGAATTTATGAAGAGGAGGAGGGTTAGGGTTATGGGTTTAAGATATTATATAGGAGGGGGTTAGGCTAATGGGTTATGGTAAGGGGGTTTTAAACCCATTAGGACTTAGTTTATTTTCTAAGTTATCATGTGAAAAAAATCCTAATAAGCATCCAATTTTAATTAAAACCATGTAATTATCTCATTTGGCTCATTAACCCATAATCACTTTTTATTTAAAAATTCCCCATTTCAACCCAAAATACTTTAATTTACAAACCAATTGCAAAATTTAAATTCCCAAAATTTTGTTTAGCTCCTTTTTCAACTTAAAATCATAATTTTAATTTATTATTCGGTAATGCAACCTCAGGGTTGTTACAATGGTACTCTACTACATAATATCTCGTTCGCATATAATCTACGAACGATAGAAATAAAAATAAGATAGTGCAAAGAAATGTGACACGATTGCAAAAGAATTATAAAATACACTGGTTATCAATTTCTGTTGAATTTCAAAAATACCACCATTTTCCGTAAAATATGTCAAAAGATAATTTAAATATTTTCCAAATTAAAAATTATGGAAATATCATATAAATTCATTTTATTACCAAATAGATTTTCTTTTTATTCAAAACCATCAATTGAATATTTAAAATAAATTAAATATTCACAAATCAAAGCGATAAAATTTCGGGTCGTTACATTCTTCCCACTTAAAAGAATTTCAATTCGAAATTTCATCTCAGTCAACCAAAGAAGGAACCAGCTAACCCAGAAATTTACCCTTTTCATTTTCCATAACTATTTATGAAAACATTTCATAAAACACAACTTATGTTTAGAAACTGGTATAATACCCTACTACATCTTGAGGGTATATACAACTATCTGATTCAAACTTTTTATTTTAAATTTAACTTGAGAACTAAATACCCGGTTTTTATTTCAAACCCCTTTTTGAAATAAAACTGTATATTTTAATCATAGGAAGTATACATATAGTCCGAGTAACCCCAAAATGATACTAAGGAACTGGGTACTACCAAATAGTATCATACATTCCCTTACCAAGAAGAGTAATACTTAAGAGAAGTGCTTACCATCCGAACACATCTCTTTTCCACTTTCAGTTATTTTCGAGCCACTCGAGCTAGTTAACATAAGAATACTTCTCCCTTTCAAAATTTCCTTTTTGAAATAACACTGTATATATATCCAGATAAATAGTTTTAGCAAAATATATATTACCAACTTGCTTTAGGTTCGTTCGGATTCCAACTCGTTTCTATCGTACAATGATAAAGAGAATAATTTACTAAGTGGATTATAATGTTTGCCTAGGCAAACATCCAATCATCGCTTATAAGATTATTCATATCATCACAAAATAAATCGAGACTCATCCTCGAACTATCAAAAGAGAATATACCTGACTTTAAAATTTTATTTCCATAACATTTATAATTAAAAATACTTTTCAAGTAAAACTATCACTACACTTTTCCAAAATCATTTGAAATCTTTTTCAAAGACAATGAGATTTTATATTCTCAAAAATCTTTTATTTAAAGAAAACACATTTTTATAAACCAAATTTATATAGTATTGATTTCTTATATAAAATCATTTCTCAGGTATTTATTCCAAAATATCTACCTTTTTTTAATAAACATCTTTTATTAAAATCCAATTTTAACCCAACATTATCACCGAAGGCCTTATAGTCAAATTGTGAAAATCAATTCACTAGGTGTTCGTCTCAATATTCTCATAGTACCTATCTACCTAACCTATGCTTTATAAAGGAGAAATTACTGAGAAATAAACAAACAATTGTCAATGCTCAGAACTAGATGAGCATGACTAATCAAATAATAAATGATAATAATTAAATATCATCATTACCTAATGAACAAACACATCAGAATAACAATATTAACTTTTGAAAATTATTCCTTTATATAAAATATAATCCTAGGTAAAATTATATCATTTACCAAATTTAAAACAATACTGTGTCAATTTGATATGTTCAAGTGTTTAGAGATCCCTATCAATAATGTTAGCTGCTTGTATTGATCAGAATCCATAAACCACACAATAGAACAATCAACACAATATAAAACATTTTCATAGAACTAACAAATACACGCTCTCATATACATACGCTCAAACTCATTTTAGGGTGTCACTTATCCTATCTCCAATGAGTTTACCCCACCAGGGCCAAGGTTCTTGCTTAACCTTCAGCTTTGATACCAACTGTAATTATCTACCTTTTCGATCTTCAGAAGACACTGATACATTTACGGTATTCACATGCCGAATATCCAAGTGACGGAAAGACAGATTGTTGGGGTGAAAGAAAGAAAAGGCAGAACAGAATCTCACAATGTGATTAGTAACATATAATATACCAATGATCTTTACAAAAGAAAACTGTGATATACATACATTAATAGGAGTAACTAACCTATAATCAGCCTATAATGACCCATAATTTTTGATAATTAACAAATATTAGATTAAATAAGATTTTGAGATTTAATATTGTAAGAAATTAAAATTTATGATTTATTAATGAGAAAAATAATTAGATAATGATTTAATAATGTTGCTCGAATGTTATTGACAATTATTTTAATGTAATTTCAATCAATTGAATTAATTGTAAAGTTAATTTGGTTATAATTGTAAATAAGGAATTAAATTGGCAATTAATGGAATTAATGAAATTGAAATATTATAGTTAATATGAGTTTAGATGATAACTGTAGAATTTGAATGTAATAAAGTATATTTTAATGTTAATTACATTCGTATGATATTTTATGATTCAATAATAAAAGTGAGAATCAAAATATAAGAGTTTGATTGAAATTAAAATATAATTAACTAGGGTTTTATTTCAATTGCAATTGAACTTTGAAATTAATGTAATATTTAAATAGTGGATTTAACATGGAAATTTTATTTTAATAGGTAATTAATTTCTATGTAATCAAGAATGATAATTTTTTTTAAATAAATTGAATTTGAAAAGTGATTAAATCGATTTAATAATAATTTATTTAATTAACGTGAGAATTAGCCATTTTGGCCATTGTCTCAAATTTTGACGAAATCAGTTTCATCGGATCTGTAATAGTGAATTATTGTAGGATTTCAAGTTTCGTGGCGATCAGACTTATCGTTTGATCGCGCGGGCTTGAAACGCATAGAAATCAATTTAGTGGATTCAATTAAAATAATTTTATTTTAAAAGCTAAATTCTATGTATGATGGAATTAGGGTTTGAAACTAGTTCCATTAAGTTTAAAAATATTGAAAACATATATTTCGATATATTGGATGACCCACTTTCGTTTTGGAAACGAAACGGGCTTTTCGGGTCATGTTATCATTTCGAACCAATTCGATCTGTCCATTCGTTTCATCCATCTCTGTCTATATATATATATATATATATATATATAGTTTTATCTAACCCTAGCAGCCTTTCATATTTTATTCTGTACGTACATCAACTTCTTATCTGATCCTTCTTCCTTCCAATGGCAGAAACCAAATTCCCAAATTCTAAAACCGTAATTCCAATTTCAAATTCAAACTTCAAAATCCAAACTCCTCAAACTATGTTATATTATATATCGTTGGAAAGCTCTCAACGAGCGCAATCCACTGCTGTAATTCGTTTTACAATTTGAGTCACGGTTTGGCCAGAAATCATTGATCTAGTCTCGGCCGTCGAAACTAGGGTTTGCTTTTCGACGGCGGATCTTCGACTATAGGGCGATCGGAGGATACTGGCACATAGAGGAGGATGAGGCGAGTAGATCCATGTGGTTAGTTTGTTGTAATAGTCATCGAATCGCCTGAATTTGATGATTTCTTGACCTGAATTCGCCTCGGCCTGGGGGCGTTTGGCAGCGATGCGGTTTTCGAGGTGGGGTGCCGGAAGGGCGGCTGGAGACAAGGAACACGTGGGTTGTCTTGGATCAGGGTGGATGTGAGCGCGGTGGCGGTGGCGGCGGTAGTGCACGAGACATTGGCGACTGTTCACGCTAGCTGGGGTTCGTGCTCATGCTGAAGGCTAGGGTTCTAGGTAATTACGAAAATATCCTTTTGTTTTATTTTATTTTTAATTTAAATTTTCAAACCTTCTAATTAGCATAACTTTGGCATACGAGCTCGGATTCACGCGTGGTTTTCTCCGTTGCGATCATACCAAAATTCAGGACATTATGGAACTAGTTTGGCTGCATTCTAAGACTGTTAGAATTTTTGGGCCTTAATTGGATTTTTAATCTATTTGAAATCAAAGGTGAGTGATTTAACCCACTCATGAATACTAAATCATCTTATGTTGGTCAAATTTAATTTATGATGTGATTATAAATTTATTGATTACTATTTGGTATTTCAAATTATCATTTAAATTTAATTTGAGTTTATTTGAATTGAATTGCCATTTAAATTAATATTGAATTTAATTGCCAGTTAAATACCTGATAATGATAACCAGTTTATTTCTTGTGATTTATTGGTTGATTTGAATGATGATTATGATGGATATTTAATTTTTGATATTTGGATGATTGGATATTATATTTATTTTATATGTTGTTATCATATTGCAAGTTCCCTTAGTTATTGTTAGGAAAATCACTATGGGTTGAAATGATACATACCCGAATGGTCTTATAGATTAGGAAAAAATCATTATAGGTTGAAATAATAAACTCGAGCGATTTTATGGATTTGAATTTTTATCGGGATTGCGGGTTGAAATGATATATACCGGTAAATTTAAATTATTGCTGGTTGAAATGATATATATCCGTATCACTTGACCATAGGTTAGAAAATTATATACGGACACCAAATTGGTTAAATTAAATGATTTTAAATCCTTAATTTTCGAATCCAGTTAAATGATATTATGAAATAAAAATTAGATTTATATGAACTGAATTATTTTCAAAATCCAAGCTTTAAAATGTTGAAATTGAAATTGTTTTAAATGAATTGTTTAAAGAACTTAAATTGAAATCTTAAAGTTGAATTTTGAAATATAAATGAAATTTATCAAAATTGGGTTATTGTAAACGTTTGAATATTTAAACTTTGAAACCTTTTGAATTTGAAGTGGTTTATATTTGTAGTTCAAATATGAATTTGAAATCGATATAAATTGAAATCATTTTAATGAGAATTTGAATTGAAACTTTTAGACTTTTGGATTGAAATCGTTGAACTGAGATTGATTTAAATTGAATTTTTGGAACTAAAGTTGATTTGAATTGATTTGTGAAATTAGAGAAACTATTTTAGTATACAAACTCTTTTAACATATAAACTATTTATCTCATATAAACCCTTCTAATATATGTTAATAATTTTTAATACATTAACTATTTTAATCTATAACCGATTTTTAATATATAAACTATTTTAATCTATAACCTATTTTTAATATATAAACTATTTAATCTATAAACTATTTTAATATGTAAATTATTTTTAATATATAAACTATTTTAATCTATAACCTATTTTTAATATATAAAATATTTTAATATATATTTTATTTTAAATTTATAAACAACTTTTAATATATGTTTTAATGTACAAACTATTTTTAATTTATAACTATTCCAATATATAAACTATTTTCAATATCCAAACTGTTTAAAGTTGGAACTGTTATGATTTAGATTTAATTAATTTAAATGCGAATATTTTGATATGATGGTTTAACCTATTTTGTGGTTATGATTTTGAAAACGAACATGATTTAAAGTGAATAATGATTTCGAAAGTGAATATGATTTCGAAAGTGATATGACTTTGAAGTGAATATGATATTCAGATATCAATTATGAATCGGTTTTGGAAATGTAAAAGAACCAACCGGTGTGAAATAAGCATTTGGTTGTTAAAGAGATCGGGATTGGATATTGTCATACTCTCTGCCAATCCGAAAACCACTTTAACAACTGTGCACGTGGTGGAGAATCCAAAACGAAGTAGGATGATTTGGCGAACGCTGCTGTGTGAGGTATGAACGCGGCCCTGACCCCCTCGGATCAGCTTGATATGACTAAAACATGAGCTATACCTGGGCCAAGTGTTGTCACTCCTCCGATCGGACATGCTTCTTCGATACCATATCTGTTACTTTGTGATTGATTTGGTGGTCACCTTCGATTTGATTATGGGAGTGTGTTTTGAGGTGGGCAGTAGTAGCTGCTATGCATTACCACCAGCCCGGTTCTGCAAAATGGCAGTACCTACCCTAGGCATTGCCTCGCGTGCCTTGTCATATGCCTTATCGAGCCCACTACGAGTTTGGTTTGTGTCATACACTACGGAGTGCCCTCTAATAGCCCACCAGTTTACGGAGGAATAACGGTATTGTATAAACTACGGCATTTATAAAAATGTGTTAAGGGGGATATGGGAAACGTTTTAACGCTATTTTAATACTTTACTTTACTGTAGACATATTATAATAGCATATTATATTATGTATGTAGATAGTTTAACATATCCTTAGGAGATGGAATCCTAAACATCTCTTAAGTTATTGCACGCACGTTAGACACTGGATAGGAGATGTAAAATCCTGTATACATCTCTGAAGCCGTTACACTCATATTTACTTATTTTGATTTAACTTATATAAGATCTTTTAGTTCTGACTCGAGTGTTTTGTCTTTTCATTACGCTCGGGTCAACCTGAGCATTTCAGTATTGAAGACATTATTTCTGGAGGACGAAGACGGAGTTTTGGTATTATGTTATTAGTATTATTCCACTGCATCATGTTGTTCCACTACATTATTTATTTATTCCTGCTGTATGGATTACTCTGATTTGTATTGTAAAAGTGTAATTAAATATTATTTGTAAAATAGCTTCATGAACTGTTTATTTGATTATTATATTTTGTCGTTCCGCTGTGAGATTATGTGTTTTTTTTTACTTTCTTTTCTCTTATTTTCTTATTTACCCCATTAACAATCCTCCCTTTTGAATGGTTTGAGTTGACATATGTGGTTTATTGTCGATTTAAACCATCCAAAAAGGTGGGTCGTTACAGTTGGTATCAGAACTTTGGTTTTGCGATAACCTTAGCTTTGTAGGGTTTGACTCATTAGAGATAGGGTAGTAATACCCTAGAATGAGTTTGTCTGAGTGTATATATATGAGAGAGCGTATGTGTTAGTGTTATAAAATGTTTTTATATTGTGTTAATTTGTTTTGTTTAGTATTTATAAATTTTGGTCGGTACATAGGACGCTATGGCATCGATAGGGATTTCTAAACACTAAATAGGGCAGACCGACACAATATTGTTTTCGAAATATAGGTAAATGAAATAATTTTACCTAGCATTATATTTTGTATATAAAAGATAATTTTTATAAATGGATATAGTTGTATGTGATATGTTCGTTAGGAAGTGAAATTTTATAAATATTGGTTGCAAAATATGATTTACAAATAAAATGAATTTAATTGGAAAATTGAGAACTTAAGTTCCGGGGTTTTGAAATTAGTTTTCAAAGGACTTGGAAAGATAATATCTGTATTATTTGAAAGTATTTTCGGATATAAATATTTTTAATGTGATTTGAAAAAAAAATATGTTTTAAAAGAATTTTAAAGGAAATAAGTTCTGTACTCCCATCTTTGTCGCTGGAAAATAATTTCGGTGATGACGGCCGCATCATCGACATTCATTTTTGAGTTTCAAAGTGGGAAGGCCACTGTAGTAGCTTTACTAAACAATTGTTTTGATAAACAAATCTTAATTTTAAATTTCTAAATATGATTGGATATAAAGAAGATATGAGTGTGTGTGTATATATATATATATATATATATTATTTTAAAATGATTTGAAATGGAACCCGGTATTTAGTTCTTAAATTTCTACAAATTAGGGATTTCAATTATTGTAATGAAATGAAATCTAAACTATTTTAATAGTTGGAAACTTCTAAAATGAAAAATAAAAAATTAGTTGCTAAGTGATTAATGAAATATATAAGAAAATTGGAAATTTGTAACTTGTAAATTAAAAGAAAAGAAAATTTAAAAATGTAATTAGTGAACATTTTGTTAACTAAAATGAATAAGAGAAACTTGTGTAACATTCAATTACATTCTAAAACATATATATAACTTACCAAAAATGTTTAAAAGTTGAAATGTTAAATATGGATATGTAATAGAATATTATACAAGTAAAATTTTAGTAACAAAAATGCTTCGAAATGAACATATGTTATAAATGGAATTATTTCTATAAATAAAAATTTTGATATACAAAAAATGTTATAAGCATAAGTTAATATTTTGAAATGCTAATAACTAGATTGAATAGTAAAAAGTGAATATTATCTAAGAAAATGTTTATAAACTTAAGAAATGACTGAAATGATTCATAAGTAAGTTTATTATTAATCGACACTATAAAAGAAAGGCTAGATGTGAACTAAAAGGTAGAAACACTTAAGTATGAATTGTTTTATTCATGAATATTCATATTAACTGGAAATCATTTATGTAAGTAAATGAATGTAAACTAATAAAAGATGACATTGCATGAATAAATGAGAATTTAAAATAAACCTGAGGTTAATAATGATGAAAAAGAAACCAATCGAATAAACTTAAATAATATTTGAATTTTGTATTGTTTGGCTTATGGGAAGTTCGGAAAATGATACTCCAAATTATTTAAGGTTGTATGAATAAGCTATTAAGTAATTATCTAAGGCTGTTGAGCGTATGGTACACTTGATAGTTTATTTATTACCCTTGAATAATGAAAAGTTTCTGAACCTGGACAAACCATCAGTTTGATTGCTATAGATGTATGATTGATTCCTTGTTGCATATGATGGTCGTTGTTGTTTTGTTTGCATATGTTTAGTGAATGATTTGCTTTTGTTACTAATTGAAACAACTAAACATTTCTATTGTACATAATTTTAACTCTTTGGATTATGTAAGTGAAATACAGGTTATGGAAGCAATAGCTACTGCTTTTGGTTTCGTAAATAAAGTTGTTTGCCCAACAAATAGGTACGTTTTCGGATGAGGATTTTATAACGATATTTTATTGTTTTCCCGTGGTTTAGGATGTTTTATTTTTAAAATATGATATATATATATATATTGAAATTATTGATATTATTATTTTTCGAACTTATCCGTACAAAAGAGACTCTGCCGAAATTTTCTGTGAATTTAGGACTTAGAAATTTTTTGTGAAAGTGAAATTATTTTCAAACTTTATTAAAACTTGAATATGAAAGATTTAATTGTTTATAAATTGATATCTCTTATTTAAAATACTTAATTATGTAAATTTAAAGTGTTATAAATTGAATATTTTGAATAAAATTATATCAAGTTTCGTAATTCCTTCTCGTTCCTTTTCGAGAACGAAAAGTTTTGAGTGGGGGAGAGTGTAACGACCCGTAATTTTTGATAATTAAAAAATATTAAACTAAATAAGATTTTGAAATTTAATATTGTGAGAAATTAAAATTTATGACTTATTAATGAGAAAAATAATTAGATAATGATTTAATAATGTTGCTTGAATGATAATTATTTTAATGTAATTTCAATCAATTGAATTAATTGTAAAGTTAATTTGGTTATAATTGTAAATAAGGAATTAAATTGGTAATTAATGGAATTAATGAAATTGAAATATTACAGTTAATATGAGTTTAGATGATAACTGTAGAATTTGAATGTAATAAAGTATAGATTAATGTTAATTATACTCATATGATATTTTATGATTCAATAATAAAGGTGAGAATCAAAATATAAGAGTTTGATTGAAATTAAAATAATTAACTGGGGTTTTATTTCAATTGCAATTGAACTTTGAAATGTAATATTAAATAGTGGGTTTAACATAGAAATTTTATTTTAGTAGGTTATTAATTTCTATGTAATCAAGAATGATAAAAATTGTTAACTTTTAGATTGAATTTGAAAAGTAATTAAATCGATTTAATAATAATTTATTTAATTAACGTGAGAATTTGCCATTTTAGCCACTATCTCAGATTTCGATGAAACCAGTTTCATCGGATCCGTAACAGTAAATTATTGTAGCATTTCAAGTTTGGTGGCGATCGGACTTATCGTTTGATCGCGCGGGCTTGAAACGCTTAGAAATCAATTTAATGGATTCAATTGCTAATTTCTGTATACAATGGAATTAGGGTTTGAAACTAGTTCCATTGAGTTTAAAAATATTGAAAACATATATTCCGATATATTGGATGACCCACTTTCGTTTCGGAAACGAAGCGAGCTTTTCGGGTCATGTTATCATTTCGAACCAATTCGATTTGTCCATTTGTTTCATCCATCTTTGTCTATATATATTGTTTTTCTCTAACTCTAGCAGCCTTTCATATTTTATTCTGTACGTACATTAACTTCTTTTCTGCTCCTTCTTCCTTCCAATGGCAGAAACCTAATTCCCAAATTCTAAAACCCTAATTCCAATTTCAAATTCAAACTTCAAAATCCAAACTCCTCAAACTTTGTCATATTATATATCATTGGAAAGCTCTCGACGAGGGCAGTCTACTGTTGTAATTCGTTATTCGATTCGATTCACGGGCTAGAAATCATTGATCTAGTCTCAGCTATCGAAACTAGGGTTTGCTTTTCGACGCGAAATATCGACTATAGGGCGATCGGAGGCTACTGGCACGTAGAGGAGGATGAGGCGAGCAGATCCATGTCGTTAGTTCGTCATAATAGTCATCGAATCGCCTGAATTTGATGATTTCTTGACCGGAATTTGCCTAGGCCTGGAGGCGTTTGGCAGCGACGTGGTTTTCGAGGTGGGGTGCTGGAAGGGCGGCTTGTAACGACCCGTATTTTACGGATCGAAAAGTTTGTCAAAATCTGGGATTTTCAGCATTTTCTAGTTGTTCCAGATCTTGGTTGAAATTTTCCTAAGTCCTAGGTCGTACGCGGCCTAGAGGTTAGTTAAGTATTGTTGGCAACTTAGGAGATAAGTCGTACCTAAGAATGTTGGGGATTGGTGACCTTAAGGTTTGGAGTTAGGTCGTGTGATGGATGGTAAGGGTTTAGGTCGTAGACGACCTAAAAGGAAGGAGACTTTAGAGTTTCTGGCGAGTTAAGGTGTTAGCGACCTAAGAGATAGGTTGGTAGCGACCTAAGTAAACCCAGTAGTTAACGACCTAGGGATGAGCGACCTAGTGGTGCCGAGTTAGTATATTTAGGTCGGCAGCGACCTAAGGAAACTAGTGGTTAGCGACCTATAATAGTTCGCGACCTAAGGGGTTAGCTTGTTAGCGACCTAGGAGTTGCCATGTTAGCGACCTAAGGGGTTAGCTTGTTAGCGACCTAGGAGTTGCCGTGTTAGCGACCTAAGGGGTTAGCTTGTTAGCGACCTAGGAGTTGCCGTGTTAGCGACCTAAGGGGTTAGCTTGTTAGCGACCTAGGAGTTGCCGTGTTAGCGACCTAAGGGGTTAGCTTGTTAGCGACCTAGGAGTTGCCGTGTTAGCGACCTAAGGGGTTAGCTTGTTAGCGACCTAGGAGTTAGCTTGTTAGCGACCTAAGGAGTTAACAGTTGGCGACCTTAAGAGTTAGGCTATGTGTTAGGTCGTAACACTGTTAGGTCGCGTAGGTTGTTAAGTTGTTAGGTCGCTAGGATTTAGGTCGCGTAGATCTATCTGTTAGGTCGGAGAGTCTTAGGTCGGAGAGGCTTAGGTCGGAAACGACCTAGGGAGATAGCCGAGTTAAGTGACTTAAGGAAATTTCTGCTATAAATAGGAGGAGTTGTTCTCACTTTTTGGGATCCGGATTTTGAAGCGACGAAGTGCTGCCATTTTGAGAGCCCGACTTCTACACTTCTTCACTTCTTTTCTCCACTCTAATCTAGTGCTTCAATCCATCCAAATCGAAGATCAAGATTGAAGATTCAAGAGCTTAGATTGAAGATCTTCATCTTTTCAAGAGAGATTTCTTCGTTTGAAGTGAGATCTTGTCGGATCTAGCTTAGCTCTTCGCTGTCCAGATCTGAAGTTGATATCTTTTGGATTGTTTAGGTGATTTGGTGAGTGGTGATTATCTCTCACACGGATCCAAAGGAGTATATCGGATTGTTGGCTCGTTTTGGTGTTAAAATAGAGATTTCCATGCATTTTCTTCATCCTATGTGTAGATCCATATAGATCCATTATTCATGATGATGTTACATCCATTTTATCATATGTTAACCTATGCAAGTTCATTCATCAAGTTTGTAGAGATATAATCCATGTTTTCATACTTATTGGACTTTCAACTCTTTAATTACGAAAATGCCATTATTGTTATAATTGTCTACTTAGATCATATTTGAATGCTTGATTGTTTGGATTGATGTTTGATTTGATTGATTGTTATGAACTAGATGATCGATGATTAGATTAGATCGAAGATGATTCAAAAGCTAAGGGAAAGGCTCTTGAATTGGAAAAGCTGCTCGTGGCATATGTAGCGGGATGATGAAGCTCTTATGCATAGATTCGATGATGCGATGATGAGATGAGGCTTTGCGAGGATGTAATGAAGCGAGGCAATCATATGATGAAGACTTGGTCTAATCCAGACGGGATCATTCCAAGCATGTTGATAACTCGGTGATATGATCCGAGTTGAGGATAATGAATGGATATGAGAATAGTCGTCGAGGAGGATGACTAGGAGGCTTGGATAGCATCGTTGTTGAAGGTTCTAGCATGCTCTAAGCAAGAGTACGTTTGGGCAGATTCGATAGTCCCAACGGCCAACTGTTGATGGTCGAGTACTCTGGGCAGATTCGATAGTCCTAGGCACGGGCTGCGACGACGTGCGGGAGTTATGTCTAGAACCGGGGTTCCCATTAGCCCTTGACGGACGGCTGAAAGAATGTGCCGGTCATTCAATTAACGGTGATATCGAAGCAATGATAACAGTGATAGCCAGAGTCATGGATGTTTGGTTGTATCGTCATTCAGACTCAAGAGCGGTATTTTCTGGGTGCTTATCTGATTTAGGCCTTGGTACTTGGAAAACATCGCCCTTGATTCGAGTGATAGTAGTTTTACTTTAAATTGTATGCTCTGCTATGTTTGCTTCTGCTTAGTGTGTGTCTGGGGGCTATCACTGTAGAATGAGGTTGGAGTGGGAGGGTTGTATCCCTATTCCTTTTCCTTTATGCTCTTTTGGTATGTTGTTAGTTAATTTACTGCTCACTAAGACTGTTGTCTGACTCAAGGCTTTATGTTTTAATTCTTATTGCCTTGGGCTGTTCGTCCATTTTGGGACGGGCAGACTAGGTAGCAGGTGACAGGTGCTGTTCTCTTCTCACGATGCTGATATCGAAGACGAGCTAGAGGGTTTCATATTATCTTCTTATATGTACTGGATATTCCGCTGTTTTGTATTCTCTGAGAGATATGTAGTGAGGCTGGATGTATTGACTATGTGGATGCTTGTATTCAACTATTATGGAGTTTTATATGATGTCATTTTGTTCTGTAAAGCTTCACTATACATATGTTCTATTGTATTTTGTCCATGCGCTGTGAGTAATACGATAGATTCTGTTGTTTTAAATCTTACCTTGACAATCGTCCATGGTCGCCTGGCACACTTTACAGCGCTCTATCTCTAGACTCGGTGCAGGGGTCATGGGCGGTCGTCACACGGCTGGAGGCGAGGAACATGTGGGTGGTCTTGGATCTAGGTGGATGTGAGCGTAATGGCGGCGTCAGTGCACGAGACGTTGGCAGCTGTTCTTGCTAGCTTGGGTTCGTGCTCGTGTTGATGGCCAGGGTTCTGGGTAATTACGAAAATATACTTTTGTTTTATTTTATTTTTAATTTAAATTTTCAAACCTTCTAATTAGCATAACTTTTGTATACGAGCTCGGACGCACATGTGGATTTCTCCGTTGTGATCGTATCGAAATTCCGGATATTATAGAACTAGTTTGGCTACATTCTGAGACTGTTAGAATTTTTGGGCCTTAATTGGATTTTTAATCTATTTGAAGTCAAAGGTGAGTGATTTAAATCACTCACAAATACTAAATCATCTTATGTTGGTTAAATTGAATTTATGATGAGATTAGAAATTTATTGATTGTTGTTTGGTATATTTAATTGTCATTTAAATTTAATTTGAGTTTACTTGAATTGAATTTCCATTTAAATTAATATTGAATTTAATTGCCAATTAAATACCTGATAATGATTAACAGTTTATTTGTTGTGATTTATTGGTTGATTTGAATGATGATTGTGATGGATGTTTAATTGTTGATATTTGGATGATTAGATATTATATTTATTTTATATGTTGTTATCACATTGCAAGTTCCCTTAGTTATTGTTAGGAAAAATCACTATGGGTTGAAATGATACATACACGAATGGTCTTATAGATTAGGAAAAAATCATTATAGGTTGAAATAATAAACTCGAAAGATTTTATGGATTTGAATTTTAATCGGGATTGCGGGTTGAAATGATATATACCGGTAAATTTAAATTATTGCGGGTTGAAATGATATATATCCGTATCACTTGACCATAGGTTAGAAAATTATATACGGACACCGAATTGGTTAAATTAAATGATTTTAAATCGTTAATTTTCGAATCCAGTTAAATGATATTATGAAATAAAAATTAGATTTATATGAACTGAATTATTTTCAAAATCCAAGCTTTAAAATGTTGAAATTGAAATTGTTTTAAATGAATTGTTTAAAGAACTTAAATTGAAATCTTAAAGTTGAATTTTGAAATATAAATGAAATTTATCAAAATTGGGTTATTGTAAACGTTTGAATATTTAAACTTTGAAACCTATTAAATTTGAAGTGGTTTATATTTGTAGTTCAAATATGAATTTGAAATCGATATAAATTGAAATGGTTTTAATGAGAATTTGAATTGAAACCTTTAGACTTTTGGATTGAAATCGTTGAACTGAGATTGATTTAAATTGAATTTTTGGAACTAAAGTTGATTTGAATTGATTTGTGAAATTGGAGAAATAATTCTAATTTGAAACTATTTTCGATATAAACTATTTTAGTATACAAACTCTTTTAACATATAAACTATTTTTCTCATATAAACCCTTTTAATATATATTAATAATTTTTAATACATTGACTATTTTAATCTATAACATATTTTTATATATAAACTATATTAATCTATAACATATTTTTAATATATAAACTATTTATTCTATAACCTATTTTAATGTGTATATAATTTTTAATATATAAAATATTTTAATCTATAACCTATTTTTAATATATAAACTATTTTAATATATATATTATTTTAAATTTATAAACAACTTTTAATATATATTTTAATGTATAAAGTATTTTTAATGTATAACTATTCCAATATATAAACTACTTTCAATATCCTAACTGTTTAAAGTTGGAACTGTTATGATTTAGATTTAATTGATTTAAATGCGAATATTTTGATATGATGGTTTAATCTATTTTGTGTTTATGATTTTGAAAACGAACATGTTAAAGTGAATAATGATTTCGAAAGTGAATATGATTTCGAAAGTGATATGACTTTGAAGTGAATATGATATTTTGATATCAATTATGAATCGGTTTTGGAAATGTAAAAAAACCAACCGGTGTGAAATAAGCGTTTGGTTGTTAAAGAGACCGAGATCGGATATTGTCATACTCTCTGCCAATACCAAAAACCACTTTAAGAACTATGCATGTAGTGAAGAATCAAGAATGAAGTAGGATGGATTGGCGAACGCTACTACATGAGGTAAGAACGCAGCCCTGACTTCTCGGGTTAGCTTGATATGACTAAAGCAGGAGCTATACCTGAGCCAAGTAAGGTCGCTCCTCCGATCGAACATGCTTCTTCGATACCATATCTGTTACTTTGTGGTTGATTTGGTGGCCACCTTCGATTTGATTATGGGAGTGTGTTCCGAGGTGGGCGGTAGTAGCTGCTATGCGTTACCACCAGCCCGGTTCTGCAAAACGGTAGTGTCCTACCCTGGGCATTGCCTCGCATGCCTTTTCATATGCCTTATCGATCCCATTACGAGTTTGGTTTGTGTCGTACACTATGTAGTGCCCTTTGATAGCCCTCCAATTTACGGAGGAATTACCTTACTTTATAGATTACGACATTTATAAAAATGTGTTAATGGGGATATGGGTAATGCCTTAACGCTATTTAAATACTTTACTTTACTGTAGACATATTATAATAGCGTATTGTATTATGTATGTAGATAGTTTAACGGATCCTTAGGAGATGGAATCCCGAACTCTCTTAAGTTATTGCACGCACGTTAGACACTGGATATGAGATGTAAAATTTCGTAGACATCTCTGAAGCTATTACACTCATATTTACTTATTTTGATTTAACTTACATAAGATCATTTAGTTTTGACTTGAGTGTTTTGTCTTTTCATTACGCTTGGGTCAGCCTGAGCATTTTAGTGTTGAAGACATTATTTCTGGAGGATGAAGACAGAGTTTTAGTATTATATTATTAGTATTGTTCCACTGCATCATGTTGTTCCACCGCATTATTTATTTATTCCTGTTATACTCTGATTTGTATTGTAAAAGTGTAATCAAATATTATTCGTAAAACAGCTTAATGAACTGTTTATTTGATTATTATATTTTGTCATTCCACTGTGAGATTCTATATTTTGGTTTTCCTTTCTTTTCTCTTATTTTCTTATTTACCCCATTAACAATCCTCCCTCTTGAAGGTTTGAGTTGACATGTGTGGTTTATTATCGATTTAAACCGTCCAAAAATAAGGTTCGTTACACAGCCTAGGTAGTTATAACAACATGTCCTTACACATGTCGATAAATACAACAAGAACAAAACAAGCGAAAGATAAAATACGTGATCACGCCTTAGAGGATCCAGCTCGTCTCCTGAAGCTCCAAAGTGTCCAGCTAAATCTAGAAAATATGATCGGGCTGACCCAAGCATTATAAGAAAATAATGCCCGGATCAGTCTGGTAAACCAGTGTGAGAAAACTCAAATCAATCATATGGATTTCTATATTTATAAAACCCTTTGAAAATAAAGGTATCTCGTAAGATCGCGCCGTACATAAACACGGATGGGTTTTTACCTTACGTTAACCAAATCATTTTTATTAGAAATTCCAATAATATTATAATAATGCCTAGGGGTTAAAAATAAATATATAAAATATCTGGAATGGTTACCCATAATTACAATCAACAGTACTAGGTTCTACAACTAAAACCGTAGGACACGTATTGAAGATTGGATTCCAATGATGATGAGGCAAAGGACTACCTTCTGTACAGTACACCTCTAGATAAAATGTACCCAAGGGAAACACATGGAACCCATGCCAAGACAGAGTCGGTTGCCCCTTTAACATGACATACCAGGTTACATCACCCCTCGGGCACTGAGGCTATAAACATTGCCCTATAGCCGCCCCACGTGCACACCGAAATCGATAAATTCGAATCAAGATCAAGGAATAATGCTCCTAATGGTAGCTTACCACATACTCTGAATGCATCCCCTTTTTTAGCCATTAACGGGGTTATAAAGCTTTTGTGGTTACACTTTTACCTTTTCCTCCTAGCAACTCACACTTGGAATGCTAACACTGTCTTCCAGGTAATAATGCAATGCTAGCATTCATCCGCACAAGTTGTTTAGGATATGAACAAACCGAAGGCACTACTTCTACTACATCCATTTTGGAATCACTTTCAAGATTAGTAGCAAGTAGCCCTTGCACTTCAAAGAATTCTATATTTGATTCCATCATCTCGAATCAGTCTCGAACCTCTTCCAAAGCATAGGATGCACATATAGTTTTGGAGTGGTTATGGTTTCGAGTCATCTCATATAAATACACTCCCTTGCTTACTGATCGCTCCAAAACCAAATTGATAGTCCTGGTAAACTCAAGTCCAGTTCTTTTGGAAATAATCAGACAATACATAAGAGCGGAGATAAACTCCTAACCGTTTAGGCAGACAGATTTCATTATCATTTGTCCTGGGAGAACAAAATGATATTTATACGCATAGTACAACGTCATCGAAGATGATTGTGCCATATAACTTCAGTGTTTCTCCTAGATATTTCTAGTATTATATTTTGGCCATGATTTGATAGTCGGTTATTTAACTATCAAATAAACAAACACTCAATCATAGATTTAATTCCATATGGGATCACTAAGCCTCTATTAATTAATCTTTCATTAATCAAATCTATTTTCCATTTTTTTGATTTAAAGTACCTTCACAAAAGATATTTTCACAGTCCCCCTATGTCCTTTCAATACTTGGAAAAACATTCATATACTTATCTCACCGGTATAAATATATTACAAAACATATACTTTAAAAACATAGAAAATATATCCATATACTTATCTCAATGTTATAAGTATATTAACAAAACTTAAGAAGATTTCCTCCTTTCCAAATACATATTTAATAGGCCAAAAACAAATATCATTTAAACCATTACTTACTCTAAACCCAAACCACTTTTCCTTTGGTATTAAGTATGGAAATAATGCTTCTATACCACCATAATTAAGATGGATTATTTATCAAAATCAATCTCTTTCATTTTCCTAAAATTCATTTTTTATAAGCTCATTCCATATTTACAAATCCTTTTATAAATCTCCAAATTAATTTATAAAACTCATTTTATAAATCTCTAAAATTATTTATAAAGCTCCTTTTATAAATCTACCTTAAAAATCTATTATAAAACTCCTTTGCTTGACATGTTTTTGATATTTCAACTTACCCTATCCTCACCTAGAAACTGTGGTTCTAGATCTCACAAACAGTGGATCAATCTACTCATCGGCTTTTAGTACCAAGTATTGGACTACTAAATTTCCCTAGACTATTCATTTAAAACAAAGCATTACATACCAAACTCCTTTGACCACTTCCCAAAATCTAATTAGGATATCATTATCCCTTTATAATTCCACTTTAAATCCTTAAAATATTCCTTCAAATTTTCCAAGGTCTCTTTTCAAATTTATAAGCTCCTTTAGCAAATCCTCTTTTTTTATTAACTAAAATTCCTTTTTATAAAAAAATTATTATTTATAAACACCTTTATCAAATTATTATTACTTTTAAAAAATCATTTACAAATAATTAATTAACTTTCAACCTCTCTAATAAATTAATTAATTAACTTTAAAACATCTGTAATAAAATAAAAAATTAACTTTAAAACATCATTAATTAAATAATTAATTAACTTAAAAACATCGTAAATAAAATAGTTAATTAACTTAAAACATCATTTATAAAATAAATAATTAACTTTAAACCATTATTAATATAATAATTAATTAACTTAAGCATCGTTAATAAGATAATTATTTAACTTTAAACATCATTAATAAAATAATTAAATATCTTTAAACAACACTAATGATATAAATAAATATCTTTGAACACCACTAATACTATAATTAAATATCATTAAATATCATTAACTAAAATAATTAATTACCTTAAACATCATCAACCTCTATATTTTAAATCATTTATAATTACATAAACACTTAACCTTAAATTATTATAAAATGAAAGTTAATTTAAGTTCATAGCTTTTTAAATTCGGCTTAACGACCAAAATGGCACTTAGTCAAGCTACCATTTATTTTAATTCAACTTTCCAGTTTATATCATTGGTATTTGCATAAGCAAGCATATATATAAATAAAATCAACAATTTAGAATCACTAGTTAATCCATCACTTATCCAATATTAGTTAATCCACATATTAGTTAATCCACGGGTCAAACGGATTTATAATGACCAAGATATGATATTTTTAAAGTTATCAACTTTTTTATATACTTTAAACAAATAAAATTGTAATGTTTTCTCACCCAAGCTTAAGTAGGCTCAAGGCCCAAACGAACTCTCCATCTATACCCCTCCACCATCTATAGTGCCTTCCTCCCTAAAATCCAATTCAAATTTCCCTCCTCCCAATTTCAAATCCCTGAACGTGCACAACGTGCCCGCGTACAAGCGACACCACCCACCGCTCACCCATCCGACTCGTTATGGCGACTAGCAAAGTCACCTCGTCGCACTCGCCCAACTGTACTACTCCACCATGTCTCTGGCTATCCTCATTGAAGAACGATCGTGCCTCCAGCAAGAGAAAAGGCATATAGGCTATGCACATGCGCCCAAAAATCAAGCTCGCCATGCCGCCTCGACCAATGCCAGACCTCTCTGCCACCTCCATCAGAACCGCCATCCACCCTCGCACCTTCAGGCCAACACTCGACCAACTCAGCTTTGTCGTTCACCTCCAATAACCCCTTTTCGAACACTAAAACCTAAAAACACACTAAGCCCTAGGTCATCCTATTCCCACCTCCTCCGACCACCAAAGCACCTGTCATCACCTCACACACTTTGGCCTTATCCCTACGCTGCCTCTAATACCACTGATCCTCCCCTAGACAACCACGATGCCGGAAATTCCAAGTTAGTCAAAAAATGATGAACTGTTTCTCCATGTCGATCCCCTCCACTAAAAACCATGTAACCATCTCTAAAATTCTTCATTCAACGATACAAACCCATCCATGCCCTTTGTTCATCCTTTCGTGTTTGTCGAAAATTGCCATTTCTCGACCTCCATTATTTTCGGACGATCTCTACCTCCATGCTCAACGAAACGACGAGCTTTTATTTTTTTTAAATACTAGGGACAAAAATGAATAACTTTCATATTGGAAGCCTTGGCAAGAAGTTGATAGATTGGGGGTTAGGGAATTTTGAAATTGGAAGAAGGTTGTTTTTCTTTGCCTGTGAAATGTACCGGGAGGATGAAAAATGAAAACAATAGCACGAGCAGAAGTGATGAAGCGCATACTTATAGGCAGAAGTGATATTTACACTTAACTAAAGTCAAAACATTGCTTAAAACTTAAGTTAACCAAAACCTGCACTATATGTAACAACCCTGATTTTTGAGTGACTTAAATAAAATAAATAATGATGTAAATGGGAGATTTAAATGAGGAATTTGATTTTTAATTATTGAAATTGGTGGAGTTAGAAATTTTGTGGTTTATGAAAGAAATTGAAACTCTTTACTATGTGAATCCTAGATTTGTGAAATGTTGGAAAATTACGGTATATATATATATATGGTAAATATTTTTGAAGCTATAAATAAATAAATCTATTTGTGAGAAGAATAGATAATTTGTTGAATCAATTATTAAATTATAAAATAGGGGTTTGAGAAGGGTTTAAATATTAAGTAATCTTTTTAAGTTGTTATTTGAGATTTTAATTCAAATAAAAACAAACATAAATTAGTTTAGTATTTAAAATTGATTATCAAGTGGAATTATAAGTTATTAGTAAAATGGTTGTATTTTATTTCATGACTTATTAATAAAGTTTTGGAATATAGAGGTTGCATTTGTAAAAGAAAGAAATGAAAGAAATACAGTTTTCTTTTCTTATTGGGTTTATTAACAACCCAAAGCCGATTTAAAAGAAACATAAGAGCGATTTTCCTTCTCATTTTGTATTACCTGTACATGCTCTAAGTTCAGTAAACAAAAAATGAAATAAGAAAACCAAGTTCCTCTTAACCCTAGAAGCGAATCATCAAATTAAATTTAGAATAAATTGCTAGAAAATCCAGTAAAATCAAGGTAATGATTTGGAAATCTATTCTATCTTTTAGATTGATTGATTTTAGTGTTTACAGTATTTGATTCTGGTTGTTGTTTGTTTCGGTTTGAGATGTTTTCTGGGGTTTGACGATTCTAATTTTAAGTTATTGTAGAAGTTATAACTGCTTGATTGTAAGGAGTAGAAGTGAGTAAATCCTCACACAATCTATCTCTGATTATCTAATTGCATGCGTATGAATTTTATACTAATTGGTTGAGAAATTAGAATGTGATTTGTTGTCTCTATGAATGCAAACCTGTTTATGCATCTCTGTCGAAATTGTTTACTGTAAATCAATTTCAACCTCTTTCCAATGTCTTAATAACTTTGATCAATTATCATACAAATGCATGTGTATTTCAGAGTTTATATTGCAAATGCAAGTCATCGGAATGAGTTGAAATCGTGTCGGAACTAGTGTTCGTCGACGGTGGGGAGAAAGGATGCTTGGAACTCATGTCCAGGCATCCCATCGGTTGACCTGGAACGTGAGTCCCAAGTGCCTTTTCTCCTCCCCGTCCTCTTGCTTGAGCCTATATTCTGCTTGCTTTGTTTTATGGTTTTTTATTGCTTTTTTTCCAATTTTCTAAGATTAGATTCTCCAAATTTTGATGATTCTTTGATCGAATGATTTTTGAAGTTGTATATATATAAATCTATCTAACATATATAGTTTGAACACAAGCAAGTTTCAAAAGAAATTTTGTTATAATTTACCGCTTTCAAACTTATTTCTGAATCTATTCAATTTATTTTGTAAATATCTATATAATAGTGATTATATACTAAATATAGATAAGTAAAAATAGTTTATGGAGTCAGAAGTATGGTTTTAAAATATAAGCCTATATTTCTATGAATAAAGGTTTATATATCTATGTGGCTTTTGGAATATGGTTTAGAGAATAAATATTCTTGTTTTTATGGGATATTTAAACAACTATATATTATTAAAAATGGTCGGTATTTGTTTATTTATTAGAAATGTTAAAACATTCCATGTGCTATTGAATATTCTTCCATCTAATCCATCATTATCTTTCTTCTACAAGCACTGACCAAAATAGCATACCCAAGCATCACGACATTAGAAACAAGTGACTGCATTTGAAAGCGACACCAGATCTGCTACCATTCACCTCAAACATCAACTTCAGATCAACTGTTGCCAACTCGAGTTTAGTAAGCACTTCTAGATCTTTGTCACACATCACGTCCCAATTAATTTCAACCATTGAAATCATTCAGTATATCACATCGCCAAATCGAACAAATGATGTCTTCTCATCGGAGCATCTTCAGATCCACGACAGTAAGCAAATCCAATCAAAAGTCATTTTTAGCAACTCCGGTTCGACGGTAGTTTCAAGCAGCAGGTATTGGATCATTTATCTTCAAGCATGGTGTGAGCTCTTCGATGGTAGTTTCAAGCAGCGTGTGGTGAAGCTTTTTTCTCCAGGCACGACGACAGCACTAGTTTAGGCATTAGGTCACATATTTTCAAGTGGAGGAATTATTTTTTTAGGCTGCGTGAACCTTTAGGAGAACAGAATTTTGGAGAAGTTTTTTTTCTAGATTGGATTATTGAAGAGGAAGAAGTAGTAACTTTGGAGCCAATTTTGGAATATAACGTGTGAATTTCGGAGCTAAATTTTCACCACTTCCCGCCTAAATTTCATATCTTTGTCGTCAATATTTCATGAATTGTTGTCAATTTTTCATGAGTCGTAGTCAAATTTTCATCAAAATTTATAAAAATTAATATTATAAGTTAAAATTAATAAGTGAAAATTTATATTAAATAAGGTATGAATATCTTGAAAATTAATTTTTATTAAAATATTGAATTCTTAATTATTATTATTAATTATTACTTATTACTTCTTAGTCATAATTGAATATTAATTATTAAAAGTAAATTATTATGTATATGTTACCAATTATTAATAAATAAATATTCAATAGTAATAATTAAAAACTAATTACTATTTGTTAATTATTATTTATTAACTATCTAATATTAATTATTAATTATTAATATTAATTTTTATTAATTTGTAAGGTTACAAATCGTTTTTGGCAAGGCCAGCCGGTTTTATAGTGGACCGCCCAGTGTAAGGTTATTAATCAATATTATTAAATATTAATATTATTAATAATTAATTATCAACTATTAATTATATTTATTAACTATGAAATATAATTAATAAATATGAATTATAATTTACTAATTATTAATAATTAACAATAATAAATTATTATAAATAAACTATTATTTATTTCTAGTATATTGTAACAACCCGCATATCTATCGATTTTATATTTAAATATTTTATTTAAATATTTTATCGTTAGTCGGATGTTAGTCCGAAAAGCTACTTTTTGCATACGGTCAAATTAGAACTCGAGACCACTCCCATTGAGTTCAAAATGACGTTTGCGATCTTTTTGAGTATACACTTCGACATGTTTGGAGTAAGTGGAAATTTCGTCACTTTTTCCCGCTTGTGACTTTGGTTTGGACTGCACCTTTCTTAGTTCAGCCCAACCCTCTTCCTCACTTCATTCATCATTTGTTTTAACATTCAAGCTTCATCAAAAATGGTGGTGGGAAAGAGAAATTAAAACTCCAAACTCAAATTCTATTTCAAATCCGAGATTCAGCTCCATATTCACGTGAAGAACATTGATTCAAGCTTGTTGGTGTTCTTGCTTTGCTCTCAAGTCTCATCTTCATCAATTTCATGGAAAAGGTGAGATTTTTGATCTCACATCTTGCCTATAATCGTCATTGGACTGTTGGGAATGATTCCTCATCACCTTAGCATGTTTGTTTGCATTTGGTTTGGATTGGATTGGCGAAAAACTACAAATTTTGGTGTTTTGGTGATTTTCTGGCGTTAGGTCGTTCTGGCCATCGCTAGGTCGTACGCGAGTTAGGGCTTTAGGTCGCGCGCGTAGAAAAGTCTCCGCCTTCGTATTTCTGTTCGCCTGCGCTAAGCCTTAGGTCGTCCACGAGTTAACACCTTAGGTCGTCCCCGAGTTAAGAGTTAAGTCGTTGCCTTCTGCTATCTCGCCCTGGCTTAGGTCGTACTGAGATAAGTCGTTAGGTCGTATAGACCTTAGCTTGTAGCTCGTATTTGAGCTTAAGTCGTTAAGTCGTATCGACTTTAGGTCGTTGGGTCGTATACTCTCTTAAGTCGTAAGTCGTTCGCGAGTTAAACCTTTAAGTCGTAGGTCATCTCCGACCTAATATTTCCCCTGCTAAGCCACTAGGTCGCTTGACCTTAAGTCGTAGGTCGTCTCCGACCTATGCCCCACTAAGTCGCGAACCCACTTAGGTCGCTCCGTCTTCCACCACTAGGTCGTAGGTCGCCTCCGACCTTATCCTTAGGTCGTATGACCTACTTTTCCTTAGGTCGCTTGACCAGCTTGCCTTCACTAGGTCGAACCCCGTATTACTCTGCGTAGGCAATCTTATCTGAAAAGCATTCATCAGAATTTCCACTTTGATGCATTTTGAGCTGATTTCCTTGGATTTTGTTCACGTCTTCGAATGTGAATTTTTGTGCTAGATTGTTTCTACAATCGTTTTATGACTTGTCACTTTAAAGATATATGAAGGTTTCAATACTAGTACTAAATATCAAAACTCTTTCATCAAAGCAATTTCAACACTATTTTAAATATCAAAAGTTCGTTTTCTCAAACCGATTTCCAATCTACTAGTATATACAAGCCTTTACTTCACTCGAATGAGAAATCGACTTAAACGACTTAGTAAAACGAGTGGTATGAAACGCTTGCGTTCACTTTGTCGGTTAGCTCTTGGACTTGTTCGATTGAACCTTTTTGTGACAATTTCCTAGTGAAGATTTACAGCTTGTTCGTAAATATTTAAGTTAAGCAAGTGGTTATGGGACATGAAGCTAAACTCATATATTTACTAGCTTGGTGTAATTGACACTTCTCGTTGATCATGACGATCATTTTATGATTTAGACTAGCAATTGTGCGATGTCTCTTTGTTTGCAAGGTTAGACTAGACCGCAGTGGTGTGATTACGACTCACACATATCTCTTTGTCCGCAAGGTTAGTCTAGACCGCAGTGGTGTGATTCCGACTCACACATACCTTTTTGTTTGCGAGGTTAGGCTAGACACCACTTGTGTGATTCCACTCACACATACCTTTTTGCTTTTTGGTTAGCCTAGGCCTCAATCAGTGTGATTCCGACTCACACATATGGGGTAGCGCCCCATGGTCTTCGGACCATCATGTGATAGGCCTCTTTCTCTTTTTATGATTTCTAGATTTCTTGTTTTGATTTCTGGATTTTTATGTCATTGACTTGTTATGAGTACAAGTTTAGGGTATGATGCCCTCTTTGGATCTTTGAGAAGGTTCTTGTGATATTGATCATTTCTCTTCGGTTGATCTCCTGTTGATCATCATTTTCATACTTATAGTAGTATGTCGGTATGGATATTTTATGTTTATGCCATATCTTTTATTTCATATCATGTCATCTGATATTTATAGTTAGACTGATCCGTTTATTATTTTCTTAAATAATACTCGGGTCAGACCGAGATGTTACAGGTGCTTCTGCTTGACCTCCTCCCGAGATTTGCTACTCTGACTTTTGGCTAACTATTTAGTTTAGCAGTTTTTGTTGTGAACACTTGAGATATGGACTCATAGTTGTATTCTTTTAGTATAGCACGTGTTGCTATTCTTTTGTATTATTGTGGATCTTTTTGACCACTACTCTGATGTACACTTTCATGTGTTAGTTATATATTCATATCTTCTTCCGCCTTTGTGATATGGATGTCTGTGACTGATTTATGTTATGTTTATTTCTATGTTTGTTTCCGAAGATTATTTTATAGCCACCGTGTGATAAGCAATTACATGGATGGTCGCTCCTCAACAGCCTTATTCTCCGTGCTAGTTGACAGCACTACAACGTAGTGTCCTTGGCTAGCGTGGGTATTGAGGTGGGGCGTCACATATATTAACAATTATTTACTGATTTATAGTTTATTAACTATAATTTATTAATTTACTTCTAGTTTATTAACCATTATTTACTAATGATTACTTATTTACTTCTAGTTTATTAATTATTAATTATATTTATTAACTATTAAATATAATTAATAAATATCAATTGTAATTTACTAATTATTATAATTAACAATAATAGATTATTATATATAAACTATTATTTATTTCTAGTATATTAACAACTATTTACTAATTTATAGTTTATTAACTATAATTTACTAATTTACCTCTAGTTTATTAACTATTATTTATTAATTATTACTTATTTACTTCTAGTTTATTAATTACTAAATATATTTACTAACTACTAAATATAATTAATAAATGTTAACTATAATTTACTAACTATTAATAATTAACAATAATAAATTATTATATATAAATTATAATTTATTTCTAGTTTATTTATTATTATTTACTAATTTCATAATTTATTAACCATAATTTACCAATTTACTTATAGTTTATAGACTATTATTTATTTCTAGTTTGTTAACTATAATTTACTTTTAGTTTATTAACTATTTTTTTAGCAAGGCTAACCGGCTTTATAATGGGCCGTGCCACTGTATATAAATGAAAAAACAGGTGTTCTACACATGCACGGAACAACTATCATGGTTTTATAGTAGTCATTTCACTGTATAAGCAAAAACTAAACGGCCTCCAGAGAGGGGGGACCACTATCATCTACAACATGACTAGGCCCCATAACACGTAGAAAACCTGAGAAATGAGCCGCAATATCTGGATCAAACCCCAAAGAATCGATGGAGTAAATATAATTACGATCCCAAGTGCCATCCTCAAAAGTAAGCTTATAATAGTTTATTAACTATTATATATTAATTATTACTTATTACTTCTTAATTGTAATTGAATATATTTACCAATTATTACTTATTTACTTCTAGCTTATTAATTATATCTATTAATTATTACTTATTCACAACAATAAATATAATTAACAATTAAATATATTCATTAATTATTACTTATTTATTTCTAGTTTATTAATTATTAATTATATTTATTAACAAGTAAATATAATTAATAAATATTAACTATAATTTAGATATTATTAATAATTTATAATAATAAATTATTATATATAAATTATTGAATCTTATAAACTTTAAATTTTCTAAAAGTTCTAATTTTATTTCACTTTGAAATTTTATGAAAATACAAAATTTTGTTTTCGAACTTTATGAATTGTTTTAAATTTATTACAGAAATTTTCAAATTTTATTGAAATATCGCTTCTTATTGTTAATTATTGTAACAACCCATACCTCAATGGGCCTAAAATTTCGACATAAATCGAAACCCAAGTTAATCAAAGCACATCGTTGGATTTGGTACCTGCAAATAAGCATGAGCATTATCAGAGACTGATAAAAATCTAAACTCACAGTGGAAACAATAATAGGATAAGAATACCGACTATGACTACTACCTTGGAATTAATGGTATTACTTTGATGGCAGATTGTCACATCTACATCGAGCATAAGAGAAAAGAAGACCTCTCCAACAACAAAGAACATTCAACTCCAATGACCAGTTTCTCTAAATCTATCCTATGGGTTGTAATAAGGAGAGGGTCAAAACAACGTTCTGGTGACTGAAAAATCTACGAACTGTCCATACCGATTACAACCCACAAGATCTAACTACTGGTGACTAATATCTCACATCTGTAGTGACTGCATTCGACCACTGGTAGCCTTAAAGTGAAGGGAAGTCTTCCGTCGAGTTACTCTACTGACCTCACATCACTAACCTACTAAGTCCAATTAACCATCCTAAGTCTTTACTTATATTATCTTAGGTAGACATAAGATTTAGCTTACTAATTCTCTTTTTATTTAAAGCAATAAGATTTATCTTAAATACTTATCTATCCATAAATCCACTTTTAATGTTGTCCACAAAATCCTTTCGGATATTTCTTAAGACATTTATGTATGATTACTAATTTCAAATTAGTAACCTTTTTAACTACCTCATTTTTATCAGTCCCATTAATCCATTTACCATATCAAATTATTGCAGCTCCCATATTTATTACCATTTATAACAATCTATAAAATTTCTCACTCATCTTTTAAAAGCGATCCAAATCTCCAGATCTAAAGTAGAACGTTTGAATCTCTCCAAATCCTTTATAATCCAAGAAATATATAAAAAGGGAATATACATCAATTAGAATTACAGATCTGAGAAGAGATTTTGGATTGGAAGAGAAAATAGATACAAATATATAAATTACCTCAAATACGCATATAGTTGATTATCTTCTCTTCTTCTTTTTATTAGATTTCTATTCTTCTCCAATTTGTATGAATACAAATACAAATATCTTATTTTATAATTTAGAAAGAAAGTGGAGAAGAAGAAATGGTAGAAATTAGCTACTGCCTCCAGAAAAATATGAGAAGAGAAGGGAGGGTTGGGCCTGAACTTATAGGCGTAAGAATCAACCTCAACCGTTCGATTTAAAATATTTAAATGTGTATCGTTGTGGCATAGCGTTATTGTGCTCGTGGTTACCCAATCGGTCGACCGCCTTATATGCACCGATCGACAGTTACATGTCGATCGTTCGTAGTGAACGGTAGGCATGTGGGCCCGGGCGAATATTATAAACGTTAATTTATTTAATCGAATTATTTTCGTTTCGAATTCGTTTTTCGTCCGTAACTTCTTTGTTTGGACTCCGATCGCAAAACTCCAAATATGAAAATTGCTTCGAATTTCGCCGCGGACGCAATGGTGCAAGTTTCGTGGTTAAATTCCATCGTTTGCACAAATTCTCTATTTTGAGCCTAATTAATCAACTAACTAATTAAAAAAGTAACGTCAAATTACGAAGTGTTATAAAATGTACGACAGAAAAACGAACGTCACTAAATAGCCTAGTGTCGCTAAGATGTCACAAAACTGGTGTAACAATGGCATCGCTAAAAATTAAGGACGTCTTGCGACGCTTCTTTTCTACACCAAAACAAACGTCATGTTGACTTTGCTTTGTGACGCGGATCTTATGAATTCAAACAAAAAATTTCGCAAAACACTTACGAAAATGTAGTCAAAGCTTTTCTTGGTCCATATTCCAAATCAATTCTATTTTGGAACATAACAAGTGAACATTAATATTATAAATGTTGATATTGTTATTACATACGGAAAATGCTTTGCTTGGGTTCTGTAAACAACAAATTTGGTGAGATTAATCTATCCTATACATAGAAACTATACAAGAAGCTCTTATCATCATCATCATAAGATATGTTCAAAGGAGAAATCCATAGTTCTGAAATATTTTGATCTGACCACCGTGTCCTGCAGTCACGATCGTCATCCCCCAAGTTGGCCTACTTTGCACTACTGCACCTCCGTCCATCCGAGGGCCATTCTGTAATTCAACTTCTCCTCTGGCCATGTGTCCCTTACTTTGTCACTAAACCTTGACATGTCATCCTGCCTCTGCAACGCGATTGCTGTGTTGGTCATCGGCCAAGGTAGCGCTACTGTCACGTCTTCGCAGTAGAACTGTTTGTAGCATTTAGTCGATGAAGTAGAACATGATTTGTTTCTGTTCCCTCTAGAATCATGATTTGTTTCTGTTCCCTCTAAAATCTGATGCTTCGTATCTCCATATGTGCACATGAGAATCTTCACTTGCAAAAGTCGGATATTTCCATTTGAAGTTGAATATGCTGAAATCTGGCTGCTAGCATTATGAAAACCTGCAACACAATAATCAATACTTACCAAATAGTTACTTAAAAAGGTGGCATAAACATTGAATTGGTATGAAGCTGTCATACCTTTGAATTTATGCACAACATCCACACCATTGACGACTCTTATTAGTGATTCTGCAAATGTAATTATCACATCCGCTAAACTCCCATCTGAAAACTGAACGAGTATCAAAATTTATTAACGACAAATCCTATATAGTAGAAAATTTTAGTTACAACGGTCAATGTTGTGCAAAATCAATGGCATTTAGTAATCACAGATCTAACTATAAAAAATTACCTATACAAGCATAAACTATAATCACAGCATCAAATAAATAAAGAAGGTTCTACACCATCCACACTCAAGCCAATCACTTTTGCTCCAAAACACGATCCGTTCCCCTTATTCCAACCCATTTCAACACAAATTAATGAATATAGTTTAAAAAGAAAGCAAAACAAATCAATATGTACAATAATATAAGTCAGTCAGAAAGTTATTCTAAAGGGTATAATAGGAGCATATAGGCGTTATTTTATGCAAAAAATTATGGGGATTTTATCTTGAATAGATGAAAACCCAACTTCTTAAATAATGCAGTGATTCTGCAAATGTAATTATCACAATAAACGTCTCCTTCAATAAAAAAATTTCTTCCATACTGTTCATTGTACCGACAATAATAACAAATATTACATTGTTAGTGTACGTTATGAATTTTCTATTGTCATCTTTAAAAATTGAGTGTTTTTCCTTTTGCCAATAGTCATGTGACATGAATCAATGAATGTAGAGTTGTAAATATAACAAGTACTATAACCGACCTTTTTTCATATTTGCTTTGGATGTGATTTTAATTAATAATAAGTTGTGGGTCTTAGCATTGCAAAGATCAAACCCGTGAGAAGGGAAAATTAAAGTCGTTTAAATATCAAAGACAACTTATATTCAAACAAACGTTTTTCTAAACAAAAGTAAAAGAAATTGAAAACGAGAAATTATGGTGCACGCCTATAAGCATAATAGATATTTCAGCCACGCTCTAAAATATTTTAATATGATTTGAATAGCACTTTCCATCTGAATTCATTTTTCTTTGACATTGGTACTCTAAATGATTTTCTTGTAACCAATTTTTATTCTAATATTTGTTTAAGCTCACGTGTTACTTTATACATCTCCTCGTGTGAAAAATATATATCACTGTATTAAGATGTGATTATATCTTATAGCATGCGACTAAAACTATAAATGTTTAACATTGTTTAGAATACATAATGTCTTAAAAATTAATCAATACGCTCACATTAGTGTTTCTGATATTTCTAGTTTTCAAGTAAAGAAAACTATGCTTTTGACCAGTTTCTAGTCTATGAATTACTTAAGTTGATTTCTTTATTAAATCTGCACATCAAATTATATTTAGTGAAAATAAGGGACACATCCCTAAAATCAAACTTAATACACAAAACATCATCCTCATAAAAAAGATATAAATTACATCCCTATTTTCAAATACTACAATCTTCTTCTCTACAATACTCATCTTCTTCATTGCAGCAATGTTGATTCTTCATATATGGATGATATTCTCACATCCATAATTAAAATTTGCACCCATTAATTATCAATCTTTAAAACGCAATAACTTCTTGTAGAAACGACGGATTAACAAATCGTTTTTACCATTAAATCACAAATTTTATCATCTTTCTAGCGAATGGCATTGTACATATGTAAAAACAATGGCAGGACAAACTATTCGTGGTTTTCAAATTTCTGCAATTATATGGTATGCTTGCAAACATTCAGTAATTATATGCAATAATTGTAGAAATGTGTCTGCAACTATATGCAATAGTTGCAGACATGTCTGCAACTATATACAATATAATTGCAGATAGTTACAGATTTGAAGAAAAATCAAAGATGTTTAAATTTGCAGAATTGTCTGCAAATATATGGAATAATTGCATTTTTACTGCAAATATGATTTTTTGGTATCAACAATGGATCTCATTTTAAAGATCATAAATTTTTTGATTTTTTGGTGAAAACGGTATGCTGATCCAATGTTTTTACATGATGTTATACGCGTTTAAAATGTTAAAAACGTAAAGGGTATTTGGGTCTTTGTGCGGGCGTGAATTTGAAACAGGAACCGAAAACTTATTAAAAAACGGAGGGATGTTTTGTGTACTTTCAAACCTTACCAGAGATATACGTCAAACGCACTCTTATATTTAATCAGCAGAAACCAAGAAACTTGCAAAACCAAATGCAAAGGTATATAATTTTTGTGCGATACTGAGCCATGACAAAGAAGCAAAATAAACCGTCGACTAACTTCTGTTGTGCAAAATTTTAATTAATTTGCACTAATGTCAAACCATTGTGGAATAGTTAGGCTTATGCGCGGAAGCAACAAAAAAGATCTAGTTTGTCGATCAATTATCAACCGTCAATTCAATGAACAATAAAAAAAATAAAAAAAAATCAGAGAACACAGATTTAAGGTGGTTCAACTAGATTGTCTGCGTCCACGGACCCAACAACTATTCTTTATTTTAATGAAGAAGAAAAAAAGTACAAGAGAGATTACAAAATTACAGGTAGCAAAGTGAAGAGAATAATCTATAATTACAAATTGAATAATCAATTTCACCAAAAATTTGTTTGCGCTCAAAACCCCTAATTTGATTTGACAACAAAAACTAGGTTTACTGAAAAAGGATAATGGTACATGCTCTCTCGCATACTCACAAATATGAAGATGAACTTCTTTCACTTAAATAGACTTAATGAAGGAGTTACTTGGTGACGAAGAAAATTAATTGTCCAATTCTCTTGAAATTTTTTCAAATATCCATGATTTGATTTGAATGCAAATGGATAATAGTAATCTTGGTTTCTATAATATTCCTTGCTTGAATCAATCTCCATCGGCAATCTTTTCTTTCTTTATATAACAAACTTTGACTGATTAATTGATTAGCTAATCATTTGTTTCCTTTCTTCAAAAAGCAATCACGCATAACTTTCCTTTTTTTTCTTTCCACATATAACCTAATTGATTGATAATGTAACGATCCCGAATTTTTAAACTATTTTAAATTGAAATTTGAATTAAATTTTGATTTAAATTGTGTATTTGTTTGAATTTTTCAAGTTTAAAATGAGTTGTATAAATTAGATAATAATTTGAATCGGGATTTATATTATAATAAGGAAATTTGCTTTGGATTTTAAAAATCGAATTTATCTTATTTAATTAAAATTAAAAACTTTACATTTTTGAAATTGATAAGATAGAAGCAAATGAAAAATAATATAGATGATGATTTTTAAAAAAAAATTGAGTAAGTTTTATTTATAAAACAAATGACATAAGTTATTAGAAAATAAAAGAAAAAAAAATACCATACCTTATACCATATCTCTAGTACACAATATTTTATATCATCTCAGCCGAAGTCGCGTACTTATCAGCCACCCTACCCTGTATTCTCGCCATCACGTACGTTGTCTTCTCCTTTTATTTTATTCAATCGTTCCTCTTTGATTTTTCATTCGCAAACCCTAAATAAAATCAAACGAAGAAAAAAAAAATAATGGCGGCTCGATCTTCCTCGTCTCCAAATAGCTCGGGCTCGTTTAAATCGAAGGCGGCCTCAATTTTTCGTTCGCCTGTTCATCTAGATAGCTAGGGCTTGCTCAATTCAAAGGCGGCTGCTTCAATTTTTTTTCGATTCGTGCTACTCGTGAAAAAGGTGAGGAATTTCATTTCTCACATCTAATTCATACCTCTAGCGTATTAGTATTTGAATCCTGTGATTTTTCGTTCGTTTTCAAGTGTTGGTTTGAGATTTATCAGACACCTTTAAGTTTGTTCTGTTTTCATGTAGTTTGTAATGCTTTCGAACTGGTTTTCGTTTGTGATAAAATATTGCTTGGATTTTGTTGATGTAGATTTCGTTCGTTCTACTGTCTTTGGCACTGTCTTTGGTTTGAAATCTATTTCACGATTTTTGAACACGTTTCGTCTATGACTTCGGCATGACTTTGAGTTGCATTTCACTGCAGTTGTCTTTGCTCACCACTGATATTACTCCTGATCACTTTACTCGTACCATTCGAATTGTGATATCAGTGTTGATTTTGGAAGTTCATCCAGTAGTGTACTTTGCATATGTTGTTATCACGAGTTTCACTGCATTCATATATGTATTTGTTCACACGCGTAATCTGTCGAACTTTGTTTTCCCCTGTGGTTCACTGGTCTTCGAGACAGTCTCTGTAGGGTCTGCATACTGTCAGGCCTATATTGCATGTGCATTTGGGGATATAGTTGAAAACTGATACATATCATAGTTTCATTCACTTAGCTTTCTGCATATCCTTGCTTCTTGGTTGCAGTGTAACTTGCATCTTCTCTGTTGCACTTTGATCATTTGAGTTTGCTGTCACATGGGACTTGTAGTTGTTGCCGTAAGCTCTGTTGGACTTTGATGTTGTTTAGGAGTAGATTCTGGTTCCACTGTGTCGTATTTACCTTCGTTGTGTCTTGTTCTTTCGAGTTTTGGGGCTGTTGCATTATGTTGGTCTCCAGTCTGTATTCACTTGTAGTCTGCACCTCTAGTTGAGTATATTGGCACTGGGATATAACTCGAACTGTAGTTTGGGTCTTCATTCCTTTGTAGATGTTTTCTGGTTTGCAGTCTTCCATACTGCTATGTTGTTTGCATTGACTTCATTTTTCAGTCTGCATTGGTTTGTCTCAGTTGTATCTTGGTTAAGTGTATATTGCTGAGGCTTGTGGTATCATTTGCTGCCTATGTTTATTCGAACTGGGTTGATGTTGGTTTTGGAATATCTAGTTTCATTTCATTTTAGTTAGCCCTGTGTTGAATCAACTTTGGCCATTGCATTCTGAAATCTTGAGGTTGGTTTGTCTGCACTCACTACTGCCTTTGTAGTTGGTCAATTTTGTACTGGTCTGATTTCTTGTCTGATGGTTCTGTCCACTGTTCCATTTTGTTGTACTTTACTTCTGTTTATTCAAGACTATATATGTGCATACATATGTATGTGTGTATGCATATATTCTTAAATTTAGGCTAAGTCTTTGATGTTGATATTCACTCTGGTTTCATTGTAGACTTTTACTCTGACCATCTTTGTTTTAGTCTTGGCCTCGAGCTCTTTGTCATGTGCACACTGTATTTACTTCTGACCTTCGAGCGAGTTCGTTATTGCATTTATTCACTGAACTTTGATGTTGTAGTCTGCATTCCACTGGAAATTCATTTGAGTCGCGTTGTTATCTTCTCTGTTAACTGTTGTGTTGCTTCGACCCTGATCATTTGTTCATGATGCATTTATGCACACATTTATCTTGGAGCCTGGGCAGTTGTACACTTGTTTATGCATTAATATTCATGTCTGCACTTGAAGTTTCATTTACTCTTGTTGCTTGCTGTATGGTTCCTTGTAGTATTTCACTTGAGACTGCACTTGCCATGCTATAACTTGATCTCTGTTTCATGTGTGCATTCCAGTCATACTTGTTGTCATAGTAGTTTGCACTGACCCGTTGCACTACTGCATACATGTCCGGTTGCTCCATGTTGCATTGAACCCCCCTATTTTGTATACTTGCATGATCTCTGACTTTACCATTGATGTTTACTGGTCATTCATATGTGCATTTGTTCATGTTGCCATTGTATGTCTTGGTAATGGTTTAGTTCCACTTGCAGTTCATTCACTGTTTGTAGTCTTTGTATATGTGCACTGTTGTGTCTGCACTTGTAGCTCTTGTGCACTTTGTGCCTTTTTGAACTAGTGCACTGCTGTTTTGTATGTGACTGTAGCTTGGCTTGTTGCTTCCTGGTTCATGTAGAAGTTTGTAACTTGTACTTGAGCTACTTCTGATTGCTCTCACTTCTGGAATTTCCTGAACTCTGATCGGAGATTTTTGACTTGAGTGTATTTGAATTACATTCATTAGTTGCCTTCACTGTAGTCTGGTTCATTTGGATTTGAACCTGACTTTGAGTTGTCTGCATTGCATACATGGTATACATTTGAAGTGGTGCATGTTACTGTTGCATAACTGACTTCAGATTTGATTCTCTATTTTGAATTCTAGTAACTGGTTTGAATTAGACTGACCTGTGTATTATTTTCTTTTGAATGTAATACTCGGGTCAGACCGAGTATTTTTACAGCTTGAAGATTTTCGAGCAGCGAAGTTAGAGAGAGAGAAAAGAATCACTTTAGTTTTTCAGAAGAAAATTGTATTTTAAGATATTCCGCTGTATCGGTATTAAATTGTATAAACTCTGATGTATATAAAAAGATTTATAGTAATGAAATAATATTATTATTCTGTGTTTCTGTGGCTGATTCTGTTTAAACCTTATAAACTAAATAACAATTCGTCTTTTTGAACGTTTCTAGTTGGTTTAATTACCGACTGGAGGCGGTCAGAAGGGGGAATGTTACAGAGTGGTATCAGAGCTTTGGTTTACACAAAGCTTAGTTTATGATGTTTAATATGAATAGTTACTAGAAACACTTTAAAAGAGAATGTTTTTCAAATCTAAAGAAGTATAAAATTGTTTGAATGGATTTGAAATTTAACTTAAGGAAGTTAAATAAATTGAACTTGATTTGATAAATTATTGAGATGAAAAGTTAAACTTGAAAGATAAGTGATTATATAATATGAATTTGGAAGTTTAAATTTATAAGTTGTATAACTTATAAAATGAGAAAATTTAAGTAAAACCAATTGTTAAAATGGTTAAACAGTTTTGTTAAGTAAAACAAAATCTGAATTTTGAATGGTGATATGAATTTGACTTTAGTAAGAGTTAAATAAAATGATTTTAGAAATGAAATATAGCTTAAGTAATGTTGAATGAGGTTGAATTTGATATCAAAATGAATTAATAAAGTGAAGTAATGAATATGAATTTGAATTTTATAAAGGAAATTCAACTTTAATTGTAAAAGTGAATTAGTGAATAAACATGGATTAGAAATGTTGTTAAGAGTTGAATAAAACTTAAGTTAAGAAGTTGTGAATATAGTGAGTATTAGAATTCAAATCTGAATTAGAATATAAACCAAATTGAATGTAAGCAAAGTAAATAAATTTGGTTTTGCTAGTTGATTGTATAGAAATTCACTAAGTGTTAATGAAATTGAATTAATGGAAATTGAAAGTTAAGAAATTGAATTCAAATTGAAAGATAAATAAATCTAAATAGAATCAAATTTGATTTGAATTGAAAGCAAACTAACTTGAGTATAAATTAGTGAAAGTAAACTGATTGAATATGAATGAATGTTAGAAAAATCCAATGTGAATGAATCAAATGTGATTAAAATTGGAAATCAATTCAATGAATGATTTACTAAAGAACTAGTGATTATTTTGGAAATAGAAAAATTGATAAATTTGTATAATAGTTTAAAAATGGAATTTTTGAATTATTATAAACGGTTTAAATAGAAGATTTGAAAAGGTTGATATTATATTGGAATTATAAAATGAATTTGTATAAGTGTTGGAAATGAAATATTAATGGATTTCATAAGTGAATGGAAATTACAGAATAAAAAAATTGTGAAGTTATAAAATGAATCGAAGTTGCGAAATAAAAAGAATTTATAAGTAATTTACTTATAAATTAAATTTCTGATATGAAACCGAGCTATAGATAAAGTCAATTTTTATAAATTGAAGTCTTTATAAACAAGAATAGAATTTATAAACGTTGTTTATAAATTCGAAACTGACTTATTTTGATAAGTAAATTCGTATAGCTTGTTAAATGAAGTATATTCACGATTTTGGACAGTGAATATATTATTGAATAAAATGGACATGTTTTGGAAAAGTGATATTTTAAAACAAAGTTAATTGTTTTAAAAGATGTTTTAAAAGGCATTGAATATCGAAACCATAGATTTCAACATTCATTGTTGAAATAGACGTTTTCGAATATAAGGAAATGATGGACTATAACACTGTTGTTATAGTAAATGATTTCCGAAAGGAAATGTTTTGTATAGTATTGGGATTTATACATCTATTTAAATTTCGAATCCCTATACTAGTGATTTTGAGTTGTTGTAACGATGTTTTACGTAACATTCGTTTTAACTCAAATAAATATGTGAAAGAGAATGATTTCCTTAAAGAATGAAATATATACTTAATATGATTTAAGTATATCGAATATTTTCAAATGTTGAAAATAAATTGGATTTGTGAATTACTTATTTTTAAATAAGTATGGAAATGTTTTTTCAAATATGAAATGTTGTGAATATATTCCGTAAGGGATTAATGATTTGAAATTCATTTTCGAAGTCGAAGTTGAAAAGTTAAATGAAAAATTTGAACAATTAGTTCAATTTGAAATTTTTCAAAAAGATTGAATCGTTAAGTTAAATTGAGTTTAACTTCGACATCAAAGACAATATAAGATGAGTTTTGGATTTCAGATGATGGTTTGGATTGTATGTCTAACATTGTGAATTGATGACATAGCAATTGATCTCTATTAAATATATATCTGTTGGTGGCGGAGAATTTATTCTCTTAGCTTAACACCCTTCTCTGAGACGTACGAGTTCAGAGGTTATATATCGATAGACATCAATTCTGTGTTGAGAATTGACGATGTAACGTGTAATTCAAATCAAGTGTAAAGTCGATAATAAATGGAATTATGAATATGAATTGGGTTTGAGACAACCTTAAATTTCTAAATCGACTTAGAGGAAAATTTTGAAATCCTCTATTTGTTATGGATATAGGATATGTATGTTTTCAGAACTTATATATATATGAATGCGGTAAATTTGAAAACCGTTAGTTTGGAAAGTCATTGTTATGGAAACCTTATGTAAGCTTACATGGATATGATATGTACGAAATGTGAAATGTAGTACTACATATATATGATATTATGTTTTCCAAACTGAGGATATGGAAAAGTACCTTCCATTTATTATTTGAGAAGGTATTGGAACTCGTGATGAGTGTCCATTTGAAATTCGTAGCTACGTAGAATTTTCCATAAGTTGGAATGTCCATTTGGACTAGAATCCCTCGTGATGGGATCATGTTGATTATGATGTATGCTAGCGTAATTTGAGGGGCGAGATGCTCACAGTTACAAGCGACTCCACTGGGATAGTGGCGCAACCGCCGAGTAAACTGCAATCTAGATGCCAAGCAAAATTTGAGGGGCGAGATGCCTACGGTTACAAGCGATTCTACTGGGATAGTAGCGTAACCGCCGTGTGGACCGCGATCTATGGCAACAACCATGGCGAAATTCAAGAGAGATGTGAAATCTACAGTTACAAGCGATTCTACTGGGATAGTAGCGTAACCGTCGGGTAAACTGTGATCCATGGGGGAACGTGCTTTCCATATCCATTTTTGAAAAAGAATTTTAAAAGTATTTTCACTGGGAATTGAAGCAAGTATGTTTAGTACTTGGATATTTTTAGACCTGCGCCTGGCCAGCGTATGCCTAATGTCTGTGAGAACGAAGATGGACTTGTTAAATTTCGAGTTAGCAAGTATTTTCAAACTGTAAATAGCAAATCAATGATCTGAAATTAAAAATTTCATAATTCCTACCTAATAAACTAAGGAAGAAGATCTTTGAAATGTTTTGAAAGTCCACAGCTTTGGAAGAGATATATTATATAAAACTCTAACATGACAGATTTTAAGTTTGAATCTGAGTTTCGTAAATCAAAAATGTTGGTAAAAGACTTTTGCGTTTTGATTTTAGAAATCAATGATTGTAGAAATCAATAAACAAAAGAGAAGATAAATAAAACTAGTGAGATTAAACAAATGGAATAAACTCTATATTTATTTATTTTTAATAAGTATTGAGCTTAGTAAAAAAAAATTAGTAGGGTATAAATATTGATGAAATTTTGACAACCTTTCCTTTTCGTGGACGAAAAGTTTTAAGGAGGGAAGTTTGTAACGATCCCAAAATTTTAAACTATTTTAAATTGAAATTTGAATTAAATTTTGATTTAAATTGTGTATTTGTTTGAATTTTTCAAGTTTAAAATGGGTAGTATAAATTGGATAATAATTTGAATCGGGATTTATATTATAATAAGGAAATTTGCTTTGGATTTTAAAAATCGAATTTATCTTATTTAATTAAAATTAAAAACTTTACATTTTTGAAATTGATAAGATAGAAGCAAATGAAAAATAATATAGATGATGATTTTTTTTAAAAAATTGAGTAAGTTTTATTTATAAAACAAATGACATAAGTTATTAGAAAATAAAAGAAAAAAAATACCATACCTTATACCATATCTCTAGTACACAATATTTTATATCATCTCAACCGAAGTCGCGTACCTATCAGCCACCCTACCCTGTATTCTCGCCATCACGTACGTTGTCTTCTCCTTTTATTTTATTCAATCGTTCCTCTTTGATTTTTCATTCGCAAACCCTAAATAAAATCGAACGAAGAAAAAAAAATAATGGCGGCTCGATCTTCCTCGTCTCCAAATAGCTAAGGCTCGTTTAAATCGAAGGCGGCCTCAATTTTTCGTTCGCCTGTTCATCTAGATAGCTAGGGCTTGCTCAATTCAAAGGCGGCTGCTTCAATTTTTTTTTCGATTCGTGCTACTCGTGAAAAAGGTGAGGAATTTCATTTCTCACATCTAATTCATACCTCTAGCGTATTAGTATTTGAATCCTGTGATTTTTCGTTCGTTTTCAAGTGTTGGTTTGAGATTTATCAGACACCTTTAAGTTTTTTCTGTTTTCATGTAGTTTGTAATGCTTTCGAACTGGTTTTTTTGTGATAAAATATTGCTTGGATTTTGTTGATGTAGATTTCGTTCGTTCTACTGTCTTTGGTTTGAAATCTATTTCACGATTTTTGAACATGTTTCGTCTATGACTTCGGCATGACTTTGAGTTGCATTTCACTGCAGTTGTCTTTGCTTACCACTGATATTACTCCTGATCACTTTACTCGTACCATTCGAATTGTGATATCAGTGTTGATTTTGGAAGTTCATCCAGTAGTGTACTTTGCATATGTTGTTATCACGAGTTTCACTGCATTCATATATGTATTTGTTCACACGCGTAATCTGTCGAACTTTGTTTTCCCCTGTGGTTCACTGGTCTTCGAGACAGTCTCTGTAGGTCTGCATACTGTCAGGCCTATATTGCATGTGCATTTGGGGATATAGTTGAAAACTGATACATATCATAGTTTCATTCACTTAGCTTTCTGCATATCCTTGCTTCTTGGTTGCAGTGTAACTTGCATCTTCTCTGTTACACTTTGATCATTTGAGTTTGCTGTCACATGGGACTTGTAGTTGTTGCCGTAAGCTCTGTTGGACTTTGATGTTGTTTAGGAGTAGATTCTGGTTCCACTGTGTCGTATTTACCTTCGTTGTGTCTTGTTCTTTCGAGTTTTGGGGCTGTTGCATTATGTTGGTCTCCAGTCTGTATTCACTTGTAGTCTGCACCTCTAGTTGAGTATGTTGGCACTGGGATATAACTCGAACTGTAGTTTGGGTCTTCATTCCTTTGTAGATGTTTTCTGGTTTGCAGTCTTCCATACTGCTATGTTGTTTGCATTGACTTCATTTTTCAGTCTGCATTGGTTTGTCTCAGTTGTATCTTGGTTAAGTGCATATTGCTGAGGCTTGTGGTATCATTTGCTGCCTATGTTTATTCGAACTGGGTTGATGTTGGTTTTGGAATATCTAGTTTCATTTCATTTTAGTTGGCCCTGTGTTGAATCAACTTTGGCCATTGCATTCTGAAATCTTGAGGTTGGTTTGTCTGCACTCACTACTGCCTTTGTAGTTGGTCAATTTTGTACTGGTCTGATTTCTTGTCTGATGGTTCTGTCCACTGTTCCATTTTGTTGTACTTTACTTCTGTTTATTCAAGACTATATATGTGCATACATATGTATGTGTGTATGCATATATTCTTGAATTTAGGCTAAGTCTCTGATGTTGATATTCACTCTGGTTTCATTGTAGACTTTTACTCTGACCATCTTTGTTTTAGTCTTGGCCTCGAGCTCTTTGTCATGTGCACACTGTATTTACTTCTGACCTTCGAGCGAGTTCGTTATTGCATTTATTCACTGAACTTTGATGTTGTAGTCTGCATTCCACTGGAAATTCATTTGAGTCGCGTTGTTATCTTCTCTGTTAACTGTTGTGTTGCTTCGACCCTGATCATTTGTTCATGATGCATTTATGCACACATTTATCTTGGAGCCTGGGCAGTTGTACACTTGTTTATGCATTAATATTCATGTCTGCACTTGAAGTTTCATTTACTCTTGTTGCTTGCTGTATGGTTCCTTGTAGTATTTCACTTGAGACTGCACTTGCCATGCTATAACTTGATCTCTGTTTCATGTGTGCATTCCAGTCATACTTGTTGTCATAGTAGTTTGCACTGACCCGTTGCACTACTGCATACATGTCCGGTTGCTCCATGTTGCATTGAACCCCCCTATTTTGTATACTTGCATGATCTCTGACTTTACCATTGATGTTTACTGGTCATTCATATGTGCATTTGTTCATGTTGCCATTGTATGTCTTGGTAATGGTTTAGTTCCACTTGCAGTTCATTCACTGTTTGTAGTCTTTGTATATGTGCACTGTTGTGTCTGCACTTGTAGCTCTTGTGCACTTTGTGCCTTTTTGAACTAGTGCACTGCTGTTTTGTATGTGACTGTAGCTTGGCTTGTTGCTTCCTGGTTCATGTAGAAGTTTGTAACTTGTACTTGAGCTACTTCTGATTGCTCTCACTTTTGGAATTTCCTGAACTCTGATCGGAGATTTTTGACTTGAGTGTATTTGAATTACATTCATTAGTTGCCTTCACTGTAGTCTGGTTCATTTGGATTTGAACCTGACTTTGAGTTGTCTGCATTGCATACATGGTATACATTTGAAGTGGTGCATGTTACTGTTGCATAACTGACTTCAGATTTGATTCTCTATTTTGAATTCTAGTAACTGGTTTGAATTAGACTGACCTGTGTATTATTTTCTTTTGAATGTAATACTCGGGTCAGACCGAGTATTTTTACAGCTTGAAGATTTTCGAGCAGCGAAGTTAGAGAGAGAGAAAAGAATCACTTTAGTTTTTCAGAAGAAAATTGTATTTTAAGATATTCCGCTGTATCGGTATTAAATTGTATAAACTCTGATGTATATAAAAAGATTTATAGTAATGAAATAATATTATTATTCTGTGTTTCTATGGCTGATTCTGTTTAAACCTTATAAACTAAATAACAATTCGTCTTTTTGAACGTTTCTAGTTGGTTTAATTACCGACTAGAGGCGGTCAGAAGGAGGAATGTTACAGATAAGATCAATTAACTAAATTCTTTTCTTCTTTGGCAAATATTTGAATCATTCAAATTTAACACTCCACCTTGATTCAAATATAACAATTTCTCTTCATCACCACACCTCAACAAATTGTTGGGTCTACGGTGTCAAGCTTAATATGAATTAGTTTGGGCATTATTGCCTAAATGGAGCTTCCAAATCTTTCCCAAGCATATAAAAGGTAGTATGCACATAAGTAAACAAAATGCATACGAGCAAATACCAAAATTCTTCAATATATCCGATGTAGAAAACGAGCATGAAGATACTTAGCTTTAAGAGACCAATGGAGATTTAACGGCATGACTTTACCTTCTCCATTCCAGATTGAGTGAGGACATACTCAACATTATCTACTTCAATCTCCTCCATAAGAATTTTGCTAGACTTTCCTAAACCAACACCAGCAGACTCATCAACAAGTTCCGCAACATTCAAAGCATAAGATGAAGAATCATCGCTACAAATATGCTTACAAATAGGGCCAATTGAACCAAAAAACATTTCTGTAACTAAGCTCCACCTAAAGTCTGAACCTCTACAATCTTCTCATCAACCATTGTATGATCGGAAATACCAATATCTCTTCGAATATGAAAACAATCTGATAACTCCAAATGTGTTTGATAATTTTCTACCTTTCAATGTCATCACTTGATAGAGCATCTACCTTCAACAAAGACCTCTCTTCAAATATCATATGTCTGCTAGTCACAATTGTCCTAGTTGTTTTACACCCCAACTTATACCTCTTCACTCCTCTATTATCTAAGAAAATATGTTTGCTTTCCCTAAGCTTTAACTTATCATGTCTATCATCTTCTAAGTAAGCTAAACAACCAAACATTTTAAGAAATGAATAATCAACTGGCTCTCTTATCCATATTTCTTCTGGAATCTTCATATATAGGGCAATAGAAAGTGTATGGTTAATGAGAAAAATTGCCATAGATATTGCTTCTGTCCAAAATCTCTTTTCTAGACTAGCAATCGTTCTCAAACTCATAATTCTCTTCCATAATATTTGACACATGCTCTTCGCCACTCCATAACAATGCGACTTAACAAAAATAGAAAAATCTCTAACTACATGCTCGGATCTACAATAGTTAGTGAATTTTTGTGACATAAATTCCCTACTATTTTCAACTTTAAGAACTTTCATACACTTCCTCGGCTACTTCTATACCAAGATCTTCCACTTATAAAATTAGGCAAATATTTCATCTTTGGCCTTTAAGAAATAGACCCATACCATATTTGAGAAATCATCCACAAATAAGATGAAGTAACCGGCTCCACCTAAAGATGCAACTGGGGTTGGTCCCAACACATAAAAATAAAGAAACTCTAGGAACTCTGTAGCTCTGGTCTCCCAACATCAAATGTGACATGTTTCTTCTTCCAAAAAAAAACAATCTGCACAAGAGTTAGGCTTCGACTGATAAACACCATCAATCAACTTCAGCTTCAATAATACTTCAGGACTCCCTTCATCAACATGACCTAAACAAAAATGTTATAACTGAGTAGAATCCGAAATACTAAAACCAATAGAAACTACAAACTCTCCCAAGACTCTCTCCATGAAGCACATATATATCATCAACTCGAACCTCTTTCAACACTACAAAGGAACCCTTCACCACTCTCAAATTTTTCTCCATCTACTATTATCCCTATACCAAATCCACTAAAGCTAACTGAAACAAACTTCTACACAACATCAGAACATGGCTAAAATCTATGATAGTCCTAACAACACCATCATGCATCCTAAACCTCACACTTCCAATGCCCATAACATGAAAAGATTTGTCATTCCCTATATGAACTGCTCCGTCATCAATCTTGTTGTAACTGACAAAACATCTTCTATCTGTCGTCATATGACAAGAGGCTCTAGAATCAATCACTCAACTTGTACTCTCTGAATGTGAAATACTGGCTGAAAATAATAATGTATTACTATCGCTTCTATCTACATCCAATCTAACTACTGCCGAAACGGAAGCTTTCTCCTTCTTCTCTCCTCTTTCTAAAAGTTGGACAATTCCATATGAAATGCGCCTTCTTCTTACAATAATAGCAAACACCCTTTATAGGACCCATGAAATAGGACCTATGCATATCTCTTCTACCTCTAAGGTGCTTCTACCTTTATCTCTTCCTCTAAATGAACGAAGCTGTTGCTGAAGAACACCGTCATTAGTCTTCACCTTCCTTGTCCCAAAAACTCACTTTCTAGAAAATTTGATGATGCCATAATTTTCCATACCAATACTAAATGTATTTGCCATTGATAACTAATCTAGAATAAGACAACTAGCTCTGATACTAATCTGTTGTGCGAAATTTTAGTTAATTTGCACTAATACCAAACCGTTTTGGAATAGTTAGGCTTATGCGCAACCAAAAATCTAGCTTGTCGATTAATTATCAACCATCAATTCAATGAACAATAATCACCAAACAAAAAATAGAAGAGCAGAGAACACAGAGATTTAACGTGGTTCGGTTAGATTGCCTATGTACATGAACCCAACAATTATTCTTAATTTTACCGAAGAAAGAGAGTACAAGAGAGATTACAAAATTATATGTAGCAAAGTGGAGAGACTAACCTATAATTACAAATTGAATAATCAATTTTACTAAAGACTTGTTTAAGCTCAAAACCCCTGATTTGATTTGACAACATAAATTAGGGTTTACTGAAGAAGAGGATAATGGTGGATACTCTCTCGTACACTCACAATTATGAAGTTGAATTTCCTTCATTTAAATGGACTTGATGAAGGAGTTACTTAGAGATTAGTTGTCTGATTATCTTGAAATATTTCTAAATATTCATAATTTGATTTCTATGCAAATGGGTAAAGGTGATCTCGGATTCCATACTTTTCCTTGCTTGAATCAATCTACATCGACAATCTTTTCTTTCTCCATATAACAAACTTTGACTAATTGATTAGCTAATTAATTAGTTTCTTTTCTCCAAAAGCAATCACACTTAACTTTCATCTTTTTCTTTCCACGTATAACCTAATTGATTGATAAGAACAATTAGCTAAATTCTTTTTTTCATTGGTAAATATTTGAATCATCCACATTTAACAACGTAAACATCTAACCTAGTGGAACCACACTAAAAAGAAGCAGCAGTACCGATGGAAGAATCAACCAGGCTGGTAATTAATGCCCTAATGACTGCCTTAACTTTCAACTTGTTATGACTTTGAAAAAGAATCCAACCGTCTTAATTTTATATATATTTGACAAACATGTAAAATAATATCAACGTAACACTTACCTGAATTATGGCCACACATATTACATACCGAGCCATTTTTATTCAAATTTATCATATTCCCGTTCCAAACTTTGTCACCCATGATACATCCAACCAACCATCCAGACTAGCCTTCAATGTTAAGATTCAGATCTAACCGTCTACACTTCTGCAAAGCCCTCAACAACTTAGCTGATTTCCTACTTCCCAAATACAAATCGCGACCATGACTGCCCTTACAACCTCATCAAGCGAATCCTTCATTTGATCCCTAACATACACAGATGACACCCTCCCTTCCCTCTACTCCTTAACGTATTCCGTCTTAGGAAGCGCTCGCTAAAATCGATTTGGGCGCCATTGCTATTCTTTTTAGATTTGGACAAAGCATTTTTTTTCTCTGTTTCTTTTAAGATTTGGGTGGCGTCGCTAATATTGGGGTTTTGGGAAATGTTTTGCTTGGGTAAACTTGAAAATTACGGACTGATAGAAGGGATTTGGAGTTTTATTAGGAGAGAGAGAGGGGAGAAGATTATTGAGGTGGGGAGAAGATTAATGAGGTGGAGGTATGTACCACGTTTGGTTTGTTTGAATTTATCATTTGTAATTTTGTGAGTGTATAAAATGTGAATTGGTATGATATAAATTTTTATGGTGTCGCAAAGGCGTTGGTAAGTTTCAACGTTTTTGCGACGTCAATGTGAAAACGTCGAGAAAAAAGATAGCGTCACTAAGACGTCACGTAGCAAATTAACGATGCTTTAGTGATACCTTAATGACGACGACGTTTTTAATCAACATTGGAGATAAGTCCTACTTCTTGTAGTGTTATTAATTAACTGATTAGTGCATTAATTAATTAGTTTCATCCTCCAAATCCATTTCTTCCCACGTAAATAATTTCTTGCATTTTCTTTTAAGACATACTTGTTCTCCACCAAATATTTAATCTCGACTCAAGGAGTTACTCGATAACAAAGGTTACAACTTCCCACACGCTAAATACAATTCCATACATGGTCACATTCAAGCATCACAACATATGTCCATAAATTACCGATCAGGCATTTACATCATGCTTAGTAGCAGAGTACACAACCAGTTTCCATCTAGTAATGTCAAACACCGTACTAGCTAGCTACTTCCATGTACATATACATATTTGGAAAAGACTCGATTTCAACAAAACATCAACTCCAAAATCATCCAGGCAAGGGTTCGTTAGTAAGATGTGAAGGAGATCATCAGAGTTGCTGACAAAGCCACGGTGGATGAAGGGACAAAGTAGAAGATGAAATGTTATGAATGTGTGCACTAGCGGCAAGGAAATTAGCGTGTGCATGGATGTGTGCATATGTGTACTTCTGCACGTGCACGCATGATAGTGCAGCAGTTGTTGCACAAGTCCGATATGTATAAATCTACGGTCAAGTCTACTAGCGCACCACTTTTTGCTTTTAACACCCTGCTAATTTAAAAAAGAAATGAAATACATTCTATTTTTTCTTTTCTCACTTCATTTTATTCTCAAAATACCCTTATTTCTTTTATCTCACTCTTTCTCTTCTATTTTCTTAAAATATAATTTTACAATTATGGTAAGAAACATATGCAATGTATTTCACTACACTTGATTTAATATTATTCATAGTGCATTTCACACTAGGTTTACTAACACTCCAAATTATCATATCTTATCTATCATGAATAAAATCCTAGGAAACAAACAAGCACATAATAAGAAAATACTTGTGATTGACGTTCAATATATCTTTTCTTCATAAACATTATTTTCTTCTTCTAACCATTTTTTTTCTTCTTCAAGATTTCTATTTTCATCTTCATCCATTTTTTTTAGCGGTGAAAGAAAAAAGATAAATAGTTAAAAAAAGGAAAGTCATAATTCTTTTCAGTTCAATTTAAAAGGTTAAAACAGTTATTTATTTTAAAAAAATTTAATGGAGCTGGAAAAAAAATGGCGTGTTAACATATTTCGATTTATCTTTTACATATTTGAATTTACCTAGTTGTGCGTGAAAATTGAGTAGTTGCAAGTTGCAAAACTTTTGGTCTTAGATTGCATATAAAAGCAACTGCCACTAAACTTGTGACGTGGCATAATGAATGAATTCAAAGTCCGTCGTCTCAACTTGTGTAGTAATCGTTTCTGTTATCCATTCTCTTGCTCTTTCTTAAACTAACTTCTTCTTAGACTTCTCCTTTCTTCCTTGAATCTTCTTTTCTCTTTCTTCTCTATAATCTTAACACGATTCTACCTCACTTAAACTATCAAATGCCAATCATCTCCACCGATGACGAACACCAGAAACCAATTAAAGAAGAAGGGTCCTACCATTAAATGTGTCATGTGCATATTAGTCCAAGTATAGGAATACTGACCCTGCTGACTAAGATGCAAGTGAAGCATCCAAGGCTTATACTGATGAAATTGACAATTAGAATGTTGATATGAAGTTTATAGGTAGCACAAGATGCATGATCATAAGTTAAACTGAGAGAAACTGCAGGTCATGTTCTGCTTACAGTACACAGATGAACTATTTTTGCATAAGATAAGTAAGAAACTAAGGATGACACATGCAGCAGTAGTTGATTGTTCAACTTTGTGCTTTTTCCTGCTTTTGGCAGATATTTATATTGCACATTTATTTCATACTGTTCGGGCTATTGGTTGCACACTCCAATTCGAGTCAAGATTTCCTGTCAAGTGCCGACTATACCATAGCCATGCATTAGCTATATGTAAAACAAAATAACAGTTACTGATAAAATGTACAATGACTAGTGTAGATTTCAGTGGGATGGGTGCACACGCAACTGGGATAGTGAAATTGGTGTGGTCTAATTCCATAGGTTTTCCAGTTTTGATTTGTTCAATGAAAAATGATGTTCTCACACACACGTATGTGTGTGTATAGAGCTAGGATCAACAGCCTCTTTTATTTGACATCATTTTACAGCCTCGTGATATCAGCCACAAAAGTGCGTGTGTCTACTGTATGTGTCTGTGGGGAAGATGCATTTTATGTATCACTCCACTATTTACAATCTATTTTCATCTTCAATAAATGGTGAAAGGAAATAGAAGATATTTTTTTGTTATAGAAGAAGAAACGCCAAACATGAGCCCCAATATCCATTACAGGTTGCAAGTACTACTCTTAAATGTTAAGTGTTATGAACGCCGGAAGCCAGACACCTTAAGTTACTTTAACCACCTTGTCCATACCATGGTTAAGAAACTTTGCTCATAAATATATTATAACCTTGTAAAAAGTTGAAGAAGGCTTAGGAATGAATTATTCAAACAGTCGCCAACAATAATGTAATGTTAATCTTTTTGTTCACATGTGAATCATCAATTACAAACAATATATTACAAAACAGTGGGCAATAGACAAACTATTATGTACAAGTGTCTTCTCCTTTAATTCATTTCTGTATTAATAATTAAAATTCTCACCAAAAGGTCAAGAAAAAAATAAATCCCATGATACAATCTGCTTTGATTATATAAAAAAAAAAAACTCAAACAAAAAGGATCATGTGCAAACAAGTTCAAAAATACTAACAAGAACTCTGTATTTTTCTTTAGTCAGAAAAAAAATAATAATAATATAACAAAAATATGTTAAAAATAAAAAAACCAGTATACATATGTATATGAAAGATGATGATCATCCACTAGCTAAGACTTGATGCTGATGCCAATGCAACCGCCTGAGCCCAAACCTTCAGCCCTGCTTTCACTTCTTTTGGATCGCTTCCTATACACACAGTTCAACAATCACCGATTAAACTCTATTTTCTTTGTTATTATGAATATGGAGATGTAAAAATAATAGTACCGGGGCTGGAGATGGCAACAGGAGAACTGCCCCCACTGCTAATCTCGACCGTCCAATCAGAAGGGAGATCAATCCCCAGCTCTCTACAGGCCTTAACCTCATTGATATCCATACTGATTGTTGTTTTAGATTCATTTCCGCATGGCTTATTAATCAAAACCCTGCAGTATTCATTGTTTTCTTTAATGTTCTTTTTCTTCATCTCCCATGCTTCATCTAGCCTCCTTTCTCTTGCTCTCCTTCCCCGTCCCCCCTTCCTTCTAATTCTTGATGCCTCTGTATCGCTCGCATGATCTCCTGACCATTTCATCATTTTCTCTGGTGTTCCAGGCAGTAAAGTGGTATATTATGCATGTTTTTCATTAACATCAATATTGTTCTGATTTTTTATAACTTTCAAATTAAGGAAAATATTAACCTGTGGAGCCATCGTGTGGAAAAATGTCACTTAACATGGACGAATATTTGGTTGTTGCTGTAGTAGCGCTGGTGTTCTTATCTTCTTCTTCATCAGACATTTCTCCACCAGCTTCGCATCCATCTGATGTTTCAATTGATAGACAACTGAGCCTTAAAGAATAGTAAATTTCTTGATAATTTTCATCTATCAAGCTTTTCATGGTGTCTGCCATTAGTAACTTCTTGTTCACTTTATACTACAAATGACTATGATTGAGAAGAATGGGTAGGTACAAATTGAATGAAAGTGCTGTGCACATTTTATACATGGCTGGCGTGCCGGGCTGAACGTTAAACCTTGGTTTTTGTTATCTGCATATTTTTAACTTTTCTAATGTGTCGTCGTGGCAATCTTGTAGTGAAAGAAATTCAGCAATAAATTTTTATACTTAATTCTGTTAATATTTTTAACTTTTCTGATGTATATATTCTGACGAATGTTAATGAGAAAGGCACCGAGACATTCTTTCATGGTATCAGAGCAGTGTAAGCCTGGTAAGCCTGTTGCTGCGGACGTGGGCCTAGCACACCAAGCCCATTGTTGGAAGTGGGAGGGCGAGCCCATCCTTGGGTAGGCATAGGACACGGGGGAGCAGCCCACTGAGGCCACCCCCAATTTGCATACGGACCCCACCCCCAGAACTGTTGTCCTTGCGGGCCAGCCTTGCCGGACCGTCCACCATTGCCGCCTTTGGTCTGCTTGCCACCACCGCGACCACCTGAATTTTTCCGGCCGTGCTGAGGTTGTTTTCGACCGTTATGCTGCTGCTGCCCCTTCCATTGTCCAGAATGAGATGGAACAAAGGAGGAGCTCTCATCTTCGTTCAAAGTGGCGACCATGGCAGATTCGAAAGCCATGGTTGCCTCCTTAGCCAAGCCTGATTCCTCCAGAGTAAGCATGGATCTGGCTTGATAGAAGGAAGGGAGGGGATCACTCTGTCGGATCATAGTACCCACACCACGGTACGGAGCAGTGAGACCAGAAACAAGCTGTGGCACCAACCGGCTCTCAGACACCGGAGCCCCGACGTTCTTCAATTGATCGGCCAAAGATTTTAGCCGTTGACAGTATGTCGAAGCATTGGGAAAATTTTCCATCTTGGTGGTGGAAAAATCATGTTCAAGAGTCACTGCACGAGAATGTTTATTGTCCTGGAAAATGTCTCGCAAACGGTTCCAAGCCTCCATTGTCGTAGCATCGGGCTCAATGATGGTGTGTAAAAGGTCATTGGAAATTGTGGCATAGATCCACGACAGGACTGTGGCATCAAGAGTAGCCCACATGTCTGCATCCTCCTCGACCGTTGCCGCCTCGATTGCAGCCTTTTCCTTGTTCGTAGGAGGAATGATGTGATGGAGAACCTTGGTTGAACGTGCATGAACCTTAAACAACTCCGCCCAGGTTGAGTATTGCACGGTTTCCATCTCGAGAATTATAGGAACATGGTTCCTAATGTTAGAGACAGCAAGAGCAGGGTGAAAAGTTTTAGATTGGGACATCGTTGTCGAAGGAGACAAACAGTAGGGAAGAAAAGAGAAGGAGGAGGGCAGAAATCACAACTAGGGCGCAGCGGAAAGAGATCGAGAAAAACCCTAATGTCCTTTCGTCTCTCTTGTCCTCACACTTCTCCTCAAAATGGGAAGGCCGAACGGAAAATTCGATCTATCAATAATATCACTCGTACCCTTCTCTCACATGCATCTCTCCCACCTTCCTTTTGGCATCATGCATTACAAATGGCAACATATCTCCTTAATATTCTTCCAAGCAAACTTTTGGATAATAAGTCTCCCTTAGAAATTCTATATCAACGGGTTCCTTCCTATTCTCATCTTCGGGGTTTTGGGTGTCTTTGCTATCCTCTTATTCCATCCACTAAAATTAATAAGTTACAAGCTCGATCTACTCCTTGTGTTTTTTTGGGTTTCCCACCTAATCATCGGGGTTATAAATGCTATGATTTGTCATCCCGTCAAATTTTCATAAGTCGCCATGTCATATTTGATGAGACCGTTTTCCCATTTGCATCACTGCATACTCCCTCATCACATACTTATGATTTTTTGGATGAAGGTTTTTCTACTTATGTGTTGAATCATCTCCAACAATATGCTGCTCCCATTCGCACATCTCCAGGCCCAGCCCACGATCCTCCCCAACCGGATCTCAATAGCCCAGGCCCAGCAGCTCCTCATTCCCCACAAACTCCACCTTCAACATCACCCATCACCCACACTCCAACTACCTCACCCACGGCCAAACCAACTCCAGGCCCAGTCATGGCACCTCCATCTAATCCTCCTATTCCTCAGCCCAGTATGGTTACTAGAAGTCAGTGTGGTATTTATAAACCCAACCCAAAATACCATGCGCTACACACTGAGGTTTCGAAGTCACCATTGCCTCGTAACCCAATAGCTGCACTTCGTGACTCAAACTGGAAATTGGCCATGGACGACGAATACCATGCTCTTATGAAAAATATGACTTGGGATTTGGTGCCCCGACCTCCTGGTGTTAATGTAATTCGTTCAATGTGGATTTTTACTCATAAATTTAACTCTAACGGTGGTTTTGAGAGGCATAAAGCCCGTCTTGTAGGTGATGGAAAAACACAACAGGTTGGTATCGATTGTGGTGAAACTTTTAGTCCGGTTGTTAAACCTGCTACTATTCGGACGGTTCTCAGTCTATCTCTCTCTAAGGCATGGCCAATCCATCAGTTAGATGTCAAGAATGCCTTCCTTCATGGTGAGCTTCAAGAAACAGTGTACATGCATCAACCATTGGGGTATAGGGATCGTACCCATCCAGATTATGTTTGCCTCTTACGTAAGTCTTTATATGGGCTTAAACAAGCTCCACGAGCTTGGTATAAGCGTTTTGCTGATTATGTTTTGTCTCTCGGTTTCACTAATAGTCGATGTGACAACTCATTATTCATTTACAAAAAGGGGTCAGATATGGCGTATATTTTATTATATGTTGATGACATTATTCTTACTGCTTCTTCACATGCTCTCCGGCGTTCTATTATGGATCGTCTCAGTTCTGAATTTGCAATGAAGGATTTGGACCATTAAATTATTTTTTGGGTATTGCGGTCACTCGACATAAGGGTGGTTTGTTCCTCTCTCAACGCAAATATGCCGAAGAAATAATTGAACGTGCCGGAATGACCTCTTGTAAATCCACAGCCACTCCAGTTGACACTAAATCAAAGGTTAGTGCTACATCCGGTACTCCTATTGATGATCCTACTCTATATAGGAGTCTTGCAGGGGCTCTACAATATCTTACTTTTACAAGGCCGGATATTTCTTATGCCGTCCAACAGATTTGTCTCCATATGCATGATCCGAGAACGGACCATATGTCTGCTCTCAAACGGATTATTCGATATGTACAAGGTACTTTAGACAATGGCTTGCATTTGTACCCATCGTCTATTTCCTCTTTGGTCTCTTACACTGATGCAGATTGGGGTGGGTGCCCCGATACAAGGAGATCTACATCCGGTTACTGTGTATTTTTAGGGGACAACTTAGTCTCTTGGTCCTCAAAGCGGCAGCCCACATTATCTCTTTCGAGTGCCGAGGCCGAGTACCGTGGAGTGGCCAAGGTAGTGTCGGAATCATGCTGGCTAAGAAACCTTCTCCTCGAGTTGCATTGTCCAATAAAGAAAGCTACTTTGGTGGATTGTGACAATGTAAGTGCCATTTATTTGTTGGGTAATCCGGTTCAACATCAACGTACAAAGCATATAGAAATGGATATCCATTTTGTTAGAGAGAAGGTTGCACGTGGACAAGTCCGCATTCTACATGTTCCATCCCGGTATCAAATAGCCGATATTTTCACTAAGGGATTGCCACGAGTATTATTTGAAGAATTCCGGGACAGTCTCAACGTTGGTCAACCTCCCGTTTCGACTGCGGGGGAGTGTAAAATATAGCAAATACTTTGTCAATAAAAAGCGTAGAATTAGTCTCCTAGAATCATTCTATGTACATGATTAGTTTCCTGTAAAGTAGCCTAGGATTATGCTAATATCTGATGTATATATTCTGACGAATGTTAATGAGAAAGGCACCGAGACATTCTTTCAAATTCTGAATATTGTTCGCTCCTGCATATATACGTAACCGTACACAGTACAGGTATTAACAACTCTGCTTTATATTTAAGATTTCTTGCTGTATGAAAATTGTAATATAAAATATGAGATAAATAAGAGATGGTACCCCTCCACGTTAAGTAGCGCGGTCAGGTGGATGAGACTAGGGCATGATAACAAAACTATTAAAGTTCCATTGACACAATGATCACTCCTCGTCTTGTTTAATGAATCAATTAATATTAGTTAAATTGGTTAATACAAAATAAATGATTGTGATGAATTAAGAACATAAAATGTGATAGTTTGGATATATTCTTCATTCATGTTTGACAAGCAAAATTTGAACATCGATGAGAAATAATAGTTGAAAATTATTATCAATGAACATTCACTAAACTGAATCCAAAATCCATAGGTTACTAGAGTTCTTTTACTGGCTCGTGTGACACCTAATATTTGGAATATTTTGACATATATCATTATCATTATAAAAACTTAACACTAGGTCCTTTCCAATTTTCATTTATAAATTACATCCCTAATTTAAAAAAAATACAAAAAAAATGAAATTCGCGAGAGTATTTGAATAATTTTACTAACTTTAATATATGTTCTTAGTGTAGACGTCCATAACTCATAACCGTCGTAATACATGTCAAAGTGGTTGTTTTTAAATTTGAAAATGAGAAAAGTAAAAAGGAAAGAACTTAAAAAAGAGGAATGTAAAAAATAGTTTCGAAAAGAGAATGATGTAAAATAAATAAGTTTAGAAAACAAGGACATGTCTCTAATTTCCACCAAAATTTTTATGGACCATAAGCCTACCTATGCATGTGTTGAGGAGAGGGAAGCCACCAAGCCCCTGTGCTGGAGCAACCCACTAGGCTGGGGGAAACTAAAGTAAAATTTTAGTTATAAAGTATTTAATATAAAGATTTGTTACAAATTGTGAGTACATGATGTTTTGGTATAGTGGTAGTTTATTTGATTTGTACCGTAGTGTGTTGAGCTCAAAAGTTCATAGGGCGATCCGTTATTTCCATAAAATAAGTTTCATTGGATTTTGAAATTCTAGGGGATTTTGAAATTCTAGGGGATGGGATATCAAATTATTTGGACTGGACCTTATTATATCAAGATCTACTCAATGGGTCTTAGGTTTAATTTGATCAAGTTTTATCGGTTCAAACTATGCATTTTTATAAGCTTGATCTCATGCAACTTGAGGTTCAGTTTGTGTTATTTCGAATATGTCCAAGTAGGGTAGTGTAATAACGCTATTCACTACAACAAAAATACTCTATTACAATGCCCTTTTTACAACGGACATTGGTTGCCCGTTGTAATAGAAGGCTATTACAACGGTCCATTCGGACCCGTTGTAAAAGATGTCATATACAATGCCCTTTTTACAACGGGCATTGGTTGTCCATTGTAATAGAAGGCTATTACAACGGTCCATTCAGGCCCGTTGTAATAGATGCCAACTTTACAACGGTCACAAAATGCCCGTTGTAAGATGTGCCAATTTTACAACGCATATTACGCCCGTTGCAATATATAAAACTAGAAGCGCTATTTATAATATAAAGGAGCCGGCCCAACTAAAAATTATTCCCCTGTTAATTTTTATATTATCTTCGGCCTGACTCATTTGGGAAAAATGGCAGCTTTGCTCTTCGTTCGTTCCTCTTCAATAAGTTAGGGTTTTGTGGCGCCGCTTCAATTTGTCGATGATGCTTCGAATATTTTCCTCTATCAGTGATTGCCTACGGCTGCCTCAATTGGGTCGAGTTCGATTATCAAAAACGGTATGCGATTTTTTCCTTTTTTCGATATTGATTCTGCTCGACCTTTGATTCGAGTTCAATTCTAGAAATTGTTTTACTCGTTTCGCATTTCCCAGATTTAATTTGTCTGGTCTTGGGTATTCGAAGCTTGGGTGCGGGTGGTGGCGATGAGGATTTGGATGCGAGTTGTAGGTGATTCTCTGTTCAATTCGACGATTGGTGAAGAGTTCGAGTTCGGTTGAGGATGGATTAGTCTTTGGGTTGTTCGCGGTGATGTTGAGGATGAAGGAAGAACTGCAATGGTGTTGCGGTGATGCTCGAGTGCTGCGATGTGATGTAATGTTGTGGTCGAGCATAGTGGTTCGTATATGGTGTTATGGGAGGGTTGACAGCAGTAATTTGGAGATGTTGAAGGGTTGAAGTGGTGAAGGGTCTGTCTGGTGGTTTGAATGACAGTTGTACCTGACAGGAAGAGGAGCAGTATATAGGTAGAGGGGTTACAAAGGCATCACTGAATAATAGATTAGTAAGTTTTACTTATTGTATTCCTCTTATATAGATTGTTCCAGATTAAGATGATTCGCTGATGCTATTTTTTTTGCTTCATCAGTGACTTATACTCTTGTTTTTAATGTTTTATTTTTGCATGCTATTGTTTCAGGATTTTGTTTGATGACTGGATCATGCGTGTTCATTATTCCGTTTGTAAGTTATAATATAATCCAAAACAACCATATTATAACACCGAACTAACTAGCATATTATAACAACCATATTATAACACTGAACTAACTAGCAAATAATATTGAAAGTTCATTATTTTGTTGATTTATGAAAATAGTTGTATGTGTGTGACTCATAGTGCCTAAAGACCGTTTCAGGTTTTTTTGGGACATTTGTAAAATTGTAGCTAGACTTCTGTACCATATAATTTATCAAATTGATATTTGTAAGATTGTAGAAGATGAGTTTTACACAAGTTCGATATGATTGATATATTTTTTCTGTAATATTCTAAAAATATGTATAATGTTAAAGTTCAGACTTCCTTTCATAATTGTATTAAAATTTAAAAGTTCTACAATATTCTCAAGCAATTTTTATGTTTTTAATTTACTACAACTACGAAAATATATAAATGATAACTTCAATATGTGAGTTACATATATATTTGGCTGGTTAATGTGAATATAAGGGATGTTGTTGCTTGGGAAATTGTGGCTAGAGGGGATGAGATGTCAGGTAAATTTTAAGGCAAAGTAGGGGTTAAAGAAGAGTTAGTGGGATACAAATTATGATTAACTTTGTCAGCGAATTCATTTGCCTGGGTTTGCTATTTTCATAATATAGGTTCTTTAGTGTTTATATAATATATTCAGTTTCATAATTGAAAAAATTATAGTTTTTGGTCGGTAGTTAGTGTTAATGGTCTTCTTTCACAGGCTAGTTTCATCTTTTGCTATTGCCACTTTATGTTTATGATTTCATTTGGTATTTGTATTCTTCTTATTGGTTTGCCAAATTTGGTAAAAGAACAAATTCTACATGCATGTGATATATAAAATTAGTTTAGTGAGAATGCATGTAGCCTTATATGCATCTTCATTTATTACTAAGTTGTTATGCTAGTACTTGACTAATCCTTTAAATTTAGTAAAACAAAACCAATATACTGTATAGACAAAAATACCATTGGCTTTGAAATTTGGAAATTATTTATGTAATGTGAAATAAACGTAATTATAAAACACACACAGACATATTATTGTTTGTATGTTACATGTAATTAGTATGAATGTTGGATGTTGAAATTCTAATGGGAAACAAAAGGAGAAATAAGTTCATGACACTACAATTAAGCATGGATAAAAACAAAATAAAAGAGGCAAATTATGTAATACAGGATAGAAGTAATCAATACAAATTAAAAAAAAGATGGTAGAAAAAAATTACCGAGTTAAATAATATATTTATCTTATCACTTAAAAAATAAATATTAATGCCAATAAACTGACTATAAAAAAGGCATAAATAATCCCTAATCTGTACTTTTTGTGGCTCCGATATCACATTAAAAATTATGCAGATATTGAAGAGAGAAAGTGCTTTATTATCTCAAATGATTATTGCATACAAAACTGATCATTGGTTCATGCTTATATACGGAAATACAGTAGCTTATTACATTGTTGGCTAGGCCTAATATGGTGCAGCCTGTATAATGCTTCTGATCTCTATGATTTTCATGTAAGTTGTTTGAAATAATCTCCATCCAATTTAATCTTTTTATATACCCGTTTTCATATTACCGTATATTAATTGTACTGAGCAAATGGTTTATACATGACAGGGTTATACATCTGCATCCAATATGTTTTCGATGGTCCATCAGTTTGATCATGCACCTTATACTGGACCGAAGGTATAACTATACATTACACAACTTCCATTTTTTTTAAAAATAAAAAATAAAATAATAATAAGCTTGCTTGTTGTGTGCTTTTTTGCTTGTATATAAAAAAAATTGCAGGCTTTTGTTAGCGAATATGTCGTGCATGGAGTGGATGCTGGGTCTGGAAGCCTTTTAGCAGCATTGGCAGAAGCAGCTTTCCTTATTAGGCTAGAAAGAAACAGGTACATACATATTTTTAGAAACATAACATATGTGTCTATGATATCCAGAAAAATAAATATGTAGTATATACCCAAAGAACTCCTATGTGGATAATGCATATGCTATATATTTAGCATTTGACTGAATATGGTCAAATTTGGAAAAGGAAAAAAAGGAAATCCATTTAGTTTACATACTATTTTAGTTTATTGGCTAGTGACTCTCTCATAAATTTTACTGTACTGATGCTGTGGAAATGGCCAGCTATGCACCACTATTCAGTCTAGTTACTACTATTCAGTCTAGTTACTCGAGCTCATTGGTTGCCTCTGCAACTGCATGGCAGAGTTCCAAAAATTCTAATACATAAAAATAAAGGTTACATTTTTTTTTCTTTCTATTTATTGTTGAAAAGATTGATCTTTATATATTTATTTAACACTTGATATTTGGTTAAATATATATGCTTTAATAGTATGTTTTAATTTGGTGTAAATTAAAGTCCATCTATTCTGAATAAAAATATGTTAAATATACAGGTTGTGAACTACGGAAGCGATGTTGTTAATCTTAATATAACGGTGTACGGATTACAAAATGCTATCATTAGCTCATCTGGTGCGACCAAAACAGTTCTTACCTCGGGTAATTTGATGGATGAGAATTCATTCAGTGCACCAATGAAGGTAAATAGAATTAACAAGTTAATATTTTTGTTGATAGTTAAAATCAAATAGTATTTGCAACAATCTGACTATACCGGAGAATTGGGTTTTAATCAATGTAATGCATAATGTAGGGTAGTGGTTGTGGTGATCAGGGATGAAGAAGTGGCAATGCAGTTTTGTTCAATGGTGGAGGTTTAGGTAATGATTGATTAGTATATGGCAATGATATGTAGAGGATGCAGAGGGGATATGAAATGTAGTTATGATAGAGGGAGGTGCAGCAGTGTGGATGAATTATTGCCAAAGGAGATGGGAATGTGATGTATGTACGCTTGTCGTAGAATGTAGGAAATTTGTGAGTGAATGAAGTATTGTATGCAGTAGTTTGGATGATGTGGATAGTTGTGGTATGAGTAGATGGATGGTATGGGCAAGCAGTTTGTGTGGTTGGTTGGGATGTTGGGGGTGGTGACTAGCAGGGGATTGAAGTGGTTGTTCTGATGAGGTTGTGGTGGATGTAAAGGCGGTGGCAGAGGTGATGAAGCACAAGGTAGCAATTGTTGTATGAAGTTTGGTAGTAAGGATTTTGACGTGCAAGTGGATGTTTGAGGCAGTGATTGGTAGAGGAGGTAGCTGGTGGTAGCAGATTGATGTACAGAGAAGGGTTGCAGAGGGGTAATTGTAATGGAACAGTTGATGGAGGAGGTTGCAGTAGTTGGGAGGAAGTGATATTGGGCTGTTACGTAATTATAAATGAAGTAATTATGCAGTATTAGGCTGTTACGTAACTAGTTGTCATGTGTATATTAGAACTATGTCGATGTAAACTTATATAACTTTTTGGAATGTGTTGGAATTTTATGACTCTAGCTTTTAGTCTTTTCGTATGTGATTTTGGTTGTTTTATGATAATATTTATTACTCGTTAAATTATTCATTATTGGTATGGATGTAGTGCATGGATGCTGCTGTAATTTTTTTTAAAATTTGCATTTATTTTGCAACGGTCAGAAACCGTTGCAATATCATGTATTACAACGGGCTATGCCAGTTGTATTATAGTCTTTTACAACAGGCTTTAATTGTTGTCATAGAGCCTATTGCAATGGCCCATGACCGTTGTAAAAAGATGTATTACAACGTTCATTGTCCGTTGTAAAATACGGTAGACCTATTACAACGAGGCCTATTACAACGGGCGCATGCCCGTTGCGAAACCCATATTACAACGGGCATTGCCCGTTGTAAAATGGTTGTTTTGTTGTAGTGATTACTATGTTTTTCTGTCAAATCTTTCGGGTTTGATCGAATCAGATTGGATTTGATTGATTCTTTATCGTATCTTTAGTTACTTATATCTGATCCAAGATTAATAGGGTTGGCTCGGGTTCAAGTCTGGTTCGGGACTTGTTGGAGCAATTTGCATTTGGGTTTGTGCATGACAATTCTAATTTTCAACCTTAAACTCAAGTATATGTGAGTGTGCATGGGATGTTCATGTGAATGGACTGGAGTACGAATGCCTATCTGTAATATTAAGTAGATTTGCTATAAGAATATACGACTAGGGCAGAAAATAAATTAAGCGTACACGGATGCATGGGAATATTGGTACATTTGTCAATCAAAAACGATATTGTAGATTTAGTGAAGGGCTAGATTTTTCTTAGGAGTTGTAAATATCTAATATACTGCGTTATGCTTAAATAGGTCAAACATGATAATTAACTTTAATCTCGACCCCCTATCTCTTAACCAAATACGTTTTCCTCTTATTTCCTCATTATAATTGGCTAAGTAAACAAGTTTTAATCAAACATGGGATCTAGATGTCGAAATATAAACCAATTCAAGTGTGTTAACTTTTCAATCAACATACAATCATTCATATACAGAAGCATATACATATATATATATATATAGACACACACACACACATGACATCCATAAAGCAAGGAAAGATCATCACTTGTAAATAATTACTTAAGCAGTTCGACTACATTTCAAGTCATCAACAAAACATCACATATTCCATTTGGTTCAAGCGAGAACCAAACAAAACTACATTATCTCCAAACGCTTATAAACCCAAGCAACTAACAAATATTATTAGCACAAGTAATAAAGTTTAAATCTTGGATTTTAAAAGTGAGATTTACTCACCAAAATCAACATGAATACAAATCAAAGCTACTATAACTTTGCACCAACACACGGACTTAGTTTTTCTTTTCAAAAAGTTGCCTTTAAGAACTTCGAGAAGTGGAGATGGGCTCGACCTAGGTGTGTATGGGCTCGTCCATGCTTGAGGAGGGTGTGGCCTAGGAAGAAAAATGGGTTTTTGGACTTTGTTTCGAAGGGTAGGAGATGTAGAGAAGAAAGAAGGTGTTTTTACCCAAGTTAAAGGATTTAAAGTGGAAAATGCAAAGATTTTTAATTTGAAAATTTTAAAGAAGCCATGATTAAGTAAGCGATAAGCTTGGAAAAGAAGGAGATAAGTATTTGAAAATGAAGAAAGTGGAATAAAATAAAAAAGGAAAAAAAGTTGTTTTTATATAAAATGAAACATAGGAAATTACCAATTTACCCTTGGCCATTACCCTCCATAACAAGATGCCACATCACCTCCAACTTCCTCCCTTGCACACACCACCCATCTCCTCCCTCACTTCTCCATCACTTCATCTCTTAAATCATGTACTTGATGTATTATCTTTAGCAATATTTTCTTTTCAAATTTTAAAAGAAAAGTCAAACTCACTTTATTTACTTAAGTATAAATTTAAACTTATTTAACTCTAACCACTTCCTTAACCAAAGCATGTGTTATTTATATATGTATGTATGTATGTGTGTGTGTGTGTGTGTATTATATGCATCATGGTCCGACAATTTTTAGACGATGAAAAGTTGGAAATCGGAAAAACGATTTTAGGTCACATTTTCGATTTTTCTCCAAACTATCTATTTTTGTAAACCAAATTTTAAAACAACTTCACCAACACTAGTTATTACTTAAAAGAGGTCTATTTGAGTTATAAAATCCATTAATTAGTTTAAATATATATAAAATATTCATATTAAAAGTAATTAAATTACGGGTCCTTGTACTCTCGCCTCATAAAAGAATTTCGTCCCAAAATTAACACACAAAAAGATAACTCAAAAAAACTCAAAAGAGCATATATTATATATGATGAAATACATACAAAAAATACATATAAGCAACTACAACATAAATGGTGAGTACACATCCACACAACAATCAAACTATTACTCTATCATCAACTCGGGATAAGCCTCCCTCATATTTTCTTTAGTCTCCCAAGTGCAGTCTCTGGAATCTTCACTCCACTGAACTTTAACCAATCTTACGAACTTATTGCGTAATTGTTTCACATCTCGATCAACAATGTGAACTAGATGTCTTATCATGATCAAGTTCGGTTCTACTTCCAAATCCTCTTGAACATATGGCTCAACAATAAGGTATGGGTCATACACATACTTCCTCAAATGTGATACATGAAAAACATTATGGATTCCCGACAATCTTTCTAGCAACTCAACTCTTTAGGAAAGCGGCTCAATCCTCTCAAGAATCTGAAGAGGTCTAACATATCTAGGCACCAACTTCCTTTCTCTTCCATATCATACTACTCCTCTAACCGGGAAGATCTTCACAAACACAAAGTCTCCAACTAAAAATTCCAAATCCCTTCGCCTTCGATCGACATAGCTTTTCTATCTATCTTGAGCTTCCATCGTCCTCTTTTTAATCACATCAACCTTCTCTGTGACTTCCCGAATCATATCAGGTCCAAGCACTAATGGATCCCCGGTTCCTACCCAATATAATGGTGATTTACAAGGCCATCCATAAAGAGCCTCTTAGGGTGTCATGCCAATGCTTGCCTGATAACTGTTGTTATATGAGAATTCCACTAAGTGAAGATGATCCTCCTATAATCCTCCAAAGTCCAAGATATATGCTCCTAAAAGATCTTTCAAGACTCGGTTCGCTCCATTTGTTTAACTATCAGTTTGAGGATGATATGTTGTGCTCAAACTTAGGTTTGCTCCTAAATCTACTTGTAACGCTTCCCAAAACTGATTGGTAAAGATTGGATCTCGATCACTTACAATGCTAATTGGAACTCCATGCAATCGAACAATCTACCTCGTATAAATCTCCACCAAACTTGTTGCAGTCCTAGATGGTTTAATTACCCTTCCCTGATCTGGGCAAACCATCTATAAAATCCATTGATACTTGCTCCTATTTCCAATTTGGAATCTCCAGTGGTTGTAGTAATCCAGCAATTCTTTGATGATCACCTTCTATTTGCTGGCAATTCGCACATCTGATAACAAAGATTGAAATATCCCTATTCATCCCTGTCCACCAAAATACCCGCTTCATACCCCGGTACATCTTAGTAACTCCAGGGTGGATACTTGACTCGGATTGATGGCATTATGCTAAAACTTCTTGCTTAAGACCAACAACATTTGAAACACATATCCTTCTATTCATCCGCTGTATATACCACGATGATCAATCTCAAAGCTTGAATACTTTCCTTTGCCTATATTTTTGATGATCTCCATTAAGCGACTATCTTCCCTTTGCTTACTTGCAATCCTTTCAAGAAGAGTCAGAGTAACTTTCAAAAGGGCCAAGACTGCATTCCTACTCAGAGCATCCACTACTACATTAGCTTTTCCCGGTATATATAAAATATCCAAGTCATATGCCGCAAGAAATTCCAACCAATGTCGCTGCCTCATATTCAAATCCTTTTGCATGAAAAGATACTTTAAGGACTTGTGATCTATGAAGAGGTCAAACTTCTCACCTAATAAGAAATGCTTCTACATGTTTAATGCAAACATCACAGCTAATAACTCCTAATCATGTGTTGCATAATTCCTCTCATGAGACTTCAGCTGCCTACTAGCATAAGAAATAACTCTCCCGTGTTGCATCAAATCCGCACCCAAACTGATACAACAAGCATTTGTATACATGGTCAACTCTTCACCTCCATTTGGAATAGCTAGAATTTGAGCGCTTATCAACCTCTTCTTTAACTCAATGAATGCTTCTTCACATTTCTAAGTCAAAATAAAATTATCATCCTTCTTTGTTAACTAGGTTAGGTGTGAGGCGATCTTGGAGAAGTCTTAGATGAATCTCCTATAATATCCTGCTAAGCCTAAGAAGCTTCTAACATCCATTAGAGTCTGCAGTGTCTTCCAATCTCAAACAGCCGCTACCTTTTTTGTATGAAATGAAATACCATCCCATGACACAACATGCCCGAGGAACTTTACTTCCGATTGCCAAAATGACACTTCGAAAATTTAGCTTTCAAAACATGTTTCCTTAAAGTTTCCAGGACCACTTCCAAATGTTGTTTGTTTTCTTCCTCGGTCTTAGAAAATAAGGATATCATCTATAAAGACCAACACAAATTAAATACGCACATCTCTGAAAACTCGATCCATAATATCTACAAAATAAGTTGGTGCATTGGTTAGCCCAGAAGGTATAACCAACCACTCAAAAAAACAATCCGGTCCCCTAAATGCTATTAAGGGTATACTATCTTCTACTATCCTTAATTGGTGAAATCCTATAGCAAGATCCATTTGGAAGAATAATTTAGCACCATGAAGTCGGTCAAACATATCGTCTGTACGGGGTAAGGGATACTTATTACGAATTATCTGCTTGTTATGCTTACGGTAATCCACACGAAGTCTCAATAATCTATCCGACTTTGCAACAAAAACTATAGCTGCTCCCGAACATTAGTGTCTTAATCTAATTAGTCCTTTTCTCAACAAATCATCTATCTGGTTCCTTAACTCCTGCTTCTCTCTTGGGGCCAGATTAGGGATAGGTTGAATAAAAGATTTCCAACCGGGAATCAAGTCAATATGAAACTCAATCTCTCGATGTGGAGGCAGACTGTTACTTCTTCAAAAATATCAAGGGAATTCTTAACAATCAATATTGATCCCAACCCTTCCTGGGATGAATCAGGTGCATACAAGAAACTACTCATTTGCTTACTTGGCTTACCATAGGTTATATTTTCCAATACCCTTTCGGAAATTGTTTTCGATGGTACCCTTTGCTTTATGTAGTCCAGAATAGCTCCATACTTTGTTAACCAATCCATACTGAGTAAAAAATCAAACCCTCTAAAATCCAGAACAAATAGGTCACAAAAGAAATAGTGTTTTAGGTAAATAACTTGTAAATTTTCACAAATCAAACACAGATTAGTTATACCACCTATGGGGTTAGACACATAGATAGGGGTTTCTACGATTCTTGGGGAAAGTTGCAATTTATTCACCAATTCTTTGGAAATAAAACTATGGGAAGCCTCAGTATCAAATAATACTCAAACTAAAATGCCATTAACATATAAAGTACCTTCAAGAACACCTTTCCCCTTCACATCCTTTGAAGTTGATGGTTCCTCCTTGATAGCATAAACTTTGACTTGTTGTCCCTTCGTCATCGGTGGACAATCCTTTACCATATGCCCTGATTAGTGACAACTAAAGCATAGTGTCTTCTGAATCATCAGAGAAATAGGCTCTACCTTGTGAACCTTGGGATTCCTATAGAATTTCAAAATGTGACCCTTCCGATTACAATTGTGATAAGTAACATTCTTGTATAATTTCTCCTTAGCCCCTCGATTTGGCTTTCCTTATTGATTAAACTTCATCTTATAAGGTATGGGTCATACACATGCTTCCTCAAATGTGATACATGAAAAACATTATGGATTCCCGACAATCTTTCTAGCAACTCAACTCTATAGGCAAGCGGCTCAATCCTCTCAAGAAGCTGAAGAGGTCTAACATATATAGGTAATTACTTCCTTGCTCTTCCATATCATACTACTTCTCTAACCGGGGAAATCTTCACAAACACAAAGTCTCCGACTAAAAATTCGAAATCCCTTCGCCTTCGATCGACATAGCTTTTCTGTCTCTCTTGAGCTTCCATCATCCTCCTTTTAATCACATTAACCTTCTCAGTGACTTCCCGAATCATATCAGGTCCAAGCACTAATGTATCCCCGTTTCTTACCCTATATGATGGTGATTTACAAAGCCGTCCATAAAGAGCCTCATAGGGTGCCATGCCAATGCTTGCCTGATAACTATTGTTATATGAGAATTCCACTAAGTGAAGATGATCCTCCAAAGTCCAAGATATATGCTCTTGAAAGATCTTCTAAGACTCGGTTCACTCTGTTTGTTTGACTATCAGTTTGAGGATGATATGTTGTGCTCAAACTTAGCTTTGCTCCTAAAGCTACTTATAACGCTTCCCAAAATTGACTGGTAAAGATTGGATCTCGATCACTTACAATGTTAATTGGAACTCCATGCAATCGAACAATCTGCCTCGTATAAATCTCCACCAAACTTGTTGCAGTCCTAGACGGTTTCATTACCCTCCCCTGATCTGGGCAAACCATCTATAAAATCCATTAATACTTAATACTATTTCCAATTTGGAATCTGCAGTGGTTGTAGTAATCCAACAATCCTTTGATGATCACCTTTCATTTACTGGCAATTCGCACATCTGCTAACAAAGATTAAAATATCCCTATTCATCCATATCCACCAAAATACATGCTTCATACCCCTGTACATCTTAGTAACTCCAGGGTGGATACTTAACTCGGATTGATGGCATTACGCTAAAACTTCTTGCCGAAGACCAACAACATTTGAAACACATATCCTTCCATTCATCCGCTGTATACCACGATGATTAATCTTAAAGCTCGAACACTTGCCTTTGCTTATATTCTTGATCATCTCTATTAAGCGACTATCTTCCCTTTGCTTACTTGCAATCCTTTCAAGAAGAGTCAGAGTAACTTTCAAAAGGGCCAAGACTGCATTCCTACTTAGAGCATCCGCTACCACATTAGCTTTTCCCGGCATATATAAAATATCCAAGTCTTATGCCGTAAGAAATTCCAACCAACATCAGTGCCTCATATTCAAATCCTTTTGCATGAAAAGATACTTCAAGGACTTGTGATCTATGAAGAGCTCAAACTTTTAACATATTAAGCAATGCCTCTACATTTTTAATGCAAACATCACATCTAATAACTCCAAATCATGTGTAGCATAATTCCTCTCATGAGGCTTCAGCTACCTACTAGCATAAGCAATAACTCTCCCGTGCTGCATCAAAACCGCACCCAAACTTATACAACAAGCATTTGTATACACGGTCAACTCTTCACCTCCATTTGGAATAGCTAGAATTGGAGAGCTTATCAACCTCTTCTTTAACTCAATGAATGCTTCTTCGCATTTCTAAGTCAAAATAAAATTATCATCCTTCTTTGTTAACTAGGTTAGGTGTGAGGCAATCTTGGAGAAGTCTTGGATGAATCTCCTATACTATCTTGCTAAGCCTAAGAAGCTTCTAACATCCGTTGGAGTCTGCAATGTCTTCCTATCTCAAACAGCCGCTACCTTGTTTGTATCAAATGAAATACCTTCCCACGACACAACATGCCCGAGGAACTTTACTTTCGATTGACAAAATGACACTTCGAAAATTTAGCTTTCAAAACATGTTTCCTTAAAGTTTCCAGGACCACTTCCAAATGTTGTTTGTTTTCTTCCTCGGTCTTAGAAAATAAGGATATCATCTATAAAGACCAACATAAATTTAATACGCACATCTCTGAAAACTCGATCCATAAAATCTACAAAATAAAAGGGTGCATTGGTTAGCCCAAAAGGTACAACCAACCACTCAAAAAAACAATCCGTTCCCCTAAATGCTATTAAAAGTATACTATCCTCTACTATCCTTAATTGGTGAAATCCTATAGCAAGATCCATTTGGACTAATAATTTAGCACCATGAAGTTGGTCAAACTTGTCGTCTGTACGGGGTAAGGGATACTTATTCTGAATTATCTGCTTGTTAGGCATATGGTAATCCATACAAAGTCTCAATAATCTATCTGACTTTGCAACAAAAACTACAACTGCTCCCGAACTTGAGTGGCTTAATCTAATTAGTCCTTTTCTCAACAAATCATATGTCTGGTTCCTTAACTCCTGCTTCTCTCTTGGGGCCGGATTAGGGGTAGGTTGAATAAAAGATTTCCAACCGGGAATCAAGTCCATATGAAACTCAATCTCTCGATGTGGAGGCAGGCTGTTACTTCTTCAAAAACATCAGGGAAATTCTTAACAATCAATATTGATCCTAACCTTTCCTGGGACGAATCAGGTGCATACAAGAAACTACTCATTTGCTTGCTTGGCTTACCACACGTTATATTTTCCAATACCCTTTTGGAATTGGTTTTCAACACTACCCTTTGCTTTATGTAGTCTAAAACAGCTCCATACTATGTTAACCTATCCATATCGAGTAAAAAATCAAACCCTCTAAAATCCAGAACAATCAGGTCACAAAAGAAATAGTGTTTAAGGTAAACAACTCGTAAATTTTCACAAATCAAACACAGATTAGTTATACAACCTATGGGGTTAGACACATAGATAGGGGTTTCTACGATTCTTGGGAAAAGTTGCAATTTATCCACAAATTCTTTGGAAATAAAACTATGGGAAGCCTCAGTATCAAATAATACTCGAACTAAAATGCCATTAACATATAAAGTACCTTCAAGAACACATTTCCCTTTCACAACCTTTGAAGTTGATGGTTCCTCCTCGATAGCATAAACTTTGACTTCTTGTCCCTTCATCATCGGTGGACTATCCTTTACCATATGTCCTGATTAGTGACAATTAAAGCATAGTGTCTTCTGAACCATCAGATAAATAGGCTCTACCTTTTGAACCTTGGGATTTCTATAGATTTCGAAATGTGACCCTTCCGATTACAACTGTGATAAGTAACATTCTTGTATAATTTCTCCTTAGCCCCTCCACTTGGCTTTCCTTATTGATTAAGCTTTATCTTATTCTGGTTACATCCCACTCACAAACATCTCATTTTTCTTAAGAGGAATATCAATCATTCCGGGCTAAATCGCGATAACTCATTAAACTTTGTTTTATATTCCGATACTGATAATTCTCCTTGCTTAAGATCCAAGAAACTCCTATACAGACGGGTCTTTCCTGCAGTGGGTATGAACCGGTCTTCGAACACCTCCTTAAAACTAGCCCAAGAAGAATTATCATCCAGAACATTCACTGTAATGGAGTTCCACCATGTTGTAGCCCCATCTTGTAACTACCAAGATGCTAAGAAATGCTTCAGCTCATTTGAAATATCCAGCACGTTGAAAATCCTCTAGCAAGAACGAAGCTAAGCTTGGACTTCGATAATAGATTCCATGCCCTTAAACGGCTTTCCTCACAGATTAGTATAGTCATTGCACAAAGCTACAAAGTATACACGGGGCTGCATTGGTGCTGCCTCTTTAACTATTCTAACACTTCCAATATTTGGAGCTCGACCATTGGTGGTCGTGGTGCTACTAGCTTCTCTACCCCATCTTGCTCTATTACTCATTGTTACTACCTGGATATAATATGATAAATTTAGAATACTTAGACGAGATAATCCTAAGGAAAAGAGTACCAAATCAAACATATCAAGCTGATCAAAATAATTCGAATATATATATATATACATACACACACACACACACACACATATATATATATATATATATATATGGAAAAAAGTAAAAATACGTGCTCTCATAGACTAAACTCATTCTAGGGTATTAATAACCCTGTCTCTAATGAGTTGACAGCAACTAAGGCCTAAGTGTTTGCTCAACCTAAGCTCTGATACCATGTGTAACGATCTGCCTTTCTTACTCCTAAGACGACACTTAATACATGCTTGGTATTCATATGCCGATCATATAGGTGCGAAAGACAGTCATTGGGGTAAAAGGAAAAGTAAAGACAAGAAGAAAGAAACATAGAATTTCACAACGCATGGAAATCATATATAACAGAATATAAGATAGTACATATTGTCACTTCCAAAATGGAACATCAGAGTCACTACAGGTACTAACTTCAGCTAAAGACAGTTATAACTGCTTGCCTCTACAATGCTGATACATAATATACACCCATAGCGAAAATAAAATAGATAATTAGATATCGTCGAAACCTTCTTCTTCATGCTCCTCCAAGATGCATCTGTAAGAATCTGGACTACTTGGCTACTCATACAAATTTGAGTACCCAAGAGTTTTAGGAAAAGAAAGAAAAAACTCTAGGTCAGACAAGAGTTTGGTGTGAGTAAACTCGAAACAACTGATGTTTCACTTATAAAACATTTTAAAAATAAAATTCTCTTGTAAGACCATGTCGCACATAAACGCAGATAGGTTTTTACCTTACGATAACCGAAACATTTCAGTAGAAAATCTAGTGATATTATTTTAATCAATGAAGTTTATTCTCCTGAAAATGATCCTCCTTGGAATTTCAGTTTTAACAGAATTTTAGTTGATTCAACCCTTAGGCAACTTTCTTTACTTTATGCCAGATTAAATCTTTATAATATTGATAATGATAATGATTTTATTAGTTGGGAATGGGATAAGAGTAAGAAATATACTTCTAATTCTTTCTACAGATTTATTAATTTTTCGGGTACAATAAACAACTCTTTTAAATATATGTGGAAATTTAATGCTCCTTCTAAATCCAAAATTCACATGTGGTTAATACTTCATGGAAAACTTAATACAATAGAATTTTTAAAGAGAAAAAACATTCAAAATGATAATAAATGTTATTTTTGTAATCCGCATCTTGAGGACATTAATCATATATACTATGATTGTTTGGATTCTAATTACATCCTAATTAATACTCTTAAAATTTTTAACTTTAATATAATAACTAAAATTTCGGATTGTGAGTTCTACTGGAATAATTATAGATTCAAGTTCAAAAAGAATATTAGATTTTTACTAGACACTTTATTCATTATTATTAGTTGGTTTATTTGGTTTGAAAGAAATCAAAGAATTTTTAATAATAATAATAGTCATTTTAACAAATTGATTTTTACAATTTCTTCATTTTGTTTTAATTGGATTTCTAATCCCAAATATAAATTAGCTAAAACTATCCTTTTCAAACGGTATCTTAACAAGGTTAGTCATAATATTAACTTTTTTAAACACAACAATAATTTTTTTAACATTAATAATAGTATTATTAATTTTTTCTCAAACTTATATGATGATTTCACTTTTAATCATAACTTACTTATGATTAAAGGTTCATAAGATAGATCTGTCTCAATTTTTGTACTAGTCTCTGTTTGGTATTAGTTACAGGTAATTTAATTCTTTTGTTATTGTCTAGATAGTCTTATTTAGGTTTTTATTTCCTACCTTATAAATACATATATATGTATATTAATTATATAAATATACATATATATATATGTATCATTCTTATTTTTTTTCCTTAGTTATTTTTCAGATACAGGTATGGGCGATAGGATATCAGGTTCATTTTGCAAGTACTCATGTCTTCAGATTGCAGGATATCAGATTGTAGAGAGGTCATCAGAGCAGAGTTTCTTCACCAAGGACTACTAGCAGTTTCTCCTCAGATATAGGATACTGCTATCTTCATTATGGAGTATTATTTTAGGAGGATCTATTATTCAGTTTGGCACTCCTTCCTCTTGTTCAGAGCCTTCAGAGCGGTTTCTCTATTCAGCAGATCCACTTCAGAGTAGATGCTTATTCATCCCTTCTGATCCAGATGTTTGGAGCTTCCTTATTATTTTGTGACGTCATCTAGTAGTTTTGATTTTTTCTTTTGTTTTTAGGTACTTCTAACACCTTAATATCGGGCGGTGGCCATGCCGGAGCTTGATATCGGGGTGTGATGGGTGGTGGCCTTGCCGGAACTCATCTTAGGAGTACCTGAGATTTGATATATGTATTTAGTTTTTGTTACCTGTCAGGCATGTTGGCAACACCTTATGTCCGTGATATATATATTCACATGTGTGCTCTCCTCTATTCGTAGAGGATCACACATTTTTCTCAAAAAAGCTAGTGATATTATAATAATGTTTAGGGTTCAAAATAAATATTTAATCTTCACTGAAATGGTTACATTAATTACATTCTAGCATATTAGGTATATACCTAAGTCCGTAAAGGCACATATTAGAAAATGGATTCCATACAATGAAAAGGTAAGGGTCTACCTTCCGTACAGTACACCTCTATAGAAAATGAACCGAGGCTACAAAACATTTGCACCTCTGCTCTCAAACGGACCTACCCCTTCCTAGATAGTACCAAATATGATCATTCCTTAGTTGCGATCAACAACCAAACCGGGTCCCAAGCATACATAAATCCATAAATACTAATCTAGATCAGGCAATGATCATACCCTAATGGGAGCAACCCACTTAGCCCTACGGTATGGCCCTGCTTTAGTCATTACTTTTTGTGAGGTATAAGGCTATGTTTTACCTTTTATATAGCAATCCCATTTGGAATTCTAACACTTCCCTACAGGCAACACTGCAATGCCAGCATTCGTCCATACAAGTTATTCAGAATATGAACAAACCGAAGGCACTACTTCTACTACATCCATTTTGGAATCACCCTTAGGATTAGTAGCAAGTAGCCCTTGCACTTCAAGGTCTTCACCTTCAGTTCCATCATCTTCAAGATGTTTTCAATTCAAACACTTACCTTGGTTTGTAGTGGTTTCAGATAACTTATTCTTATCCTATCCCGATCTCTTTGAACCTACAATCGATAATTTTAAAACTAGTTAAGTTATAGATAATGGACTAATCCACTATCTGGGTGTAAGTTTAGATTTTTATATGAAAAATAAGGGATCCTATACTTACCACCACTTTTCGATTTCAAGTTGTACTATCCCTTGATTAACAATGAAGTTGGACAAATAAGAAAACTATTCTTGGCTCGCATTCATTCTTACTTCTCGGAATAGAGACGGGCTTCCATACCTCGAAATTTAATGTCAAGTTTACAATGAAGTATCCTCCATATACTTAATTAATCATGACCCATTTACTGAAATTAACTCCCTTATACTTATCGTGTTTTCAACATTTCGACATCTCTGTCCCTCGCTTAGAAAATCTGGTTCTAGATCTCACAAATAGAGGAAAGTCTACTCATCGACTTTTAGTGCTAAATACAAGATGACTTACTTTCCATAAAACGTGTCGATATTTTAGCACTACTTATCATATTTGTTTGGCTACTTAATGGCACAGACAAGAAATCCCTTATATTTAAAACATCCTTAAAAATATTGCTCTTAAACAAAACCGACTTTTGGAAATAAAGCAATTTGAAAATTAATTTTTTTATTTAAATAATTAAATCTTCAAAAAAACTTTTATTTAAATAAGTAAATAATCTTTAAAAAATAAAGCCTTTTATTTAAATAATTAAATAATATTTTTAATATTTAAACTTCCCTTTTAGTACTTATATTATATTTTTAAATGACTTTTCAAAAATATCTAAAATAGAAACTCCTTTTATTTTACGTAAAAATTGCCGATTTACAAACTGCATTCATAACGACTATCGTTGTATGGACCATAACTTGTAAACCCGTTTTGTAAGTCAAAATAGCCTTTTAAATCCTTTTCTTTTATATTTAAATTACTTTATAAACTTTGTATAGAGGTTTGAAAACAAAAAGGTAAAGTTCAAAAAACCCTTTAGAACATTTATAAAAAAACAAGGAAGTAAACTAGTTTTAACGAACATGGGATCTCGATGTTGAAACATAAACCAATTCAACCGTGTTAACTTTCCAATCAACATACAATCATCTATATACATAAGAACACACACACACACATAAATGTAAATGGAATCCATAAAGCGTGGAAACACTACTAGAAAAGGGCTTGAAACCGACAGCATGGGGCGACGGCTTCCGACGGAAAATTTCCGACGGCTTCCGACGGGCCGTCGGCGGCCGTCGGAAGCCGTCGGAAATTTGCGATTATACCTCCAGCCGAGAGCCTTCTTCCCCCTCCTCTTCATACGAAATTCCCCCAAAACACCCCCAAATTCAACCTCCAAACTTCCAATCCCTAATTTCTAGCTTCCGGATCTTCCAAGGCTCCCTAATCAACCTCCGTTACTCTTAATCTCAGGTATAATCTCTTATTTTTGTGAAAAATTCAGTTTTTACCCTAATTCTAGATTTGCATAAATTGATAAATTAGGACGAATTAGTGATTGCAATTGTTTCCAATAGCGTAATAACAGTTTATAGCATCACATGGTATACCGATTTCATCTTTTATCGTGAAATTGTGAAAAATACGTATAATTTGTGGTTGTTCATGTATATGTAAGTTGTTGTGTATGCCTTGACTCGACGATTGTATATGTTATTTGGAATAAGATAAATTGATTGAATGAACTAGGAGTATTATATTGTGCGCGTATTTACTTATGAAACAAAAAAAATGCATTACTCTAAATTATATTGTGTGTATTGAAAAATGACAAAAATGTTAAAACAGCCTTAAGTTGATGTAATACGTTGAATAAATGTGTTAAATTAATATATATTTTTGTAAATGTGAACATTGAGTAAAACTGTATTTTTTTGTAAAATGCGCGCATGTAACTGACAAATGTCCCTTAGAGAGTTTTTGGCCCCGTCTGACGAGTGTTGTACATGATCGTTGTATAAATAGTCGTTCTTTTCGAAAAACGACCATTTATATTCATCTGGTACAATGTTTGTCGGATTTGTCCCTGTATTGGACAAGTTATGAACACAGTAAGCATTTACATTTTGTATACTACTTCGTCTCAAACGGTTCATAAAATTTCGGCCTAACTTTTCTTTTTTGTTTCCTGCGTACACGCATTTATGTACAATGCAGGAAACAAAAGGGAAATGCTGCCGAAATTTTGTTGAATCGTTTGAGACTAAGTAATATACGAAATGTAAATGCTTACTGTGTTTGTAATGGGAAGTAGGATGCCTGACCAATGAAAAAAAAATTATATATATTTTTAAATCGTTACGTTAAAAAATAAAATGCGCCCTATTTGAAAATATTTTTAAATTTGTGAAGCTGTTCTTTAAATTCAAAATATTATACGACCATGAAAATAATCTTTTTCGAATTTGTATTCTTCAAAATAAATATTAAATTTTGAACTTCTCATTTTGTCAAATAGGAAAAATGATTGATTATTTTGTTGATCGGAGGAGATGGATGTACCAAAGAAAAGGACTGAGGGGCTCAATAAAAGAAGATTTTTATAATGGTATAAACGTGTTTGTTGAATTCGCTTTAAGTAATAACGGAAACAATCCAGAAATTCGTTGTCCGTGTAGTAGGTGTAGACATTTGAAGTATTTGTTACCAGTTATTGTGAAAGTTCATTTGTGCAAACACGGTTTCGCACCCAAATATTATGTTTGGGATCGGCATGGAGAAGTTGTAGCAAATACTTCTGTAGAGTCTGAAAGTGTCGTTAACGAAATAGTTTCAACGACCCGTATAGAAAATATGGTCGAAGATGCAGCGCGATCAATGTTTCCTATGGTTGAAGTTGACGACGATGATGGAAATGTTGAAGAACCAAATATTGAAGCTAAAAATATTTATGATTTACTAGATGCAGCTAAGAAACCTATTTGGGATGGTTGTAAAAGCGGCACTCAGCTGTCAGTAATCGCAGAATACATTGCGATGAAGTCAAAATACAATATCACTGAAGCTGGGTTTACGGCTGTTGTACAAGCTGCAAAAAGACATATGCCGCCCGATAATCAAATGTGTGAAAATCACTACGAAGTTAAAAAACTTATGTCGGCTTTTGGTTTACCGTATCAGAAAATAGATACATGTTTAAAAGGATGCATGTTGTTTTGGAAAGAAGACGCAAACCTTAGAAATTGTAAAGTTTGTAACCAGGAGAGATACAAACCAAGAAAAAAGAAGGGGAAGGAAGTTCCATACAAGCATATGCACTACTTACCCATAACTCCAAGACTTCAAAGATTATATGCATCTTCTGTAACCACGTCTAATATGAGGTGGCATAGTGTGAGAACAGAGGAAGAGGGTACGTTGACACATCCGGCCGATGGAGAAGCATGGAAGCATTTCGATAAAACGTATCCAAATTTTGCAGCGGAGAGTCGAAATGTTAGATTAGGATTATGTACGGACGGTTTTTCTCCATTTTCTCAATTTGGTTCTAAATATTCATCCTGGCCCATTATCGTCACACCGTATAATTTACCTCCATGGATGTGTATGAAAACGCAATATATGTTTCTTACTATTGTCGTTCCTGGCCCCGACGATCCGACACAAGGAATCGATGTATATTTACAACCGTTGATTGAGGAGTTAAAAATACTGTGGAACGAAGGAGTAGAAACATACGATGTGTCGAAGAAGAATTTTTTTTGTATGTTTGCTTCTTTGTTGTGGACTATAAGTGATTTTCCTGCCTATGTAATGCTTTCGGGATGGAGTACTGTCGGTCGTCTAGCATGTCCATATTGCATGGATGAAACACGAGCGTTTTCTTTACCTCATGGTAAGAAAATTTCATGGTTTGACTGTCATCGATATTTTCTCCATGTAAATCATCCCTTCAGAGGAGACAAGAAAAACTTTTTAGCTAATAGAGTAGAAACCAGACAACCACCGACGATATGGTCAAGCGAAGACATATATGAACTTGTTAAGGACTATCCAAAGATATATGAAACGGGCGAGCAAACAGAAATTCAAGGCAAATCAGTTGTTCATAACTGGTGCAAACAAACTATTTTTTGGGAGTTGCCGTATTGGAAACATCTTCTGCTTCGCCATAACATAGATGTGATGCACAATGAGAAAAATGTATTTGATAATGTTTTTAACACAATTTTGAATGTGAAAGGGAAGACGAAGGATGATTTGAAATCAAGACGTGATATAGAAGAATTATGCAAACGTCCTAAGCTTCATATGAAACCAAATGACAGTAAAAAACCAAAAGCATGTTACGAATTAGATAATAATCGAGTTAAAACTGTGTTAAAATGGGTGGAAGGGTTAAGATTTCCTGATGGGATATCATCAAATCTTCGTAGATGTGTTGACTTTAAAAATGGTAGATTGAGCAGAATGAAAAGTCACGACTGTCACATAATGATGGAAAATTTATTTTCCGTAATGTTTCAAAGAACTACTGCCGTTAAAAGTTTGGAAGGTAGTAACGGAGCTTAGTATGTTTTACAAAGAGCTTTGTTCGACTACTTTAAAAGTGCAACGTTTACGTAAACTTGAAGTGGACATTCCTATATTGCTTTGCAAATTAGAGAAAATATTTCTGCCAGTTTTTTTTAATGTGATGGAACATTTACCTGTTCATCTCCCATCTGAAGCACGACTTCGAGGTCCTGTCCAATATGGATGGATGTATCCATTTGAGAGGTATGTAATATGTTATAACATAATTTAATTGCATTTGAAAGATTAAGTTAATATAAATTAATTTTGCATAGATATTTGAATCATCTGAAGAAAAAAGTGAGGCAAAAAGCACGAGTTGAAGGTTCGATATGTAAATCTTACATCGAAGAAGAAGCTTCGTTCTTTTTCTCTCACTATTTCAGTGACCATGTGAATATTTCATTTCAAAGTGTTCCTCGTAATGACGAAGGCGACGAACAAGAGTCCTCTCAAACAATGTTATCTATTTTTAGACAATATGGTCGGCCTTCTGGAAAATGTGTAGAAATATGGTTAGATGATAGAGATCTTCATGTAGCACACACTTATATTCTTCTAAATTGTGCCGAGGTTGCACCGTTGTTAGGTAATCTGAAATAATAATTTGTGTTTTATTCTTTTTTATAATGCATGCGCGTGTATAACCTAATGTAATAATTTGTTTATATAAACAGTGTTTATGAACATGAACATCCGAACGGAGATCTCAGTAAAGAATTTTCCGGTTGGTTTTCAAATTACGTTTATGAGCCGAGAAATTGTGTTGTTGACAAAGGGTTGAAACATCTAGCGATGGGACCAAAAAGAGTGGTCAAGACATATCCAATATATTTCGTCAATGGATATAAATTTAACACCAAAGAATACGGTGCAGAAAAATTAACAAATAATACTGGTGTATTTGTTAAAGGTAGTGACGATCCAGAAAATCATTTAAATGATTTTTATGGCGTTTTGACACAAATTTTACAACTGACATATTTCTCACGACCCGCGGAGGAGGTGTTTCTATTTAGATGCAATTGGTTTAGCAATGTTCCAGGTTCTGGAATTAATGTGCACAAGGATTATAATCTTATCGAAATAAAGCATACATCGCACTATCACAAGTATGATCCTTTTGTACTAGCCAAACAAGCATTGCAAGTTTATTACGCTCCTTATCCGTCTCTAAAAAGAGATAAAGCAGATTGGTCTGCAGTTTTTTAAACAAAGGCCAGATTCACATTTGATGGGAAGAATATTCCAGATGAACAAGCTTATCAGGCAGATCTTGAGCAAAATAACAAAATAATAATTACAGACGATCATATAGATTTTGGTCCTTTGATCGATGAAACAAATGTTTTGGTAGAAGCGTTTGACAGTGCGGAAGAAAATATCGTCGAAAACGAGACCGAATCTGTCAGAAGACGATGATGACTGATATAAATCTGAATCTATTTTTTGCAATTGATGTAACTATGTTGAATTCTTGATGTATTATGAAATTGATGTAACTATGAAACCAAATCCGTTTACTATTGTTTGCATGTTTTATGTTATTTCCATTTGTCATTTATTTAGCAATTTTTATTGAAAATGCAATGAACTCTGCTTATCGTTGGAATAGTACACCCATTATGAATCAGGTATAACACACTTCCATTTCTATTTCCATTTCAGTTATTAATTAAGCAATTTATACCGTTGATGTCATTTTCATATGAAATATATTAATTATCATGTTTTTATTCTCTTATATAATGATGTGTATATGTCACAGGTTTATCAATATGTCATGTAGAGGTAGGAGCTCTTCACGATCGTCAGGAGGCGATGACATTGGCCCATCGCAAGAGCCACAACGTGCAGTTGTATCGTTAGTCCCTAGAGTAGATGGGTAAGAATTAAATTTTGTTCAGCATCTTATTTTTTCTATGACATACGTACGTACTTATCTATATCGTACTTAAAAACAGGGGGTTCGATCTACTTCCTTCTAAGGTTGTGTTGGACGTCTCTAGAGCTTCTTATCGTAGTAGGATGAGTGCCTGCTGGCCGAAATGGGATAACATCCCTCCTCACATCATAGAGTGCATATGGCAGGATGTCCTAGTATGCATATTTTTCTGTTTTCCATTTTTAATTCGTTTTTGTCGTTTTTTTACTGTTTATATCGTTTAAAGTGTAATCTTTTTTTTAACACAGGTTGAGATAGACATCCAGACAGATGATATGATGCTGGCACGAGCATACTGGATGAAGAAGATGCGCAAGAACTACAGGGATACGATATCCGAGATTAAGAAATCTGGTAAGAAACCACGGTGGATGGGAGAGAGCGTGTGGCAAGCTTGGTTGAGATACTGGGAGACGGACGAGACGAAGGCAAGTATACTAATTTTTTTTGAATTATTAATTTGACGTGATCGAAAAATAACGTATAAAATTTTGAATGTACAGGCAGAGTCGGATAGAAACTCTGCAAATAGAAATAAGAATCTCGTCACTCATCGCGGAGGATCGAAGTCGTTTCAGCAGTATCGGCAGGAGTTGGTAAATTTACTGAATAATAAATGTAAATAGTTTATACTATAAGATTTTAAATGTATAATAATTGTATGTAACAATCAACTTCAGGAAGCCGAGTCACATGGTCCTGTCAGCTATATGGACGTGTTCACCCGTACGCATGCTGTCTAGCATGTTAATCCAGACGGGACTGTTTCGTACACATGACAGGACGATAAATCCATCAAAAGCCATGTAAGCATATTTTATTTTATTCAGTATTAGTAATTGTTTTAATTGTTAAACTATGATGACATAAGATATGATATTATTAATTTGTTAATGCAGGAGAAGTTTATGGAGCAGCGGCAGAAACTCCTTGCTGACACGGGTCGAGATCAGCTGACGACCAATGAGGAAGACGTTATTTTTGAGTCCGTTATGGATCCAGCAGAGCATGGTCGACGATACGGATTTGGCAATTTAGCGGTAAATAATTTACTTTTTCTTAAAATACTTAAAATATGATATTTTCACTTTTTCAAAACAATAAACTTGGATTTTATTTATTTTTCAATTATTGCAGTCCAGTAGTCAGAGTAGGGGACGGTAGAGTAGACATCAGAGCGATCTTGCAAATATAGAAGAATTGCGGACTAGAGTTGCCCAGTTGGAGGAGCAGAACCGCCAACAGGCCATGCACACCGTACAGTTGTTAGAGTACATGCAGCAGCAGCAGGGTGGTGGTCACTTTCCTTCCTCGGCTGGCTCTGGATCTGCAGGAGATTGATTCATTACTTGCTTTCTTGTTCGTTCAGGTATGTTTTGTTTTAATTTAGAATGATTTGATAGACGGCGTAGGTAATTGTTGATTTATGTATAATTATGTTTGACACATTTGGTTCTATAGTAGTATGAGAACGTGTATGAGAATATTGATGAATTTGTGTATTAACAACATGGTAGAACAGTTATTGTTAGGATTATGTTAATGTTGGAATGGTTATTTATATTTTGATGTAATTTTATTTATTTGTTTATTTATTAAATATTTTGTGGTTTGGGTTTGAATATTTTGTTGGACTATTGTATATTGGATTGTGCAGTATTGATATTCTAATGTTTGGAAGAGAAATGTGGTTGGAAGGCTAAATTTGCAGCAAATGTAAAAAAAACAGTAGATTTCCGACGGCTTCCGACGGCTTCCGACGGCTTATTGGTCAAAATTTCCGACGGCTCACGACGGATAACGGCGGCCTGTTTCAGACGTTTTTCGGCGTTTTCCGACGGTTTCCGACGCCCGTCGGAAACCGTCGGAAAACGTCGGAAACCATCTGGATCCGTCGGGAATGGATACGACAGCGTCCGTCGGAAGCCGTCGGAAATACTGCTTCCCGACAAAGCCATTTCCGGCGGCTATTTCCGACGGCGGCCGATGGTTTCCGACGGCCGCTGACGGCTTTTGGCCGTCGGAAAACGTGTTTCCCCTTGTAGTGAAAGTTTATCTGTAACATCCCCCACTTGGGGGTCCAAAGCTAACGGCCACGGGTGCTGCAGTCATCCATAGTTATTAATTCTTGGCGACCAAATGCGGTAGTGTTAGATACATTGATACGACAGAAACACACGGATATGAAATTTTTTTAAACCATTAAACAAATATCTCATTCCATTTCGAATCATGTTTCAAATTCATTACATATTCCCAAATTCGAGAACCACGTTCAGAAAAATATAATTATTACAAAATACGCCAAGAGCGACATATGAAGATGCCCACTTGGATGATCAAAGTCTAAACATAAGCAATTAAAAAACTTTGCCTTTACAACAAAAATACAGTGAATTCCAAATAGCTAGCTTGCCTCTTGCACGTTTCCAGAAGCTTATTCGTCTCAAGGAGAACCTGAAAACCTCTACTTTCAAACTACTCAAAATTAATTGAGCACCCAAGAGTTTAAGGGGAAAACATAAACTTCAAGTCAGACATAAAGCCTGGATGAATAATAACCTACCATCTTGAACCGTTTATATATCTAGTGAGACCACGCCACTTAGCGGAACGGGTTTTCCCCTCACTAGTATCTTACCGAAAAATTTATAATAACCATATACTGAGCACTTGCATCCACAATGGTTAAAACATATCAATTTAAAATATCATGATGATACACAAACAAGCAATATATTCTGGATTTCCCATCCCCATTCATTTGACTATCTATCCTAATTATAGTTTAGGGCCACTATTAACCATGGGCCGACTAATAATATGTTCCAAGCTTATGGACTACCTATCCAGTTTCATAGTTTTCATGGGATGACTAATAACCTTTTTAAACTCTTATGGACTATCTGTCCGGTTTCATAGTTTTCACGGGATTACGAAGAACCTATTGGTCCCTGCAATTAACTTCATTCAATTATTTCATGGGTTCTCCCTAAACCTATTGGTATCTTCAATAACTTCTTTTATATAATAGTTTTCATGGGTTGAATATGAACATATTGACTTCTGTCAATAACTTTATCCAGATATAGTTTTCATGGGATCACTACGAACCTATTGGCCCCTGCCAATAACTCTTTCCAAACATAGTTTTCATTGGTTTACTATGAACCTGTCTAAATTGACAACTTCTTCGATCAATCTTTGGGCATCCTATTCCTGGTCTACCTGACCTCCTGGATGCAACTCTACTCATACATGAGTTAACTCAATTTATATTCACTAATGGGTCAACCTAGCTGGTTATTTTGTCATTTCTCCCTAAAATACAGTTATGGGTCCATTATACAGTGAATATGTTTATAGAAGAAGCAAATACAATAACATAACAATACCATTAATTATGGTTTAATATCCTTGAAATCATTTCCACATGAAATATGGTTAATCCCTTTATTTTTATCAAAGAATGCTTGTTCAAAAACTTCAAAATGAATAGCCATTTCAAAGCTCTTTTATATTGCCATGGGTTTTCCTTTAAAAATGAGATTGGGTTCTTTGTTTTGAAAACTAAGGCTTTTGAAACTATAGACCTTCACTTTTGAAACCATTAGAATATATCTTTCAAAAGCATTCAAACCTTCTTTTCAAAACACTTAAACACATGGCTTTCGAAACACCCAAAATATCTCTTTCGAAAGCATCAAAACCTTCCTTTCGAAACCATCAAAACATTCCTTTCGAAAGTATTAAAGCATATCTTTCCAACTTATAGAAGCATAGCTTCGAAACCATCTGAAAGTACCTCTTTCGAAACCGTTGGGTTTAATCTTAAATATAAATTTTGGGTCAAAGTGAACATAAGCTAAAGTACCCCTTTCAAACCCATTTACCTTCAAGTAAAAGAATTTGGGGGAAAACAGATGGCTTCAAAACCATCCTTTCAAAAGCTTTAATCTTTTAAGTAAAACAATTAGAAGGATAGCTTCAAAACACCTTTCGAAACCATTACATTTGAAACCTATAGTTTATATGGCTATTGGAGCCCTTTCGAAAGCATTGGGAAGCGGCTTGTTATATTTATAAAACAAAATCTTGCCTTTCGAACTCATTAAAAACTTTCAACCTATTCGAAAGGTATGAAGACGGCAGCAAGGTTTTGACTTGGTTCAAAACTACCCTTTTAAAAGCTTCTCTTTAAAATATAATAAACAACAACGCATTCGAAAGCTACCCTTTATACAAAAAGGCGGCAACCCCTTCGAAAGCTATATGAAAGTAATTCAACCCTTTCGAAAGCATCCATTAAAAGCAAGGTAAGCGGCATCTCTTTTGAAAGAAAAACAAACACCTTCGAAAGCTATTAAAAATGGCCTCGATCCCTTCGAAAGCATGGTTTCGACTCTATACCTTCCGCCTTTCTCCTATCCACTACGTACCAAAGCATTGATACCATATGTATTGGTTTCGACTTGGATGAGGGCGGAGTTATAGGGTCGAAAGGTAGCAAATAAAAGTGGCGAAGCAGTAAATCTACGCAAATCTTTTTTATTGCCTTTTTAAGTAAATTATAACACCCCGCCTTTTGAGGCCCAAAATTAACTGCTACTGATGTTGCAGTCATCCGTAGTTGTTATTTCTTGGCGGCCGAATGTGGCATAGTTAATATTGATACACTGGAACATATGAATATGAAAAATTTTAAACTTCCAATAAACAGAATTTCCCATTTCATGCAAATTACAATTAAAGATTTAATTACATAATCCCAGACGTTAACCACGTTTAGATCACATATACATGTACAAAATACGATAAGAGCGACATATGAAGATGTCCACTTATGATGATCAGAGAACTAATAAATATGAACTATACAGTTCTTAGTACATCACGGCGGAAAACAAAAAATAGCTCCTATATAGCTAACATTGCCTCCTACACGTCTCTGGAAGCTTATTCGTCCAAAAACCTGAAAGTCTCCCACTCTCAGACTACTCAAATTAATTTTGATTACCCAAGAGTTTGTGGAGAAACACAAACTTCGAGTCAGACAATAAGTCTGGTATGAATAATCCCTTATCATCTCTTATCATAAATAGATAGCTAGTGAGACCATAACGCTTGACGGAACGGGTTTTCCCCTCACTAGTATCTAAAGCAAAACATGCAAATCATTTACTATGCTTCTGCACCCAAAATGATTAGTCTTAACATAATATGAAATAAAGCCATAAATCATATACATTAGATATCCCATCCACCCATTTATTAGATATCCCATCTCAAGCAATATATTAGATTTTCCATCTAAAATCAATTTATTAGAGTTCCCCTCTAAAATATTTAAATTGACTATCCGTCATAATTTAATAGGACTATCCGTCCCAAATCCATTTAAAATAAATGCAGATTTTCCATCGTACATTGTTTTATAAAAGTTGGTATGGGCTATCCACCGCACACTCTATAGTTTTCCTAGGAAGACTAAGAACCCTTGGGTGCCAAATCCCGAGGCTAACCACCTCTGGCAAAACATTCTTTACTTTAGAAATTTGATGTGGGCTATCCACCGCACATTCCATGGTTTTCCTAGGTTAACCAAGAACCCAACACTTGGCCAATTAAAATATCATGATCTCCATGATTATTTATAAAAATTCATGATCCTCATGATTATTTAATTTTCCCAGGTATACCACATGTTTAACCTATTCCTATTGGTAACCCCAATTAGGTTAAATTTAATAAAAACACATTGATAGCCCCAATGTATATTTTCGAAAGTATATTCCTGTTTGTAACCCCAAACTATGTATCGAAAACATTAAACCCACCCCGGTGTCCTCAAGGTTTAATAACATCCAATTTATATAAGATCCCCCTTATATTTTCAAACAAAGATAAATATTTTATGCTATAACCCTTCGAAGTAACCCCTTCAAATTAGCAAAACTTTACTTAAGGAAAAATGGCTAAAACAGCCCTTTAAATCCCTTCGAAAGCAGCCCCATCTGAAAAAAATAAACATCCAAAGTTAGCCCCTTCGAAAGCCTTCCTTTTGAAAGCATCACAAAATCATACCTTTCAACCTTGTCAAAGGTCCTACCTTTCGACCTAGTCGGAAGGTTCCTTTTCGACCTAGTATCCCTCTTATAAAACCATTTATAAACTTTTCGAAAGCAATGAAACTCTCGAAACCGTTCGAAATCATTGAAACTCAAAACCTTTCGAAATCATTGAAGGTAACCCCTTTGAAACCTTTCGAAATCAAAACCTTTCGACACCAAAACCTTTTAAAACATCCCTTGCCTTTGACTTAGTCGGAAAGGTAAGGGCTCACCTTTCGACTAAGTCGAAAGGTATAAGCTAGCGGCTTAACCCTTCCTTCGAATATCTCATTCGAAGGCATATAAAACATAAAGCGGAATGAAGTCGGAAGCTCCCCTTCGACTTCGTTTCTTTCGAAGTTCTGAGTCAAAAACACCACTTCGACTTCATCCCTTCGAAAGCAAACATCTCCTTTGAAAGCATGGCTTTCAAAGGCATTAAAAACTTAACTTTTAAAACAATGGGAAGGTTCAGAAGTAACCCCTTCCGTTTCCTCTCTTACCTTTCGACTTAGACGAAAGGTTATATAACATATTTTTGGAAAACATTTAAAACAATTCTCTTAAAGGTTTAAACTTTCGAAGATCCCCTTCGAAACCCCTTCTTGAGTATAAAATTTTTGTCTTTATAAAAATGACAGAGTCGAAGGACCCCCCTTCGAAACCTATTAATTTGAAAGCATTTATATTTCCATTCGAAAGCAAAGGAAGCAGCCTCCATCCCTTCGCCTCTCTTCCTTCCGACACCATTCCTACCTTTTGACTTAGGCGAAAGGTAAATGCTTACCTTCCGACTTAGACAAAAGATACCTTTCGACTTGGTCAAAAGGGTGAAAGCGAGCTATGTAGTCGGAAGCAAGTTCTGGGCCTACGGAAGTGGTGGTTCCTCTTGCTTGTCTAAATCTAATTGGTCAAGAGGCTTCCTCCTATACTTTCGAATAGTAAAGAGTACTAAATAGTCAACCTTTTTCTTAAAACACTATTCTTCTTCCCCAAATAATTTTCGAAAGCAATTTCCCTCCGAATTTAACCAATTCGGAAGCCAATTTTCAGTTTAGCCCTTGGGCATAAATAATTTAACTACCTTAGTAAACCACTAAGGAAAAATCCCCTAAAATCCTTTAAATTATATATTTTAACTATTCAAATTTCAAAGCATATGAATATCAATATAATTTGGAATTTAACCAAAACTGAAATAAACAATGTTAATTATTCCATTAACATTTAAAAACACTTATGTCTTATCCAAACAAAGGTTTAATTGGTTATATCCTAACCAAAATCACAAACATGAATCGGATATAACCCATAATCGATACAAACATAGAAAAATGAGATGATAAACATGGTTATTCACCTTGATTAGTTGATTGGAGAATGAGATAATGTCCTATCTTTAATTCCTTAGCTTTTATCTTCAATTTATACTCTTCCTGGAGCTTTAAATGGCCGGCCGAAATATAGGTGAGGAGTTATGAATGAAAAAGTAAAAGTTTATTAAGGTGGAGAAAGAGATTTATACTAAGAAATGTAGCCCCATTTCCAAGTTTACCCCTTAAGAAATTCCTCCTTCCAAATTTAGTTAAGTCTTATTTTAGTTCATTCATTAAGACATGGCCATTGGATTTATTAATCTCATCTTCCTAATTATTCACATTATTCTATTTAATTTATCCAATTAAATATCCCGAATAATGTTAATTAAAATTCAGGGGCATTACAGACTCTCCCCCCCTTAAAGAATTTCGTCCCCGAAATTTCATTAAGGACACAACAACAAGCATATAGCCCATGCAAGCAAAGCTAGTATAACCTACCCGCCAAATTCTTTATAATTCCTATATAAAACATACCATCTAAAACAGCTTAGGAAAAGTAGCCCTAATTCTGTCTTCTGTCTCCCAAGTACAGTCCTTCACGTTGTTGCTCCACTGAACTTTCACCAACCTGACTGTCTTGTTCCTTAGTCTCTTCTCATCTTTTACCACAGCACGAACTAGTTGCCTCACAAAAGTCATATTCGGTTCCACCACTAAGTCCTCCAGTGCCATCAGAGCGATAGTAGTTTCCGAATCATAAACTTACTTCCTAAGATGAGAAACATGAAACACATTGTGGACCCGGCCAAACTACTCGGTAAATCTACTCGGTATGCGTGTCTCTCAATCCTCTCTGATATAGGAAATGGTCCAACATATCTCGATGCTAGCTTTCCAGTCTTCCTGAACCGAACCACACCTTTCGTCGACGATACCTTGATGAAAACTCTATCTCCAACTAAGAACTCTAGGTCCTTACGCCTTTTGTCTACGTAACTCTTCTGCCTAGACTGAGCTTCCTTCATTCTTTCCCGTATCAAATCGATCTTTTCGGTCGCCTCTCTCACCAAATCTGGACTAAGGACCAATCTGTCTCCGGTCTCCAACCAACATGCTGGTGATTTGCATGGCCTTCCATATAAAGCTTCAAAAGGCGCCATTCCTAAAGAAGTCTGATAATTATTATTATAGGAAAACTCCACTAAGTGCAAGTGATCTTCCTAAGAACCACTAAAATCCAGCACAAGCTCTCAACAGATCTTCCAATACCTTGTTGACTCCCTCTGTCTGCCAATCCGTCTGAGGATGATAAGTGGTACTCATCTTGAGCTTAGTGCCTAACATACTCTGCAGGCTCTTCCAGAACTCGCTAGTAAACAAATTAAGCATATCTATCACTGATGATACTACTAGGAATTCCATGCAGTCTAACGATGTTCTTCATGAACAACTTAGCCAAAACAGGTGCCGTCCTGGTTGACCTAACTGGAATGAAATGGGCACTCTTGGTCAATCTGTCCACTATGACCCGTACACTTTCATTACCCCAGTTTGACCTTGGCAACCCGTTAATAAAATCCATGGATATTGAGTCCCACTTCCAAACTGGAACATCCAAAGGCTGAAGCAAACCACTTGGCTTCTGATGTTCGGCTTTTACTTACTGACAGTTCAAACACTGTTTTACCCATAAGCCAACATCTCTCTTCATTCCTTCCCAGAAGAAACTTCTCTACATATCCTGATACATCTTGGTTCCCCTAGGATGAATCGTAAACTTCGATCGATGACATTCCCTTAGAACTTCATTCTTAAGGTCTCCAACGTTCAGAACACATAAATGTTCCTTCTTTCTCAACTAACCCCTGCGGTCAAGAATAAAATCCTTTAAATCATCAATCTTGGTTCCAGCTTCTAACCTTCTAATCCTCTCGGATAACACTGGATCCTCTTTCTACTTAGAAGCAATCTGTTCGATCAGGACTGGTTGAACTTCCAAACAAGACATCATGGCGATATTCCGACTAGATCCAGCAGTCGACCTCAATTGCACACTGCAAGCAGCCAGTGCTTCCAAGTCTTTCCATTCCGCCAACATAGCTAACACCACATTCTGATGTCTCCTGCTAAGCGCATCTGCCACCTTATTTCATTTTCCCGGTGTATACTCGATGCTAAAATCATAAGCTGCAACAAACTCCAGCCATCTTTGCTGTCTCATGTTCAGCTCTTTTTGAGAGAATAAATACCGTAGAGACTTATCATCCGTGAATAGCTCAAACCTTTCTCCCAAAAGATAATGCCTCCACACCTTCAATGCGAAGATTACCTCTGCCAACTCCAAATCATGAGTAGGGTATCTCACTTCATGCGGTCTAAGCTATCTTGAAGCATAGGCAATAACCTTTCCATTCTACATTAGCATAGCACCTAACCTAGTACCACATGCATCGGTGTAAACTACCAACCCCCGATTCCCACTTGGAACTACTAACACCGGCGCATTGTTTAACAAATGTTTCAACTTAAGGAATGCTTCCTCACATTTGTCAGACCAAACAAACTTCACGTCCTTCCTGGTTAGCATAGTCAAGGATGCCGCTATCCGCGAGAAATCCTTAATGAACCTTCGGTAGTATCCTGCAAGTCCAAGAAAACTTATAATCTCATTTACCGTCTCTGGTCTCTTCCAATTGTTAACAGCTTTGATCTTATCCGGATCAACTGCTAAACCCTCCTCGGAAACTACATGACCAAGGAACTTCACTTCCTTCTTCACACTTGGAGAACTTCGCTTTCAGCTGATGTTGCCTTAGCGTCTCCAACATCTAAGATGATCTGTATGATCCTTCTCATTCTTAGAATACACCAAAATGTCATCAATAAAAACCAACACGAACCTATCCAAGTGCTCTCGAAAAACCCGATTCATCAAATCCACGAAGAAAGCTGGCGCAATAGTAAGCCCGAATGGCATAACTAACCATTCGTAAGACCCATATTTGGTCCTAAACGCCGTCAAAGGAATACTATCCTCTGCCACTCTTAGCTGATGGAAACCTGTCGCCAAATCTAGCTGGGAAAACACTCTGGCTCCACTCAATTGATCGAATAAGTCGTCGATTCTCGGCAAAGGATACCTATTCTTGATCGTCCACTCGTTTTCATACGATAGTTGATACACATCCTTAACGATCCATCTGGCTTCTTCACGAATACCGTGGCCGTTCTCCAAGGCAAACTGCTTGGTAGGATGTAATTCTTTCCTTCCAATTCCACTAGCTGAACCTTCAATTCCTTCATCTCGGTTGGTGACATCCTGCTAGGTGGTCTACTTACGGGTTCAGCACCTGGTACGAGATCTATCCGAAACTCGATCGCTATTTTCGGTAGCAAGCCCGAAACTGGTTCAAACACATCTACAAACTCTTTTGCAACATAAACCTGCTTCAACTCTGCTTCCATTCCCATGGCACCCAATAACACATAAGCATTTCCATTCGAACTCCTTACTGAGTAAATAACTCGGTTACGGCTATTAGGGTGCTTCAATGATATTTCCCCTTCCTGGCAAAATATCCTAGCATCATATCTATCTAACCAATCCATACCCAATATGATACCGAAACCCACGAAATCAAAAACATACAAATTGCATGCAAACATATGACCTAACAAATCAAGTTCTAACTGGTCATATCTCATTCCCAAAGTTGCATACCCTCCTATAGGATTTGCAACACTTAAAGGAGTAATAAGGTATAAAGGTTCCAAACATAAGCAATCTACCAAATACTGAGATATAAATGAGTGTGATGAACCGGTATCAAATAGTATCCTAACTGGAGTACTATAAATCATAAGCATACCTTCCATCACAGCTTTTCCTTTCTCAACAGACATTGGTCTAGAGGATGATGGCTCTAATGGAAAGACCTTTCCCTTTCCAGCATTAGCAGCTTCGGGACATTTGTCCTTATAATGCCCTATCTGGCCACAGTTGTAGCGCTTCACGTTAGGCCTCGTTGCAACTGCTTTTCCATCATCCGAGCGACACTCATTAGCATAGTGCCCTTTCTTGTCACACTTGTAACATACAATATCAGCCTTGCTCTTCTTGGCTGCTGTCCCCGACTGGGTTCCTTTCTTCATGAAGAACCTCCGCTTCTTACCCTGAAAATTCTAAACCTCAACTGGTTTCCCTTTTCCAAAAGTAGAAAGCATCTCTTCATTCCGAATAGCCATCTCAACAACAATATGACACGGATCCCGGAGGTTTGGCATGGTTGCTCTGGTGATATCAGGATTCAACCCCCTGATAAACTTATCATACCTCCGAATGACAGTATCAACAGTAGCATATCCGTAACGGGATAGCTCACCAAACTCCATAGCATACTCAATCACCGATCTATCCCCCTGGACTAAATCTGCAAATTTCCTGAGCAATGCTGACTTTGCAACCTCTGATAGAAATCTTTCTTCGAACCTCCTTCGAAATTCAGCCCAAGTCAGGTCTTCCTCTGGCTCTTCCACGGTAACTCCGTTCCACCAAAACAACGCTGCTCCCTGCAATTGCCTTGAAGCAATTCTTCTCTTCGGCATATCTATCAAGCCGGGATATGCAAATATCCTTTCATAATGCAATAGCCAGTTCTCCACTCCTACCGCATCTTTGGTTCCCAGAAAAGGCTAACCTCCAAGACTAGCGTAATCCCTGCTCAACTTGGCTTAATTATTGCCAACTGAGGCCAACGGATTAGCTCCTCCAGCATTCCCTACAGCCACTCCTGCAGCTGCTCCAGCTTGGATCATATTCACAAAGAACTAATACATTATCTCCATATAAACCGGCGGAATCTCGGCACCAATATTAGCATTTGCATCTGGGTTTGCATTTTCCTGTCGACCCTGGTTGCTCCTAGTATTGGGTCAATCATTTCCACTAGTTGCGGTGTGTCTTCCACCTTGATTCACTCTTCCCGTTTCCTGCCTCCATATCTTACTTCCCTACTACCTGAAATCCAATGTTTGTAAGATACAGAAGAACAGTCTAAGAGAGTGGGGAATACATACTTAGGCATTTATAGCAAAGTACACATACGTTACTATAACGCTTACCCAAGCCCAACCATATTTTAGATTCATTAGATTATGCTTTAAAAATCTTTTAAGGTTTAAATTCCTTTTAAGTATATAAACCATGCTTTGATACCATGTAACATCCCGCCTTCTGAGGCCCAAAACTAACTGCTACTGATGTTGCAGTCATCCGTAGTTGTTATTTCTTGGCGACCGAATGCGCATAGTTAATATTGATACACTGGAACACGTGAATATGAAAAATTTTAAACTTCTAATAAACACAATTTCCCATTTCTTGCAAATTACAATTTAAGATTTAATTACATAATCCCAGACGTTAACCACGTTTAGATCACATATATATGTACAAAGTATGATAAGAGCGACATATGAAAATGTCCCCTTATGATGATCAGAGAACTAATAAATATGAACTTTACAGTTTTTAGTACATCACAACGGAAAACACAAAATAGCTCCTATATAGCTAACACTGCCTCCTACACATCTCCGGAAGCTTATTCATCCAAAAACCTGAAAGTCTCCCACTCTCAGACTACTCAAATTAATTTTGAGTACCCGAGAGTTTGTGGAGAAACACAAACTTCGAGTCAGACAATAAGTCTGGTATGAATAATCCCCTATCATCTCTTCTCATAAATAGATAGCTAGTGAGACCACGCCGCTTAGCGGAATGGGTTTTCCCCTCACTAGTATCCAAAACAAAACATGCAAATCATTTACCATGCCCCTTGCACCCAAAATGAATAGTCTTAACATAATATGAAATAAAGCCATAAATTATATACATTGGATATCCCATCCACCCATTTATTAGATATCCCATCTAAAGCAATATATTAGATTTTCCATCTAAAATCAATTTATTAGAGTTCCCATCTAAAATCTTTAAAATGACTATCCGTCATAATTTAATAGGACTATCCGTCCCAAATCCATTTAAAATAAATGCAGATTTTCTATCGTACATTGTTTTATAAAAGTTGGTATGGGCTATCCACCGCATACTCCATAGTTTTCCTAGGAAGACTATGAACCCTTGGGTGCCAAATCCTGAGGCTGACCACCTCTGGCAAAACATTCTTTACTTTAGAAATTTGATGTGGGCTATCCACCGCACATTCCATGGTTTTCCTAGGTTAACCAAGAACCCAACACTTGGCCAATTAAAATATCATGATCTCCATGATTATTTATAAACATTCATGATCCCCATGATTATTTATTTTTCTTAGGTATACCACCTGTTTAACCTATTCCCATTAGTAGCCCCAATTAGGTTAAATTTAATAAAAACATATTGATAGCCCCAATGTATATTTTTGAAAGCATATTACTGTTTGTAATCCCAAACTATGTATCGAAAACATTATACCCACCCCGGTGTCCCCAAGGTTTAATAACATCCAATTTATATAATGATCCCCCATATATTTTCAAACAAAGATAAGTATTTTATGCTATAACCTTTCGAAGTAACCCCTTCAAATTAGCAAAATTTTACTTAAGGAAAAATGGCACTATAAATCCCTTCGAATGCAGCCCTATCTGAAAGCAAATAAACATCCAAAGTTATCCCCTTCGGAAGCCTTCCTTTTGAAAGCATCACAAAATCATACCTTTTGACCTTGTCGAAAGGTCCTACCTTTCTACCTTGTCAGAAGGTTGCTTTTCGACCTAGTCAAAAGGTTCCACCTTTCGACTTTGTTGAAAGCCTGAGGTATCCCTCTTATAAAAACATTTATAACTTTTCGGAAGCAGTGAAAATAAAAAACTTTCGAAATTATTGAAACTCAAAACCTTTCGAAATCATTGAAGGTAACCCCTTCGAAACCTTTCGACACCAAACCTTTTAAAACATCCCTACCCTTCGACTTAGTTGGAAGGGTGAGGGCTCACCTTTTGACTAAGTCGAAAGGTATAAGCTGGTGGCTTAGCCCCTCCTTCGAATATCCCATTCGAAGGCATATAAAACATAAAGTGGAATGAAGTCACAAGCTCCCCTTCGACTTCGTTCCTTTCGAAGTTTTGAGTCGAAAGCACCCCTTCGACTTCATCCCTTCGAAAGCAAACATCTCCTTCGAAAGCATGGCTTTCAAAGTCATTAAAAACTTAACTTTTAAAACAATGGGAAGGTTTGGAAGTAACCCCTTCCTTTTTCTCTCCTACCTTTCGACTTAGTCGAAAGGTTCTAAAACATATTTTTGGAAAACATTTAAAACAATTCTCATGAAGGTTTAAACTTTCGAAGATCACCTTCGAAACCCCTTCTTGAGTATAAATTTTTTGTCTTTATAAAAATGATGGAGTCGAAGGATCCCCCTTCGAAACCTATTAATTCGAAAGCATTTATATTTTCATTCAAAAGCCAAGGAAGCAGCCTCCATCCCTTCGCCTCTCTTCCTTCTGACACCATTCGTACCTTTTGACTTAGGCGAAAGGTAAATCCTTACCTTTCGAAATAGACATAAGGTACCTTTCGACTAGGTCAAAAGGGTGAAAGCGGGCTATGTAGTCGGAAGCAAGTTCTGGGCCTACGGAAGTGATGGTTCCTCTTGCCTGTCTAAATCTGATTGGTCAAGAGGCTTCCTCCTGTACTTTCGAATAGTAAAAAGTACTAAATAGTCTACCTTTTTCTTAAAACACTATTCTTCTTCCCTAAATAATTTTCGAAAGCAATTTCCCTCCGAATTTAACCAATTAGGAAGCCATTTTTTAGTTTAGCCCTTGGGCATAAATAATTTAATTACCTTAGTAAACCACTAAGGAAAAATCCCCAAAAATCACCAAAATTCTTTAAATTATATATTTTAACATATTAAAATTTCAAAGCATATGAAGATAAATATAATTCGGAATTTAACAAAAACCGAAATAAACTATGTTAATTAGCCTATTAACATTTAGAAACACCCTATGTCTTATCCAAACAAAGGTTTAATTGGTTATATCCTAACCAAAATCACAAACATGAATCGGGTATAACCCATAACCGATCCAAACATAGAAAGATGAGATGATAAATATGATTATTCACCTTGATTAGTTAATTGGAGAATGAGATAATTTCCTAGCTTAATTCCTTAGCTTTTATCTTTAATTTATACTCTTCCTGGAGCTTTTGATGGTCGGCCGAAATATAGGTGAGGAGTTATGAATGAAAAAGTAAAAGTTTATGAAGGTGGAGGAAGAGATTTATACTAAGAAATGTAGCCCCATTTCCAAGTTTACCCCTTAGGAAATTCCTCCTTCCAAATTTAGTTAAGTCTTATTTTAGTTCATTCATTAAGACACGACCATTGGATTTATTAATCTCATCTCCCAAATTATTCACATTATTCTATTTAATTTATCCAATTAAATATCCTGAATAATGTTAATTAAAATTCAGGAGCATTACATAAATAATTTTCAACTAACTAGCCTATTTGTAAAAATATAATTGGTTGACATAAACTTTACCAAAATCTTTTCTAAAAGACTGCCGAATTCATCCAGAATTAATTGAAAATAATTAACAAAGAAGCCCTTCCCTTTAACAAAACAATTAAGACATTTAAGTCCTCCAACTTAATTAATTTAATTTCCATAGAAAATCAATTAGGGAAAATCCCCAAAAATCATCATAATTCACTTTAATATGTTATCTAACATATAAAAATTTCAAACCCAAAATCCTTTATATAATTGCCGAAATAAATTTTTAAACCCAATTAATTATTTCTTCCCTCAAAAATTCATAATAAATTATCCATAGCTAGGTTAATTATAAAAATTTAAACCCATCTCCAAAATAATGTTTTACATAACATAATAAATCCTCATGGCATTTGAAACCTAATAAATACGATTTTAGCCTGAAATTCGAATAAAATACTTGTTTGAATCAAACATATCATGTAATCCAAGTATATCAACATTAAAATCATCATAAAGGTTTTAAACTTAAAACCCAAAACCAAATGCTCTTTAAAAATGAAAATGAGATGGTTTTGATTATTATTCACCTTGCTTTGGTTAAGGAACTTGAGATTTGATCTTGCTTAATCCTCCTTTGCTTGATTCCTAAGCTATAGTAAATTTTAAATCTTCTTTTCCCCTAGGTGGTGGACGGCTTTAAGCTCCCATTTTCTTATGATTTTGAATTGTGAATGTATGGAATTAAAATGGGAATAAGGGTTTAGGGGTTATGAGGTTATGGTCTATTTCTCATAATACCCTTGCCTTATTTTCTTATTAGTTAACTTATAAAACAATTTCCACAAACCCATTCTTTTAGATTTTTATTTAATTAAGCACGGCCTCTATTTTAGTTTCCAAATATAAATCTCATTATCATGCTAATATTTACATTATTCTATTAAATTTATCTAATTAAATCTCTTGAATAATGTTATTTAAAATTAGGGGTGTTATAGGTTCCCCTCCTTAAAGAATTTCGTCCTCGAAATTCAGTAAGGACTAAATACTAAGCATAACAATCATCTATAACAACTCCTAACTACCATACTATTCTACTTGACTAACAGCCGTCTATATAAAGCAAATATAGAACATACCATCACAACTGATCATGATAAGTATCTCTATTCTTATCTTCCGTGTCCCAAGTACAGTCCTTCTTGTTGTCGCTCCACTGATTTTTCACCAACTTGACTGTCTTGTTTCTTAACCTCTTCTCATCACTCGCTACAACCTGAACTGGTTGTCTAACAAAAGTCAAATTCGGTTCTACTATCAAATCTTCCAACCCTATCGGAGGAATAGTAGTTTCTAGATAATGCACATACTTACGAAGATGGGACACATGAAACATTATAGACACCTACCATACTGCTTGGCAACTCTACTCTTTATGCGAGCTTTCCGATCCTCTCTATAATTTGGAATGGACCAACATATCTCGGTGCCAGTTTCCCTGACTTTTCAAATTGTACCACACTCTTCATTGGTGATACTTTAAGGAAAACTCTATCTCCGATTGAGAATTCTAGATCTTTATGCCTCTTATCTGCATAACTCTTCTGTCTGGACTATCCTTTCTCGGATCAACTCAATCTTCTCCGTCACCTCTCTAACCAGATCCGAACCCAAGACTAATCTGTCTCCAGTCTCCAACCAACATGTTGGTGATTTGCATGGCCTTCCATACAAGGCTTCAAAAGGTGCCATTCCTATACTAGTTTGATAAATGTTATTATAGGAAAACTCAACCAAGTGCAGGTGATCTTCCCAAGGTCCACCAAAGTACAATACACAAGCTCTTAACAAATCCTCGAGTACCTTATTGACGCTCTCTGTCTGTCCATCCGTTTGAGGGTGATACACAGTACTCATCTTGAGCTTGGTACCTAACACCTCCTGTAGACTTTTTCAGAATTCACTAGTAAACAAAGCATTTCTATCACTAACTATACTACTAAGAATTTCATGCAGTCTAACTATGTTCTTCATAAATAATTTAGTTAAAACAAGTGCCGTTTTGGTTGACTTGACTGGAATGAAATGGACACTTTTTGTCAACCTGTCCACTATAACCCATATAATTTCATTTCCTCTATTCGACCTTGGCAACCCGTCTATAAAATCCATGGATATCGATTCCCATTTTCAAACTGGTATCTCTAAAGGTTGAAGCAATCCATTCGGCTTCTGATGTTCGGCCTTCACTTGTTGACAGTTCGCACACAGCCTAACCCACAAGCCAACTTCCTTCTTCATACCTTCCTAGTAGAAGCTCCTCTTCATATCTTGATACATCTTGGTTCCTCTAGGATGAATTGTAAATTTGGATCGATGAAATTCTCTCAGAACTTCTTTCCTTAAGTCCTCAACATTCGAAACACACAACCGTTCCTTCTTTCTCAATCATCCCTTATGGTCAAGACTAAAATCCTTTAGATCATCGATCCCCGACCCAAACTCAAGCCTTCTAATCTTCTCGACTAATAATGGATCCTCTTTCTGCTTATAAGAAATCCTTTCGATCAACACTGATCGAACTTTCAAACAGGACAACATGGTGGTGCTCTGACTAGAACTTGCAGTCGACCTTAACTGCACACTACAATTAGTCAAAGCTTTAAGATCATTCCATTTTGCCAACATGGCTAACACCACATTTTGATGTTTTCTGCTAAGAGCATCCGCTACTTTATTTCCTTTTCCAAGTGTATACTCTATACCAAAATGATAAGCTGCTAAAAACTCCAGCCACCTTTGTTGTCTCATATTCAACTCCTTTTGAGAGGATAAATACCTTAAGGACTTATGATCTATGTATAGCTCAAATCTCTCCCCTAAGAGATAATGTCTCCATAACTTCAGCGCAAAGATCACCACTGCCAACTCTAGATCATTAGTAGGATATCTCACTTCATGCGGTCTAAGATGTCGCGAAGCGTAGGCAATGACTTTACCTTTCTGCATCAACATAGCCTCTAGTCCAGTTCCACATGCACCGGTATACACCACCAACCCTTGGTTTCCATCATGAACCACTAACACAGGCGTGTTGGTCAACAAATGCTTTAACTTAAGAAATGCAATCTCACATTTGTCAAACCAAGTAAACTTCACATCCTTTCTGGTTAACTTAGTCAAAGGCACTGCTATCCATGAGAAATCCTTAATGAATCTCTAGTAATATCCAGCAAGTCCAAGAAAACTTCTAATCTCAGTCACCGTCTCTGGTCTCTTCTAGTTATTACAAGCTTCAATCTTATCTGGATCGACTAACAAACCCTTCTCTGAAACCACATGACCAAGAAACTTAACCACTTTCTTCCAAAAATGACACTTGGAAAACTTCGCTTTCGGCCGATGCTGCCTCCGCGTCTCAAGCACAACTCTGAGATGATCCTCATGCTCTCTTTCATCTCTGGAGTTTACTAAAATGTCATCTATGAATACCAATATGAACCTATCTAAGCACTCTTGGAAAATTCGGTTCATCAAATCTACGAAGAAATCCGGTGCATTCGTTAACCCGAATGACATTACTAACCATTCGTATGAACCATACCTAGTCCAAAACGCCATCAACGGAATACTATCCTCTGCCACCCTTAACTGGTGGAACCCTATCGCTAAATCCAATTGGGAAAATACTCTGGCTCCACACAACTGTTCAAATAGATCATCAATTCTCGGCAAAGGATACTTATTCTTAATCGTCTTCTTGTTCAACTTATGATAGTCAATGCACAGCCTTAACGACCCGTCCGGTTTATTCACGAAAACCACGACCGCAACCCAAGGCGAACTTCTTGGTATAATAAAATATTTCCCTTCTAAATCCACTAGTTGCATCTTAAATTCCTTCATCTTGGTCGGTGTCATCCTGCTAGGTGGTCTACTTACAGGTTCTGATCCTGGCATAAGATCTATCTGAAACTCAACAACTCATTTCAGTGGTAGTCTGGTAACCAGCTCAAAAACATCAACAAATTCCGTTGCTACTCGAATCTGACTCCTCATCTTCTACTTCCATACCGCTCAACAAAGTATAAGCACTCCGATCTGAATTCTCTACTGAGAATATAATTCATTATGACTATTAGGGAGTCTTAACGATAATTCCCTATCTTGGCAAAATATCCTAGCAACATATTTACCCAACCAATCCATACCCAAAATGATTCTGAAATCTACGAAATAAAAAACATACAGACTGCATGCAAACTTATGACCTAACAAATCAAGTTCTAACTGGTCACATCTCATTTCCAAAGTTGCATACCCTCCTATCGGACTCGCATCCCTTAAGGAAGTAACAAGGTGAGTAGGTTCTAAACATAACCTATCAACCAAACACTGAGATATAAATGAATGCTATGCACCGGTATCAAATAGTACCCTAACTGGTGTACTTGGAATCAAAAACGTACCTTCCATCATAGTCTTTCCTTTCTCAGCAGCAGTTGTCCTAGTAGACAATGGCACAATAACAAAGACTTTTCCCCTGTTCTCCCTGACTGGTTCTGGACACTGATTCTTATAATGCCCAACCTGGTCGCAGTTAAAGCACTTCACGCCCTTCTTCTCTGCGGCCTTCTTCCCCTTGCAAGTTCGACATTCATGAGCATAATGACCCTTCTTATCACACTTGAAGCAAACCAAATTAGCCTTCGCCTTCTTGGTAGCTTCTCTCTTCTGGACTCCTTTCTTCTTATAGAACTTCCTCTTCTTACCCTGAGAACCCTGGGTTTCAACCTGTTTCTCCTTCCCATAAGTAGCAAGCATTTCCTCATTTCGGATTGCCATCTCCACATCAACATTACTAGGATCATGGAGATGTGGCAAGGTCGCCCTAGCAATTTTCGGTCTTAGCCCTCTAATAAACTTCTCATTACTCTTAATGATGGTGTCAATAGTAGCATATCCATATCTGGATAACTCATTAAACTTCATAGCATACTTAATCACCGACATCTCGCTTGCACTAAATCCATGAACTTCCTCAACAATGCTGACTTGGAAACTTCAGACAAAAACCACTCTTCGAATCTCCTTTAAAATTCTGCCCAATTCAACTCTTCCTCGGGAACTCCAGCAGTAACATTATTCCACCAATGAAGCGCTGTTCCCTGCAACTGTCTAGAAGTAAGCCTCCTTTTCTACTCATTGTTTAATGCCAAGTCAACGAAGATCTTTTCACAATGCAAAAGCCAGTTCTCCACTTCTGTAGCATCCTCCATTCCCAAAAATGGTTTTCCACCAAGACTGATATAATCCCTGCTCAACTTAGCATAGTTGTTCCCAACTGGAACCACGGGATTAGCTCCTCCAACATTCCTGGCTACTCCAGCAGCTGCTCTAGCTTACGTCAGATTAACAAAGAACTGATACATCTTACCCATATCTAATGGTGGATTTCCAGCACCTACATTGGCATCTGCATTTTGATTAGCATTTGCCTGTCGACCCTGGTTTCTCATGTTGGGTCGAGCATTTCCATTTGTTATAGTGCTTCCTCCACCGAGATTTCCTCTTCCGTTTTCTGCTACCATATCTTACTTTCTTGTAAATCTGCATACGAGCTTTAGTAAGATACAGAAGAACGGTCTAAGAGAGAGAGGAATACGTACACTTATATATATATATATATTAAATACAAGTACGTTACTATAGCTTTAACCCAAACCCTGATCTTATTTTCTGATTCATTGGATTATGTTTTGAAAAATCATTTTAAGTTCGAAATTTCTTTTAAGTTTTCATAAACCTATGCTCTGATACAAACTTGTAACATCCCCCACTTAGAGGCCCAAAACTAACAGATGCTGTAGTCATCCATAGTTATTAATTCTCGGTGACCAAATGCTGTAATGTTAGATACATTGATACGACAGAAACACATGGATATGAAATTTTTTTAAAACCATTAAACAAATTTATCATTCCATTTCAAATCATATTTCAAATTCATTACATAATCCCAAATTCGAGAACCACGTTCAGAAAAATATAATTATTACAAAATACGCCAAGAGCGACATATGAAGATGTTCCCTTGGATGATAAAAGTCTAAACATAGGCAATTAAAAAACATTGGCTTTACAACCAAAAGACAACAAACTCCTAATAGCTAGTTTGCCTCCTACACATCTCTGGAAGCTTATTCGTCTAAAGGAGAACCTGAAAACCTCAACTCTCAACCAACCATCCATCTCGAACCATTTAAGGGGAAACACAAACTTCGAGTCAGGTATAAGGCCTGGTATAATAACCTACCATCTCGAACCATTTAGACATCTAGTGAGACCACGCCGCTTAGCGGAACGGATTTTCCCCTCACTAGTATCTTACCCAAAAATTTATAATAACCATATACTGTGCACCTGCATTCACAATGGTTAAACATAGCAATTTAAAATATCTTGATGATATGCAAACAAGAAATATATTCTGGATTTCCTATCCCTATTCATTTGACTATCTATACCAGTTATAGTTTCTAGGGTCACTATTAACCTACTAATTTTCATGGGCTGACTAATAACCTATTCCAAGCTTATGGACTACCTGTCCAGTTTCATAGTTTTCTTGGGATCACTAAGAAACTTTTAGTTTTCATAGGATGACTAATAACCTTTCTAAACTCTTATGGACTATCTGTCTGGTTTTATAGTTTTTATGGGATCACTAAGAATCTATTAGCTCTTTCCAATAACTTCATTCAATTATTTCATGGGTTCTCTCTAAACCTATTGGTATCTCCAATAACTTCTTCCATATCATAGTTTTCATGGATTGACTATGAACCTATTGACTTCTGTCAATAACTTTATCCGGATATAGTTTTCATGGGATCACTACAATCCTATTGGCCCCTGCAAATAATTCTTTCCAAACATAGTTTTCATGGGTTTACTATGAACCTGTCTAAACTGACAACTTCTTTGATCAGTCTTTGGGCATCCTATGTTTTGGTCTACCTGACCTCATGGATGCAACTCTAATCATACAAGAGTTAACTCAATTTATATTCACTACTGGGTCATCCTAGCTTATTATTCAGCCCTTTCTTCCAAAAAAATAGTTATGGGTCCGTTCTACAGTGAATATATTTATAGAAGAAGCAAATACAACAACATAATGATACCAACAATTATGGTTTAATATCCTTGAAACCATTTCCACTTGAACTATGGTCAATCCCTTTATTTTCATCAAGGAATGCTTTTTCAAAAACTCCACAACTAAAAGCTATTTCAAAGCTCTTTTATATTGCCATGGGGTTTCCTTTGAAAATGAGATTGGGTTCTTTGTTTTGAAAACTAAGGCTTTCGAAACCTTAGACCTTCACTTTCAAAACCATTAGAATATATCTTTCGAAAGCATACAAACCTTGTTTTCAAAACACTTAAACACGTGCCTTTTGAAACACTCAAAATATCTCTTTCGAAAGCATCAAAACCTTCCTTTTGAAACCATTAAAACATTCCTTTTGAAAGTATTAAAGCATATCTTTCCAACTTATAGAAGCATAGCTTTGAAACCATCTGAAAGTACCTCTTTCAAAACCATTGGGTTTAATCTTGAATATAACTTTTAGGTCAAAGTGAACATAAGTGAAAGTACCCCTTTCGAAACCATTTACCTTAAAGTAAAAGAGTTTGGGGAAAACAGATGGCTTTGGAGCCATCCTTTCGAAAGCTTTAATCTTTTAAGTAAAACAACTGGAAGGATAGCCTCGAAACACCTTTCGAAGCCATTGCCTTCGAAACCTTTAGTTTAAATGGCTACTAGAGCCCTTTCGAAAACATTGGGAAGCAGCTTGTTATATTCATAAAACAAAAGCTTGCCTTTCGAATTCATTGAAAACTTTCAGCCTATTCGAAAGGTATGAAGATGACAGCAAGGTTTCGACTTGGTTTAAAACTACCCTTTCGAAAGCTTCTCTTTAAAACATAATATATGGCAACTCATTCGAAAGCCACCCTTTAAACAAAAAGGTGACAACCCCTTTGAAAGCTATATAAAAGTAATTCAACCCTTCCGAAAGTATCTATTAAAAGCAAGGCAAGTGGCATCTCTTTTGAAAGCAAAACAAAGACCTTCGAAAGCTATTAAAAATGGCCTTGACCCTTCGAAAGCATGGTTTCGACTCTATACCTTCCGCCTTTCTCCAATCCACTATGTACCAAAGCATTAATACCATGTGTATTGGTTTCGACTTGGGTGAGGGCGGAGTATGGGGTCGAAAGGTAGCAAATGGAAGTGGCAAAGCAGTAAATCTGTGCAAAACTATTTTGTTGTCTTTTTAAGTAAATACTTTTCAACTAACTTGCCTATTTGAAAAAATATAATTGGTTGCCATAAACTTTACCAAAATCTTTTCTAAAGGACTGCCGAATTCATCCAGAATTGATTAAAATAATTAACAAAGAAGCCCTTCCCTTTAACAAAACAATTAAGACATTAAGTCCTCTAACTTAATTAATTTAATTTGCATAGTAAATCACTTAGGAAAAATCCCCAAAAATCGTCATAATTCATTTTTAATATGTTATCTAACATATAAAAATTTCAGGCCCAAAATCCTTTATATAATTGCCAAAATAAATTTTTAAACCCAATTATTTATTTCTTCCTTCAAAAATTCATAATAAATTATCCATAGCTTAGATAATTATGAAAATTTAAACCCATCTTCAAAATAATGTTTTACATAACATAATAAATCCTCATGGCATTCCTAACCTAATACGATTTTAGCCTGAAATTTGAATAAACATTTACCAAACATACTTGTTTGAATCAAACATATCATGTAATCCAAGCATATCATCATTAAAATCATCATAAAAGTTTTAAACTTAAAACCCAAAATCAAATGTTCTTTAAAAATGAAAATGAGATGGTTTTGATTATTATTCACTTTGCTTTGGATAAGGAACTTGAGATTTGACCTTGCTTAATCCTCCTTTGCTTGATTCCTAAGCTTTGGTAAATTTTTAATCTCCTTTTCCCCTAGGTTGTGGCCGGCTTTGAGCTCCCCTTTTCTTATGATTTTGAATTATGAACGTATGGAATTAAAATGGGAATGAGGGTATAGGGGTTATGGGGATATGTTCTATTTCCCATATTACCCTTGCCTTATTCTCTTATTAGTTAACTTATAAAACCATTTCCATAAACCCATTCTTTTAAATTTTTATTTAATTAAGCACGACCTCTATTTTAGTTTCCAGATCCCAATCTACTTATCACGCTAATCTTTACATTATTCTATTTAATTTATCTAATTAAATCTCTTGAATGATGTTATTTAAAATTAGGGGTGTTACATTATCACTTGTAAATAATTGCTTAAGCACTTTGAATACATTTCAAGGCATTAACAAAACTTCACATATATCATCTGCTTCAAGCATGAACCAAACCAAACTAGATCATTTCCAAACACTTATAAACTCAAGAAACTAACTAATATTATTAGCATAAATAATAAAGTTAAATCTTGGATTTTGAAATTGAGATTTACTCATTAGAATCAATATGAATACAAATCAAAGCTAATACAACTTTGCACCAACACACGGACTTAGTTTTACTTTTCAAGAACTTAACTTTTAGAACTTTTGGAAGTGGAGATAGGTTCGGCCTAGGTGTGAATGGGCTCGTCCATGCTTGAGGAGCGTGCGACCTAGGAAGAAAAATGTGTCCTTGGACTTTGTTTTGAAGGATAAGAGATGTAGAGAAGAAATAAGGTGTTTTAACTAAGTTTAAGGTTTTAAAGTTGAAAAGGAAGAGATTTTTAATTTGAAAATTTTAGAGAAGCCATGAAAAAGTAAGAGAGCAGCTTGGAAAAGAAGGAGATAAGTATTTGAAAATGAAGAAAGTGGAGTAAAATAAGAAATGAAAAAAATAAAGTTGTTTTATACAAAATGAAACATGTGAAATTACCAATTTACCCTTGGCCATTACCTTCCATAACAAGATGCCACATCACCTCCACCTTCCCCCCTTGCACACGCCACCCATCCCCTCCCTCACTTCTCCATCACTTCATCTTTAAAGACCCAGAATTTTAGTTATTTGAGTTTGAAATATTTAATAAATTTTAAATATTGAAAAGTTAATTTTATAGATAATAACTTAAATTTCAAATATAGCGATTTATTGGATAATTTAATTGTTGAATTTAATAATTGAAAATTGTTTAAATAATTGAATCTTGGATTTTAAGTTGGATAAAAATGATTTCAAGGCTTATTTAATTTCTATTAATAAGAATGAAGTTAATAAAACTTTTAAATTGGATTTAAAAGCGATTTACTCGATTTTGAAAATAACTTGTTTTAAATAAAATATAAAAATAGCCTTCTGGGGCATAGTCTCGGACTTCGACGAAACCAGTTTCATTGGATCCGTAATAATGAATTATAACACGTCATCAAATTTCATGGCGATCAGGTGTATCGTTTGGCCGTGCGAGATCGAAACATGTAGAGTTTAATATTGAAAATTTAATATAATAATTGGGTTTAAAAAGCTATCTTCTCCATATGATCGAATTAGGTCTCGAAACAAATTCCATTGCATTCGGAATAGGGGTATAACATATAGAATGCCAGGCGGCACGTCTCTATCGAGATTTGAAATTATATAACTAGATATTTTGTATTTAAATAATATATATACACATTGATTTGACCATACAGCCATGACCAATTCCCATCAGCCCACACCCTACCTGTTCATGATCGTACCCACCTCCCTTTTAAAAAAAACGTTCTCCTTCTCTTCTTCTTTTTAGATTTACAATGAACAGAAAAAGAAAGAAAATTTTCAAACTAAATGTTTAAAAATCCTGAAAATCAAAAGCTTGATTCTTTGAGTAACAAAGAGAGTTCAATGGTGGTTCGGGGGTTCGCGATTACATTTGGTGGTTTGGTCAGTGAGCAACGTGAGAAGCTCAAGACTAGGGTTTGGAAAATTGGATGTTTAAGTGCTTGATTTGAGAATTGGATGTTGTATTTGAGTTCGATAGAGTAATTAGCACCTCGGGTTGAAGTTTGGGAGGTCAGCGTGCATTGGGGGTGGTTGCATCGTCGACGCTACAGCGGGAAGTGCTTGGTGTTGCGATTTCTGAGAGGGCCTTGGGTTGGATTTGATGGTATCAAGGAGGTGTAGTTTTCGAGGAGAAGTAGTTCTACGATGGTTTCGTGATATTTAGCGATGAAATGGAGAAGCTAGGAGGAGAGAGAAGGGTCAAATGGTGGGTGGTGCACTGACATTTCGTCCATAGGGAGGGAATTGTTGAATTAGGGAAGAGGAGGGTAAGGGCAATTGTGTAAAAATGTTGAAGTTGAATTTTTATTTTTAATTCAAAAAAATAAATCAATAACTTAAAATTTTCATAACTCTCTCATACGAGGTCCGATCGAGACAAAACTCTTTACATTGCGCTCGTGATGACGAAAGCTTTGCAATGGAGCTGGTTTGGACAAATTCGGACACTGTTGAAATTTGGGCTAAAATCGGACGTCGTTCGATTTAAGTTCCAAACCGGAACGCCTTGGCGACAACAGAAAATTTCGGTGAGTTACACTCACCTTTTTGGTTAACTGGTATAATATATAGTTGAAAAAATTGTTGGATGATTATTTGGATGAATTACTATATTTATATTAGTTGGATTGAATATTCCACCTATTGGAGCGGATGAGACCCTATTACATTCTCGTGTAAGAGCGGATGACCCTTTGTATACGAATCTCGCTTCAAAGCGGTTAATTTATATTTATGATTATATAACATTTGTGATGTAGAGGGAAAACAGGTTGGAGGGATCCAACAGGATTTCTCGATATGTTGAATTGTTTCAATAATATATTTTTATATGGATTATAAAAAATAAAATAAACTTGATTGTGGACATGATGGTTATAACGTTGTTATATGTTGAAAACTAAATCCCAGTAGTGATAGAAAATCAATATTGATATTGGTGAAGTGTTTGGTGGATATTGGCCTCAACTTAGTATTTTAAAAATACTATAAATTGCCGTTTAAACTGGAATTGATTTTTGAGACAAGAAACGATTTTAAAATCCAAAATTGGGTTTCGAAAATATTTTTAAGGATTATCTAATTAAATATATCAATATTGTTTTTAAGTTAATTAAATATAATAAAATTGTTTTAAAGTTATATAATCATATTAATATTATTTTAAAGTTATTTAATTATTTTAATATTGTTTAAAAGTTATTTGTTTATAGTTAATATGTTTTAAGAATTTATAAAAAGGTTAATAAATTGAAAGATTAATTATTTAAGAATAATTATGGTTTGGAATTAATAATAAGGATTTATTAATAAGGTTTTGAATTAAATTATTATTATTTATAAAATGGTAAAGATTAATTATTATTATTTCTTAAACAATATTTTGGAATGATTAATTATTATTTTAAGATATTTTAAAGTTAATAATTTCCATTTATTTATAATGTTCATTGTTAATAATTATATTATATAATGATGTTTTGAAGTAAATGATTTTAATTATTTATAAATGTTTTCGAGACCATAAATAGAGTTGAAAGACTTGCATTTTATAAAGGAATTTATAAAATGGATTGAGGACTTAAGGAAAGACTATTTACGAGGTTAGAGAGTTTATAAATGGTCAGATATTTATAAACGAATTTTAGAAACATGTTTATAGATTTATAAAAGAAGTTTTCATAAATGGTTTATGGATTCAAAAAGGGTTCATAAGTGATTTTGAAATGTACAAGAAGCTTATAAGGGATTGAATTTTTATAAAGGGATTATAAATGGTTTTCGGAGGTTTATAAATGGTTTATAAATGGTTTTAGAGAATTATAAGGAAACTTATAAATGATTTGAGAAACGAATGAAAAGAGAATCTTTCTCAATTTTGTATATATACTTATACCGTTGAGATAAGTATATGGGTATTTTTTAAGTATCAGAAACATAGTTATTGGTGGATATACCATTGTAAAGGTATTTTTGTGCAAGAAATTTAACAATTGGTTTTATTTATAAAAGATTTATAAAAGGAGGCTAGTGATTGCTTATATGCTTAACCAATGTTGGTTTTTCCTATGAAATAAATCCTTGATTGAATGTTTGTTACTCGATAGTTAAATAACCGACTATCAAAAATTAGACCCAGACGTAACTTTGGAAATATCTAGGGGAAAAACATGAGTTATATGGCACAGTCGTCTCCGATGATGTTGTACTATGCGTATAAATCTCGTTTCGTTCTCTTAGGACAATGATAAGGAAATCCGCCCACTAACGATTATGAGGTGATCTCTAATCTTATCTTTGACTGTTATTTCCTAAAGAACCAGGGTTGAGTTTACCGGAAATTATCCATTGTTGTTTCGAAGAGATAGGGATCGAGTATGTTATCTGAAAACCACTTCAATCCAACTTAAGCGTTTCAAAGTAAAGACACCTTGAAGATGATGGAATTGGAGATGGAGCACTCGAGTGTTCCGTTTAGTCCTGGAACGGACTTGTATGGATGAATGCTGGTACCACATTGTTGCCTGGAAGACAATATTAGCATTCCAAGTGGAAAGTGCTATATAAAAAGGTAAAACGTAGCCTCGAACCTCATCAATTAGGAAATGACAAAAATCGAGCATGCAGTAGGGCCAAGTGGGTAGCTCCCAAGTAGGGTATAGTCATTCGAAATCTAGATCGGTTATTATCTCTCATCTGTATGCCTCGGGCCCCAATAACAGAGGGATGATCATATTCGGTACTACTAGTCAAGTGGTAGGCCAGTCCTGTCTGGCAGGGGTACAAGATGTTCTTGTCAGACCCCGGTGCATTTATCTAGAGATGTACCTTCAGAAGGTAGTTCCTTACCTTTTCATAGTATGGAATCCAATCTCCAATACATGCCTTACGGTTTTGATTGTAGAACCTAGTATGCTGGAATTTACTAATGTAACAATTTCGGCTAAGATTAATAAGTATTTGTATCTAGACCCTATTATAATATCAAAGAATTTCATATGAAATGTTTTGGTTATCGTAAGGTAAAAACCCGTCCGTGTTTATGTGCGGTGCAGTCTTACTAGATACTCTTTATTTTTCAAAGGTTTTCTAGAACTTTAAAATCCAGTGAGTGTGTGTTTCTCACGCTGGTTTTCCAGACCGACTCGGGTGTTATTTTATTATAATGCTCGGGTCATACCGAGCATATTACAGAATAGTTTGGATGTTTGGAGCTTCAAAAGACGAGTTGGAGGCCCAGAGACGTATTCACATAGATGGTTATTTTCCGCTATATTCATTGTTGTGTTTATCTGCAATTCTGAGGACAGGCTGTTATAACTGTCCAGGCTGAAATAGGTTAGTATACTCTAATTGATGTTTGTATATATACATATTATAGTTTTGCTTTTGTGTAAAGATTTGTGGCATATTATAGATTATTCGTTCCGCTGTGAGATTTTGTGTTGTTTAGTTTTTCTTCTTATCTTCTTCCTTCTTTCTTTTTCCCCTAACAATCGGATTTTATGGCATTCGATTGCTTGACATCTAATATAGTGGATGAACCAGTACCGATTTTCAAGGATCGAAAATCCGGATCGTTACATCATCTCTTAAATCATGTACTTGATGTATTATCTTCAGTACTATTTTCTTTTTAAACTTTAAAAGAAAAGTCTAACTCAGTTTATTTTCTTAAGTAAAAATTTAAACTTATTTAATTCTATCCGCTTCCTTAACCAAAGCATATGTTATTTATATATGTATGTATATATATATATATTCTAGTGTATACAATATGGTCTGATAACTTTTAGATGATGAAAAGTTGAAATCCAAAAGATAATTTTCGATCACATTTTCGATTTTTCTCCAAACTAACTATTTTTGTAAACCAAATTTTAAAACAACTTCACCATCAAAGGTTATTACTTAAAATAGGTATATTTGGATTATAAAATTCATTAATTAATTATTTAAAAATACATAAAATATTCATATTAAAAGCGATTAAATTACGGGTCGTTACATTTTTTAGAAATCTATCCCATTTACCACTTTGACCCGACCTATTTACTTCAATGTTATAAGAGTCCAATAGTTTATGAGGTCTAAATTAACAGTATTAGGGCTAATTTATTAAAGCCGACATATTTTGTAGGGTATTTAGAAAGGTAGCGCCTACAGTTGAGTTTGGGTACTCAAGTATTCTGCCATACATGACTACTGGCATGTCCCGAAGGATGAAGTAAGACGATATAAAATTTTAAATTTAAAAGTAAAGTTTAAAATGTGAATTTTTTATAAACGTTATAATATTTTTCAAAAATGTTTTGAAAATTAATTAATTATTTTCGATTTTTTTTTGAAAATTGGTACTTTATTAACATCAATCATATACTTAATATGGCTCATCACCTTACACCCCTTAATTAAAATGGGTACCTTGTAAGGGAAAAGAGTACATATTATATCCATATATTCACAAATAGATACAAATAGCATATGCTAAAATTCTAAAACAGGAAAAGATCGAGCCACCAAAATCCCCTGTACTAAAATTGTCACGACTTGGAATTTTGGTCATTTGATTTTGAATATATAATTAATTTTAAATATGGAATAAGTGGACTTTTAAAATTTAATATCTCAAATTCAAATATAGGAATTATTTTAAATAGTTGAATTGTGAATTTTATAGTTGAGTTTTGAGTTTAAAATTGGCTTAAAAACTTTCAAACTTGAATTAAATTATAGAGATTATTCAAATCTTGGAATTGTGAATAAATATTTTAATAGAAATTTAAACATCTGGATTTTAAATTGAATACAAATTTAATGGGATAATGAACTTATGTAACTCTTTTTAATTAATAAATAATAACTTTGAATTTATTTTTTAAATTTATTTATAAGTAATAACGGTGGAATTCAGTTTGTAAATTTAATTACTGAAATAGACGGTTCAATAATTAATCAGAAAAATTATCGTTAATATAATGATTCGATTTTTATTGGCGTATTTTTAATTTATTTTATTGGATTTTTCCATAATTTTTAATTTGGAAATTATTTAAATAATCGTTTGATGAATTTTTGGCAAACGACAGTGTTTTTGTGATTTTACAGAATCAGTAAACCAATGTATATTATTAGTGTTTTGGGGTCGCGTCGTTTGTCTGAGTGTGATCGTATTTTTGTTTTGTCGTTCGGGGTTCGTACGCAAACGAAAAGTCGTGCAGCGAAATGCCAGAAAATTAAATTATAAACCTAACTCAAACATTTTGGTACAAGTAGCACACATTCTTGTTAATCCCATACCCCTTCCATTCATTTTCATGCTGAAGTAAGAAATTCATAAATCCTCCTCTTATGAAATTAAAATCGATTCAAAATAAAAATATAAAAATTTGAAAACATGGATCCTTGAGTTTTATATGCTTAGATCTACATATAGATGGTTTATTAGAGGGTGCGACTTCCTCCTCTGGGTTCGACAATGATGGTTGGGAGTGGGTTAGGAGCTAGGGTTAAGGAATTCTTAGCCTATGGTCGATGATAACGGATGAGGTTTGTCTGTTTGGCTTTGTGAGGTCGACGAGCTTCTTGTGGCCGAAGGAATGGGGATCCGATCATGAATGGGCAAACACGTCCAGTCGCCTGCAAGGGTAGGTAGCTTTGGGTCGAGGTGGCTAAGGTTAGTTCAGGTAGAAAGTCAAGGTGTCCGATGGATGGAGATTTCAATGTTGGGGATGGTGGACTCGTGGAATCATTGTCTACATCTTGGATCGGATTGGTTGAGATTGGAGCTATTGGAATTTTGCGCTAAATTCGAACCTGTTCGACTTTAGTCGGAATTAGAACGTGAAAGTGATAACTGGAATTTCAGTGAGTTAAACTCACTTTTTTTGGTTAATCAATAAGATATATAGTGGATAAAATTTATTGTTTGTGTTTGATTGAAATTATTGGCTGTTTGGATAAATATTCGCTTTTACAAGTGATTGACATTTAAAATTGAAATATAGTGTGTTATCCATAAAATGTTCTCAGAAATAAAGTATGAAAGAAGGAGTCAAGAGGACGTTTCGACAGAATAAATAGAAAGCTTTCGACGAAGTCGAAGACCACCATCAGAAGTCAACAAACAGAAAGCTTTCGACAAGGTGGGAAGCTACCTTTCGAAGACAATGGATAGCAGACACTTCACCTTTTTATGCAAAACCATTCGTAACGTTATGGTTTCTCCATCTTCATTTCTACAAGATGAGTATTCAACCACTTCCATCCTTTTGAAAGCATGTATAGCCTTTCGAAACAGTTGGGGAAAATGTTACTCTAAAAAATCCACCTTTAGATTGGGTTAAAAGGTCCTTCAACAAAGACTATGAAAAAGGAGTTCAGACCAAACCTTTCGAAGGAGTCGAAGGGATGCAGTTACCAAAGTTTAACAGCTTCAAAACCCTTCGAAGGGGCCGAAAGGTTCCATCTCACAGTATCCAAGAAGTTCTAACCTTTCGAAGAAGATGAAGAAGTCAAAGCAAGAATTAACAACCCTGTGGAGACCTTTTTGAAAGCATAGCAAACCTTTCGAACCGGTTAAGACACATCCAGGATACCTTTCGACAATGTCAAAAGGTTCTATGAAGAAGGAAACACTCAGAAGTCAGTAAAGAATGAAAGACATTTCGACAACATTGGAGGGAGGCACAGCTCTCAACAACGAAAAGCAACCTTCTGACAAGGTCGAAGGGTTCACAACAGTAAGAACAAGGCAAACCTTTCGACAACATCGAAAGGTTCATGAAAGCATCAGATAGGTAACCTTCCGATAGAGTTGAAAGGTTCATGAAGACATCAGAAAAGCAACCTTTCGTCAAAGGCGAAAGGTTCATGAAGGCATCGGAAAGGCAAACCTTTCGACAACGTCAAAAGGTTCATTATGGCATATAAGGGGCAAACCTTTCGACAAAGACGAAAGGTTCATAACTGCATATAAAAGGAAGACCTTCCGACCCGGTCGAGAGCATGGAGTCGAAAGTGAGGCCGCCTGCATCTATAAATAAGACCCTAGGCGTCATGTTTTGGGGGATTCGAACTTTCTCAATCTAGTTATGTATCTTCTTAATCAATATATTAAAACCCTAATTGGGTGCTAATTTGGGGATTTAATAAAATAAAGCTTTTTGTTGAAAAAAGAGGGAAGTCCTAAGCTTTGTCAATTACTTTATTGTGTGCTTAAACTTTTGTTGGTTTAACTTCTATTTTCATGTTCAAACTCATTGAAAGGTTCTTGTCGACAAGGTCGACAACACTTATGTTACAAATAACCACTGCACCCTTTTGAAGCTATTAACCCTTCGATCTGAACCTTTCGACAAGATCTAAACCTACTTCATATCAGCTAGGGAATATCATTTCCTGTTTAAACTCAAGGAAAGCCACCACCTAACCCTTCGACAAGATCAGAGCCTACCTTTAAAGGACTTAACCTAGTGAATCTTGACCTAATCGAAGGGTAAATCTTTGTAAGTATCTCAAACAAGCTCAACAAGGTCGGAAGGTTATTCATCTCAAAGATGAAACCTTTCGTCGACGTCGAAAGGTCTGAATTAAGAATCATTCGTAAGCAAAGCCAATTTTCAAAGCAATTCTCTAGGGATTTTCACTCACTGTTCTTACAATAGATTATCAATCTTTCTTAGTATTACTTTGGGGTGTTGACAAAAAATCTTGTTAAAAAAGGGAATTATACAGTGAAATCCAGATTTTCCACTGCTGAATAGCCAAGCAGTAGGACGAAACTTGCACTGTTGAACGACCGACTAGTCAAATGGAGCTTACATTGCTGAACAACCGACTAGTCAAACGGAGCTTGCACTGCTGAATGGCCAGCCAACTGAATGAAACTCTACCCGCTGAACAGTCGAACGACTAAAAAGTTGAACAACCAAATGGGACTACCTGCTAAACGGTTGACTGGTCCTACGGAACTACTACTCCGAATGACTGACTGGTACTACGGAACTACTACTCCGAATGACTGACTGGTACTATGAAACTACTATTCTGAATGACTGCCTGGCTTTACGGAACTACTTGGCTCCAATATAACAATAATACTACTAGCTTATAGGAACTTTAGGAATCACACATTAATTAGATGTGATATTATTAGACAGACTTATAATTTTGTGCATAGTAGATGAATTTATAAATAGTTTATTCGTCAGATGAGATCCTGACAAGATTTTGGCTGAATTATTGATTTTGTGAACTTTCAGATTCCTTATCTCTTTTCATGAAGATTTTGTATTGGGTTTTGTGAGGCCAAAGTATCCGCATTGGCTTTGATGATTATTTATTGATTTCATATTTCAGATTCCTTTGTTTATTTTTTATGTTTCATATTGAATTTCTGATTTTGTGAATTTTGAAGTTTCTCATGGAATTTTTATGATGGTTTATGGATTTCATATTTCGGGTTTCCTTGTTGGATTTTTGATGATTTCATACTGAATTTCTAATTTTGTGAATTCTGAAGTTTCTCATGGAATTTTTATAATGGTTTATGCATTTCATATTTCAGATTTCCTTGTTGGTTTTTTGATGATTTCATATTGAATTTCGAATTTTGTGAATTCTGAAGTTTCTCATGGAATTTTTATGATGGTTTAAGGATTTCATATTTCGGATTTCATTGTTGGATTTTTGCTGATTTCATATTGAATTTCTGATTTTGTGAATTCCAAAGTTTCTCATGGAATTTTTATAACGATTTATGGGTTTCATATTTCGGACTTCCTTGTGTAATTTTTGATGATTTCATATTGAATTTCTACTTTCTTAGATTCCATACAAAACTTTCTACATACCGGTTGGACTCTCATCAAAGCACAAGGAACTTGATAAGACTACCAAGAGTAGGAAATTAATCCTCGATTGCTGAAAAAATATAATTGAAGAATAGGGGATTTAGTGTATGCAATGGCCTGTTAGGGGAGGACCTACTTACTTAAATTGATAGCAGCAAACCAAGTGATGTCGTTTCATATATCTAAAATGGTTATATAATTGCTTAAATGCTCTACCTAATAAAATAAACAGATAGTATCAATAATTATAAGGATACTCATCATGGTTTAGCTTCAAGGATAAGATCCTTATAGAAGTTATTTTTTGTCTCTTAGGAAGCAAAGGGGGAGATTTTTTGGAATTTTTGTCCTAAAGAACAAAAGCTTTTTTCATACAAGGGGGGCTAAATGTTATCCATAAAATGTTCTTAGAAATAATGTATGAAAGAAGGAGTCAAGAGGATGTTTCGACAGAATAAACAGAAAGCTTTCGACGAAGTCGAAGACCACCATCAAAAGTCAACAAACAGAAAGCTTTCGACGATGTCGAAAGCTACCTTTCGAAGACAATGGATAGTAGACACTTCACCTTTTTATGCCAAACCATTCGAAATGATATGGTTTCGCCATCATCATTTCTACCAGATGAGTATTGAACCAATTCAATCCTTTAGAAAGCATGTATAGCCTTTCGAAACGGTTAGGGCAAATATTACTCTAAAAAATTCACCTTTCGACTGGGTCGAAAGGTCCTTCAACAAAGACTAAGAAAGAGGAGTTCAAACTAAACCTTTCGAAGGAGTCGAAGGGATGCAGTTATCAAAGTTTAACAGCTTCAAAACCCATCGAAGGGGCCGAAACGTTCCATCTCACAGTATCCAGGGAGTTCTAACCTTTCGAAGAAGATGAAGAAGTCAAAGCAAGAATTAACAACCCCTTAGAGACGTTTTTGAAATCATAGAAAACCTTTCAAACCTGTTAAGACACATCTAGGATACCTTTCAATGACGTCGAAAGGTTCTATGAAGTAGGCAACACTCAGAAGTCAGTAAAGAATGAAAGACAACCTTTCGACAACATTGGAGGGAGGCATAGCTCTCGACAACGAAAAGAAACCTTCGAACAAGGTCGAAGGGTTCACAACAGTATGAACAAGGCAAACATTTGACAACATCAAAAGGTTCATGAAAGCATCAGAAAGGCAACCTTCCGACAGTGTCAAAAGGTTCATGAAGACATCAGAAAAGCAACCTTTTGTCAAAGGCAAAAGGTTCATGAAGGCATCGAAAAGGCAAACCTTTCGACATCGTCGAAAGGTTCATTATGGAATATAAGGGGCAAACCTTTCGACAAAGATGAAAGGTTCATAACTACATATAAAAGGAAGACCTTCCGACCCAGTCGAGAGCATGGAGTCGAAAGGGGGGCCGCCTGCATCTATAAATAAGACCCAAGGGGTCATGTTTTGGGGGATCCGAACTTTCTCATTTTAGTTTTGTATCTTCTTAATTAATATATTGATACCCTAATTGGGTGCTAATTTAGGGATTTAATAAAATAAAGCTTTTTTCGTGAAAATAGTGGGAAGTCCTAAGCTTTGTCAATTACTTTATTGTGTGCTTAAACTTTTGTTGGTTTAACTCCTATTTTCAGGTTCAAACTCATCGAAAGGTTCTTATCGATAAGGTCGACAACACTTCTATTACAAATAACTACTACAACCTTTTGAAGCTATTAACCCTCCGGTCTGAACCTTTCGACTAGGTGATCTGACCTTTCGACAATATCGAAACCTGCTTCATATCAACTAGGGAATATCATTTATTGTTTAAACTCAAGGAAAGCCACCACCTAACCCTTCGACAAGATCCGAGCCTACCTTTAAAGGACTTAACCCAGTGAATCTTGACGTAATCGAAGGGTAAATCTTTGTAAGTATCTCAAACAAGCTCAGCAAGGTCGAAAGGTTATTCATCTCAAAGACGAAACTTTTCGACGACGTTGAAAGGTCTGAATTAAGAATCATTCGTAAACAAAGCGAATTTTCAAAGCAATTCTTAAGGTAATTTCACTCACTGTTTCTAATTATCCTCTAATTACTTTATTAAATAACTTCCCTTTATTTAATTACATCTAGTAATTATTCCTTAGTTACTCCATCAAGTAATTAAATGAAAGTGATTAAGGGTTAATCATCCAGTGTTATTAATTAAAAAAAATTTAGTTAATAAAGTTAATTAAAGGATTAAGATTAATTAATAAAGTTATTAATTAATTGTTAAGGTAATTAATTATAAAGTAATTAATAAATGGAAGTAATTAAGGAAAGTTAATTACTGGATTATATTAATCAAAAGTAATTAATAATTATGGATTAATTAAGAATAATTACTTAATGTAATTAATAAAATAAGATGTAATTAAGGGTAATTAGCTTATAATTAATTAATAATGTAATTAAGAGTTGATTAATTAAGATTAATTAATAAATTGTAGGTGATTATAGAATAACTAATTAATTGTAACTAATTAAGGATTAAAGTAATTGATTATAATTTATTAATTAATGAAGTAATTAAAGGTTAATTACTGTATTGGTTAAGAATAATTAATTTGTGAAATTAATTAAGGATAATTACTTAAATGTAATTAAAGTAGAATTAATCAAGGTGATTAATTAAGTGGATAATTAGAGAAAGATTAATTAATTTATTTGTAATTAATTAATGATTATATAAGTAAGATTAATAATGATGGAAGTAATTAATTTAATTTACTTTAAATTAATTAGAGATGAAGTATTTAATTTAATTCATTTTAAATTAACTATAGATGGTGATTAATAAATCATTGCTTATGAATGGATGATATTGTTTACCTTGAATGGTTTGAGATCTCAGATATGAGATAATTGATACTGTATGATTTGGATGCTTTGGTTGCATAATGATGATGATATGGATTATCTGCTTAAAATGATAATGTTGATTATCTATTGTGAATCTGTGAATTATCTATCTGTGTGTAGTATAGATAAGAATTGAATTGTTTTAACCTTAAAACAACTTGGCCTTTAAAAGATACGTTTTGGATTTCGATGAGACCGGGATCGGGTTTCCGTATACCGGGATTCCAGGTCTGGAGACCCGAATACCACATCGATCCAAATTTACGATAGGTCGTGAATCTCAAGTGAAGATGAAGATTCAGAGTGCAAGGGTTATTGTCGTTAACTCTGAGGGTGATTCCAAAACGAGTGTAACGAGATAATGCCTTCGGTTTCGTTCGAACCCGGAACGAACTTGTATGGATTGAATGCTTTCAGCACATTGTCAGGCGGACGATGAGCATTCTAAGTGATATGTTCTGATTAAAGGTAATCGTAACCTCAAGCCTCATCAACCGGGAATGGCTAAAACAGGGGAGGTGCAGCAAGGTTTCGTGGGTAGCACCCACTGAGAGCAAGATAGATCCCTGTCTAGAGGTCCCTTTTCTTTTATTCGGCTTAGTGTGTGGTTGGTCGCGCCAACTACGGGATTATCTTGTTCGGGATTATCCAGTAAGGGATGGTTCCAGCTTTGTGTTGCAGGGGAGCGGGCGTACTCCTCGGTACGGTGATCTAGGCCACGTACTGTGACGGGCGGTACCCCAGTAGCCCTGCCATTGTATGGAATCCAAACTCCAATAAGTGCCGTACGTATTAGTTATGCCCAACTATGTTGGAATGTGAGATGTAAGCATTTCAGCTATTTCTATATTTTACTTGAAAACCCTAGACCCTATTATAATAAAATCAGATTTCCTATCAAATGTTTTGGATAGCGTAAGGTAAAAACTTACCCATGTTTATTTGTGGGGAGTCTTACGTGATACCTTTTCTTTCTAAAGGTTTTGAAGTTAAGCAAGTTTAACCTGTTACTCATACCAGACCCATGTCTGACCCAAGTGTTTATTTCTGTTTTATAAACTCTTGGGTACTCAAATTTTTACGAGTAGCCAAGGGATTCAGGTTTAGCTTTGACGAATATTCTGGAGGAGCAATGGAGCAGGAGGCTTCGGCGTTCGTAGATATAGTATTCCGCTGTGTAGATCTCTGTGATAGTGTTTGTATTGTATTTGAGCTGTAATGTCTAGACAGATGTTTATAACTGTCTAGTAAGTGATGTATATGCTATGTAACTCTGTAAATTGTTGTATACTATATAATAGTTTATGTTATTAATATAATTTATTCATTCCGCTGTGAGATCGTTGTTGTTGTTTCTTTCTTTCTTCTCTTCTTTTCTATTTTCTACCCCTTTCTTTCTTCATCATGATGCGACTTTCTGGGCTTAGGAAGTCGGGTCGTGACACTGTTCTTACAATAGATTATCAATCTTTCTCAGTATTACTTTGGGGTGTTGACAAGAAATCTTGTTAACATAGGGAATTATATAGAGAAATCCGGATTTTCCCTTATATATACATCTTTTGATTCTATTTTAGTAGTAATCGCGCGTTATATAGATTGTTGATTGCTGAATCTTGATTGTTTAGCACTACTAGATAACATTGTTATATATACAAATTTAACCCTTGTAGTGATAAAAATCGATAGCAACATTGGTTAAGTGCTTTGGTGGCTATTGGCCTCAATTTAGTATTTTGAAATACTAATAATTATCATTTTGGCTCGAAATTGTTTTTTGATTCTGAGCATGATTTTAAATCTACCCTTTGGGTTTTCTGGAATATTTTTATTTAAGGGAATTTTATACTTCCCTATTTTACCCCAACCCTTTTATTTGTCTTTTCTAAATCATTTAGAAATGTTTTAAAGTTGTTTATCTATTATTTAAAAATGATTTAAAGTTGTTTAACTATCATTTAATAATGGTTTAAGTTTGTTAAACTATAGCTTAATAATGTATAAAAGTTGTTTGTTTCTATTCAATTTTGTATTAAAGTTATTTATTAATATTTTAATATTGTGAAAAGTTATTTATTTAAATATATTGTTGAAGATAATAATTATTATTTATTAATAATATTTTGGAAGTTAATTATTTATTATAATAAGGTTTTTGAAGATTGATTACTAATTATTATATTAATAATGTTTGAAATTATTTCTTATTATACTAATAATGTTTTAAAGTAAATTAATTATTTCATTAATGATGTTCTAAAGGAAATTGACTGTGTTATTAATGTTGTCGAAAACTTAATTTATTATTTATTTATGATGTTTAAAAGTTAATTAATTTATCTGATTAATTATATTTATAAATAATAAATTGATCTATAAAGGAATTTCATTTAAGAAAGAGTTTATAATGAAAATGGAGTTTTGTATTTATAAAGATTTTTATAAAGGCTTTATAAAGTATTTTTATAAAGGGATTTTAGAGAAGATTTTTATAAAGTAATTTTAGAAGAGAATTTTGTAAAGGACCTTTATAAAGGAATTCCATAAAAGAGTAAAGTTTTATAAATGGGTTTATAATTTTATAAAAGGAGTTTTATAAATAGTTTTATGGATTTATAAAAGTGCTTTATAAATGGTTTAGAAATTTTATAAACAAGGTTTTATCAATGGTTTTAGAAATTTATAAAAAGAGTTTTATAAATTGTTTTAGATATTTATAAAAAGAGTTTTATTAATTTTTTATAGTTTTATAAAAGAGTTTTATAAATGATTTTGGAGATTTACAAAAGGAGTTATATAAATGATTTTAGTGTTGTATAAAAAGGGAATTTATAAAAGAAGATGATATTGATTTCCAAAATTGATCTTTAAATAATTATGGTGGTATGGAAACATCTTTCCATACTCAACACCAAATAGAACATATTTCTCAATTTTCATAAATATACTTATACCGTTGAGATAAGTATATAAATACATTTTCGAAGCAGTGATAGTGTAGTGTTTTTGTGAATATATTTATACCGTTGAGATAGGTATATGGTGAAAGTGTACGTGTAGTACTAAGGATCGTGTAATATGGTATATAAATGCGGAAACTGGTAATAACAGTAAAATAAAAATTAAAGTAAGCACACCAGGAATTTTTATACTGGTTCGAACTTCCCGTTCTACGTCCAGTCCCAGAATACCCTCTGGATTTAAACTAAACCCCTCACTTAACCCGGAGGAATAGGTATACGACACCTGAGCAGCCGAACATGGATTTTTCCGCCTCAACAGCCGAAGAGGACTTCAACTTAATACAAATAGTTTGTTGACGAATGTGTTTTGAATAACACTGATTGTCTTTTGATAGTACAACTTTCCTATAATCAAATCCTCAAGAGTATATATGTGTGTGAAGATTTAGAAGGAAAATAATCACGTAGAATCGAAGTATATAAATTAAATCAAGGATTCTAGTGATATTAAATAAGAATGAATGCTTTTATTTGCAGAAATGAATAGAGAATAGATTTCAGAAATATAAACAAGAATCGGTGAATGTAGAAGTGAATTGAATATGTTTATATAGTTGTAGAATAGTTACAATCTTTCATGAAGAGTTTCAATCAAGAGTTGTGTCCATATCTATTGGATTAAAGAACATTCCTCTTCATGAACAATTGCACCTCATCAGAAAAACTAGCCGTTGTGTTCTGGTCGGTTGACCGAGAAACCTGGGCCGGTCAGCTGAGTTTACAGATATAAATAAAACGGTGCATATCTGTGCACTAGACACAGAGTCGGTCGACCGAAGATTCTGGTCGGTCGGCCGACCTGCTGTTATTTGCACAGTGTACACTTATTTTTGTATAAATCATTTTGTGTGTATGTGTGACTACTTGAGGAATGATTTTAACAATATTCTAAGACTCAAAATAAAATATTCACAATAAAATTTAAATTATAGTCTTGTCTCCTTTGTAGTGTGCAATATATGGTTATTCTCCTTTTTGTCGCTTTCGTATAGTATTCTCGTCGTATGATCTCTGAAGCTTGTGTCATGAATCAAAACTCATGAATCAACATTCTCCCTCTTTTTGATTGATGACAATACTTATGTGATGAAGTAGAATTTATTATAATTCTCCCCCTGAATATATGACGACTTTTCTACAAAAAATATGTTAGCTTTCATACATTTCTCCCCCTTTTTCATCGACAAAACAGAATACTTACTAGATGTAATATGTAAAAGAAACGCGAATCATTGAATTTTAAATATTACATATTCAAACCAAAATAGGAATAATTAAAGATGTTTGCTTAATACACAACAAAAAGGAAACATATTGTTCATAAAGGAATTCTTGAAATTAAACCGTAAAACAATACGATTACTCCTCATCATCATTGGAATCCCAAAATTCTGGACGAATATTTTCTTCCGGAGGAACATGTTCCTTACCACGTCTATGAGTGTGAGGAGCATGAGTTCCGGATGTACCAGAACTTGTGTTATCTGAAGTAGACCAAGAGAAATTCGGTGCGGGTCTTTTTCCGGGAGTAACAAAGGAGGCACCGGCTTCGGAAGTACATGATAAGGCATCCCATAAATTTACGAAGAAGCCCTTGATCTTCTTGAAACGACCATCAATTTTTCGTAGTCGGCTATCCAAGGCTATTTGATTTTGTGCCAAAATGTCAATGGCCGTTTCCGTACTCATTCCGGGAGTTGGTCGTTGAATTGAGGATTGGCGGGTTATACGTTCCGTAGAATGAGTAGATGGTTGAGGTGTAGAATAGCTACGACGTAGTTGTTCTCGAGGAGTAGTACGCCATTGGTGAAAAGTTGAAATTTTAGAAGGTGCATCGGGTAACTTCATTAGTTTTATGGTTCGTGAGTCAAAAGAACGAACTTTGGATGTTTCGGATTCCAGAGCATTGGTAACGAAGCTATTAATCAACCTTATTATGTATTCTCCATAATAAATATGGAGCATCTTTCCTTGGTTGAAAGAGAGAAATTCATCTATAAGAAGTTGTGCCCAATTTATTCGTATATTTCCGCACATAGCATACAAAGCTTTGAAGTTTTCGGGATATACTAAGTGATATGAACCCCCTCTTGGAACTATAGACTTCATCATGAATCGATGGAAGAGTCGGGCTTTAGGTCGAAGGGATGAAGTTTGCCTTAAATCAGTAGCATCATCTTCAAAAAATAGATGACTTAGACGGTCACGGGTTGATATATTACAATCCACATCGTGTAACGAGATACCACCCGGTCTAGCATCCAAAATGTTGTTAATTCGATCAATGGAAAGGAAAAACGAAGTGCCACAAACCGATGTCCAAATACAATTTTCAGTGTTTCTTGGCAGATTTACAAGGTTGAGGTTCGCTAGAAATAACTTGACCATTATATGATTAATTTTTAAGTTATTTTTCCTATGGTCAAGAAATGTATCAAGACCACTCTCAAGGGCGGCATTTTCAATACCGTAGGAAGCAAAATCAGGATAACTAACAAATGATTCTTCAAAATTTTTGGCATCTTGAAGTTTTATCCATCTTTGAAGAGCTATATCATTAACTAGCCATGAAGCAATTTGTGTATCCACTTGAGTAGATGAAGAAGAGCCACCAGTTGTCTTTGATTTCTTCTTGGGAGCCATTTATTTTTGGAAGAAAGGATTAAAGATTTGAGAAGTTTTAATGGGGGCTAGGTTAAAAACTGTAATTGGGAAAGTGAGAGTGAAGAGGTAAGTTGAAAAGTGAATGGATGGGCTGTTAAAAAGAAAATAGAAGTAGCAGTTTTATACGTTCGGTCGACCGAATGACTGGGTCGGCTGACCGAGCTGCTAATCTGAAGGGTGCGAAAACTCTCGGGAAGGATTCAGCTGACCGACTCAGGGTATTCGGTAGATCGACCCTGTTGGAAATGTTTCTTTGAAATTCTCGGGAAGGGTCCGGCTGACCGACTCAGGGTGTTCGGTCGACCGACCCTGTTAGAAGTGAATTTTTTTGTAGTTTTATATAATATAAATATAGCAATATATTTTATTATCAATGCACTATACATCTTATTTGTAATACCAACAACATATATATATATATATAATATGCTTAGCCACCGTTTAAAATCTGCGTTCCCATGAGTTTGGAAATGGAACATTTTCTATCGGTGACCATCTTGGAGTTAATGGAGTTTGAACAGGATTTGACGATGATGAGGGTCTATAAGAAGGTTTAGCAACATCATCCTTCTTTGATGAACAAATTTTCATGGCAATCTTTTCTAGAAAACTTAAACGTCTCGCCGTGACTTTTTGTTCATAGTAGAGTTCCCGTTGCATATCCATTTGTTGTCGTTGGTAGTGATGTATTTCATCAATTTTTTGTTTGGTGGTTGGAGATATTACCATCGTATTCTTCCCTTTTTTCTTTTCAGGTGTATAGCCTGTATGGGAGTCTTCCCATGGTTTCCACCCATGTCGGGGGTCTTTATCTGGAGAGGAGAAGTCTAGAACACGTTTAGGCATGGGAAAGGTAGGATAGGGGCCATTTTCGGGAATGCGATCGAAACAATCGTCGTCCGGAGATGTGTATGATAGATGAGAATTTTCAGAGTTATAGTAATCATTGTTTGAAGACATTTTTCAAGTTTTGTTTTTTTTAAAATTTTCATAGTATATGTTATAAAAGATAAGCATAGTACATATATATAACAATCTATTTTCTGAAAAAGTAGTGGATTGAAACTAACTTTAATTATAATCACAGAATTTTAAGAATAAAATTGTTTTTAAATGTATGATTTATAATTCAAGAGCTAAATATAGTTTTTCTGAAAACAAAACAGATAAAACAAATTTTAAAGAGAACAAAAACAAGAAACACCCATAGCTCAAGTAGCTATAACACAACATCTAATAAATAAGTCAGAGGTCATGAGTTCGAGTTCCGCTTTGGTCAGAAATAAAACAATTTTTGTTTTTCGATATTCTTGCATATTTTTATTCATAAATATTTAAACGACATTATACCTAAATCACGTCTAAGTTTTATAAAAATATTTTCATTTAGTGGTTTAGTAAAAATGTCAGCAATTTGATTTTCAGTATTGATAAATTATAAATTTATTAATCCTTTTTCCAAACAATCACGAAGAAAGTGATGACGAATATCAATGTGTTTTGTTCGTGAGTGATTAACCGGATTTTTAGAAAGATTTATTGCACTAGTATTATCACAATAAATTATAGATTTTTCAAGATGACAATTAAAATCTTGTAGTGTTTGTTGCATATAAACGACTTGTGCACATGCCAAAGCAGCAGATATATATTCTGCTTCACATGTTGATAAAGAAACACAGTTTTGTTTCTTACTAAACCAAGAGACTAAGGAACGTCCAATGAAATGACACGTTCCACTCGTACTTTTTCGATCCGTCCGACTTCCTCCAAAATCAGCATCGCTATAGGAAACTAATTCGAAGGACATTCTTTCGGATAAAATAGTCCGAAATCTTTGGTTTTAGTTAGATAACGAATAATGCGTTTAACTGCTCTCATATGTGACTCTTTGGGATTTGCTTGAAATCGAGCACATAAACAAACACTCATCATTATATCGGGTCGACTCGTTGTTAAATAAAGTAAAGAACCTATCATACTACGATATAGCTTCTGATCAACACTTTTGCCCTCCTCGTCTCTATCAAGATGAGTAGTTGTGCTCATTGGAGTTGGCTTGGCAGAAGTGTTTTCCAGACCAAATCGTTTAATTAAATTATGACAATATTTTTCTTGATTAATAAAAATTCCATTTTTAATTTGTTTAATTTGTAATCCAAGAAAATATGACAATTCTCCCATATGAGACATTTCAAATTCATTTGTCATTATAGTTGAAAATTCCTGACAAAGTTTTTCATTTGTCGAGACAAAAATGATATCATCAACATATATTTGAATTATTAAAATATCTTTATTAGTTTTCTTAATAAAAAGTGTTTGATCTACTTTACCAATTTCAAAACCAGATTCTAATAAATAGCTTTTAAGACGATCATACCAAGCACGTGGTGCTTGTTTTAAACCGTATAACGCTTTTTTGAGTTTATAAACATGATCCGGAAATTTTTCATGTTTAAACAGAGGTGGTTGTTCAACAAAAACATTTTCTTTTATGTATCCATTTAAAAATGCACTCTTAACATCCATTTGATACAGTTTAAAATTATGAAAGCATGCGAACGCTAATAAGATTCGTATTGCTTCAAGTCGGGCGACTGGAGCAAACGTTTCTTCGTAATCAATTCCTTCTTCTTGATTATATCCTTGTGCAACTAATCTAGCTTTATTCCTGGTTATATTTCCTAGTTCATCTGCTTTATTTTTGAAAACCCATTTAGTACCGATGACAGATTGATCACTAGGTCTAGGAACGAGTTCCCAAACTTCGTTTCGTTCGAATTGATTTAGTTCTTCTTGCATGGCAAGAATCCAGTAGTCATCAGTTGATGCTTCTTTTATATTCTTAGGTTCTATGTTAGAGAGAAAAGCTACAAGACCAACTTGATTTAATTGATGTCTGGTTTTAACATTTGTATTAACTTCTCCAATTATATTTTGCACAGGATGATCTCGTAAAATTCTAGGTGGAGATTTTATTATATTAGAAGTAATGTTTGTATTTTCATTGGTTTCATGAGTCTCAAAATTTTCATTTGTATTAATATTTTCATTCTGAGTAAATTCATCATCAGAATCAAAAGTAACAATTGGAATTATATTTTTAAAATTTTCGTCAAATGACACATGTAAGCTTTCTTCAATAATTTGAGTTCGTTTATTATAAATTCGATAAGCCTTGCTTCGTTCTGAATATCCAACGAATATTCCTTCATCGGATTTTGGATCGAATTTTCCTAGCTGATCTTTAGTATTTAAAATAAAACATTTAGAACCAAAAACTTTAAGGTATGAAATATTTGGTTTTCTTCCATTTAGAAGTTCATTTGGAGTATTCTTAGTTAATGGTCTAATAGAAACACGATTTAATACATAACAAGCAGTAGCTACAGCTTCTGCCCAAAAGTGTTTCGATAAAGTGGTTCCATTTAATAAAGTTCTTGCACATTCTTGTAACGTTCTATTTTTCCTTTCTACAACTCCATTTTGTTGTGGTGTTCTAGGAAATGAAAAATTATGGTTAATACCTTTCTTGTTACAAAATTGTTCAAAAGCTTCATTTTCAAATTCTCCTCCATGACCACTTCTTATATTTTTAATTTTCAAACTTTTAATATTTTGAATTCTTTTAACAAAAACTTTAAAACTATCAAAAGTATCACTTTTATTTTTCAAAAAGAAAATCCAAGTATATCTAGAGAAATCATCTACAATAACAAATACATATCTATTATGATTAATAGACTGCACTTGAGTTGGACCAAAAAGATCCATGTGTAAAAGTTCAAGTGGTTGTTCTGTAGATATTACTTTCTTTGATTTAAAAGAAGATTTTGTTAATTTTCCTAATTTACATGCATCACAAAAAATATTAGTTTCGAATTTTATATTGGGTAAACCTTTAACTAATTTATTTTTAGCTAGTTTGTTGATAGTATTAAAATTAATGTGACAAAATCTTTTGTGCCAAAGACAAGAATCATTTTCTTTAGCCACTAGACATAAATTTGAATCATTATTAACATTCATATTTAAGATATAAATGTTTTTATCTCTTTTTCCTTCGAAAATAGTGTTATGATTTTTATAAAAAATATTACATTTATTTTTTGAAAAAGTTATATTAAAACCTTTATCGCATAGTTGACTAATACTTAATACATTGTGTTTTAAATTTTTAACTAATAAAACATCAGTAATGAGAGGTAAATTAGAGGTACCGTTGCTACTGACATTGCCTTTGCCGATGATATATCCTTTTGAGTTATCTCCAAAGGTGACTGCTCCTCTATTTGAGTATATAATGTTTGACAACATTTCTTTGTTTCCAGTCATGTGTTTTGAGCAACCGCTATCTAAAATCCATTTTCCTCTCTTCTTATGTGGTACATCGTCTGACGAAGCCATGAAGCATCATTTGCTTGTTCATTATCACTTTCACTCTCTGATGAGGATGATGAGTCAGTGTCGTCCCAAGTGACTGAAAAAGCTTTTCGTTTGGTTTTGTCCTTCTTGAAATTATTCTTTTTACGATCTGGACAATCCTTCTTCATGTGTCCTTTCGTATGACATTCATAACATTCCATTGTTGAAGATGATGGTTTGCTGCTATTGGAATTGTTGTTGGAATTATTTTTGTTTCCCTTGAATTTGTTTCTGTTGAATTTCAAAAACTTTTTGAAATTTTTGGCTATCATTGCCATATCTTCATTATCTGAGTCGGAATCATCTTTTTCTGCTTGGAATGCCACATTTTTCTTTTCTTGTGCTCCATTTCTTTTTGTCTGCAAATTTACTTCGTAGGACATTAAATTACCTATCAATTCTTCCGGTTTTAATGTTGACAAATCAGTTGCTTCTTCAATAGCTAGGACTTTTCGTTCCCATTCGTCCGTTAAAGAATTTAAGATTTTTGTAACAACATCAAAATCAGTAAACTTTTGTTCTAATGATAATAAAGCATGATAAATATCCTAAAATCTAGAGTACATGTCATTTATAAATTCATTTGGCCTCATTTTAAAATTTTCAAATTGATGTTTCAACATAGAAATTTTGCTTAATTTAACTTTGTTCGTTCCTTCATGCGAAACATTAAGAGTTCTCCAAATTTCATAACCTGAAGTGCACATGCTAACTCTATTGAATTCATTTCTATCTAATGCACAAAATAAAATATTCATAGCCTTTGCATTTGATGTAGCATCTAGTTTTTGTGTGTTACTCCAAGTTGAGTATTCTCCAGTAGGAGTTGTGTACTCACTTTGTATAATATTCCAGATATCAAATCCACTCGATTGCATATAGATTCTCATTCTAGTTGACCAATAATTGTAATTTATACCATTGAAAAGTGGAGGTCGTGAAGTCGATTGACCTTCTGTGAAACTAGAATTAGTGTTAGTGTTAACATCGTTAGTTTATGTGGTTACCATATTACTAGAAATAAATATCGAATAACTTTGTGATGGTTATAGGATGACCTTGCTCTGATACCAAATGAAAGTGTACGTGTAGTACTAAGGATCGTGTAATATGGTATATAAATGCGGAAACTGGTAATAACAGTAAAATAAAAATTAAAGTAAGCACACCAGGAATTTTTATACTGGTTCGAACTTCCCGTTCTACGTCCAGTCCTAGAATACCCTCTGGATTTAAACTAAACCCTTCATTTAACCCGGAGGAATAGGTATACGACACATGAGCAGCCGAACAGGAATTTTTCCGCCTCAACAGCCGAAGAGGACTTCAACATAATACAAATAGTTTGTTGACGAATGTGTTCTAAATAACACTGATTGTCTTTTGATAGTACAACTTTCCTATAATCAAATCCTCAAAAGTATATATGTGTGTGAAGATTTAGAAGGATAATAATCACGTAGAATCGAAGTATATAAATTAAATCAAGGATTCTAGTGATATTAAATAAGAATGAATGCTTTTATTTGCAGAAATGAATAGAGAATAGATTTCAGAAATATAAACAAGAATCGGTGAATGTAGAAGTGAATTGAATATGTTTATATAGTTGTAGAATAGTTACAATCTTTCATGAAGAGTTTCAATCAAGAGTTGTGTCCATATCTATTGGATTAAAGAACATTCCTCTTCATGAACAATTGCACCTCTTTAGAAAAACTAGCCGTTGTGTTCTGGTCGGTTGACCGAGAAACATGGGCCGGTCAGCTGAGTTTACAGATATAAATAAAACGGTGCATATCTGTGCACTGGACACAGAGTCGGTCGACCGAAGATTCTGGTCGGTCGGCCGACCTGCTGTTATTTGCACAGTGTACACTTATTTTTGTATAAATCATTTTGTGTGTATGTGTGACTACTTGAGGAATGATTTTAACAATATTCTAAGACTCAAAATAAAATATTCACAGTAAAATTTAAATTATAGTCTTGTCTCCTTTGTAGTGTGCAATATATGGTTATTCTACTTTTTGTCGCTTTCGTATAGTATTCTCGTCGTATGATCTCTGAAGCTTGTGTCATGAATCAAAACTCATGAATCAACATATGGTTATTCTTCCAAGTACTGAAAGGAGTAAAAGGGGTTTGTGAGTATACCTTTGTAAAAGTATTTTGATACAAGTATTTACAAGGTGATTTTAATTAATGAAAGATATATTTAAAGAGGTTAGTGGTTGCTTATGTGCTTAACCAATATTGGTTTCCCCTATGGAATTAAATCCCTAATTTTATTGTAGTTTTTATTTGATAGTTAAATAATCGACTACAAAACTTGGCCAGTTTTAAACTATCGTTGTTGATTTGGGGAGACCGGGATTGGATATGATATCTAAAAACCACTTTGAACCATCATAAACGTTCGAATGGAAAACATTTTGATGATGATGAGTTCAAAGATGGAGTTCTTTGAAGTGCAAGTGCTACTTGCTACTAATCCCGAGGGTGATTCCAAAATGGATGTAGTAGAGGTAGTGCCTCGATTTCGTTCAGACCCAGGACGAACATGTTTGGATGTGTAATGACCCGTATTTTTGACCATTTAAAAATATTTAATTTAATTTAATTATCGAATAAAGATGGTTAGATACAAAAATTTATATTGCTATTAATGGAAATATATTGAATGGAAGTGATAATCCAAATTGAATCTGTAAATGACAAAATTGCAATAAGAGAAAAGTTTTAATTAGTATCTGAATTGAAACAAACAATATTCAATTGTATTAAATTAAAAACTAAAGTATGGACAATAAACATCATTTAAATAAAGAAATTGAATAAATGTGCAATAAGATAAAAGATGATAACAAATTTCAATATAATTTTGATATTGATTGTAATGAATTAATAATAGAATTCGAATCAACAAATGTTTATTCTTAAATACGAGATTGATTGGTTGTTAATAAAAGAAGAACATAAATCGAATGAATAAATTTTCTGATATTGGGAATATTTGAATATGTAAATTTTGAAAGCTATACAGGATTTTCAAACGCTAATTTCTGAATATGATAAAAATATGTGTATATATAGCTTCACCATTTCAAATTTATGATAAAAATATATGTATATATATACAAGCTTCATGATGGAAAAATTTCAAACTTTCGACAAAAAAACAATATAAGTATATGTATATGTATATATGTTTATATAAAATAGTGAATATGTAAGTATATGTAAATATATATGGTAAATATATATACATGTAAACTATATACACATACAAGGAAGCTTCATGATGGCAACATCAAAGTCAAGCACACAAAAATTATTATCAAGCACACAAAACATTAAATCATGTATACCATAAAATCAAATCAACACCTAATAAATCAAGTCATATGAAACAAATCAAATCAGGATAAGGAAATCACATCAGCCTACATAAGAAAAAAAAGAATGAAATAAAGCTTGTACATTCATGGATAGGCAGCCACCCTACTTGTGCACATAGCCACCCTATGCTTAACCATTTCATTTCCATTCTTCTTTATATATAGAGCTATACTAGTTGCTGTTCACGTATAACATGCAAAAGAAAGAAAAAAAGAGATCTGCCATTAACATAAACAGGTCAAGTGTTTCAAAGCTTAAAGGTGATAAAACAAGCAGTAGTGTGTCATCGGTATATAAAACTGTGAGTAAAACAATCTATATTTTGGTTACAGGTTATAGCTTATGAATATATATATATATATATATATGACTGAGTTATGAATAGATCATTGATATATATCAAGTATGTATGTTCTATGATAGGTATGTGGGTATTGGACATGGTTGGATCTACCAAAACCTGTAAAAAAATTCTTCTCTGTTCTTGGGTTGTGTAAAAATCAGTTATGACATTAACTTCAAAAATCATTAACTCATCGTCTATTTAGTTTTTGAATTTGATACCAAAACCAAAATTGTTTGTTTATAAATGAAGAACATCTAAAAATTTATTTCATCGAATTTCATCAAGTAGAGGCTAAGGAAATCCTGTTCCAACAGTGAATAGGTTAGTTTTGGTCGAGATTCGACGATTGAATTTTTACAAATGGATCGTACAGTTAGAATCGCGATTGGAAAAGATGATTTTTAAGGGTGGTATGAGAATCTTTAGTGGCGTGAGGAAGGAGAATTTTGTAGATGAATGATTTTGGGGTTTTCGTTGAATTCAGGCGACTCAGCCGATTTTATGGCGCGGCGTTGGGTGTGGGGTTGGCTTAGGTGTTGGTGCATCCACGAAAAACATTGTGTGATTTTCTTATGACGTGGGTGAGCGTGGCAAGATCGATTTAGGTTTTTAAGTGGGATTGGTTTTTGCTTCGGGTTTTTGTTAAGGGCGTGGTGAAATAAGTGGAAGAGGGTTGCGCACCAAGGGGAAAGGGAAGAGGAGGTTGAGGTGAAGTTCTGGGCGAGATCTGGTGATGGATGGTGAAGGAAGAAGGCGAGGCGGTTAAGTGGTAAAATGTCATTCCAGGTTTGGGTGAGTGGTTCGATTTCGAACGAGGGTTTTGCTATGCGTTCCAGGTGGGTGATCATGTGGAGGTGGTCATGGGTGATGTGCGTGGATGGACGGTGGCGTGTAACGATGGCCAGTGTGAGTGGGTATGTTTATGTTTTTCGTACCAAGCCTTGTGCACGTTTTGGTTCCAAGCGAGATGAAAACTGGGAGGAGAAGAAATGTTGTGGGCTGGAGTTTTTTCCCTTTAAGTGGGCCGGGTTTGGGTATGGTTGGGTCGAGGGTTAGAAGAAAATCCAAATATATTTTTGTATTTAATAATCTATAAGTTTAAAATATTACTTTCTCACTCGTTTTAAATCCAAACGACGAGCCGAATTTTATACCGAGACCCAATCGCCGAGTAGTTCCATCTGAACTATTGTTGTCGAGATTTCTACAGTGTGGAAATTTAATGATTTATAAAATTAAAAGTAAACAAATAGGTAAATTCTTATGTAATTAATCAGTTAATTACTAAATGATCTATTTCTATTTTAAGTTAACTAAAAATAAATTATTTTAATTAATTTCTTTGATTAACTAGTAATCTGGATTAAATATAACTCGACTCAGTTAAGTTAAAACCAATCCAGTCTGATTTGTAAACTGATTTAATATTAAATTGTTGATCGAGTTAATGAATCTATGTTTGACTGAGATTGCTTTTAGATATTGATTTCAATTATCTATTGTCTGTGACATTAGGTGGCCAAACAAATTAAAGTATTTAGAATAAAACATTGACATGTTTTATTGGAAGTAAATCGACTTATACTGATCACTATTCTGAATTTCATAAAATGTGATGATTACAAGCGAATTAATTTTAATGGACATGTCATGATAAAGTAAACATATGGAATGAATTTCCATATGTGAATATTAACACCCTGATTGTAGAATTGTTTATTTTAAACAACTTGGCCTTTAAAAAGTTATCGTTTGGATTCGATGAGATCGGGATCAGATATCAGCATTATCCGAAAACTACTTCGATCCAATATCCACTACGAACCTTTACGATTTTGATTATAAAGCCTAGTATGCTGGAATTAATTAATTTAACAATTTTGGCTCTTTTAATAAGTATTTGTACTCAGACACTATTATAATATCACTGAATTTTCTATAAAAGAGTTTTGGTTATCGTAAGGTAAAAACCCACCGTGTTTATGTGTGGCATGGTCTTACGAGATACCTTTGTTTTCAAAAGATTTTGATAACGTTAATAATTCAAATTGAGTGCGTTTTCTCACGCTGGTTTTCTAGACTGACTCGGGTGTTATTTTATTATAATGCTCGGGTCAGACTGAGTATTACAGATTCAGGTTAGGATGCTATGAAGTTTAGGAGACAAGCTGGATGACAGAGACGTATTCCCGTACTTGTTATTTTCCACTGTGTTTGTAGGCTGTATAGTCAGCACTGGTGAGGACAAGTATTATAACTGTCCAGATTGATTTGTTGATTGTATGTATATTAACTGATACAGATTCTTTGTATAAAAATATGTTATTATATATTATATTTTATTCCGCTGCGATTATGAGATTCTATGTTGTTGATTCTATTTTCTTCTACCTTATTCTTCTTCACCCCTAATGATTCGGTATTTCCGGCACTTGACTATTGGGCATGTTATACAATGAACGAATGGATGTCAATTTTCGAGGGTCGAAAATCCCGGGTTATTACAGGATGAATGTAGGCATTGCTTTTCTACATAGAGGGTAGTGTTAGCATTCCAAGTGGGAATTGCTAAAAGCTAAAACATAGCCTCAAGCCCCACAATCAATAAATGACTAAAGCAGGGACATGCTGCAGGACTATGTGGGTCGCTCCCATTAGGGTACGAACATCCCTTATCTAGAGTCGATATTTATGTATGCTTTAGGGCCCATTATGGTTGTTTATCAACCTAAGGGTAATCATATTCGGTGCTATTTAGTATGGGGTCGGGCTATTCCTGATTAGCTGAGGTGCAACGTGCTGTAACCTCCAGTACATTTTATCTAGAGGTGTACTGATTCGGTGGGTAGAACCTTACCCTTTCATAGTTGGAATCCATTTTTCAATACGAGCCTTCAGACTTGATTATATACCTATTATGCTGGAATTTAATTCATGTAACAATTTCGGCTATGATTCAATATATTTTTTAAACCCTAGACGTTATTCTAATATCAGAATATTTCTTATAGAAATGTTTTGGTTATCGTAAGGTAAAAATCTATCCATGTTTATGTGCGGTGTGGTCTTACGAGATACCTTCTTTAAGGGTTATAAATATAAAAATCAATATAATTTGATAAAGTTTTCTCATGCTGGTTTAGCAGACTAATCCGGATGTTATTTTCTTATAATGCTTGGGTCAGCCTGAGTATGTTTCAGATTTAGGTCAGATGCTTTAGAGCTTCAGGAGACGAGCTGGATGCCCCGAGACGTATTTATGTATCTTTTTATTTCAGTTGCATTTTCTGTTTGTTGTATCTATCAACAACTGTAAGGACGGGCTGTTATAAATTTCTAGGCTGATGATAGATTAGTATCTCTGATTAATGTATATATATTACAGTTTCCTTTTGTAAAGGTCATTGTGTATATTATAGATTACTCGGTACGATGTGAGATTCTATTATATTTTTTATTTTCTTTTACCCCAACAATCAATCTTTCCGGCACTTGGATGCTCGACACATGAGTACCATGGAGGTATTTGTGTCTACTTTTAAGGATCGAAAAGGTGGGTCGTTACAGTTAGTATCAGAGCTTAGGTTGAGCGAACACCTAGGCTTTGGTGGGGTAAACTCATTACAGATAGGGTTAGTAATGCCCTAGAATGAGTAACTCATTAGAGATAGAATTACTAACACCCTAAAATGAGTTAAGTGTATTTTATATAAGAGCGCGTATTTGTTAGTGATTATAAAAATGTTTTATATTGCGTTGATTTATCTATTGAGAGATTTATGAATTCTAGTCGAGACGTGGGATGCCACGGTACGGATAGGGGTTTGTAAACACTTGAACAAGGCAAACCGACACATTATTGTTTTTAAATTGGTAAATGAAATAATTTTACCTTGGATATATATATATATAAAGGAATAATTTTTATAAAATTGATATATATATATATATTTGATGTGTTTGTTGTTTAGAAATGTCAGTATTCAATTATTATCATTTGTTGTTTGATTAGTCATATTTACCAAGCTAGGAGCATTGACTATTAGTCGTTGATTGAGTAGTTGTGCCCGACCAGTTTATGGGCATTGACAATTGTGGTTGATTAGGAGGAGTTTTATATTTTTCTCTTCATAGGTTGGGTAGATAGTAATTGTGGGAACATTAAAACGAAAAACTAATGAATTCAGTTTCACAATTTGACTATAAAGCGTTCGTTTATAATGTTGGGTTAAAATTTAACTTTAATAAAAGTTGTTTATTATAATCTAAATAAAGATATATATTTGTAAAATTTTTTTATATAAGGAAGTGAAAATTATATAAATATGGTTTATAAATGTGATTTATAAATAAAAAGAATTAAGGCTGAGAATTTGAGAACTTAAATCCTGGTGTTTTGAAAATTGTTTTTTCAAAATTTTGGAGGAAAATAATAATAGTATTATTTGGAAGTATTTTTGAATAAGAAATATTTTTAAAGGATTTTAAAGAAGATAGAAAGCACTGAACTCACTTCGGTTACTGGAAAATAATTTCGATGATGACAATAGCATCATCGGTATTCATTTTTGAGTTTCTATATGGAGATTTGCTACCATGGTATTTTTTTTGGAGTTGTCTTAGGTAAAACGGATAATGATTTTAAAATTTTGAAAGTATGATTTTATATATTAAATAGATATATGTATATTATTTTTCCAAAATGATTTGAAATACAAACTGGATGGTTAATGCTTAAATTTTCAGTTAAGTAATATTATATGGACCCAAGTATCATATGCAATAGAATAGTTTAGTTTGTGCATCTCATTTTGATATGTTGTTTGGTAGTTTTCATTTATTGAAATGAAATGGAACTTCCAGCGATTTTTGGTATTCGGGACTTCTGAATGGATTTAGAAATTGAAGCTAGGTGTTTTTGGTGCAATTATAAGGAAATAAGGTTGTGTAACTTATAAAATTTGGGAAAAAGTGAGTTAAAACAAATTTTAATTTGTTAAACATTCTGGTTAAGTAAAACAATATGATATTGTATATACACTTAGGAAGTAGAAGAGTGTTTTGCAAATATGAACTTGAGTTATAAAATGTTAATAGACTTAAGTAATGTTTCTTAAGTACAATAATGATTCCTTAAAAAGGTAATTATAATGTTGGGAAATGTTTTTTTAATGAAATAAGTTTTTATAAAGTGTTTGTAGGCTTAAAGTAATATGTTATGAAGTGACTCAGAAGATGGATTCTAGAATTAAGTAAGAATATATGAACTTAAGTTTTAAAGTGTTAATAAACCTAAGTTGTGTTTTATAAGATGTTTATAAAATTAAGAAGTGGTTTGTAAATGAATTTCAGTATTAAACTATTGGTGTAATTAATTATGATTTAAAAAGAATGTGAATGAAAAGAAATTGGAATAACTAAGAAAACCATTTGGAATAAATATATAAGTTGTACGTAGATCATTTTATTCGCAGAACTGTTTCGATCCAGTTTCGAGTGCACGATTTCAAGGTGGTTTACACCGGTCCGAGTTAGAATTTTTCACTCTATTCTTCACGGTGAACACTAGATACAGACTTTTGATTTGATTTCATAGTTTCTATCATAGTTGATGGCTATGTAATAAGAATGGAGGTTTCTAATCTAGGAACCATAATCGGAGTTCGCATTAGAGTGGTCGAGTGAGTAACACTAGTTTGGAAGTAAAATTGTGTGATCGAGTGAGCAATTATATTTGATATTGCGTATGGATAGTATATGTGCATCTTGTGGGCTTTATCATGATTATATGTTTGACATTTGGAAGATGCGAAATTAGATGGATATGTTTTTAACATTTATAAATGTAAGTTATACGGTTGGATATTTATAAATAAGATTCACGCATATGGAACCAAATGCTAGTTTGATGCATTTAGTTTCATGAGTAGATTTGCTTGCCCGAAAAATTGGTACATGTTTATATTGTTGTTTGGTTGATGGTATTATGCCCCAGATATGGGAGGCCACTTGGCTTTTGTTTTCTTTTGTTGGTTTGGGCCCGTAGTGGTAGTTGTAGTTTTTCCGATCGAGCCGTGCAAAGGAGACGCTGCCGAAATTTTCCATAACCTTAAAGGACTTATAAAATTTGATAACAAGTTTCAACTAATTGATTTTTATAAGTTTAAGGATTTGGAGGAATTTTCCAACCTTTGGAATTTCTAGGATGAAATTCTTTTAAGGGGGAAGAATGCAACGACCCAGAATTTTGGTTATTTGATTTTGAATATATAATTAATTTTAAATATGTAACAATTTGATTTTTAAATTTTAATATCTTATATTCAGATATAGGAATTATTTTAAATAGTTGAATTGTGAATTTTATAGTAGAATTTTGAATTTAATTGGTTTAAAAGCTTTTAAACTTGAATTAAATTATAGAGATTATTTAGATTTTGGTATTGTGAATAAATATTTGAATAGTGATTTAAATATCGGGATTTTAAATTGAATATAAATTTAATGGGTTAATGGACTTATTTAATTCCTTTTAATTAATAAATAGTAACCATGAATTCATTTTGTAAATTTATTTATAAGTAATAACGGTGAAATTCAGTTTGTAAATTTAATTATAAAAATAGATAGTTCAAATAAATAATCAAAAAAATTATTGTTAATATAACGACTCAAGTTTTATTGATGTATTTTTAATTTAATTCATTGGATTTTTCCATAATTTTTAATTTTGAAATTATTTAAATAATCGTTTGATGATTTTTCGACAAACGACAATGTTTTTATGATTTTACAAAATCAGTAAGCCAGTGGATATTATTAGCGTTTTAGGGCTGTGTCATTATTCTGAGTGCAACCATATTTTTGTTTTGTCATTCAGCGTCCGTACGCGAACGAAAACCGTGCAACGAAATGTCGAAAAATTAAATTATAAACCTAACTCAAACATTTTGGTACAAGCAGCACACATTCTTTTCTCCCCCATATCCGTTCCATTCATTTTCATGCTGAAGTAAGAAACTCATAAATCCTGCTTTTATGAAATTAAAATCAATTCAAAATAAAATTCTAAAAATTTGAAAACTTGGATCTTTAAGTTTTATATGCTTAGATCTACATGTAAATAGTTTATTAGTGGGTGCGGCTTCCTCCTTTAGGTTCAACAGTGATGGTCGTGAATGGGTTAGGAGCTCGGGTTAAGGATTTCTCGGCCTATATTCGATGATAATGGATGAGGTTTGTCTCTTTGGCTTTGTGAGGTCGACGAGCTTCTGGTGGCCGAAGGAGAGGAGGTCCGGTCGAGCATGGACCAACACCTCAAGTCGCATGCAAGGATAGGTGGCTTCGGGTCCAGGTGGCTAGGGTTAGTTCGAGTAGAAAGTCAAGGTGTCTAGTGGATGGAGTTTTCGACGTTGGAGATGATGGTGGAGTCGGATTGTGGTTTAGCAGGGTGTGGAGGGAGAACAAGGTGGATGATCGATCTATAATGGGTGGGCATCAATATTTGAAAGCGGGAATTTTATGTGAGAGGAAGAAGGTTTAAGTTGTTGAATATGGTAATTAGTTTAAAGAGAGTGTAATTAAGGAATTTTTTTTAAAGTTATTTGACAACTTATTAAATTCATAACTTGCTCGTTCAAGATCCAAATCGAATGCGGTCAATCGCGTTGGACTCGTGTAATTATTGTCTACATCTAGAGCTATTGGGATTTTTAGCTAAATTCGAATGCTGTTCGATTTTAGTGGAAATCAGAACGCATAAGCGATAACTAGAATTTCAATGAGTTAAACTCACCTTTTTGGTTAATCAGTAAGATATATAGTAGATAAAATTCACTGTTTGTGTTTGATTGAAATTATTGGCTGTTTGGTTAAATATTCGCTTTTACAAGCATTTAAAATTGAAATATAGGGAATTATGTAGAGAAATTCGGATTTCTCACCGTAGTAATTTTAATTTCCAGTTATATATACTTGTTGGTTCTATTTCAGTTGTAACCCTGTTATATAAATTGTTAATTGCTGAATCTGGATTGTTTAGCACTATTAGATATGACATAGTTATATATTAAAATTTAACCCTTATAGTAATAAAAATCAATAACAACATTGGTTAAGTGCTTTGGTAGCTATTGGCTTCAATTTAGTATTTTGAAATACTATTAATTGCCATTTTGGCTCAAAATTGGTTTTTGATTCTGAGAATGATTTTAAATCTAACTTTTTGGTTTTCTGGAATATTTTTATTTAAGGGGATTTTGGACTTCTCTATTTTACCCCAACACTTATCTATCTTTTCCAAATCATTTAGAAATGTTTTAAAGTTGGTTAACTTTTATCTAAAAATGATTTAAAGTTGTTTAACTATCATTTTAATAAAGATTTAAGGTTAATTAACTATTGTTTAATCATGTTTAAAAGTTGTTTGTTTCTATTCAATATTGTTTTAAAGTTATTTATTAATATTTTAATATTGTGAAAAGTTATTTATTTAATTAATTGATATTGTTGAAGATGATAATAATTATTTATTAATAATATGTTGGAAGTTAATTATTTATTATAATAAGGTTTTTGAAGATTAATCATTAATTATTATATTAATAGTGTTTGAAATTATTTTTTATTATACTATTAATGTTTTGAAGTAAATTAATTATTTCATTGATGATGTTCTAAAGGAATTCGACTGTGTTATTAATGTTGTTGAAAAGTTAATTTATTATTTATTTATGATGTTTAAAGTTAATTAATTTATCTGATTAATTGTATTTATAAATAATAAATGTATTTATAAAGGAATTTCATTTAATAAAGAGTTTATAAATGAAAATGGGTTTGTATTTATAAAGGTTTTTATAAAAGCTTTATAAAGAATTTTTATAAAGGGATTTTAAAAAATATTTTTATAAAGTAATTATAGAAGGGATTTTTATAAAGGAATTTTATAAAGGAGTTCTATAAAAAGAATAAAGTTGTATAAATGGATTTATAGATTTATAAAAGGAGTTTTATAAATAGTTTTATGGATATATTAAAGGGCTTTATAAATGGTTTAGAAATTTTATAAAAAAGGTTTTATTAATGGTTTTAGAAATTTATAAAATGAATTTTATAAATTGTTTTAGAGATTTATAAAAAAAATGTTTTATAAAATGTTTAGAGATTTATAAAAGAGTTTTATAAATGATTGTAGAGATTTATAAAGGCGTGTTTTAAATGATTTTAGGGATTCATAAAAGGAGTTTTATAAATGATTTTAGAGTTGTATAAAAAGGGAATTTATAAAAGAAGTTAATATTGATTTCCAAAAATGATCTTTAAATAATTATGGTAGTATTGAAGCATCTTTCCATACTCAACACCAAATAGGAAATCTTTCTCAATTTTTGTAAATAGGCTTATACCGTTCAGATAAGTATATAAATACATTTTTTAAGTAGTGAAAGTGTAGTGTTTTTGTGAATATACTTATACCGATGGGATATGTATATGGTTATTCTTTCAAGTATTGAAAGGAGTAAAAGGGGTTTGTGAGTATACCTTTGCAAAAGTATTTTGATACAAGTATTTACAAGGTGATTTAAATTAATGAAAGGATTTATTTAAAGAGATTAGTGGTTGCTTATGTACTTAACCAATGTTGGTTTCCCCTATGGAATTAAATCCCTGATTTGATTTGTTTTTTTATTTGATAGTTAAATAACTGACTATCAAACTTGGCCAATTTTAAGCTATCGTTGTTGGTTCGGGTAGACTAGGATCAGATATGATATCTGAAAACCACTTTGAATTAGCATAAGCATTCGAATGGAAGATATCTTAATGATGATGAGTTCAAAGACCGAGTTCTTTGAAGTGCAAGGGCTACTTGCTACTAATCCCGAGGGTGATTCCAAAATGGATGTTGTAGAGGTAGTGCCATCAGTTTCGTTCAGACCGAGAACAAACTTGTATGGATGAATAATGGCATTGCATTTCTGCTTGGAGGGCTGTGTTAGCATTCCAAGTGGGAATTGCTAAAAGGTAAAACGTGGCCTCAAGTCTCACAATCGATAAATGACTAAAGCAGGGACATGGGGCAAGGCTATGTGGGTTACTCCTCTTAGGGTATGATCATCTCTTATCTAGAGTCGATATTTATGTATACTTCGGGGCCTATTGTGGTTGTTTATCAACCAAGGGGTGATCATATTCAGTGCTATCCAGTAAGAGGTAGGGCCGGTGCTGAGTAGCTGAGGTGCAACATGTTGTAGCCTCTAGTATATTTTATCTAGAGGTGTACTGATCTGGTGAGTAGACCCTTACCCTTTTATAGTTGGAATCTATTTTCCAATACGAGCCTTCGGACTTGATTGTACACATATTATGTTGGATATAATTAATGTAACACTTTCGGCTATGATTCAATATTTATTTTAAACCCTAGACATTATTATAATATCAAAATATTTCTTATATAAATGTTTTGGTTATCATAAGGTAAAAACCTATCCGTGTTTATGTGCGACGTGGTCTTACGAGATACCTTTTATTTTGAAGGTTTTATAAATATAAAAATCAATATAATTTGATAGAGTTTTCTCACGCTGGTTTACCAGACTGATCCAAACGTTATTTTCTTTTAATACTTGGGTTAGCCCGAGTAAGTTTCAGATTTAGTTCTGCATGCTTTGGAGCTTTAGGAGATAAGCTGGATGCCCCGAGACGTATTCATGTATCTTTTTATTTCTGCTGCATTCTATTTATTGTGTCTATCAACAATTGTAAGGACTAGCTGTTATAACTATCTAGGCTGATGATAGATTGGTATCTCTGATTGATGTATATATATTACAGTGTGCTTTTGTAAGATCATTGTGTATATTATAGATTACTTGGTACGATGTGAGATTCTGTTCTTTCTTTTATTTTATTTCACCCTAACATTCTATCTTTTAGGTACTTGGATACTCAGCACGTGAATACCATGGATGTATTAGTGCCGACTTTTAAGGATTGGAAAGGCTGGTCGTTACAAAAATAAAATGCAGAACATAGCCAGATTAACAATTATAAGCCCAAAAATAAACGAATAAAAGCTAAATGTGAAGCGTGTCTTCATACTATTTCTCTCGTGGTCCTCTTGTCGCTGAACATAATAAGCTATGAAATATTTTAGCCTCCAGAATAGGGCTATAATTGGATAATCGAAAAATCAGAAATTCGTCCGCATCTATACCCAAAAAGTAGATAAATATCCGATATCCAAAAAAATGGATGCAAATGCAGATACGAATACATCCGTATTCGAAAATTATTCATCCGGGTTTTTTCAAGATTATAGTTAAAATTATATGTATTTTAGTATAATAAAATATATTTATTTATTGTTTTATTAAGTTAGAAGTTTATAGTGTACACACTTAAAGCATATTAACTGCTCAAAACTGTTTGTCATCATCATATTTTTTATTTTCAATACTTTAATAATTCACAAGATTGAAAAAGGTTTATGTTAAACTAAAATTTCCCATTTATTTTCTTGATTTATTGCCTGTTAGCGAATAGGATAATTATCCGATATCCATCCTTATCCATGAATATGGATATCTGATATCCAAAAATGATTTTGGATGGGGATACGGTACTATCAGCATCCAAAAGTATCCGTTGATAGGCGTGCCCCAGAAGACCAAATTAATACATAAAAGCACTTCATTCAAAGCATCTTTTCACTACACCCTTAGGGCATCTCCAGTGGCTCACATTCAGCCATGAATAATTTAGTTTTCCTCCCCATTAGTCAAATTACGTCTGAACTGAATGTTCAGACATCGATTCAGAATACCGAATCGTTTGTGGGCGTCCATTTAATAGGCGCCCATTATATGAGCACCCCATTTAGGTGCCCATTAAATGGACGTCCAACGGTACATTATTTACATAAAATCAATGCCAAGAATAGATTATTTATAAATATTTAATGTCAGACGTCCATTTAATGGACGTCCAACGTCAGGCACCCATTTAATGGGCGCCTGACTATTGGGTTTTTTCCTTCGGGTTCAGCCCTGAATATTCAGGATAGGGCTGAACCCACTGAAGATGCCCTTACAAACTACTGCATTCAGATCCGACAAAAAAGTCTACAAACTACCACTGCCGAAATCCTCCTTCCTCCACTTCGAAAATATGCTCCTGTCCAACATAATCCCTGCTCCCAACTCCAACCGTATTAATTCCTCTCAAGACTTCTAGTGAGGCTTTCAGTCTTTTCTTTCTGGATTATAGTACTCTCGTCGGAACCAAAACTGAAATGAGTTGTTAGCCCCTAAATTCTTCAACTCGCATGAAGTAAAACTTAGTTGTGTAGATCCATAACATCATGTTTCCGCTTCTGGTAGATTCCATTGCATCTTGTTCAAATTTGGAGACTCGGATAAGATTAAAATTCTACATACATGTTCTATTTTATTACGTGCCATTTAATATGCTTGGATTGATTGATGATCATTTTGTAGTCATTTAATATCAGATCTAATCTGACTGTAGCTGGCATGATTTGATTTGAAAAGCTCTTGGATTTCTCTCTATCCACAAATGCCACACTGTTGCACTTACTACTTGACGCAGCACAGAAGTAGATCTGAACCAGCGGTCAAATCTATCCCGGATCCAATCACGAATTGTGGAAACAATGGATCGATGAAACAAGATAAACTGATGAATTGATGATACCCAAGTGCCCAAATCCGTTGATCTCTCGAGATACCGGATTCTAGCTATCTACAACACATTGATCGTGCACGATACCGCGTTAGAAGATCTACGATTCTTCGACGTTGATCTCGCGCACGAGATTCCGTGAATCGGCTTCAAACTCGTTGATTCGAGCGCACTCGAATATCCGAAGTTGGAGAAAGGAGATCACACTCAACTTCCAATTTTAAAGGAGGCACAAAGCTCTCAACAAATTTTATTCAAAATTCAACTCCCTTTTCACAAATGACAACACACCCCTATTTATAGAAAATTACAACACACACATGCAACTCACGACTTAACAACACACGAGTTACAACATACGACTTAACAACATACATCACATTGATAAATAAAGTCAAACAACGACTCAAAGAAACACATAAGAAAAACACAGGGACATAAGAATCTTCAGCGGCATAAGAATCTTCAGCGACATAAGAACTTCAGTGACATAAGAATCTTCAGCGACATAAGGAAGCTTGCGACCTAAGGAATTCGTGACCTAAGGAATTCGCGACATAAGGAAGCTCTGCTCTGCTCGCGACCTAAGGAAGATCTGCTCGTTCGCGACTTAGGCTGGAGCGACCTAGGGCTTCGTTCGCGACTTAAGGTATGCGACTTAGGCTGGAGCGACCTAGGGCTTCGTTCGCGACTTAAGGTATGCGCTGCATCATCCTCCCCTGGTTGAAAAGAATTCGACCCCGAATTCACACTTTCCTCTTCTTCGACCTGCTTATTCTCATGATATGGAATTAAGTGTTTGACGTTGAAAACGTCAGCAGTATGGATATGATCTGGCAATCTTAACTGATAAGCATTCTCATTAATCTTCTTTATGATTTCCAAAGGGCCAATCTTTCTAGCAGCTAGTTTGTTGTAAGTACCAATAGGAAATCGATCCTTAGTCAATACTGCATATACAAAATCTCCTTCTTTGAACTCAACATTTCGTCGCTTAATATCCGCGGATTGCTCATATTTCTCATTCGCTTTAAGCAATCGTTCCTGCACGACCTTGTGGCACTCTTGCAATTCATTCACAAAATCACTAGCTCGTTTGATCACTCCTTTCTGCTGTGGCATTGTAGATAAATCTAATGGTCCCTTAGGCATTGTTGAGTAAACGACCTGGAATGGACTGAACCCAGTGCTACGATTAACTGCATGGTTGTGTGCAAACTCAGCTTGACACAGCTTGGAATCCCAACTCTTCAAATTGTCATTCACGAGGCATCTCAATAGATTACTTAGGGATCTATTCACCACTTCTGTCTGTCCATCCGTCTGTGGATGATAAGCACTACTGAATTTCAGCTTTGTCCCGACCATTCTCCATAGACTCATCCAAAAATGACTCAGAAAACGAGCGTCTCTATCCGATACAATAGATTCAGGCAACCCATGAAGACGATAGATCTCTCTGAAATATAACTGTGCGACATTAACTGCATTTGCCGTCTTCTTGCATGCGATAAAATGTACCATTTTTGAAAACCGATCAACCACCACGTAGATAGAATCATTGCCACGTTGCGTTCTCGGCAATCCTAATACAAAGTCCATACTAACATCCACCCATGGTTTAGTAGGTATAGGCAACGGCATATATAAACCTGCATTTGTTGCGGTCCCCTTTGAAACTTGACAAATATGGCACCTCTAAACGAACTTTTCAACCTCCTTCCTTACTGACGGCCAAAAATAAGACTTTGAGATCAACTGCATAGTACGGTCTCGGCCCACGTGTCCTTCTTCATATAATTCTTTGATGATTTTCATTCGCAGACTGCAATCTGGAATACACAACTGATTTCCTTTGAATAGAAAACCATCAACCAGCATATATCCATCCATGTTTCCCTGCTTGACTTTGTCCAGGATCTTGGAAAAATATGAATCTGAAGTAAGCAAATCTGGAAGTAAGTCAAAACCCATCACCTCTACTCGCATGGTTGTTAGTAAATTATTCCTCCGACTTAATGCATCGGTGACACGATTGGTTACTCTAGACTTGTGCTTTACGATGAATGTAAATTGTTGCAAATAAGCTATCCACGATGCATGCCTAGCTGCAATTTTATTCTGCCCTTGTAAATGTTTCAATGCTTCATGATCCGTATACAAAACAAATTCTTTGTGGAACAAGTAATGTCTCTAATGCTTCACGGCCTGCACAATAGCATAAAACTCCACATCATAAGTACTGTATCTCATCTTTGCTCCAGAAAGTTTTTCACTGAAATAGGCAATTGGACGACCCTTCTAACTCAACACTCCTCTAATTCCAACTTTGGACGCATCTGTGTGTAACTCAAATAGTAACTGAAAATCTGGCAACACTAGAATCGGTGCTGATGTTAAAAGTTCCTTGATATGTTCAAAAGCAGATCCTGCCTCTTTCGTCCATGAAAACTGCTTTTCTTTCATACAATCAGTAACAGGAGCCATCACACTACTAAAGTGCGGTATAAATCTTCGATAAAATGAAGCTAACCCATGGAAACTTATGACTTCTGTTATAGTTTTGGGCTGTGGCCAATTTCTGATTGCGGCTACTTTACTCTGGTCCACTTGTATCCCTTCCTTGGACACGGCATAACCCAGAAATAAAACACTCGGCGTCATGAACACGCACTTCTTCGTCGCTGCATAGAACTGTTCTTGACGAAGAATAGTTAACACCTTTCGCAAGTGTTGAACGTGCTCCTCTGTGCTAGCACTATATATCAAGATATCATCAAAGTAGACGACAACAAACTTCCCGATGTAAGGTCTAAAAATTTGATTCATCACCCTCATAAATGTACTTGGTGCATTAGATAGACCAAATGGCATGACCATCCATTCATATAATCCTTCCCGAGTCTTGAATGCTGTCTTCCATTCATCACCTGGTCTTATGCGAATCTGATGATAACCACTCTTAAGGTCGATCTTAGAAAAGATTACAGACCCACTAAGTTGATCCAATAGATCATCAAGTCTTGGCATAGGAAATCTGTATCTGACAGTTATTTTGTTGAGTGCCCTGCTGTTTGTACACATTCTCCACGAACCATCTTTCTTTGGCACCAACAGAGCTGGTACAGCACAAGGACTGAGAATCTCTTAAACACGCCCTTGCTCAAGCAACTCCTCAACCTGTTTCCTCAACTCTTCATGCTCTTTCGGACTCATACGATAATGTGGCCTATGCGGTAAAACAACACCTGACACTAGATCAATTTGATGTTGTATGTCCCTTAGTGGCGGTAAATCCTTGGGTAATTCCGCAGGAAAGACACCTTCAAATTCATTTATCACAGGTCTAATCTTTGCAGGAATTTCAAGATCTTCACTTGTTTCATACCCAATCAACATAAACAATTCAGCACTATCTTCCACTTCTTTAACAAATTCTCTCGAAGATAATAGACTAGTTGGTTCCACTTTCTTCTCTGACTTGCTTTCACTTTGTTCACGCTTCCTAGGGACTAAGGTGATTTGAGTACCTTCGAACATGAAACTGTAGCTGTTGGTGCGACCATTATGTTGTACAGCTCTATCATATTGCCATGGTCTTCCCAATAGTAGATGACACACATCCATATCGACAACATCACACCATATATCATCTTTGTACTTCTTCCCAATAGAAAATGTAACAAATGCTCGTCTTCCCACTGTCACTTCTCCACCTTTCTTTAGCCATGCTAGTTTATAAGGTCTAGGGTGTTTTTCAGTCTTCAACCCTAACTTCTTGATAGCTTCTTCAGAAATAATGTTATCGCAGCTTCCCGCATCAATAACAAATCGACAAACCTTTCCCAAGATAGTACATGTAGACTGAAAGATGTTGCTCCTCAGCCAACTAGAATCATCCTCATGCTTTGGCGTTAAACAAGACCTCCTCATCATCAAGTTACACCCTTCATCTCCTGACACAACTTCTTCATCTTCATCAAACATCGGTGGATGAGAATAATCAATTTCAGCTTCCACATCCTCACACTCACATTCCTCTACAACTAATGCTCTCTTCTTTGGCTTTGTACATTCATCACTTTTATGGCCAAACTCCTGACAATTATAGCATTTGATACTATTATTGACCTTTGCTTTAGCGACTTCATTGTCAATTGGTTTATTGATTGTCTTGGAAACATTTGCACTGCTACTAGCACCCTTATTCTGGTTGTTGGAACTCGTAAACACACCACTTCCTCGTCTCCCTTGTTTCTCCCAAGCTAGAGCTTTCTAATGTGCTTCAGCAACAGACATAGGATTAAACATATTAACCATGTCTTGAATTTGCATTTGTAACCCTCCAACATATCTAGCCGTTAGCTATTCCTCGGTTTCCATAATATCATTCCTTGCAATCAATTGATAGAATTCATCTGCATAGTCATTCACTGTCTTCGTCCCTTGTCTCAAATTCTGCAAACGTTGATACATAAGAGATTGATAATTGTACGACAAAAAGTCGCTTTCATCATCTTTCTCATCTTCTCCCAAGTGACAACTCTTGATTTTCCCATTCTCTCCCGAGTTAGTTTAGTTTGTTGCCACCAAGCCATAGCTCTTCCCCTTAGTCTTGTAGCAATTAATTGGACTATGTGATTCTCAGGCACATCCTTGAATTCCAAAATTTCTTCTACATTCGACAACCAATCAAGAAATTCTTCTGCTTGCATACCACCTTTGAATTCTAGAATTTCCATCCTCATACCTGTCCCATTTACAATCATTTTTTGAATCCCGATATTGATTTCGCACTTGGCCTTGATTTTGATAATGACTACTACATCCATCACCATCTTCCTCAAAATCATATGTATTTCGATATCGATCCTGACCATCTACATTCCTACGACCACGCATATTCCTTCTACCTTGTCTTTCATCTTCACGATATGGTTCATTTTCGAAACCACGTTGAGTTCCTCCCTCTTCATTTCGGTACCTATGGTGGTCTCGCATCATTGAAACTGATGATTCTCTCCTATCTCGATACGACTGGGGTGACATCCTCCTTTCTTCCAAAACCGATGGCGAAACCCTGTTTCCACCCTGGTTCGAAACTGGTGACGTTCTCCTTTGATTTTGATTCATGTCGATCATCAATTTCTCCAATTTTTCAATACCCTCATTGAACTTTTCATTGATACGCTGCTCCATTTGCTCAGCTTCTTGTCTTCTATATAAATCTTCAATATTTTGATAGCGGCTAGCACGTCTCGGAGGCATGATCAAATCTTCAACAAATCCAAAAAAAATATCGAATCAGAACTCCCTAACTTGTTTGAAGTCTCACGAACACCTAACGAACTTGGAAAAGTTCGTCTCCTCGCTCTGATACCAAAATGACGCAGGACAGAAATAGATCTGAACCAGCGGTCAAATCTATCCCGGATCCAATCACGAATTGCGGAAATAATGAATCGATGAAACAAGATAAACTGATGAATTGATGATACCTAAGTGCCCAAATCCGTTGATCTCTCGAGATACCAGATTCTAGCTATCTTCAAAACGTTGATCGCGCACGATACCGCGTTAGAAGATCTACGATTCTTCGACGTTGATCTCGCGCACGAGATTCCGTGAATCGGCTTCAAACTCGTTGATTTGAGCGCACTCGAATATCCAAAGTTGGAGAAAGGAGATCACACTCAACTTCCAATTTTAAAGGAGGCACAAAGCTCTCAACAAATTTTATTCAAAATTCAACTCCCTTTTCACAAATGACAACACACCCCTATTTATAGAAATTACAACACACACATGCGACTCACGACTTAACAACACACGAGTTACAACATACGACTTAACAACATACATCACATTGACAAATAAAGCCAAACAACGACTCAAAGAAACACATAAGAAAAACACAGCGACATAAGGAAGCTCGCGACCTAAGGAATTCGCGACATAAGGAAGCTCTGCTCTGCTCGCAACCTAAGGAATTCGCGACCTAAGGGAGCTCTGCTCTGCTCGCAACCTAAGGAAGATCTTCTCGTTCGCGACTTTGGCTGGAGCGACCTAGGGCGTCGTTCGCGACTTAAGGTATGCGACTTAGGCTAGAGCGACCTAGGGCTTCGTTCGCGACTTAAGGTATGCGCTGCATCACTACTACATCTACCATGGCCCCGATGAAGTCCTTTTTATTGATGTTATGGGTTAAGTATTCTAGACAGTTGTTTAGACTTCCTATTTGCAACATATTCAGACCTAAATTTTGTTTAAGTATCTACCACAGTTGTTCAGAATATAAACAATTGAAGAACATATGTTCATTTTTCTCATCCTCTGCATTGCATAATTTACATAGTTTAGGTTTCATGGTAGACCAACTTCTAATGATGTCCATAGTATTCAATCTGTTTAAATATGCAAGATATAAGCACATAGACATCTTTAGGGCATTCACCTGATTCTATATATGATGATTGACATTTTAGACTGGCTTATGTATTCTAATGATATTCCAGGAAGATTTTAAACTAAGTTTTGCATTATGGTTAGGTTTCCACAACAATAAATCAGATACATGGTTTTTTAAATGTGAACAGACTTTATTTGATTGCAAATAATAGGAGAAAGATTGAGGTTGTTGAGGCTGCAATTCGCGTTGTGAATTAAAGCACATACTTCATTATTCGCACCACCTAAATCACTAAGCTATTGCCAACATAAAATATTGATCAATGACTCTCCATTTATCCATGGGTCAAACCATATGTTGGTGTCAGCCCCATTGGCTATTTTCCTCTGAATCAGCACCTTACACTCTCTTCGAGTTTTTGAAATGAGTTTCCGTGTGTGTAACTATTGGAATTTTCTTGTATCACCTAGAAGTTTTTCTTACCACAATATCTATGATGTATCCATTATGCCCACGTACTTTTCCTCTGTAAATATTTCCATAAAATTTTGATTGCTAGGGTTTTGGTAATATCTTGTAACATTCTCAGTCCCATGCCCCTCTTCCTTTGGTTTGCATACTATACTCCAATTTACCAGATGTTTCCTTCCTTGCCACAAAAAGTTTGCAAAAATCCTATTTGGTTCATCATATTAACCGACATTTGGCAAATTTGCATCTGAAAGAGTACGTAGAGTGGATAACTGTATTGATCGACTCTACTCTTCCACTAAGAGTTAGCAGCCTCCCACTCCAACCACTTAATCTCTTCTTTACTTTATCAATCAAACCAATAAAATCAGCACTTTTGAAGGAAGAACAACTTAGCGAGGTATCCAAATACATAATTGGTAGACTTTTAATCTCCACAGATGAAGTTTCAGCAATATTTGCTTTCATACTAGCTCCTTTCTTGAAAGGAAACTTTGAATTTTTGTTCATTTAAAACTAAGCCTGCATGTTGTTCCAATTTCTATATGACCCTCTTAATGCCATTGGCATTTTTTGTTGTCACTTTAGAAAACCCTAATAAATCGCATATATTAGTTGAGTAATTATTGGGTCATTTTTATAAACTAGGGACAAGTTTTGAGCCATTGTTTAAAATAAATAAGGTTGGAGAAGATATGCATTTGTTAATTATGGATGTTAATTTCAGTGGGAACCCATAACTCCTACAATAGGACATAAAAACTATTGTGTCTCGACATTCCAACGCATCCCCATAAACTAATGCTTCACTATTCTGTAATGGTGTAACTTTAATGAATTTCCCAATGTTACATGCCACCAATCCCACATATATACTACGTTATGCCCCATATTTCTTATGATGTGGGACTTACTTGTTCTATCCGCACACTTTCAAATGCGAGCAACACCTAACACAAACTCTCTACTAACATTATCATATGATTTTTGCAAGTCTAGTTTAAGACTTAAGTTTCTCTAATCATTGTGATTAAATGTTCTTACCATCTCATATGCTAGTAGAGAATTTTCAACTATATTTATGCTTGGAATAAAACAGTCTGATTGTATAAGACCAGTTCATTCTTGTAACCCTTAAATCTGTTGCATAAGGTATTAGCTATGATTTTATATATGACATTGCAATAAGATATAAGTCTAAAATCTAATATGAAACGTGGATTTTCTTTTTTAGGCACCAATGTTATAAAGGTGTATAAAGATTTGAATATGAAGATATTGTAAAGATTGAGAGAAAGTGATGATTTCGATTATCAGGAAAATGATGCAGAGCAATCTTTTTACTGAATTTATTTTTGCAAATGAAAATTATGTACATAGCTGTGTAACAGAGACTGTTTATATAAATACAACATTAGGCTGCAAATGTATGGCCCAAAACAAAATAAGTTGCCTCTTCATAAAGTGGATGTGCGGCTATGATTGAGTCTTGTGTATGCACGGTTGAGATGAGGTATGCCAAGATATATGTTGTAAACTGAAGCCACAGATCTACTATCATAATCATTTTCCCCCTTTCGAACCTTAGCCCGATTTCTAGGGTTTGTGAGGCGATTCCAAGCGATCTTCAGACTTTGATAAAATTCTTTGATGCAATTCACAAATTCTTGTCTTCTCTTCGGTCTCTTTTCTTCCCTCCTTCTAATTTGAGTTGTGTTGTTGTATTTCTCTAAGACTTGAGCTGTCTCGATTATCTATGATGAGTGCAAGATGGCAGATTTGAGGTTGCTTCTCCTTCAGCCTTTTAATTTGGAGAGAATCTGATGGTTTGAGCTTGAGAGAGATCTGGTTCTCTTTGATTCCCAGTTCAGATCTGAACTTTATGAAGTTCTTCTTCGACAATGATTTGGTGAGCGTGTTTGCTTTCTTGTAGGTAGCAGGTATATGGTTTGCTTGTAAATTTCCTTTCGGAACTTGATCTCGAACAAAATGCAAATCTATCTCAATATGATTGGTTCTGGAATGTAGTATAGGATTAGCAGTCATATAAACAGTGCTTTGATTGTCACAACACAATGTTGACTTAATGTTTGAGTTTAGTTTTAGTTCTCTTAACATTGACTGTAACCACATTACTTCGGCAACATCACTTGCTACACTCCTATATTCTGCTTTTGTGCTAGATCTTGAGACGGTTGATTCCTTTTTGAACACCAAGATATCAAGTTCCCTCCAATGAATATACAGTATCCAGTGACCGAGTTTCTGTCGTTTGGATATGTAGCCCAGTCAGCATCTGCATATCCTGTTATGTTGAGATTGCTGCAAGCTTTAAATGATAAACCATGATTTATAGTCCCTTTTAAATATCTGAGTATCCTCTTCACTGCTTTCCAGTGCTTATCCAGTGGGTTCTGCATAAATTGAGAAAGTTTATTAACACTAAATGCAATATATGGTCGTGTTATAGTAGCATATTGTAATGCTCCTATAACACTTCTATATTGTTTAATATTGTCTATGGCTTCTCCCTTGTTTTTTGATAGATTCTGATTGCTTATCATTGGAGTAGACATAGGCTTAGCATCTTCCATTTTTGTTCTTGCAAGTGTTCTGATATGTACTTTCTTTGACATAGTAATACCTCAGACTTTGCTGCTTTGTTTACTTCAATTCCCAGAAAATAATTGAGATCCCCAAGGTCTTTAATTGAAAATTGCTTGTTCGGATAATAGATGATTTGACTGATTTCATCATGATTGTCACCTGTAATAATTAGATCATCAACATAGATTGATATGTATGTAGTTGATGACTGAGTAATTTTAATGAACAAAAAAGGGTTTGATTTGGTAAACTGATATCCTATTGTCATTAAGGTTGATTTCAGTATATCAAAAATACCCTTGGTGCTTGTTTAAGGCCATATATTGCCTTGTTTAATTTGCACACAAGATTTCCATTCTATTCATAACCAGGTGGCTGCTTCATATAGATCTCCTCTTCTAATATGCCATTCAGGAAGGCATTGTTGACATCTAACTTCCTTATATCCCAACCCTTATGTAGGGCAATAGTAAGAATAAGCCTTATAGTAGTGGGTTTGACGACTGGGGAAAAAGTTTCAGTGAAATCAAATCCATACTGTTGAGTATAACCTTTGGCTACAAGCCTAGCCTTGTATTTATTGATGGTTCCATCAGGGTTCCTTTTTATTTTGTATGTCCATCTGCAGCCTACTAAATTTTTATGTGCTGGTGGACATACAAGATTCCATGTTTTATCTTTTATGAGAGCATTATACTCTTCATCCATTGCTGTCTTCCAGTTGTTGTTTTTTGCAGCCTGTTCATAAGAGGTTGGTTCATCTAAGCTTGTGTTAGCAATGTAAACTTTTAGTTTGAAGATGCCACTTTTAGCTCTAGTGATCATAGGATGGCTTGGTCTGGCTGGGACTTAAGTATGAGGTAAGTCATCTGTTCTGACTTGATTTAAGTTGTCCCTTGAGTTGCTTTGTTGACGTTGCTCATTTTGATCTGGTTCTTTTGTTGAGTGTGCATGTGAGTGACTGGCATGACTAAGATCATCTGCCCACTCATAATATTGTTGAGTAGATACAGTGGGATGATTCTGGTGATCATCAGAGTCCTCCTTACCTCTGCTGAGATCTCATTCTCAGGATATATGGTTAATTAAGGTATCGAAACATATGGATTCTGAACCTTACTTGTTGTCTTCACTTTAGAATTTCTAAAAGGAAAAATGTTTTTATTGAAAACATGTCTGCTAATAAAAACTATTCCACCGTCATCAAGACATTTGTATCCTTTTTGATTTGTAGTATACCCAAGAAATGTACATGGCTTGGATCTAAAATTCAACTTATTATTGTTATATGGTCTCAAGTATGGAAAGCATAGACACCCAAAAGTTTTTAAACTATAGTAATCTGGCTTTACCCCTTGTAGTTTTTCTACGGGGCTTGTATTTTCTAATTATGGTTGGCAGTCTATTAATATGATAGGCTGCAATGTTGAAGGCTTCAGGCCAGAATTTTAGAGGTCAATTAGCATAAGCTAGTAAACTAAGCCCTGATTCAACTATGTGCCTATGCTTTCTTTCAACTAGACCATTTGGCTTAGATGTATAGGGACATTTGGTCCTATGAATTATTCCCTTCTCTCTAAATAATCCTTAAGGATTTTGTATTCAGTTCCCCCATCTGATTGTATAATTTTAACATGTGAACTTAGTTGCTTTTCAACCATAGTTATGAAGCTTGTCACAACTTTGTATGTGTCAGATTTATTTTTTAAGAAATATATCCAAGTGTATCTTGTGTGTGCATCAACAAAAGATATATAGTATTTGTATCCATAATCTAAACATATTGGTGCTGGTCCCCAAAGGTCAGTAGCAACAAGTTCAAGGGGTTTAGAGTGTTTGGTTAGAGAGTCGTTAAATGATAATTTATGACTCTTACCCATTTGACAATAAGTACATATATAAGGAAGAGAGATATTATCATATGATATACAGTTTTCAGTAAGAATTTGCTTAACAACTTTTACACTTGGGTGACCAAGTTTGCAGTGCCAAAGATCAAATACACTACTGTAGTTTTTCTTTTCACACTGATTACAACAGTTTTGCTCTTTTGTAGAACTTGTACAGTTGACAGATTTAAACCTATATATGCCCTTTTCTGCATCATCTTGCAACAAAACATCTTTAGTCAGTATGTCTCTAACAAGACAATATTTTGGGTAGAATTCAAACTAAACTTTATTGTCATTAGCAAATTGAGACACACTTATAAGATTTTTCTTGATCTTTGGTACTCTTAATAAGTTATGCAAGAATAATTGTTTCTTTCCTTTAATAAGAGCACTACCAACATGAGAGATTTTGATGCACTTACCATTACCCATGCAAATTGACTATTTACCTCTACACTCCTTGTTGCCAAGATTTAAGTTGTCAAGATTATTAGTTATATGATTTGTTTCTCCTGAATCAGGATACCAACAGTCATCTTGCACATGTTCTGGTTGAGCATCTTCACTGGAACTGTGATCTTTGTTGTCTGCTTTGTTGCTTAGGCTTGACTGAGCCACATTTGCTATGTAATTGCCACTTCTTTGATTGTTATTGTTGTGATTAAAGTATCTGAAGTAACATTTTGCAGTAGTATGCCCAACTTTTTCACAGATTTGACATTTTGGCCTGTTGCTGTTATTCCCTATGCCTCTTCCCCCTGACCTATAAGTGTATCCTCCTCTTTGTGATGATTGATCACCTTTGTTGTTGCTTTGATTCTTGTTTTTAGTGTTAGTAGTGTAATTAATAGCAAACTCTGATTCTTGAGGCTTTTATTGTCTATTCTTGCCTCATGTGCCTGTAGAATAGAATGAACATCATCAATAGATGGTAAGATTTTATGAGAGGCTATAACAGCAACCACTGCTTCATATCCATCACTTAAACCATTCAAAATGGTTAAAATCTGTTCTGAGTCAGACACTTTGTGACCTGCAGCTTCAAGTAGATCACAGATTGTCTTGATTTTGTATAGATATTCTCTTATTAAACAGTTGTCTTTCCTTATGCTTTGTAACTGTTTCTTGTGAAACATTACTTTGGCTGCAGACTGTGTGTTGAATATCTTCTCTATTGTAGACCATATTTCACTTGCAGATTTACATCCTATGACATGTGATAAAAGATTTGTGTTTATAGATGACAGTAACCAAGAACATATTAGTCTGTCCTACCTGTGATGTTTGACATACTCTTCATTACCGACAATCATATTTTCTTGATCAGTGATGCATTTTGGTGGAGTTGGCATTGTGCCAAGAAGAAATCCTTTAAGGCCATACCCCTAAATTGTAGTTTCCACCTGCAGTCTCCATAGCAGATAGTTATTTTCATCTAAATGCACAATGATCAATTGGCTTTGAGGGCTTGTAACAGTTTTGATCAGATTCCCTTTTGCATCAGTTTGTTGTACAGCGTTGGTATTATCTGAAGTTGCTGACTGATCATCGGATGATTCTTGATACAAAAGATGAAAGAAAACTTCAGAGTGGATTCTTGAGCAAGACAAATCTTCAAGAAAGTGATGAGAACATGTATGATGCAGCCAAATCTAGATGATGAAAAATTTCTGATAGATCTTGGCACAACACTAGCCTTATTTTCAAATTTGATGAGATGCCTTTTTTCTGGTTTCTTGAATCTGTTTTCTGAAATTTTCTTGAACAAGCTTGTTTGCAGAAAGAACTATATGCAGCTAGTGTAAAAACTTGGCGAGGCAACAAATTCTTGAACAGACTTGCAACCCAGATGATGATATCTGATCTGATGGGTAAAAACTCTCCAAATGATGATAATACTCTGATTGTAGAAGCAATTGGATTCTACTTTTTGAGATTATGATAATGCTGTTAAGCAGAATGGCTCTGATACCATATAAAGATTTGAATATGAAGATATTATAAAGATTGAGAGAAAGTGATGATTTCGATTATCGGAGAATAATGTAGAGTAATCTTTTCATTGAATTGATTTTTGCAAATGAAAATTATGTACATAGCTGTGTAACAGAGACTGTTTATATAAATACAACATTGGACTGCAAATGTCCGGCCCAAAACAAAATAAGCTGCCTCTTTATAGAGTGGATGTGCAGCTATGATTGAGTCTTGTGTGTATGCACGGTTGAGATGAGATATGCCAAATATATGTTGTAAATAGAAGCCGTAGATCTATTATCACAATCACTTTTACGTGTGATTGATTTCATTTATAAATTGACCCGATGCAAACATACCCATAATAGCAGCGTTTAAATCTTCACTTGCCATATCCCAATGAACTTTAAAAAATTAGATCCAAAACTGTCTGAAACTGGGCTGCTATTATCATTGAAACAAAGCATCTTTAATTTTCTCGGCTGTAACCTTTGCATCTAGTTTGTTCCTTTACTATGTAGATAGAATCTTTTTATATGTGTGACTAGAAAATAGCTTTGTATGTTATTTGCGTTGTACAAATCTGCATAGTAATTTAAAGCTGCAATTTTCTATTTATTTTCCTCTGATATAATTCTTCCATTTTGATCTAGTAATTGCGTAATTTGTTTCTTATTCTTTGCTGCCAACATTTGAGTGTAAAAGAATTTCATATATTGGTCACCTTCTTTCAACCAATCGAGTTTTGACATTTGCTTCATTTCCGTAGATAAATTGTTCATCCTTCTCTCCAAAGTCAACAAATTTCATTTATATAGCTGCAATAGGCTTGTGTTGTTTGGGTCTGTAACAAATTGATCGTAAATATTATTATTAGCTAACCTTAATTGATCAATAAGTTCATGCCTACTTGTTAGTCTTTTAGATGCTTTTTATTTTTATTTTAATTTTGCAAAGTAACTTATAAAGTGGATTCCCAAATGTAATCTCCCATGCACTTGCAACCACATTATTAAACCCGTATACTTTTTCCAAACATTATTATATCTAAATGAGGACTTCGCCTTGGTATTATCCTTATTATTGAAGTGAATTAATAAGGGACAATAGTCACTTGTGGAGTGATTCAAGACATCCACATATGCATTAGGAAATAAGTCAAAGAATTTCATATAATGAAATACTCTATCTACCTTGCATGTGTAGAATAATCTTTAGCTCCCTTCCAAGTGAAGTTATTGCCAGTGTATTTAATTTTATGCAGCCCAGTAGAAATAATAGTATTATAAAATTCCTCATCTGCATTTTGAAATATAATGAAGTACTTCGCATCTTCTTGTAGGGGAATTGAGCCCCTTCACCTTCCAAATAAGGAGGAGTTATCCTGAAGTTTCCCCTTATTTTCAAGCTACTAGGGTAACCGCTCACTTTACTCCTTTTATTTTTCTTACTTTTTTGTTTTAATTTATGTGACCAAATCAACCCATACAAGATTATGATTATCTATCACATCCGAAGGGACGCTAGCTTTGAACTTGAAGGGAATTTCATATGTACGTGTCCTCCTTGTCGTTCTAGCTGCAGCACCATTTGATGAAGAATTAGCTGTATTAGCAGTTGATTTCTTATTCTCATCTTCATTGACCGAACTATGCTAATATGCTTTAGGGGAGAACTTCAAAGGTTCAGAAGCATCCATATCCTAATTTTTTGTCACCTCCATACCAAGATCAGGAGCCAATTCAGTAGCTGATTTGGTTATCGTTTTGTCTGGTTGGACTTACATTTCAGGCTCACTTTTTTCCCTTGATATTTCCCACCTTCTTGTCTTTTTTCCCTTTATTCTGTGTTTTTATATTATCTGGTTCTATTAGGTTATTGAGTGTTGTTTTGACTATATTCACTTGTACTAATGACTCTGACGGTATAACTTTGGACTGTATATTTAATTATTTATTCTAAAACTAGTACCTTCATGTGTTTCCCGAAATTCTTGCTCGGTTTAACATTTTGTCCCTTAGGTTGATTGTGTTTTGTTCTCACCATCAACCTGCATCTTACTATTGCTTTCACTATTGTACCTTATTTCCTAGGAATCCATGGTTTTGAAGTCCTGGATGTCCTTTCATTATGATCGAAGCATGGACAAGCATTACATATATGCGGTAGCCATTCATAAGAGACATCTTGCCATGTTAAATTTCCATGAATGTCAAGTATAGGCACTGAAGTAGGAAAGATTAATGATGAGTCAATCTCAATTAGCACTCGTGCAAAAATATTCTAAGCATTCCGCTAGTAACTTCATCTAGTTTGATTGGTTTGCCACTAAGAGATGCGATTCTACCTATTCCTTCTACTGAGTAGTAATCAAGGTCTAGATTAAAAAAATCCATGACGATTAGCCTTATCGACCTTTGAATGTTGACACCAATACATCCACGATATTCACATGCTGAACATTCAAATGCCGGAAAGACGAATTGTTAGTGTAAAAGAAAAAGAAAAGAACAAGAAAGAAGAAACACAACATTAGAATCTCATAGCGGAACGATAATATATAGTATCAGAGGAACAATAAAAAGGGTCACTTTGAATATAGAAATACCAGAGTTACTAAAACCTAAGTACTATCATCAGCCTGGACAGTTATAGCTAACAGTCCTCACATAAGCTGACATATAATACAGAAATGCAGCGGAAATATGAATACTGCAGTAGATAATAATCTAGCTCTTCTCCATAATCTCCAAACCATCCGTAGTTAAATCTGGAAACATACACAGGGTTGACCTTAGCATTATAAGAAAATAACATCCAGATCAGTCTGGTAAACCAGCGTGAGAAACTCAAGAAATAAGAATGACATATAATAGCAAATTTTGAGACCGTACGGATTACCATAACTGTTTTCCCCTTCCATGAAACCAACAATTCATTTAGTTTAACACAGTGATATGATAGATAATGTCTAGTGTGTAGCACATAAATCATATCAAATAGCTGCTATGTGAACGCCATAACAATAATAGGTATACAATCAATATCGCTAAGATGCGTTTGTATATGCATTGTTTTTCCACGGAGACGCCCCCAGTAAACTGAAGCGGATCTCAATGACAAGGATTATAAACTTCCTTCCGAGCATAATATATCTCTAGATAGGATATTCTAAGCTAAACACAGCTGGGTCAACGGTGAACTGCGCGGCACCATGTATAACAAACTCCCGAGCCCAATAATCGAAAGCATACTAGAGGTCGGGACTTAATATACCCTCATGGGTAAGCTAAACCCGAGATTGTTCATCCTACCCTGGTTTTAGTCATTCCCGATGCCGAGGCTATGTTCGGCATCTCTCAAATGAGTCTTCATCATTCGAGCAGCACACGAATCCCTAATTGGATTCCTTTATCTTGAACAGATCACGAATCACTACTTGGATTCGAGCATCTCGAACAGATCTCGAACCTTCATATAGGTTTCCCAATAAGTCCTCCAACGAATGTTAACGCTGCCATCTCTCTTGGAATACTCCTCAAGATAGACAGTCCCATACCATAGCAACGTTTCAAATGTTAATGGTGACCTCTTCTTTGGGGTTAACCTTAGGATTGACAGTTCAACTCTTTAACATTCTCAACCGCTTCCAAAACATAGATCGCGTATATGATTTTGAAGTGATTACGGATTTTGAGTCATTTCATATAAGTACACTCTTCCCGCTTATCAAACTCTCCAAAACCAATCGATGAATTTTTGGTTAACTCAATTCCGGTTCTCTCGTAAGTAAGTGAAAGCTAGAGACATTTCGTACCAATACTCCTCCCCGGAGGTTCTTATCAGTATGAAATCACGAAGTCTTTCGATAACATCTTAAGTCATATTTGGTCAAGTTCGATAATCAATTAATCGATTATCTAGTCAAAAACAATTACTTATATAAATCATGATTCGTACACTTAACTCGTTTCCAACATTCCAACTTAACTATTCCTCATTCAAGACTGAAGCCAGGTAAGCTAGAGCACTAGTTGCATCAAAGCTTTGCCTAGACACTTCATTCTTGAATCTCATAAATAGATGAGTCTACTTCGTCGGCTTTTAGTGTTAAGTATAATATTAATGATTTCAACCTCAACACAATTAACATGCTTCCGACATTTTTCAACTTACTATTCTTCTGTCAAGAGGGAAGCCTGATAGGTTAGAGCTCTATTGCTCCGTCCTTTCTAAACAAGCCTAGTAGGTAAGCTAGAGCTCTATTGCCTCGTCGGCTTTTAATGTTAAGCATAGTTAATTACTTTTCAAACAAGTAATTAATCAATTAACCATTTGGTCATTTAGCAATTCTAACACCTTTCTAAACCTTTTTTATATACTTTTAAAATACTTGAAATGCTTATAATATGTTTTAAAACATTTATCTAAAATATTACTTGAAAATAAAAACTTTACAGTTTTCCTTAAAACTTGAAAACGACATGTTTTCTAACAAAATATCTCTTCTTTAAAAATTCACAGTTAATTCTTAAAAATCATAAATATATCAAACCACTTTTGAAATACTCTAATAATGGTTAGTAAACACTTGTAAATGAATGAAACAAAATACTTAAATTTTAATATCTTTTCAACCCTAAGTCCAAAATTAACAAACATACATATAAAACATTATAAACATGGCGAGAAACCTCTAAGGATCTCTCTACAAAGTTACATAGAAATCGCCAAAAACAAGGCAATTTCAAACTGCTTCTATAGGGACTATCGCTGTGAGTGCACTTCTAAATTCGAGTCATATTCAAACCTATGTTTAACTACAACCTATGTGCTTTGTTCCAAGTCTAGTCACATGTCATATAAGTCCATTCCAAGTCCATTCAAGTTTGTTCAAGTCCATATATATGGATCACATATGTCACTTACTTTTAAAGTAAGAATCCAAAACAATGTTTTAACATAAATTAACAAAAATTCAAACAACATATATACAATAACCACAACGTATGTACATGTTATATTTTCATTCAAAGTGGGGTGTTAACTCACCTTTAAACATCACAAATAACCAAGATCCAAGAATCCAAGTCCAAACCCAAGCTAGCAACCTCCTTTCTCTTCCTCTTTCCTTTGCTTTCCACCTTGGTTTTGCCTTCCTCCCCTTATTATTGCTCATGACCTTTTCCCCTAGAGTGAGTGTGGCTTTGGTTCTTCAAGTTCTAACTTGATGGAAGGTGTTCTAATATTGTATTAAGCCTTGTGGGAAAGTTTGAAGTGATTTGGAGTTGATTTGCAACAATTTTCTTTAGAACATAAGAGGTGAAGAAGAAGAAGAAGAAGCTATTGGTTTTCTCACTTGAGCTTTATGAATTTGTGATTCTAACTCTATGATATGCCTCTCCTTATATAGACACAAGAATGGTGCTCATTAAGCTTGCATTCCCCCATGCCATGGAAGCTTCACCTCCCATCAATTCTCCTTTAAGTCACTTCTCCTTTATGCTAATTACCATTATACCCCTCTCATGATATCTCTTATCCGTTTGAAGATTCTAGAACATTCCAAGCTTTATGAAGAGGAGAGTGTGTTAATTAGTTGCTAATGTGTTCATTTGATCATTAGTCAAGTGCATAAGATTTTGAACAACTTATATCGATCGAAAAGCTGTTTAACCGATTTCCGGTCATACTATCGATTTTTCGAATCGATTTTCTTTGAAGAATATATTTTTGTAGACAATTTTCAAAAACGAGTTTCTTATCGTTATTCATTAATTAAATGATATTCATCAAGGTTATAAATCATATTTATAACACTTAATTATATTTCAAAACGTTTTGATATTCGAAGACGAAGTGTTCGAATTTTCGGGTCGCTACATTCTCCCCCACTTAGAACATTTCATCCTTAAAATTCAAACAAGAATGATAATCAAAGGAGATGGAAGAACAAGATATATAGCATAATGCTAAAACTATATACAGACTAAACTGTAATTGAATGCATACCAAGCGACTCCACCTCAAGCGGTGAGTACACTACAAAAGATACATCATACAAAGATAAGAAGGGATCCCTAGTCTATAAGCGACTCTAGATAGAACTCCTTCAACCTATCCTCCATCTTCGTTGTACCATCCCAAGCATCTTCGCTCCACAGCACTTGTAACGACCCGTCAATTTTAACTGTTTTAATAACGTAATTAGTTGAAATTTTGTGAAATTTTAAACGATAAAATTTTGAAATAAAAATTTGATATTTGGAATGCGTCTAATTAATCATAGCAACTGGTAAATTTTCATCAGATAATTTGGAAGTTTATTTTCTAGTGTAATTTTATTCCAATTTATATCCGTTAAAATTGTTGATAATAAAATGTTTTCCAAACCTGAATATTTTTACATAGAAAAATTCTAATTCATCTTCTGACTAAGGCGACATTTTTCGTTTTTCCAAATTCGGACTTCTTTAGCTCCGTCGATCTTATTTTTCTGCGTTTTTGCTGCATTTTCCGCTAGTAGAAAATTCAAATTTTTATAATTCAATCATACCACTGATATCTTTATACCGTTTTGATCGTCTCGTCGTGCTGATCTCCTCACTATATTCGTTTCTATGTTTTAAAGTCCGGTACACGGCAGAACCTGAAAACGTCGAACCGTATCGGTAACCGTTTTCAAACCTTTTGATTTCCTTGACCTTACATTTATCTATAGCCGAAATTAAATAGTCACTCACCTTTATTATTGATCAGTTCAATGTTGACGTTTGCTTTCCCAAAGTTTTAAATCTCTTTTCAAAATTTAATCAGTTTGCATTCCTGTCCTTCTAAGAAATATTGCATTATAACATTGCATTCATTTTTTCTTTTCTCAGTTCTATTCTTCTCTCCGCCTCCTTTCATTCACTTTGGTTCCTCTGCCTTCTCCATCCTTTTTCTCTGTTTTCATTTCAAAGTTATATTTTAATTTCCTCTGTCTTCTCCATCGTTTTATTTTTCTTGAAAAAAATATATGTAACAATCACCATGGCCATGTACGGCTCCTCAAGCACCATCTCTTCCCACTGCAACCGAGCAACCCATCTTTGTGCCACCATCTCCACTTCTAAACGTGAGTAGCTCCATCACACCTCTAGTCACCACCAGCGCTTCAGATCTGCTCGTCTCTGTAACCATCTCGTTTTCCGAAGCGTTGCTTGTTCCTTGCCTGAGCACAACCGAACAAAACACAGCATCACTTGCTCGTTTCCCCAACCTTTAGCCCTCCATGCGCACTGCTCCTGACTCACCGAGACCAGCGTGTCTTCCCACTCCCGCTCTCTTCGTGCCGCCTTCACCCGCTTCCTCTACTTGCCGTGCAACTGGAGGCAGCCACCCCACCACAAAAGCCCAGCCGAGGTTTTTCTTTCCCCTTCTCTGTTTCACCACCCACCTTCGATTTTCTCCACAGCGTAGCTGAGCATGCGCATTCTTCAGGGTATGTATATAAATTTTACAAATCTTTTGCTTGTATTCAATAATATATAATTACAGTATGAATGTATTGTATACATGATATTTTAAAGGATATTATATATATTATGCTGTTTACATATATTTACAGTTATATATATAGATTTATAGTAGTTGTTCTCTGTGTTTATATTATAGCTAATTTTATAAGTTATTTAAGTTCTATGTATATTTATGTATATAATCCGTGAGTATAGAGAGGTTTATACTCTAATATGCATATTTGGTTGCATGTATATATAGGTTATATACTAGTATTCGTGAATTTGGATTTTTATAGATATTTGTATATATGTTATGGTATGTTAAAGTATATGTTAGTTTTATATATAAAAAAGTTAGATTTACGTATATTAGCTTAATCTTACTCTGTTGGTTATTTATATTTTAGTGAAATATATAAAAGTATATTTTTTTGTATAGCTTATTTATATATAAAAGGAATGTTACAGTACTGGTTTCAAGGAAGTATTGTAAGGGTTATATGTCTGCCTAGATATTATTTTGTATATTGTGATCTATTGACTTATAGTGTGTCAGCCCTGTTTGTGTATACCTGTATATTTACAGCTTATATCTAATTTATATAAATGTTTGATTATATATACATGAACATATATAAGTTATATATATTATTATTTCGATCTTAAAATGCATATGGTTCATATATATTTACTCTATTATTCCTTAGTTAGTATCGTGGCTTAGTATAGGATTTTATCTTAGTTTATTTATATAAATATATATATTAGTATTAGTTTTAAGTATATATCTCTGATTCTAAATACTTGAGTTTTAAGAAAAATGATTTTGAAATTTTATATTTTTTTAACATTTGTTTTAAAATTAAATTATTGAATTTTTTTTATATATATAATATAATAATAATGCATATATTTTTAGTTTACATCAACACTGATTTGATTTGTTTCCATTGACTTCGATTTATCAGCCTTTTTCCATCACGCTTTGCTTCAAAATTTCGTGCTTGGATTCTTAACTCGTCTCATTCTCGTTCATCTTTAGCCTCGAAAGGTGAGCAATCATTCACGATTAACGTTCTTTTATTTATTACATTTGATTTCAATTGAAACGACAATTGAAATATGCTGCTGCTAGTTATTTACATTGCTATACATATGCCATCATCTGTATCTGTTCACCTGTGACATCTGACACCATTATCTGTTATTTATATTGCTATATATATGCCATTATCTGTATCTGTTCACCTGTGACATCTGACACCATTACCTGTTATTTATATTGCTATATATATGCCATTATCTGTATATGTTCACCTGTGACACCTGACACCATTATCTGTTTCTATATTGATGATATATGTCTGTTATATTATTATCATATCTGTTATCACTCTGCAAGTTCCCTATTAGTATAGAATTCACTATGGGTTGAAATGATACATACCCGAACAATCTGTAGAATAGGAGAAAATCGTTATGGGTTGAAATGGTAAACCCAAGCGATTTTCATTGAATTGAATTTGGGATTGCGAGTTGAAAAGATATATACCTGTATATATTTAATTTGCGGATTGAAATGATAAATATCTGTATCACTTGACCATAGGGTAGAAAATTTTATACAGACACCGTTGGTCTATATATAAATATTTTGAAAATGATTTCTATGGTTTTGGAAAGAAATATATGGGTTTTGATAAATATTGATTTTAAAGATTTATTAGAGTTGATTTAATAAAGTTGATATATAATATGTTTAAGTATTTATTTAAATTTATATTTTCAAATATAGAGTTCGAAATGATTCAGGTTGAAAAGATAGTTTGAAATTGATTTGGAAATCTATATTTATTTAAGAATCGTACTTAAATAAGTTTGGGTTGAAATTTATCAAATTTGAAATTGTAAAGATATGTTTATAACTTGAATTTGATTAAAGGTGACTTAAATGAATATTTCAAATTTATATAAATTTAAATGGGATATTTTGTGTATTTAAATTTATAAATCGAGGTTCATTTAAAGGATATTGAAATGATTAAGTAAATATTTCCAAACTGAATAATAGTGAAGTGAATTTGATTTATAGACAATTATCGAATTTAGTTTGAAATGTGGAATATTTGAATCTTTGAAATATTTTGAAATTGAAATGGTTTATTGTGGTTCAAATCGGTATTTGAAATCGATATAACTTGGAAATGTTTAATTGAAATGGGAATTGAAATTGATGATTTAGATTTGATTAAATTTGAATTTGGAATTTGAATTGATTTGAATCGATTTGTGAAAGTCGAGGAAACTATTTTATTTTATAAAGTAATTTTAAGTTATATTTAAACTATGGATATTTTACTTATAAATTATTTTAATATAAACTATTTTAATATAAATCATTTTTAATATAAATTATTTTATTATAAACTATTTTAACTTATAACTATTTATATAAACTATTTTATTTATAAACTATTTTCTTATATATACTAATTTTAATATCTAAACTGTTTAAGAGGAAAGTGTTATGATTTCCAAAATGCTATGATTTCCAAAATGCTATGATTTCAAAGCTGTGATTTCCAAAGTGTTTGATTTTTAAAAGACTATGATTTCGAAAACGTTATAACTTTGGAAAGTGATGTGATTTTTGGAAATGGATATCTATTTGAAGTGAAAATGATATCGTATGGATATGGTTTTGAAATGGCAGGTTTTGAAATATAAACTATTTTGAAAGTTTATTAAATGACCAATCGGTGTAATAATTACGTAGTTATTGAAGAGTCCGGGATCGGTTAGGGACATACTCTCTGTCCAAACCGAAAACTACTTTAATAACTATTATACGCGGAGTGTGATCCAGAATGAAGTGGTTGGAATGATGACGTTGCTGGATTTGAAGAAAGAGAACGATAATGGATGACCTTGACACTTGTGTCAAATTGGAAATGACTTAAACAGGAGCCGTGCCGGGCCAGTGAGGTTAGCTACCTCTAGCAGACACACTTCTTCGTAAACTACTCATTACTTGTTTTTGATTGGTGCGCACCCTTGAATTGGGAGTGTTGTTTCGCGGTGTTGCGATCGTTGCAGCGATGCGTTCTCACCAGTCCGGATCAGGCAAACGATAGTTTCACTACCTTGGGTATTGCCTCATGTGCCTTGTCATACTCGTATCCCTATGCGCGACCACTACGATTTGTTTCGTGTTATACCTATGGAGTACTCCCTGATAGCCCACTAGTTTACGGTGGAGTTTACAGTGCTATATAGACTATGACGCTTATATAAAATGTGTTAAGGGGGATAATGGTAACGCCTTAACGCTATTTTGATACTTTATATTACTGATAGGCATTATCTACTTAGCGTACACTACTATATATAAATAGTTTAACGGATCCTTAGAGGATGGTTATCCCAAACATCCTTTGAGTTACTTGTATTTTCAGTTGTTATTTCACTTGAGTTGGATTTATTGATATAAGAATGTTAATCCTAACTCGAGTGTTTTGTGTTTTGCTTTACGCTCGAGTCAGACTGAGTGTACCATTATTCGAGACTCACCTTTGGAGTTGGAACTTCGCTTATCCAGTTATTTATCCAACTTTCAGATATTCAGTTGATTCCAACGATGTATTCTGATCTTGTATTTGAATATTGTATTCGAGACTTCTATTGTATCTTGTTTAACTCTGCTATATATATAGTAGCTTCATGAACTACTATTCTTTTGTTTCCGCTGCATTATTGTTGTATTGCTCTGTGTTTGTGATTCTGTGATTTTTTATTTACTGTATATGCTAGGTTTTTCCAATTTTATTTACAATCTATTGTTTTGAATTATTCAAGTCCGACATGTGTGGATTTATTGTCGATTTGAATGGTCCAAAATAGTGGGTCGTTACAGTTGGTATCAGAGCTCTGGTTTTAGGCAAAACTCAACATATAGGGTAAATTCAATTACAGAATCACGTTCGTTTGAGCTTGCATTCCTTCTTCTTTGACTCGGTTTCTTTGAATTTTGGAACGTTCACTTGGGTTCCAAAGTCCATTCTTGTCTCCCTTATTCGTGTCTTCTTGATCCTAGAGTATCCCCATAGCTCCACTTTGAATGATCTCTATAGTAAATCGACGGTCTCACCAATCTCTGAATGACTTGTAAAAGAGTGAAACTCCTTCACAATCGGTATTGATTCACCGGAGATTTCTGTATCCTCGGTTTACGATGCTGTTATCTTTTGCTATACCCGAATTCTATCTCTGGCGATCGAATGTCGATTTAGCGTAGAATTCTACATCAAATTTATTCTTGGAATCACGGTTGACCCGGTTAAGGTTACCCGCAATTTATATAAGTTTTTCAATCTTCAGTTTCAAAACTCAATTATCTTATCTCTCTATCGGGTCTACCTTTTAGTTGAATTCTTTTAGTTAGAGTTTCTCTAATCTGAATCTCTATCTTTGTTTTGAAATCCATTCGAGGATACCCGAGTGAGGGAGTGTATTTGTAATTAATATAAAATATTTTATGTTTATACTGTGTTGTTTGAGTTGTTGATGTTGGTTTGGATTTTCGATCGATTCGTCTGATCAACGCTATCGATAGGATTTCCAAAACACTTGAACATAGCAAACCGACACAATATTGATTTCAAATTTGGTAAATGAAATAATTTTGTATGATTATATTATAAATATATAGGTAAAATTTTCTGGAATAAAAAAAGAGGTTAATTAATTGGTTGTTTGAAATGATAATATTTGATTATGATTTATTGTTCTAAATGAATTTATAAACATGGTATAAATTGATTTGGAATTTAAATAAATTTAAATCAGGAATTTGAGAATTTAATTTCCGATGATTCCAAACTCTGGTTTTAAAATTTTAAATGTATATTATATAAAGTATTTTCGAATATAAATGATTTTCAAAGAATTTTGAAAGTTTTAAATCAGTGCTCTCATCTTTTGTCGCTGGAAAATAATTTCGGTGATGGCGGCCGCATCATCGACATTCATTTTCGAGTTTCGAAGTGGAGAGACAATTCTGTAGCTTTGCTATGGTTTTGTTTTGAAAATAATATATTTTTTTATTTGAATTTCTTAAGTATGATTTGATTTATATATATGGGTACATTATTTTAAATTTAGTTTGATTTGATATATATATACATAATTATCTCTAAATGGTTTGAATTAAATCGAAAATTTGATTCTTAAATTTTGTCGAGGAATGATTTCAATTATAAAATAAAGCCAAAATTTTTGATAAATATTTAAACTCGAAATAATTGAAAAAAAAAATTCCTTGTATAATACCCAATTTCATTCTAATACAACTTACCTAAATCATTCAGAAGTTGAACATGAAATTGAATAATTTACAATATACATTGTTGATTAAATGATTTTATAGAGAAAATTTGAGTATTATAATAAATGTTATACACTTAAATTTTATTATAAAGATGTTAATGGAGATAAATAGAATAATAAGATAATTGGATAATATATGAGATAAATAAATTTGTTTGAAGGAATTACTAAACTGAAATTAGATCAACTTATGGTAATACCTTGAATTTAAAAATCAATTATGGAATATAAATTAATTTAAACTGAAATTTATATGGTTTAAATTAATTTATATGGTTTAAGTATATGTAATAAGATATATTAAGTGGAATAAAGTTAATAATAATTTGAAATAAAAGAATTAAATTTATTGAATAAAATATGGGTATAATAAATGATTATACAAATTGATGATTTAGAAATCGTTAACTAAGGATGACTAGATAATAAGATAATGAATTTAGAAATAGATAGATTGATTTAACTTAAGTGAAATCAAATGGATTAAATCAATTATTGAAGATTAATTAATTTAAAATTTAAATTTATATGGTTTGAATTAATTATTTTATTTTGTTTTAATCTAATTTTCTTTGGGGTTGTTTCTATTCTCCTACCTCCTTCCTTTTCGGGGACGAAAAGTTTTGAGTGGGGGAGAGTGCAACGACCCGTAAATTTTAACTGTTTTAATAACGTAATTAGTTGAAATTTTGTGAAATTTTAAACGATAAAATTTTGAAACAAAAATTTGATATTTGGAATGCGTCTAATTAATCATAGCAACTGGTAAATTTTCATCAGATAATTTGGAAGTTTATTTTCTAGTGTAATTTTATTCCAATTTATATCCGTTAAAATTGTTGATAATAAAATGTTTTCCAAACCTGAATATTTTTACATAGAAAAATTCTAATTCGTCTTCTGACTAATTCGACATTTTTCGTTTTTCCAAATTCGGACTTCTTTAGCTTCGTCGATCTTATTTTTCTGCGTTTTTGCTGCATTTTCCGCTAGTAGAAAATTCGAATTTTTATAATTCAATCATACCACTGATATCATTATACCGTTTTGATCGTCTCGTCGTGGTGATCTCCGCACTATATTCGTTTCTGTGTTTTAAAGTCCGGTACGCGGCAGAACCTGAAAACGTCGAACCGTATTGGTAACCGTTTTCAAACCTTTTGATTTCCTTGACCTTACATTTATCTATAGCCGAAATTAAATAGTCACTCACCTTTATTATTGATCAGTTCAATGTTGATGTTTGCTTTCCCAAAGTTTTAAATCTCTTTTCAAAATTTAATCAGTTTGCATTCCTGTCCTTCTAAGAAATATAGCATTATAACTTTGCATTCATTTTTTCTTTTCTCAGTTCTGTTCTTCTCTCTGCCTCCTTTCATTCACTTTGGTTCCTCTGCCTTCTCCATCCTTTTTCTCTGTTTTCATTTCAAAGTTATATTTTAATTTCCTCGGTCTTCTCCATCGTTTCATTTTTCTTGAAAAAAAATATGTAACAATCACCATGGCCATGTACGGCTCCTCAAGCACCATCTCTTCCCACTGCAACCGAGCAACCCATCTTTGTGCCACCATCTCCACTTCTAAACGTGAGTAGCTCCATCACACCTCTAGTCACCACCAGCGCTTCAGATCTGCTCGTCTCTGTAACCATCTCGTTTTCCGAAGCGTTGCTTGTTCCTTGCCTGAGCACAACCGAACAAAACACAGCATCACTTGCTCGTTTCCCCAACCTTTAGCCCTCCATGCGCACTGCTCCTGACTCACCGAGACCAGCGTGTCTTCCCACTCCCGCTCTCTTCGTGTCGCCTTCACCCGCTTCCTCCACTTGTCGTGCAACTGGAGGCAGCCACCCCACCACAAAAGCCCAGCCGAGGTTTTTCTTTCCCCTTCTCTGTTTCACCACCCACCTTCGATTTTCTCCACAGCGTAGCTGAGCATGCGCATTCTTCAGGGTATGCATATAAATTTTACAAATCTTTTGCTTGTATTCAATAATATATAATTACAGTATGAATGCATTGTATACATGATATTTTGAAGGATATTATATATGTTACGCTATTTACATATATTTACAATTATATATATATATAGATTTATAGTAGTTGTTCTCTGTGTTTATATTATAGCTAATTTTATAAGTTATTTAAGTTCTATATATATTTATGTATATAATCTATGAGTATAGAGAGGTTTAAACTATAATATGCATATTTGGTTGCATGTATATATAGATTATATACTAGTATTCGTGAATTTGGGTTTTTATAGATATTTGTATATATGTTATGGTATGTTGAAGTATATGTTAGTTTTATATATAAAAATGTTAGATTTACGTATATTAGCTTAATCTTACTCTGTTGGTTATTTATATTTTAGTGAAATATATAAAAGTATAATTTTTTTTGTATAGCTTATTTATATATAAAAGTAATGTTACATTACTGGTTTCAAGGAAGTATTGTAAGGGTTATATGTCTGCCTAGATATTATTTTGTATATTGTGATCTATTGACTTATAGTGTGTAAGCCCAGTCTGTGTATACATGTATATTTACAGCTTATATCTAATTTATATAAATGTTTGATTATATATACATGAACATATATAAGTTATATATATTATTATTTCGATCTTAAAATGCATATGGTTCATATATATTTACTCTATTATTCCTTAGTCAGTATCGTGGCTTAGTATAGGATTTTATATTAGTTTATTTATATAAATATATATATTAGTATTAGTTTTAAGTATATATCTTTGATTCTTAATACTTGAGTTTTAAGAAAAATGATTTTGAAATTTTATATTTATTTTAACATTTGTTTTAAAATTAAATTATTGAATTTTTTTTTATATATATAATATAATAATAATGCATATATTTTTAGTTTACATCAACACTGATTTGATTTGTTTCCGTTGACGTCGATTTATCAGCTTGTTTCCATCGCGCTTTGCTTCAAAATTTCGTGCTTGGATTCTTAACTCGTCTCATTCTCGTTCATCTCTAGCCTCGAAAGGTGAGCAATCACTCATGATTAACGTTCTTTTATTTATTAAATTTGATTTCAATTGAAATATGTTGCTGCTAGTTATTTACATTGCTATACATATGCCATCATCTGTATCTGTTCACCTGTGACATCTGACACCAATATATGTTATTTATATTGCTATATATATGCCATTATCTGTATATGTTCACCTGTGACATCTGACACCATTACCTGTTATTTATATTGCTATATATATGCCATTATATGTATCTGTTCACCTGTGACACCTGACACCATTATCTGTTTCTATATTGATGATATATGTCTGTTATATTATTATCATATATGTTATCACTCTGCAAGTTCCTTGTTAGTATAGAATTCACTATGGGTTGAAATGATACATACCCAAACGATCTGTAGAATAGGAGAAAATCGTTATGGGTTGAAATGGTAAACCCAAGCGATTTTCATTGAATTGAATTTGGGATTGCGGGTTGAAAAGATATATACCCGTATATATTTAATTTGCGGACTGAAATGATAAATATCTGTATCACTTGACCATAGGGTAGAAAATTTTATACAGACACCGTTGGTCTATATATAAATATTTTGAAAATGATTTCTATGGTTTTGGAAAGAAATATATGGGTTTTGATAAATATTAATTTTAAAGATTTATTAGAGTTGATTTAATAAAGTTGATATATAATATGTTTAAGTATTTATTTAAATTTATATTTTCAAATATAGAGTTCGAAATGATTCAGGTTGAAATGATAGTTTGAAATTGATTTGGAAATCTATATTTATTTAAGAATTGTACTTAAATAAGTTTAGGTTGAAATTTATCAAATTTGAAATTGTAAAGATATGTTTATAACTTGAATTTGATTAAAGGTGACTTAAATGAATATTTCAAATTTATATAAATTTAAATGGGATATTTTTTTTTATTTAAATTTATAAATCGAGGTTCATTTAAAGGATATTGAAATGATTAAGTAAATATTTCAAAACTGAATAATAGTGAAGTGAATTTGATTTATAGACAATTATCGAATTTAGTTTGAAATGTGGAATATTTGAGGCTTTGAAATATTTTGAAATTGAAATGGTTTATTGTGGTTCAATTTGGTATTTGAAATCGATATAACTTGGAAATGTTTAATTGAAATGGGAATTGAAATTGATGATTTAGATTTGATTAAATTTGAATTTGGAATTTGAATTGATTTGAATCGATTTGTGAAAGTCGAGGAAACTATTTTATTTTATAAAGTAATTTTAAGTTATATTTAAACTATGGATATTTTACTTATAAATTATTTTAATATAAACTATTTTAATATAAATCATTTTTAATATAAATTATTTTATTATAAACTATTTTATCTTATAACTATTTATATAAACTATTTTATTTATAAACTATTTTCTTATATATACTAATTTTAATATCTAAACTGTTTAAGAGGAAAGTGTTATGATTTCCAAAATGCTATGATTTCGAAGCTGTGATTTCCAAAGTGTTTGATTTTTAAAAGACTATGATTTCGAAAACGTTATAACTTTGGAAAGTGATGTGATTTTTGGAAATGGATATCTATTTTAAGTGAAAATGATATCGTATGGATATGGTTTTGAAATGGCAATGATATTTCGGTTTTGAAATATAAACTATTTTGAAAGTTTATTAAATGACCAATCGGTGTAATAATTACGTAGTTATTGAAGAGTCCGGGATCGGTTAGGGACATACTCTCTGTCCAAACCGAAAACTACTTTAATAACTATTATACGCGGAGTGTGATCCAGAATGAAGTGGTTGGAATGATGACGTTGGTGGATTTGAAGAAAGAGAACGATAATGGATGACCTTGACACTTGTGTCAAATTGGAAATGACTTAAACAGGAGCCGTGCCGGGCCAGTGAGGTTAGCTACCTCTAGCGGACACACTTCTTCGTAAACTACTCATTACTTGTTTTTGATTGGTGCGCACCTTTGAATTGGGAGTGTTGTTTCACGGTGTTGCGATCGTTGCAGCGATGCGTTCTCACCAGTACGGATCAGGCAAACGGTAGTTTCACTACCTTGGGTATTGCCTCATGTGCCTTGTCATACTCGTATCCCTATGCGCGACCACTACGATTTGTTTCGTGTTATACCTATGGAGTACTCCCTGATAGCCCACTAGTTTACGGTGGAGTTTACAGTGCTGTATAGACTATGACGCTTATATAAAATGTGTTAAGGGGGATAATGGTAACGCCTTAACGCTATTTTGATACTTTATATTACTAATAGGCATTATCTACTTAGCGTACACTACTATATATAAATAGTTTAACGGATCCTTAGAGGATGGTTATCCCAAACATCCTTTGAGTTACTTGTATTTTCAGTTGTTATTTCACTTGAGTTGGATTTATTGATATAAGAATGTTAATCCTAACTCGAGTGTTTTGTGTTTTTCTTTACGCTCGGGTCAGACTGAGTGTACCAGTATTCGAGACTCACCTTTGGAGTTGGAGCTTCGCTTGGAGATCCAGCTATCTATCCAGCTTTCAGATATTCAGTTGATTCCAACGATGTATTCTGATCTTGTATTTGACTATTGTATTCGAGACTTCTGTTGTATCTTGTTTAACTCTGTTATATATATATAGTAGCTTCATGAACTACTATTCTTTTGTTTCCGCTGCATTATTGTTGTATTGCTCTGTGTCTGTGATTCTGTGATTTTTTATTTACTGTATATGCTGAGTTTTGCCAATTTTATTTACAATCTGTTGTTTTGAATTATTCAAGTCCGACATGTGTGGATTTATTGTCGATTTGAATGGTCCAAAATAGTGGGTCGTTAAAGCACTTCTAACCTTGATAAAGGAACAAGCACACAAATACTCAATAGTGTTCAAAATTTCCAGCAACTAATGCTCATGGTTCACTCATGTTCAAAACCCTCCCATCATCCAAGTACGATAAACAATTCACTAAGCATACCTTATGCCCAACAACCTCAGGTCATTATTTAGATGAGTATTCATGCTACCTCATAATAAATCAAAAAGTCATTTCCCAAACTCTTCATCAGCCAACATAACATAGTATACAAATGTACTAAAGTCGGTATGATGCACATGAATCATCCATACGCAATATCTGATCCAATCACTTGCTCGATCACATAGATTTCACTTCCTAACTAGTATAGATCACTGAACTCTCCAGCGCGGACTTCAATTTGGTTCCTTGCGTAGAAACCTCCGTTCTCCTTGCATAGCCATATACTATGATAGTAAACATCAAGATTGTATCACGAATCCGTATCAAGTGTCCGCCGTCTAGAATCAAATGAAAAAACCTTCTTCGGACCAGTGTAAATCACCTTGAAAACATGTACTCGAATACTAGATCAAGAATAGTCATGCGAATAAAACGGTCTACGTACAATTTACGCATTTAACCTATTGGTTTCTTAACTACACCTATTCTTTTTCAATCACATTCAGTTATGCAATTAGTTTGTTATTCAATACTAAAACCATTTATGAATCATTTCATAAAACATAACTTCAAGTTTATCCAAATTTTATAACTTAAGTTCATACTTGTATAATACTCCATTACATCCTAAGAGTATATACAAACATCAATTTTTTTTTACATAACTACGATGATCTACAATTTAAAATTGTTTCAACTTACTACCTTCTTAATTCAGGTGTTATATAAACTCAACTTTATATTTTCAAAAATACTTAGTTTGAGTTCTATAACGATTCAGAAGTTCCTGACTATCCAAAATCGTCGAAAATTCCACTTCATTTTACAAATGAAAAACTGTGAAACAACATATCATATTATGATGCACTGTCATAATGCATAGGCTACACGTGTCAATGAAATAGCTTAACAAGAAAACTTTAGAACTAAACACCAGTTTTCATTTCAAATCATTTTGAAATAATAGATACATATAACTTTTGTATATCAAATCTTACTTTGGGAGTTAAATCAAAATCCATTTTACCAAACAACTTTGTAGCATCCCACACTTGGAAACTCGAAAATGAACGCTGATGATGTTGTAGTCATCACCGAAATTATTTTCAAGCAACATAATTGAGTTTAGTACATCTAAACATTACTCCTGGTACTCAACCAAAATCATTCCAAAGTGGTATCAAATACTTCATATAATAATACTAAGTATCATGATCAAAATTCCTAAAAAATTTCCTAAATATTTACTTTCAAATAATACTAATATTATTTCCTCCAAAAATCTTAAAAAGCATTTTCATAGACACCAAGATTTAAGTTCTCAAATTCTTTATTTAAATCCTTTTCGTTTATAAACCACATTTTATAAACCATCCATTATTTAAATAGGAAAGCAGGAACCAAAGCAATACTATCATGACATGTGGCATTTTTCTGTAACAAAATATATCATTCCCACCAACTTTTTTTCCTTCAGTCAGTTATTCCAACTGCATCTTCATTTCCTCTGCCCTTCATCGTCTTATTTTTCACATCTCATCTTCACAGACAGTACTGCCATTTCTTTTTCCTTTTCTTCCTTTTGTCGTTCTACTATTTTTTGTTCTTAACTTACTTTTAAAATCCCTTGCCTTTCATTGTAAACTGAGAATACCTAGAGTTTGGTGATGGATTTGAAGTTATAGGATGGGTCGAATTGAGGTATGAATTTGATATTATTATGCCCACGGTATCTTCCCGTCATCTGTACGTACGTTTTTGCGTTTTCTTTTTTAGAAAATAAAACTGATTTCAACACGTTGATTTAGATTGCAAAGTCTCAAATTCGAGGAAATCATCCCGAATTGAGGGGTTTCCATTTAACCAATAGATACCGTCTATGTATGTATTTGGAAGATATCACCGCAAGTTTAATTTATGTTATTTCATAACTTAACCCTTTATAAAAACCTTAAATTTAGGAAATTTTATTCATTTTGTATGCATTTGGGGAATGTCCTTACACATATAAGTGGATGATTGCATGACGATTACTTAACATTGAAATCTTTCTCTAAACATACAATCTAGGACGGACAATTACCACTGGATTGAATTAAATCTTCGAGCTTAATAATAGATGATTGCACTTTATATTACTGAAAAAGTATGATTTTATAATCAGTCCAATTCAAAGTTAAAAAAATATATCTTTGGTGTAGAAAATCATTTTTCAGCATATGAAAAGAATTCATCTTAAGGTTATTAGCGTAGTGATTAATGGGATAAGACTGGCTAAACTTCTAGCAACTGTTGATTTCGTCAAATTATATCAACCATATAATTTTACAATAACAATAATCATATCACCACCTTTAGGCAATCATTGTTATTTGCATGAGTCAATCAATACAACTGGAAGTCCTTTAATAATTATTTTAAAAAATTATACACGCTGTTTAATTGCAAAAAACTAAGCTTAAGACTTCTTTGTCCATTTTGATCATATTTAATTTTAGTTTCAGATTTTATATGCCCATTTGTAGTTTATCATACTATTTTATAACAATACTTTCCCGTTCCTTTTACTTTCTCTTACAATCATTTTCATATTTCAATATAAATAAAGATTTGGCCATACTATTATATATCAATATAAAATGAAATAAAGTTAAAGCTGAGAATTGTTTAGAAAACGATGTTTTTGTACTGGTGTTGTTTTCATATTTATTTTGTTATGGAGATCTGCTTTTTTATTTTGTTTCTACATCCTTGAAACCTACTTATATCATTTTTTCGAAATATTGTTTCAAAACATTATTACATGCTTATTTATATTTTTATTTACATATTGGTGCTTTTTTTATACTCAATTGTATTCATGTTAGTTTTATGTTATCGTTTCATTTTCGTTATCATTTCTTTTTTATGTCATTTATTTGAATTTAAAGAAATTTCTCTCTTCAATCTATCACTTATATAAATGGAGAAACTGCTTTGTTTATTACATATTTATCTTTTTCTAATTCATTGCTAAAGCACGGAGAGGATTTACATATAGTGATGTGATATTTGATACTGTCATTATTTCAAATTCTTTCCTTAGTTATCTTTCTATTCACATATTGTTCCCTTTTAATTTGTATTTTCTACAGTCTGCTCATATTTTTATCTACCTTTGTTTTAATTTTCTTTCATTCTTCCATTAGCTTTTGTTCTTATGTTGGAGCCTACTTATATCGTGTTAGTTTTTGTTTTTTCTGCAAGATAATCATTAGTGTATGTACTGTTTTCAATTCATATTTAACCTGATTTGGAGGAAAAAGTGTTCCTATGTTTTACTATCGTTTTTGTTTAAGAAAAATGCTCCAGTAATCATTTCATAATCATAACTTAAATTTAAAATCGTATCAATAAGATTTCAATGGAGGTACTGTAATATCTGAAATCCGGTACTAGCCAAAACTTTTGTTTCCTTATCTTTAATTGTAGTGGATTAGTTGAGTGTGGTTTATGTATCTGATATCTATTACTTATAATGGAAAGGAGAAACCACACCTTTGTATTATCACCATGTGTCAAACTGGTAATAAGAATGGAGCGGTTAATCTTCTAAGTTTCAGTATACTACCTTTTTTCTTCTTTAAATCCATTTTCTTAAACCTAAAATCATACCAAATTTATTTAAATTTTCTCCCCAAATTGACCAATTCCTACCCCAAATACATAAATTTCAGTCATAAACCAACGATCAATGTGATACAACCAAAAGACTTTCATTGTTCTCCATGTGCAATTTGGATGATGGAACCAGACATTTATTTATCATGCATCATTACGAATCTTCAACCATGGTAATTTTAGCTGTTTCATTTCTGATCTTTAGTTTTCATATATTTTGATTTATCATTCCCATTTACCATTTTAACTAATTTGTTTCTGCAATGCGGATGACAGATTACAACCTTTTCCACACCTTGATTGTTAAGAACTCAACTTACACTTTTGTTTGAGACTATAAATCAATATGCACTTTTGTTTATTCCACCAACCATAACCTCATTCAATTTTACAATTATTAACTAACATGGGTTTAATTCTATTTTAAATATTGGCACATCCAAGCGTTCTAGGCTAGCATTACTTTAACCGTTAGTCGTGTTACTATGTTAATAGTCATTTATCACCTGCCATAGTGGTTCACTAATTGTTCTCCTTTATTTCCTTGATAATCTCTGAAACGACCCGTATTTTTACGGATCGAAACATCGTAAAACAGTTGACATTTGGTCGCATTGTTGATAAGTCGTCCAGAGTCCAAGTCTTAGGTCGTATGAGGGTTTGGAGCGACCTAAGGAAGATGGCGAGTTAAGGAGTAGACGACCTAGTGGAGTGGTGCGACCTAAGGATTGGAACGACCTAAGAAGTTAGGTCGTATGATAGATAGGTCGTATAATAGTTAGGTCGTATAGAAGATAGGTCGTGTGGTGGCTTAGGTCGTGGAACAGGTTAGGTCGAATAAGCGACCTAGGAGATTGGAGCAACCTAAGAAAGTTAGCGACCTATAGAATTTGGCAACCTATAGGATGTTGGCGACCTAAGGTTTGAGCGACTTAAAGACATGCAGCGACCTAAGAGAGTTAGCGAGTTAACGACCTAGTGGTTAGCGACCTAGTGAGTAGTAACCTAGTGGTTAGCGACCTAAGAGCTAACGGTATAAGAGAGTGAGTTAGCGTAGTTAGGTCGATTAGACGACCTAAGGAGTTAGGTCGTATCTTGGCTAAGTTGGATAGGTCGCATGTGTGTGTTAGGTCGCAGGGTTGTTAGGTCGTAGGTCACGGATGCACGTAGGTCGTTGGATCTGTTAGGTCGCATGGATGCGCATTCGTTAGGTCGCGAGGAAGCGCATCTAGGTTAGGTCGTAGGTCGCTTGGGTGCGCTGATGCACTAACTCGTTAGGTCGTAGAAGCGCATCTGGTTAGGTCGTAGAGGCTTGGGGCTGTTAGGTCGAAGATTTTAGGTCGTAAGGGTTCTTAGGTCGTGGACGACCTAACTCCGAGCGAACGACCTAAGGAGAATTCAGCCTATAAATAGGAGGGGTTTTCTTCATTTTTGGAATTCGGATTTCGAAGTGACGAAGTGCTGCCATTTTGAGAGTTCGACTTCTACACTTCATCACTTCTTTTCTCCACTCTAATCTTGTAATCCCTTCCATCCAAATCGAAGATCAAATTGAAGATCCAAGAGCTTAGATTGAAGAACTTCATTCTTCGAAGAGAGATTTCATCGTTTGAAGTGGATTTGTGATAGATCGAGTTAGATCCTTCGCTGTCCAGATCTGAAGTGTGTTGCTTTTGGGTTTTTTAGGTGATTTGGTGAGTGGTGATTATCTCTCACACGGATCCAAAGGAGTATATCGGATCGTTGGCTTGATTTTGTGTTAAAGTAGTGATTTCCATGCATTTTCCTAATCCTAAGTATAGATCCATATAGATCCATTGTTCATAATGATTTGACATCCATTTTACTACATGTTAACCTATGCAAGTTCATTCATCAAGATTATAGAGATATTGCTCATGTTTTCATGCTTGTTAGACTTTTGACTCTTTAATTACGAAATTGCCATTATTGTTATAATTGTTTATTTAGATCATATTTGAATGCTTGTTTACTTGGATTAATGTTTGATTTGATTGATTGCTATGAATTAGATGATTGATGATTTGATTTAGACAAGATGGTCGAAGATGATTCGAAAGCTAAGGGAAAGGCTCTTGAATTGGAAAAGCTGCTTGTGGCATATGTAGCGGATGATGAAGCTCATATGGATAGATTTGATGATGATGTTAAGATGAAGCTTTGCTATGATGATGATGAGGCGAAGTATGATATGAGATAGCCTTGGTCCAATCCAGACGGGATCATTCCAAGCAGATTGATAACTCGGTGAAATGGTTCGAGTTTGAGGATAATGGTTTGCTCGAGAGGCGCTTGAGCTAGCATGGAAATAGTCGTCGAGGAGGATGACTAGAAGGCTGAGATCTCATCGTTGTTGAAGGTTCTAGCATGCTCAAAGCAAGAGTACGTTGGGCAGATTCGATAGTCCCTGAAGGCTACTGATTGGTAGTCGAGTACTCTGGGCAGATTCGATAGTCCTAGGCACGGGTCACGATGACGTGCAGAGTTATGTCTAGAACCGGGGTTTCCATTAGCCCTTGACGGACGGATGAAATAATGAGCCGGTCATTCAATTAACGATGATATCGAAGCAATAATAACAGTGATAGCCAGAGTCATGGATGTTTGGTTGTATCATCATTCGGTCTCAAGAGCGGTATTTTCTGGGTGCTTATCTGATCTTGGTTTAGGCCTTGGGGGTTTGTACTTGGAAAACATCGCCCTTGACTCGAGTGATAATTGCTTTATTTTAAATTGTATGCTTTGCTATGTTTGCTTCTGCTTAGTGTGTGTCTGGGGGCTATCACTGTAGAAAGAGGTGGAGTGGGAGGGTTGGATTCCTATTCCTTTTTCCTTTATGCTCTTTTGGTATGTTGTTAGCTAATTTACCGCTCACTAAGACTGTTGTCTGACTCAAGGCTTTATGTTTTAACACTTATTGCCTTGGGCTGTTCGTCCATTTTGGGACGGGCAGACTAGGTTGCAGGTGACAGGTGATGTTCTTGCTTTCTACGATGCTGATGACGAAGACGAGCTGGAGGATTGCATATTATCTTCTTACTATATGTACTGGATGTTCCGCTGCTTGTATATTCTCTGAGTGATATGTAGTGAGGCTTGATGTATTGACTATTTGGATGTGTTGTATCCAACTATTATGAAGTTTGATTGATGAAATTCTATTCTGTGAAGATTCACTATATATATATTCTATTGTATTTTGTCCATGCGCTGTGAGTAATACGATAGATTCTGTTGTTTAATTTACCCTGACAATCGTCCATGGTCGCCTGGCACACTTTACAGCGCACTATCTAGGTTCAGTGCAGGGGTCGTGGGCGGTCGTCACATTTGGTATCAGAGCATTGGTTAATCGATTTTACCCAACGCTCGCTGACGTAACTACGTATGAGAGACGTAATTGTATTTTGATGGATGATTACTATATATAATATAGTAGCTTAGTAGAGTTTGAGTCCTTTATGCAGTTGTTTCTCTAGGTGTGATAATCATTCCTTTTTATAGATATTAAGGATGAGTCGAAGAGGGAGACCAGCTGCTAGGGAAGGCCGTGCTACTGAAGGGGCTGCTGATTATGCTGCTATGTTCGAAGCTATGATGACTTCGATCATGAGAAGGATGCCAGCTCCGGGGCCTTCGGTGGATGTTGGAGTTCAAGTTCAAACTCCAAAGCCGGTGGATTTTGCTAAGTTGTGTAAGGATTATTCTGCTCTTGGAGGAAAGGTTTTCTTAGGAACAGAACCAACCATTGAAGTCCAGAGATGGATAGATGCTTGTAGAAGGATCTTTGGTGATTTGGGAATCGATGATGCAACTAAAAGGAAGCTTGCGTCAAGACAGCTTCAAGGGAGAGCTTCTGATTGGTGGAACTCTATCACCATTGATACTCCAGAGGAAGAAATTACTTGGGAGCAATTCCAAGCCAGATTTGAAGCTAAGTTCATTTCAACAGCCCAGAAGTCTGTTCTGTTCAAGAAGTTTGTGGAGCTCAAGCAAGGTGGAAGACCAGTTCTTGAGTATGTTTCTGAGTTTGAAGCTTTGTCCAAGTATGCTCGGTCGTATATTGAATCTGCATATCAGAAGAATGAGAAGTTTGTGACAGGCTTGGACAGTTATCTTGGGAGGCAGTTGGTGGATCATTTGGACAATCCATTTGAGAAGCTTGTGGAGAAGGCTCTCAGGCATGAGAATCTGTTTCCTAAAGAGGGATCTGTTGTTGCTGTGACCAAGGAGGAGTCTAGACCACAGCAGGGTGGGAACAAGAAGAGGAAGCAGCAGCAACAAAAGGGTAAGGATGGCCAGAAGAAGCCGAAGGGCAAAGTGACCTGCTTCAATTGTCAGCAGAAGGGTCATTTCTCTAGAGATTGCAAGAATCCGAAGGTGCCGGTGAAGTGTCACAACTGTGACAAGCTGGGGCATGTTAAGAGGAATTGTCCGGAACCGCGGAAGGACAAGCAGATGGTGCAAGCTTATGCTTTGGGGGCTGTTCCATCATCTTCGAAAGCTCCTACCGCTGAAGAGAAAGGAAAGAGTGGTGGTTTAGGGTACTCTTTTCATTTGTGGTGTTCCAGTTAGAGTGTTGTTTGATACTGGGGCGTCGCATTCTTTTGTTTGTAATGAACTTGTAGGCCGGTTGGGTTTAGAACCGGATATTGTTGATAGGCCATTGGTTGTGACTAATCCAGTTGGGGGTTCGTCTTGTTTGTGTATGTTATGCCGTGGTCTGATTGTATCGAGTCATGATTGCTCTTTTGTTTGTGATTGTTTTGTTCTGAACTTTGCGGGGTTCGGAATTATTTTGGGTATGGACTGGCTTAGGAAGTATGCGGCAAAGGTTGACTGTGATAGGTTGGAGGTGACAGTCGAGAAGTTGGAGGGGCGAAAGATTGTGATATGATGTAAGCATGAAGAAGGCGTCTTCATGAGCTTCATGTATTCGCTGGTTGTTCCACGGGATGGACTGTCATCTATGCCAATCGCTAATGGATTTGAGGATGTCTTTGACGAGGTCAAAGGGTTACCGCCGCATAGAGAGATCGAGTTTCGTATAGATCTAGTTGAAGGAGCCAGACCTGTTGTGATGCCTCTTAGGCGGATGGCGCCTAGGGAACAGCAGGAGTTGAAGGTGCAGGTTGATGACCTTTTACAGAAAGGATTCATTCGGCGTAGTGTGTCCGAATAGGGTGCACCAGTTGTGTTCGCAACCAAAGCAGATGGATCGTTGAGGTTGTGCGTGGATTATCGTGAGCTGAATAAAGTGACTAAGAAGAACAAGTATCCATTGCCGAGAATAGATGACTTGTTTGATCAGCTTCACGAAGCTAAGGTGTTTTCTCAGAAGGATTTGGCAACGGGATTTCACCAGTTAAGAGTGGCTAAGGATAGTGTGCCGAAGACTGCTTTTAGGACACCATCCGGTTTCTTTGAGTGGCTGGTAATGCCGTTTGGATTGACTAATGCGCCAGCATATTTTGTGGATCTTATGAATAGAGTGTTCAGAGATCAGTTGAGCAAGTTCGTGCTAGTGTTCGTGGATGATATTCTGATTTATTCCAGAAATAAAGAAGAGCACAAGACGCACTTGCGTATTGTTTTGGAAATCTTACGGAAACATCAGCTGAAGGCTAAGTTTTCGAAGTGTCACTTCTGGAAGAGCGAAGTGAGGTTCTTAGGCCATATTATTTCTGGAAATGGAATAACGGTTGATCCCGCTAAGGTGGCAGCAATCCAGGATTGGGTTAGACCTAAGAATGCATCTGATGTGAGAAGTTTTCTTGGATTAGCAGGATATTATCGTCGATTTATCAAGGACTTTTCCAAGGTGGCTGCACCATTAACAGGATTGACGAAAAAGAACCAAGTATTCAGATGGGATGATAAGTGTGAGCAAGCTTTCGGAATCCTGAAGGAGCGACTGACAAGTGCTCCTGTTTTGACTATTCCAAGTGGGAATGATGAGATGGTGGTTTACACCGACGCATGTGGTACTGGACTTGGAGCAGTGCTGATGCAGAGGGATAAAGTTGTTGCGTATGTAAGTCGACAACTGAAGCCGCATGAAAGGAATTATCCGACTCATGATTTGGAGTTAGCGGCGATTGTTTTTGCTCTGAAGATGTGGAGACATTATCTATTGGGAGTTCGATTCGAGTTGTTTACAGATCATAAGTCGTTGAAGTATCTTTTCTCCCAAAAGGATTTGAATCTTCGGCAGCAACGATGGTTAGAGTTTTTAGCATCATATGATTTTGGTATAGCTTATACTCCGGGAAAGGGTAACGCAGTGGCAGATGCGTTAAGTCGAAGACATGCAGGATTGGGAGTCATGTTTTCAGAATGGAAGAATCTCGAGTATTTAGCTGGATTTGACTTCAGGCCCATATATGAATTGGAACCTGAGATGTTGGCAAACTTATCGATAAGACCGACTCTTGTGGAAAGGATTGGCGAGAGCCAAAAGCGAGACGATAAGCTTGTCAAGATTATCCGTGATTTGGAATCTGGATTGGACCCAGAAAAGGATAAAGGATTCGAGGTCGATCGAGAAGGTTGGCTTCAGAAACAAGGACGACTAGTTGTTCCCGATATAGATGAATTGAGAAGTGAAGTTCTAAAGGAAAGTCATCATTCGAAGCTAACAATTCATCCAGGTGGAAATAAGATGTATCGGGATATGAAGAGAACCTATTACTGGGAAGGTATGAAGAAGGATGTAGGAAATTTTACTTCCAAGTGCATGAACTACCAGTTGGTAAAAGCCGAACAGAAGAAGCCAAGTGGATTGCTTCAGCCATTAGAAGTTCCTACATGGAAGTGGGAGCAAATATCGATGGATTTTATTGATGGGTTACCTAGAACAAGAACGGGAAATGAAGGGATTTGGGTCATCGTACATCGTCTGACTAAGAGTGCAAGATTCATTCATGTTCGATCGACTAGGACTGCATCAAAGTTGGCTGAGTTGTATGTTAAGTGGATAGTTCGATTCCATGGTATTCCGAAGAGTATAGTGAGCGATCAAGACCCATTGTTCACTAGTGGATTTTGGAAGAGCTTCCAGGAAGTTTTGGGAACCGAGTTGTGTTTGAGTATAGCTTATCAACCCCAAACAGATGGTCAGACCGAGAGAGTCAACCGAGTTTTGGAAGATCTCCTTAGAGCTTGTGTTTTAGATTTCGGAGGATCATGGGAAGATCACCTTCATTTGGTGGAATTTTCGTATAACAACAGTTACTAGTCAAGCATTGGTATGGCACGTATGAAGCATTGTATGGAAGACCGTGTAACTCTCCGACATGTTGGTTAGAGACCGGAGAAAAACTGATACTTGGGCCAGAGATGATTCGGCAGACTTCAGATTTCATATAGATCATTCGGCAACGAATGAAGGCATCCCAAGACCGTCAGAAAAGCTATGCCGATAAGCGTCGTAAGGATTTGGAATTCGACGTAGGTGATATGGTTTTTGTGAAGATTTCTCCACTGAAGAATGTTATTCGATTCGGGAAGAAAGGGAAATTGACTCCGAGATTTGTTGCACCATTCCCGATCATCGAGCGAATTGGAAAGCTCGCCTATAGATTGGAGTTACCAGAAAGAATGTCGGGTGTGCACAATGTTTTCCACGTATCGTATCTACGGAAGTATGTGCACGACTCGAATACAGTGGTTTCTACTGATAGCTGTGAAGATTTCGAAGTTGATCCAGTCGATAAGAGACCTCGTAAGCCGCTTCGTGTTGTGGAAACCGACACGAAACAGCTTAGGAGGAAGGTAGTTAAGTTGCTCAAGATACAATGGAGTGATGATGATAACGACTGTACATGGGAGGTGGAAGAGAGGATGAAAGCAGCTCATCCTAAACTCTTTAAGGTATGGCCCTAAGGTGTCGTATCATCTAACGACATTGTAACTTGTTCTAAGTTTTAGAATTCTGCATGCTAAGCTAGAATTGGATGCATGGTTTGTTGATTGCTATGGATGGTAGGCATGCAGAACAGTCTTTGATTGCTCTATTTGTTTGGAATTTAGGGGGCGAAATTCCTAAGGGGGGAAGAATGTAACGACCTGTATTTTTACGGATCGAAACATCGTAAAACAGTTGACATTTGGTCGCATTGTTGATAAGTCGTCCAGAGTCCAAGTCTTAGGTCGTATGAGGGTTTGGAGCGACCTAAGGAAGATGGCGAGTTAAGGAGTAGACGACCTAGTGGAGTGGTGCGACTTAAGGATTGGAACGACCTAAGAAGTTAGGTCGTATGATAGATAGGTCATAAAATAGTTAGGTCGTATAGAAGATAGGTCGTGTGGTGGCTTAGGTCGTGGAACAGGTTAGGTCGAATGAGCGACCTAGGAGATTGGAGCAACCTAAGAAAGTTAGCGACCTATAGAATTTGGCAACCTATAGGATGTTGGCGACCTAAGGTTTGAGCGACTTAAGGACAGGCAGCGACCTAAGAGAGTTAGCGAGTTAACGACCTAGTGGTTAGCGACCTAGTGAGTTGTAACCTAGTGGTTAGCGACCTAAGAGCTAACGGTATAAGAGAGTGAGTTAGCGTAGTTAGGTCGATTAGATGACCTAAGGAGTTAGGTCGTATCCTGGCTAAGTTGGATAGGTCGCGTGTGTGTGTTAGGTCGCAGGGTTGTTAGGTCGTAGGTCGCGGGTGCGCGTAGGTCGTTGGATCTGTTAGGTCGCATGGATGCGCATTCGTTAGGTCGCGAGGAAGCGCATCTGGGTTAGGTCGTAGGTCGCTTGGGTGCGCTGATGCGCTAAGTCGTTAGGTCGTAGAAGCGCATCTGGTTAGGTCGTAGAGGCTTGGGGCTGTTAGGTCGAAGATTTTAGGTCGTAAGGGTTCTTAGGTTGTGGACGACCTAACTCCGAGCGAACGACCTAAGGAGAATTCAGCCTATAAATAGGAGGGTTTTTCTTCATTTTTGGAATCCGGATTTCGAAGCGACGAAGTGCTGCCATTTTGAGAGTTCGACTTCTACACTTCTTCACTTCTTTTCTCCACTCTAATCTTGTGATCCCTTCCATCCAAATTGAAGATCCAAGAGCTTAGATTGAAGATCTTCATTCTTCGAAGAGAGATTTCATCGTTTGAAGCGGATTTGTGATAGATCGAGTTAGATCCTTCGCTGTCCAGATCTGAAGTGTGTTGCTTTTGGGTTGTTTAGGTGATTTGGTGAGTGGTGATTATCTCTCACACAGATCCAAAGGAGTATATCGGATCGTTGGCTTGATTTTGTGTTAAAGTAGTGATTTCCATGCATTTTCCTAATCCTAAATATAGATCCATATAGATCCATTGTTCATAATGATTTGGCATCCATTTTACTACATGTTAACCTATGCAAGTTCATTCATCAAAATTATAGAGATATTGCTCATGTTTTCATGCTTGTTAGACTTTTGACTCTTTAATTACGAAATTGCCATTATTGTTATAATTGTCTATTTAGATCATATTTGAATGCTTGTTTACTTGGATTAATGTTTGATTTGATTGATTGCTATGAATTAGATGATTGATGATTTGATTTAGACAAGATGGTCGAAGATGATTCGAAAGCTAAGGGAAAGGCTCTTGAATTGGAAAAGCTGCTTGTGGCATATGTAGCGGATGATGAAGCTCATATGGATAGATTTGATGATGATGTTAAGATGAAGCTTTGCTATGATGATGATGAGGCGAAGTATGATATGAGATAGCCTTGGTCCAATCCAGACGGGATCATTCCAAGCAGATTGATAACTCGGTGAAATGGTTCGAGTTTGAGGATAATGGTTTGCTCGAGAGGCGCTTGAGCTAGCATGGAAATAGTCGTCGAGGAGGATGACTAGAAGGCTGAGATCTCATCGTTGTTGAAGGTTCTAGCATGCTCAAAGCAAGAGTACGTTGGGCAGATTCGATAGTCCCTGAAGGCTACTGATTGGTAGTCGAGTACTCTGGGCAGATTCGATAGTCCTAGGCACGGGTCACGATGACGTGCAGAGTTATGTCTAGAACCGGGGTTTCCATTAGCCCTTGACGGACGGATGAAATAATGAGCTGGTCATTTAATTAACGATGATATCGAAGCAATGATAACAGTGATAGCCAGAGTCATGGATGTTTGGTTGTATCATCATTCGGTCTCAAGAGCGGTATTTTCTGGGTGCTTATCTGATCTTGGTTTAGGCCTTGGGGGTTTGTACTTGGAAAACATCGCCCTTGACTCGAGTGATAATTGCTTTATTTTAAATTGTATGCTTTGCTATGTTTGCTTCTGCTTAGTGTGTGTCTGGGGGCTATCACTGTAGAAAGAGGTGGAGTGGGAGGGTTGGATTCCTATTCCTTTTTCCTTTATGCTCTTTTGGTATGTTGTTAGCTAATTTACCGCTCACTAAGACTGTTGTCTGACTCAAGGCTTTATGTTTTAACTCTTATTGCCTTGGGCTGTTCGTCCATTTTGGGACGGGCAGACTAGGTAGCAGGTGACAGGTGCTGTTCTTGCTTTCTACGATGCTGATGATGAAAACGAGCTGGAGGATTGCATATTATCTTCTTACTATATGTACTGGATGTTCCACTGCTTGTATATTCTCTGAGTGATATGTAGTGAGGCTTGATGTATTGACTATTTGGATGTGTTGTATCCAACTATTATGAAGTTTGATTGATGAAATTCTATTCTGTGAAGCTTCACTATATATATATATATTCTATTGTATTTTGTCCATGCGCTGTGAGTAATACGATAGATTCTGTTGTTTAAATTTACCCTGACAATCATCCATGGTCGCCTGGCACACTTTACAGCGCACTATCTAGGTTCAGTGCAGGGGTCGTGGGCGGTCGTCACAATCTCAGCTGCTCAGTTCATGTTTTTCAAGAACTGAAAACAACATTTTTAATCTCACACATAATATGTATTTTTAAACAGTTACAATTTTAAGACCAAAAATATGACAACATCCTTTTCTTCTTCAAATCAACTTTATTCTGTGTTCTGTTATCAAGGTTAGTAAGTTTGACTTCTTTAACTATTTTTGGATTTTTTCAATTAAGTTCAGGTAAACACGGGTCATTTAAGTTTTAAACTGTTTGAGTTTAAACTGTGATAAATATGAATTCAGATTTTTCTATTTGTTATTCTGTTCAAGTTAACGTTTGGTTCATTTGGCAGTGCACTTACTTAACATGTAAAGAGGTACATCAACCCCATATCTTAAGTATTTTATTCTTCTTATAAAGGACTTTTGTTTCCGGAATGGTAAATTTATAGTAGGTGTCAATTGATGAATACTTTATGACCATTTCTTCTTACAAAAGAAACAAAAATTTGTGCATATGCTATGTTTAGTTGAATGTCAGAAGAAATTTTTGTTCCCTATGGATATCCAATTGATTTATTGCTTTTACCAAAAACTTTATAGCTTTTTTATATTAAAAATTTAAAAGCACAAAATGAAAATTATTCTCTAATTCAAACAAAATCCAAATTACTTTACCTATTTTGGAATTTGTTATTTCAACTGGCTATGTAACATAGGGATAAATCTTCTCCATGTAATTATGTAGCTTCCCTAATCTCCTTCCATTGATATTAAACCTATTTTCCCCAATCCTTAATCACCCGGTCCTAATAGGATGAACTGTCCCATGGTACTTGATATTTTTCTGTTTAAACAACTAATTATGTGAATTTCACGAGTATATTCTTCTTAGTTTATGTGTCTACAATTACAAAGGATTCGCCTATTTCTACCGTATTTGACAGGATAATTTTTTTAAGGGGAGGTAGAATGGGTACATAAGGTTTGGAAGGATCTTCCTACCTAGCAAAAGTATGATAGTTTGATTTATTCTGTTATGCCATTAAGAAACTATTGATGTAATGGATCCACAATAAATAAATACTTCTTCAGTCTGCTCAACTACATCAAGTAAGGCTAGGTGAAGTCGCAAGAAGTAAGGAGATCAAATTCATTCTAGCGGGTTAGGAAAACACTATGCAGATTGTCTTCATCTCCACTCTAATGTAATTGAGCTATGTATGCACCACGTTGTTTATTTGTTTTTTAGTTCTTATACTCTAGGTTTATTGACGTCGGTTCTTAAATTCATTTTTTAAAAAGAGAAAATGCAAGTCATTGTGATAAAACTACTTTTGTTTTACCAGTGTCATTCTATTGGTATCGAGAATGGCATAGTGGATAACACAAGTTTAGAACTGAAGAAAATTAACACAAGACCCAGAAATGATTTTCATAGACAAGGCTAAATAGAGATATTATTTAATGGTGGCCTATTATACTTAAATGATTGTTTGCAAACCTGTAGACTATACCATGAATCCATGATTACTTGCAATAATGGTAAATTATTTATGATTAACAATATTATGACCGTTAATATAAGTAAAAAATATTGTGTAATATCAAATATTGAATAATTTATACTGAAGCAGCTTCTTGAGATGATTTTTAAGTTTCTCTGTTTTGAAATAATGAACGAACTAACATATATTGTTAATGCTCTTTTAATATAGTATTCTACCCAATTTATGTAGATCAAATTCATCTAATAAAAGAATATCACCCAAGAAACAGTTTGTAAAAAAGTTAACCCAAAGTAATAGGTCATTCACATAATTTTGAGCTGAGCTTAACTGAACAAAGCTTTTATTTAATTTTATCCTTTTGAATTGCAGTTATATTTTCTGCTCACTTTAAACTTGGATTCCCGTTTAATTTAACAATTGAACATTCAATAGTAGAATATTCGTGCTATATTAACTCCAGAATTTTCTCTAATACATGTGATAGTGTTACTTGGTGTGTGAATAGTTAAACATGTGTTCCTACAGGTAGTTTAATATTGTTAATGCGAAAATCAGGTTCAATTTATTTCCCCTTCAATCGATAATGTTCATTTTGTTTACTTCCCTGAATATTATAGTTTTTTTTGTATAGAACAACCCTTTTGCACATGCAAAGCTTGACCAGATTTTTTCCGCTTATGTTACGGTACCATTTTGACTGCAATAATGCTCCTTTTGGGAGGAAATTAATGTTTAATTTGATGCCTAAACGGCAGCAATAACAAGGAAAGTGAAGCAAATTTTTAGGGTATGCAGTAATATGATTTGTTACATGTATATTTATTTTCCAGGAAGTTAAGGAACCCATAGAGTTGATTGGATTGTATAGACTATGAATTTGTGATATACACAAGATGATAATACATCTAACCATAGTGTATATATAGTTTAATGGATTTTTAAACAATAAGTATCCAACAGTTTTAGGTTATGCTATATAAACGTTGTACTGTATTAATATTTTATCTTGATGTTAAATAGAACGGTCAATATTCCATTCTTCTAATCATCTAGCAAATGATAAGATAGTATGCTGTAGCACTAACTACAAATGCTGATTCCAGTACCACTGTTAAGTGATATTGAATGCTTGCCTTTTGCTTTTACAATATGCATATATTTTGAGTGAACCATGGATATATGAGTAAGGATATGCACTCCAGCTTCTTAACATCCCCGATTGGTGCCCAACTTGATTAACGGTATCTAAAATTGTTGGGATTTGATAATTTTTTGTTAGCATTATCCAAGTATCATTAATAACATCTTCGTAAAATTTAGTTCATTCCAATACATTTGGCAATCAAAATCAGGTATGCAGTGTATCATGTAGTAAAAATATTTATTATAGTCATCGATTTTAAAGTATTCATTTCTACCGGTCTTAAATAATCAGTATACAAAAACTTTTGTAGAGATGTTATTGTAATAAGTAGACCATGCTTGCAAAAATTATCAAATTCTATATACATACATACATATCTATGTATGTAGACATCTACATACGTACATATGTGTGTGTAACTCACTCTTACCTGTCATCATTACTCTACGAATAGTAATATCTATTGATAATTCTTTAGTTTTTTACATTACTAACAACTTGGATGAGACCATTGTTTATTAGAGTATTTCAATTCGACGAAGTGATGCTCATAATAATTAACTATTTGTTATAAAAAATTTTATGGAACATTCTCCATGAGATATTTCATAGTAAATATAGCATGTGTAAATTATCATTTGTCATTGTGGTAGTTGGTAGATCATGTTGATGTGACTATGTTGATCTCACTATAATTGTTAGGTCATGCTCCTCGCAGTTACATGTACTTTTTCTTATAAATATATCTTTTTATTGCATACTTAAAAATCATAACAACTGAATGAATTTTATTGTAAGAATTCATTATGGTGAAATTGTAAGTTTCTACGTGAAATCGTAAAAATTCATTATGCTTAAACTATAAATTTCTTTTTGAAATAGTCCATCTCCTTATTGTATAAAGGGGGAATTAATTTAAAGGACAAAAAATTCTATATTTTTAGCCTCAAGGACACGACCTCGATATTTTAACCACAAGGACAAACATTCTTCTAAAAATTATTTGACAATCTGTTATTATTTCTGTTTGTGTTATACACACACTATATACATATATATGCGTGTGCAGATATTCATATGTACATGCTAATAATGCTTAATTGGAATCTTTTGTTAAATAACTACAATACCCCTTTAACACCATTTCCAATTATTCGTTTTAAATGTCTGAAATGGAAAATATGTCTTTTTGAACATGCACATAAACAGAACAATATACTCACCCTCTGATTTTTTTAATAAAGCATCCAGTTTTTTGTACTATAAAACATGCTTGCATAAAAATTTCATCGGTTTTGAAGAACTAATTTGTGGGCTGCTGGATAAATAACAAAATGTAAACTTCTTTTGAATAGAATATTACCCTGAATATTGGATAGCTTCAAACTTTTAAGAAAGTAGGATCTTGATTATAATGTTAAAAGGTTTATGCATTTTTCCCTTTTCTTTTTCGACATAACTATTAAACATAAAATAAAGTATATTACCTTATGGCTGTTGACCTTTAGAGATCAATTATTTTCAAATTAGGATAACATTGTTAGAGATGGACTAGATAGAAAGTTTTAATGATTTGTATACTGCTGATGCATTTGTGCATAACAATACTCATTCTAAGCGGGTTGATTATTATTCAATTAAACTGTCCATTATCTTTACATTTATTACCAGTTGAAGTTAATTATTCTACTAGCTTTTGTGCCTACCACTCTTTACTGAATAATGAAGTATGAAAGTGAGAACATAACTTTTAAAATTAAGGTGTTGTTTTGATATTTGTTACATATTTTGTATTTGGTTTCTTGGTTGGTTATGGTAATCTTTATGAGATATTAATTCCATTCATTGGGTTTACACTTTCCTGCTATTATATTATAATTGATATAAAATAGTTGAAATATAAATTTTAATCACTTTCTTATAATCTCATTAGTTAATAGGACTTTCTATCATTTTGACAAACAAGTGTCCTAAAGCTTTCGAGCATTGTTTTACGGTTCTGTATTCTAGCTGTTGTTAACCGTATTCTGTTTTGTTTCTCAAAAATAACGATTTACGTGTAGAAATTCTTATTCACTTAAACCATGTTTTGTTATGGTTTCCTCTGAGATGTAAAGCATATTAAGGCAAAAGCAAATTTATTTAATTAGCACTATACAAAAAACAACACACCTAAGAAATTGCTAGAAAACCCTAACTGTTTCTGAATTCATTTGTTAATGCTCTCTCAGGTTATCATTCAATAGCTATGCGACTATGCTGATATTGATCCAGGTAATGTTTTTCATTATCTCAAGTAAAAGCATGCAACCGGTACCGTGGTGTAAAAATCATTATTGAGTTACTCCAATTTGGTATGAATACCATATACTGCTAAGATAATTACGCAAATATTATTGTAGAAGCCAAGTGTGGATGAAATAGTTAAAAATCCCAAGTCAGAAAGTGTGCTAAGTGGGAGGTTACTTTAGTTCCAATTGGTTGTCGTGGATGTGACTGTTGTGCTTTCCTTGGATGTCCTGGTGGTAAACGCAGACAAGACAACATGATTCTTTTACATTTTCACATATCAGATTATTTCTGTACCGTTTTTAGGTTTTTTGTTCCATTTTACTATTTTTGTTGTCTGTCTTTGGCGCAACAACATGTAACAGTTACCATTGTGGTGAAATTAATCCATTGGGATGTACTTTTATGAGATTTAGGTCCTACATTGTTTCTTCTGTTATTGTGGTAGTAACGGCTTTAAGTAAAGATTTAAAAGGATGAAAGACTAGGTTGCATGGAAATAAATGATTCATCTTCACTTCAGCTAAGGAGGATAATGGCAATATTGTTGATTGTATCCTAGATTGTTTACCCGCATCACATGCATGTACCTTTCCTCTCCCATTATTATTCAATATTATATCCAACCATTCATTTATTCAAGTACGACAAAAAACAACGTATTAGCGTAATGCAGTCCAAAGGGAAGAAAAATACTTATTACCCTTTCAACTGCGTAAAATAAATTCACTTCAAATTGAATATCAAGTTCATCGCTGTAAGATATAATATACTTTCAAATTAATTTTTGTATCTACTTTATGAATCTACTTAATTTCATTTCTAACATCTCCAACTACTCCAAATGCACACATATTTCTACATAAAAAATTCAGTTCAAATTGACAATCTCAAAAATAATTTCAAGTTTAGGCATGATTGTCAGAGAAAGAAACATGTGGAAAAATATTGAATATTATGCAAAACAATGCTCATAATACTAAACCAGAAAATTGCCCGTATGCGTAGCACGGGCCACTCACTAGTACTTATATAAAAATACTTTCTCATATAAATCTTTTCAAAAATATTTATTCCTAAATTATTCTATCTTTCGTTTTTTATAGTAAACATTTTTCACTAAATTTTAGCTTCTAACCCAACAATATCATCGAACGTCTTATAGTTAAACTATGAAACTTAATTCACAAGGTGTTCAATTAATGTACCCATAATTACTGTCTACTTACTCCATGATGTAGAAAGGTAAAACTACTCATAAACTGGTTGAGCACAAATCAACAACAAACAATACTTAATGTTCCTAACATGCCAAGCTTGACTAAACAATCAAGGTTATGAGATATGAAAGCACTAATATCAAACCAAACACGAATAGGTAAACCATAAACATATAGTATACCCTCAAGAACCTACTTACCCTTCTCGGCTACATAAATAGCAAAGTCCCTAGGCTGCTCCCTTTTCCTGAGCATAGGACAATCTCTAGCAATATGACTAGGCTGATGGCAATTATAACAACCCTCTGGTGCAAGTTGTGCACCAAGCTTCGATGCCTTAGAAATCAGTGCCTCCAATAATGGCATCTTTGCCACTTGTCCTCCCCTACCAGACCTACACTTATTAGAAAAATGACCCTTCTTCCCACAGTTGTAGCAGACAAGGGTGGACCTATTCTTGGCGACTGAAACTTACAATTATTGTCCCCAACTATTGTAGAAATAGATGGCTTTAGAGTTAAGCTCTCAAACCTCAAAGCCATGTTCACTAGACCAATAAAAGATCCCATGACATGATTAGTCATATCCTGTTGGAACTCAAGGTGCATCCCCCCATTAAAATTCTCATTCTTCTTCAGCGGCATGTCAACCAGTCCTAACCTGAACCAAGACAGTGCAATGAACCGATTCTCATACTCCGCCATGGTCATGGCCTCCTGCTTTAGATCCAAGAAGCTCCTAAATAACAAAGTATTTTCAGCTTCCGGAACAAACTTCATCTCAAACTTATAGCTGTAATAGCTGTAATAGCTGTACAATAGAACTCCACTAATCCATGACTGCATCTGTCAGATGTCGTGATGCCAACCTACGCTTCATTGCATCATTTAGCTTCGTATCTCCAAATATCCAGTCGCACAATTTGATCCAAGTTTATAATTCTATAATTGTCTCTGTACCACCAAACCTCTTACCCCCAGCCTCTCATGATCATAACAAAGCGAAGCAAAACTCATCTGAGGTCTGCTCTGCATGACCTCCCCTACAACATACTCCCTTAGTTCCTCAATTGGAGCAACATTTCTTGGTTTTTGATCCCCACCATTTGTAACAGCACTACCTCAACCACCTCTGACTCTATCTCCTCAAGCATTCATGACTCTAGTACTCATATATCTTACTACCTAATCAAAGCAAAACTTCTTTTAGGACACAAAAGGATAGATTTATTTCAAAGGATTCCTAAGAAGAGATATTCCTAAAGAATAATTTTAAAATCTAGTTATCAAAAACAAATACACTCCCATATATATAATACACTCGACTCATTCTAGGGTGTCACTTACCCTATCTCTAATGAGCCATACCCAACCAAAGCCAAGGTGTTCGCTCAAACTTGGGCTCTAATACCAAGTGTAATGATTTTCCTTTTCGACCCTCAAATGTTGACATCAATACATCTACGATATTTACATGCCAAACACCCAAGTGCTGGAAAGACAAATTGTTAATGTAAAAGAAAAAGAAAAAGAACAAGAAAGAAGGAACACAATATCCGAATTTCACACAAAACAATAATATATAATATCAAAGGAACAATATAAAGGGTTGCTCTAAATACTGAAATATCAGAGTTACTAAAACCTAAGTACTATCGTCAGCTTGGACAGTTATAATTGTCTATCCTCACATATGTTGATACATAAAATACAAAAATGCAGCGGGAATAAGAATACTACGGTAGATAATCATCCAACTCTTCTCCATTAGCTCCAAGCGTCCGTAGCTAAATCCAAAAACATACACGGGGCTGACCCTAGCATTATGAGAAAACAACACCCATATTAGTCTAGTAAACCAACGTGAGAAACTCAAGAAATAAGAGTGACATACAATAGCACCTTTTCAAATCCTACGGATTACCAGAACGATTTTCCCCTATGATGAAACCAACAATTCACTTAGTTTAACATATAGTGATGTGATAGATAATATCCAGTGTGTAGCACATAAATCATATCAAATAGCTGCTTTACGAAAGTCACAACAATAAAAGGTATACAATTAATAAAGTTAAGGTGCGTTCGTATATGGATTGTGTTTCCATGGAGATGCCTCCAGTAAACTGAAGGGGATCTCCATGACAGGGATCAGAAACTTCCCTTCGAGCCTTATATATCTCTAGATAGAATATACTCTAAGGTAAACACAACTGGCCCAATGGTGAACTGCGTGGCACCAAGTATAACCAACTCCCGAGCCCAATAATCGAAAGCATACTCTAGATCTAGAGTTGATATACCCTCATGGGTAAGCTAAACCTGAGATTATACATCCTTCTCCAGTTTTAGTCATTCCTAATGTCGAGGCTACATTCGGTGTTTCTTACATGAGTCTTCATTACTCAAGCAGCACACGAATCCCTAATTGAATTATTTTATCTTGTACAGATCACAAATCACTACATGGATTTGAGCATCTCGAATATATCTCGAACCTCCACATAGGTTCTCCGCATAAGTCCTCTGACAAATGCTAATGCTATTATCTCTCTTGGTATACTCTTCAAGATAAACAGCCCTACACGATAGCATCATTTGAAATGTTAATGCTGACCTCTCCTTTGGACTTAACCTTAGGATTGATTAACAGTTCAACTCTATTACATTTCCAAACCGCTTTCAAAACATAGATCGCGTATATGGTTTTGAAGTGATTACGAGTTTTGAGTCATCTCATATAAATACACTCTTCCCACTTATCAGACTCTCCAAAACCAATCAATGAATTTTCGGTTAACTCAATTTTGGTTCTCTCAGAAGTAAGTGAAAGCTGGAGGTGTTTCGTATTAATACTCCTCCCTGAGGGTTCTTATTGGTATGAAATCACAAAGTCTTTCGATAACTTCATATTTGGTCAAGTTTGATAATCGATTAATCAATTATCTAATCAAAAACAATTTCTTATACAAATCAGGATTTGTACGCTTAACTCATTTTCGACATTCCAACTATTCTTCATTCAGGAGTGAAGCCAGGTAAGTTAGATACTGGTTGCATATTTTCTAGACACTTCATTCTTGAATCTCACAAATAGATGAATCTACCTCTTCAGCTTTTAATGTTAAGTATTGTATTAATGATTTCAATAAATAATAAGAAATCAGCACGTTTAACATGTTTCTGACATGTTCCGACTTACTATTCCTTGGTCAAGAGGAAAGCATGGTAGGTTAGAGCTCTATTGCTCCGTCCCTACTCGATATAAATCTTGACTCTCACAAATAGATCATAAGCCTTAGTTTATCTTCTTTTAGTGTTAAGCATAATTAATTACTTTTCAACAAGTAATTAATCAATTAACCATTTGACCATTTAGCAATTCTAACCACTTTCTAAACCTTTTGTTTATACATTTTAAATACTTGAAATACTTATAATAGGTTTTAAAACATTTATCCAAAATATTACTTGAAAATAACAACTTTACAATTTTCCTTAAAACTTGAAATCGATAAGTAACGACCCCGGATTTTAATTAAATTTAAATTGATAATTAATTGTATTTTTGAATTATAATTTTAAAATTAATGGTAAATTAAAGCGAGTTTCCCCGAATCCAAATAAAGATATAATTAATCATTTTGAATTTAGAAATTGTATATATATGGGTATGTGTATATATGGGCATATATGAGTAAATTTGAAATTATATGTATATATATATATATTTTTGATTTGAATTTAAATCGTAAATAAGTGGTTTAAAAATGGAAATATATATGATATAAAAGTATATATACATTGACATAAGTATAAAATAAATAAATAAGTAATTTTAAATTTAGAATTGATGGTTAATAATAATTTGAATTTATAGATTAAATATAAGACAATAAATAAAATTAATAATAATAATTTAAGCTAGAAATAAATATAGAAAAGGGTAAACTATAAAATCCAAAGTAACACATTAGATAAATTATGACAACATATAAAATATAGAAATTATTTATATTACAAATTAATAAGACTAAAGAAAAATAAAATACACTTAAATATGAAAATAAATATATGTATATTCATATACAAGCCAAATATAAGTATGAAGACAAAGTAAAGCATAAGTATGTACACTTAAACAAAGTGATAGAAACAGACATATACATTCAAATAAGAAAACAAAACATATATGCAGACTTGTAAAAGAATGAAGCTTGCAAAGGAAGGAACAAATAAAAAATAAATTTGTACATGATAATCATCTCTAGTACACAAGAGGTTTGCACCAGCCACCAAAATATTATCATATCAGCCGAAGTCAACAAGTATTGCAAATGAAAACATAAAGGACATTAGCATTGAATGTTTGCATCTCTAAGTACACTACCCTATATCTTACCAGCCACCAAAGAAAAGCAAAATATCTCTGGTATTTGTACAAACCAATATTATTCTCTTGTACAAATAACAACTATATCTATTTCATTTCGTTCATTCCAGCTGAGAAAATCTGAGTAATATCATCTCAACTTTAAACAACACTTCAACTTGACAACCATTCAAATGCAACTAAACAAGATTCAACTCAAGTTGCTGTTTCAAACAAACTACAACATATAATTTCAAACCTGGAAATCAGAGCTAGATTAAACAACAAGTAACAGATGCAAGATCAACCATCAAATGCAGATGTAAATCAAAGATAGATTCCAGTTTCAGTTAAAAGCATTCTCAGTTTTCAAATGCAAAGCCTGTTCTCTGCTATTCGAAACATCCAGGTGAGCAAACTCCCCATATAAAACCTAGAATTTATTGTGTTTGGTTATTTATGTGATCATGTTTGAAAAATATGTCGAGATAATGCTTGCATGTCTGTGAGTTTTGTGTGCATGCTATGCTTTCCTCTGTTCTCAGTAACAGGTTACAAAAACCTGTTCAAAATTCGAAATCTCATTCTTTAATCCTTTTTAGGATCTGATTTCTAGAAGAAATCTGTTAAAAATAACAACATCTGATTTTTAAAATAGTTTAAGCAGATTTGTTAAGCAACTATTTCAAAATATATAATTTACAGTAAAAATCATTCCAAAATGAAAATTCGAGTATTTTAATTTCAAATTTGGATTTTGTAATTCAATTCGTAATGGAAAAAGATGAATTTAGGTAGTCGTATCATGATTTTTAAATCTATAATTGTTGAGGAAATGCAAGTTGAACAGAAAACCTATTTTTTTAAATTCTGGTGATCGAGGAATTTTTAGATCTCGGGGTTGAAGTCATAGCTAGCTGGAAGTTTGTGGATCATTGGAAAAATGTTCGATGATTTTTTAATTCATCGTGAAGGGAGAACAGAGTTGATCTAGGGTTTAAAACCCATGAATAGTCCTGGTCGGAAATCGTATTACTGCATCACCATCAGGGTACCGGAGTTTATCGCTCCGGTGGTGATCAAAGTATTGAGGTTGGGCGAAGCTTTGGTCAGAGTTGTGATGTTTCAGGTGGACGGGAACGACGAGGCGAGTCGATTTTGTTGATCGGAGTTTGGGTTCCAGGTTGTGTCGAGTAGCTCGATTTCGAGTTCATCATCGATTCAAGGTTCTGGGTGATCTGAGGGCTTGAGTAGATGGTCGTCGATGTGTTGAAGACGGCGAGGTCGATCAGAGTTGATCAGAACTCTTGTCATGTGCACGAGTATCGTGTGTATCTGGTGATTTGGGAAGAAGAAGTTCAATTCGAAAATGATCTCGGGAAAAAGAGGTTATGGCTCGAGTAGACTATCAGGATGGTCTCGGGTTGTTTGTAATGATAACAGGGTTTTAAGTTTTTAAAATAAAAACAAAGCGTAAAAGGAAAGGGAAGGGATTTACTCGGGGACGTGCTCGGGAAAAATATGGTTGGAGCTCGGGGAAATGAAGTGATTGCTCGGGATGGTGATCAAAACAGTTTTTGAAGTAAAAACTTAATAAAGTTAATTTACTTTTAATGGTTAACTAACTTTTAAAGCTTAAAGTTAATTTACTTGTTAAATGAAATTAATTACTGGAAGTGAATTACTTAATAAAAGTAATTAAGATAAATTTGTTAAAGATTTAAGTTTGATAAATCAAGTAATTAATGAATAGTTGATTTAAAGGATAATTAATTCCTTAAAAAAATAATTACTTAAATGAAGGTAATTAGGGATGGATAATTATTGATTAAAGATTGATTAATCAAGTATCTATAGGATAATTACTTAATGTGATAATTACTTAAAGGTTAATTACTTAATGTAATTAATTAAAGGTTAATTAAATGTAAGTAATTAAAGGATAGTTAATTACTCAATGGAAGTAATTAAAAGGTTGATTTGTTAATTAATTAAAGGTTAATTAATTAATGATTAAAGGTGAATTAATTAATGATTAATTAACTAGGATTAGTAATTTATTCATAAGTAATTAATCTGATTTAAATTTATCAGATAATTAATTGATCTTACTTATGGATGTTTGGATTCTATTGGATGTAGAATTGTTGATATCCCCTGATCTGTGATGTTGTGTGATATATGCTGATTTGTGTGTGATCTGTTCTATAGTTCATTTATTTGGGATGAATGTAACATGTTATATGTAATTTATATATTTGTGATCTGTGAATAGAGATAAGCGTTATAGTTTATACCGCTTATCAACTATATTTTTGTATTCTGATCTATAGTGATTAAATGATGTTGCACTACTGTGTGAAACCCCTGGACTACACCATACACACACAAATATGGATTTCACATGGAAATCGGTTAAGTCACAGATGATTTAAATTTAATGTTTTTGAAATTGAAATTTTAATTTCAATTGATTTTGAATTGGAAATTGGGGTTTAATATGAAAAGCTTTTGAAAGGAGTTTTAAAGATATTTTGGATATCTTGAAATTTAAATAATTTGATTTAAATTTGAATTCAAGTTTGAAATTGAATTCTATGATTTGAAACTAGGGATTAAAGATGCTGTACAAGTTATATATGGGTTAAACCATTTTAAAGGTATTGATTTGGGAATTTGAATTTAATTCAAGGGTTTTAACTCGTGTAAATATAACTGGATTTTTCCAAAACGAAAACTACTTGTTTTCAAATAATAATAGCTTTCATTTTAAGAAAGGATTTCTAAATTGTGTTGAAAGGTTTCAAGTTTGAAATGGAATTGAAATGTTTTGAAAACTATGAAATGAGTCTTTAATTCAAAGACCGGACGAGTTAATCCAACTTGAAATGGAATTGTTTTGAAAGACTATGAATGAATCTTTGGAAACGAGTTTTGAAAGCTATAAGTTAAGTCTTGATTTAAAGATATAACGAGTAAACCTATTCAATTAAAATGGAAATTGTTTTGAAATCCATGAATGGATCTTTGTGAATGGGGTGAACTTTGTGAATTGAATCTTTTTGTTTAAAAGATTGGAAATGGTAATTTGTTTTAACCATTCGAATGAAAAGTTTTGTGCTTTAACCTGTGATTTAACTGAGACCCCAGTATCCATATGATTGTTAATTGCGCTCGTTATTCGGTTTAGCCGGGAGAGGACCTTTGTTGTCATATAATCCATTCCGAATAATGATACGTCCTATATGAATGGCATTTGAAGACCGATGGTGAAGACCGGGTATTTGCGAGAACGATAGGATAACCTATCGATTGTCTCTGCACTGAGTCGCGCCGGTATTGAGATTTCCTAAGTGATGGGAAATTCGATCGGGATTGTGAATACCTGGATTGCAAGGGCTTCTTTGGAAGTGCCTTCGGTTCTGTTCGAACCCGGAATAGACTTGTATGGTTGTATGTCTGACATTACACTTTGAGATATAAAGCTGATTTCTTTCAAATACATTTCTGTTGGTGGCAGAGAATTTATTCTCTTAGTTTAACACCCTTCTCTGAGACGTACGAGCTCAGAGGTTATGTAGTTGAAGGTTATCAGTGATATACTCCCAATTTAGTAGTGTGGCTGCTGAGTGTTGCTGTGTGTTGATGATCATTCGTTGATCATTTGTGATCAAAGCACGGCTTTGTGAAAAAGCGTAGCTTTGTGGACGAGACTTCGTCGAGCCTCACAACCCGGTAATGGTCGAAACATGAATGTTGCGGCAAGGTTTTTTAGGGGTAGTGCCCCTAGGGTATGTCATTTCCTTCTGGATAAAAGGTGATATCATGGTATGGAGCCCAGATATTTTACCTATGTTGATGCTGAAAATTTATTATACTTTGTGGTTGTTGCTTTGTGATCGAGGTACCTCGGATAAAGGTCGGTAACGATCGGGGGATGGCATAGCTCGTGTGTTAGCTACCTAGTTACAGCTTGGTTAAAGCGTGAGGTAGCATCGGCCTTGTGTTTGCAGAGAGCAGGTTGACTCTTGGGGCGTCTTTCCAGAGGCATTTCCATTTCGGTGTAAGGAAGTTCCTTTGCCTGACCATTTGTTGGAAATCCAATCAAACAATACGAACCCAGTACGGATTTAGTTGTATAACATGCTATGGAATGTGGCGGTAACCTGCTATTGAACATAGTAGCTATAGTAGGCATACAATAATGGTTGTATGTTGGCTAAGATTAATATTATATTTTCGAAATGTTTTCTGCACTATGCACTAGTAATAATATCAAAAGAGTTTTCTTTTGCGTAGTAAGCATGTTTGACTATCATAAGAAGAAATCTCCTCCAAGTCTGCGATTGCATTGTGTGTGTGGTGGGAGGTCTTATGGTAGTTTCATTTTCCAAAAGCATTGCGGATTTCAATGTTTAAAATTCTTTTGTTGTTTGTTTTAAAGATAAACTGTTTTTGTTACTCACACCAGTCCCACAACTGACTCGGAGTTTATTGTTCCTTTCCTAAACTCTGGGTGCCCACAATTTTCCACACGGGCAGTCTAGAGTTGGGTTTTTCAGATAGTCAGGTTTAGTAGACTAGTTGGAGCTAGTTCAGTTCATCGGAGATCAGGACTGACGTTGCTTATCTTGGTGCAACGTGATGGTGGTTCGAGCTGATGTTGGAGTTGTTGGAGTCATTCTCTTTTGTAGATGATTTGGAGTGATCTCTTCCATTATTGTTATTTCCGCTGTAGCATTGTATCATATCTCAGATATTGCTGTGTATTATTGATATCATTGTTGTATATCATTTTGGATATTGTATTCATTGGAGTTGTATATGATATCATTGATTTCTTTATTCCGTTGTGTTGTTATACTTACTGTGTTATAAGCTCCGGTGAACCAGATTCGGCGTTTGAATCTGCGGCATTTTGCGTACAAGTGAAGTACGGGTGCCGATTTTTGAAGGCCGAGTTTTTGGTTTATTACAAGACATGTTTTTTAACAAAATATATCTTCTTTAAAATTTCACAACTAATTCTTAAAATTCATAAATAATTCAAACCAATTTTTAAATATTCTAATAATAGTTAGTAAATACTTGTAAAAAGAATGAAACAACACACTTAAATTTAAATATCTTTTCAACCCTTCTAAAGTCCAAAATCAAGGCTAAATGGGGCAGTTTTGCACAATTGAAGTTTTGGCCACTTTTTGAGATGTTACTTAATCTTTTACCATGCAGGATTTTAATAGCAATAAACATACATAAAAAAATTATAAATATGGCGAGAAACACCTAAGGATCTCTCTACAAAGTTCCATAGAAATTTCCAAAAACAAGGCAATTCCAAACTGTTTCTATAACGACTATCGCTATAAGTGCACTTCTAAATCCAAGTCATATTCAAACCTATATGCTTTGTTCCAAGGTTTAGTCCCATGTAATATAAGTCCATTCAAGTTTGTACAAGTCCATATACATGGATCACATATGTCACTTACTTTTAAAGTATGAATCCAAACCAATGTTTTAACATAAGTTAACAACAATTCAAACAATATATATACAACCAACACAACATATGTATGTGTTATATTTCATTCAAAGTGAAGTGTTAACTCATCTTTAACCTCACAAACAACTGAGATCCAAGAATCCAAGTCGAAACCCAAGCTAGCAACCTCCTTTCCCTTCCTCTTTCCTTTGCTTTCCACCTTGGTTTTTCCCTCCTCCCTTTATTATTACTCACGGCCTTCTCCCCTAGGGTAAGTATGGATTTGTTTCTTCAAGTTCTAACTTTATGGAAAGTGTTCTAATATTTTGCTAAGCCTCATGTCAAAGTTTGAAGTGATTTGGAGTTGATTTACAACAATTATGAAGAAGAAGAAGAAGCCATTTATTTTCTCACTTAAGCTTTGTGAATTTGCGATTCTAACTCTATGATATGCCTCTCCTTATATACGCACAAGAATGGTGTTCTTTAAGCATGCATTGTGATATCCCACCCTTTTGGACGGTTTAAATTGACAATAAACCACACATGTCTAACTCAAACTATTCAAAAGAGTAGATGATCAATGGGGTTTAATAATAAAAATAAGAGAAAAGAAGGAAAACAAAACACAGAATCTCGTAATGGAATGACAAAATATAATAATCAAATAAGCAGTTCATGAAGCTGTTTTACAATATACATTTGATTACACAATTTTTACAACCTAATTAGTGTACAATCAACAACATACCAATAATGATGCAGTGGAATAATACTAATAATATAATATACTAAACTCCATCTTTGTCCTCCAAAAATAATGTCTTCAACACTGAAATGCTCAGGCTGACCCGAGCGTAATGAAAAGACAAAACACTCGACAGAACTAAAAGTTCTTATGTAAGTTAAATCAAGAACAAGTAAATATGAATGTAATAGCTTCAGAGATGTTTACAAGATTTTACATCTCCTATCCAGTGTATAACGTGCGTGCAATAACTTAACAGATGTTATGAGATTTTCCATCTTTTAAGGATCCATTAAACTATCTATATGTAGTTAGATACGCTATATATGTAGTGTCTATCAGTAAAGTAAAATATTAAAATAGCGTTAAGGCTTTATATTGATCCCCCTTAACACATTTTTAAGCAGGTAGTCTATGCAGGTCCTGTAACATAACCAGTAACGTCGGTAGCCAGTGAGTCCCCTATAGGTACCATACTAAAACAAAATCGTAGTGGGCACGAATAAGGATAAAGAGTATGACAAGGCACGTGAGGAAATGCCCAAGGTAGGATACTAACGTTTTGCGTTTCCTGACTGGTGGTAACCCTAACGGCCCATCGTGAACATCCATCCCATAATAAAATAAAGGTGCGCCAATCAAGTCAAAATCAATATAATAATACGAAGAACAGATGTCGCTAGAGGTAGCTAGACTCATTGGTCAGGTATGGCTCCTGTTTTAGTCATTTCAAATTGACACAAGTGTCGGGGTCATCCATCATCGTTCTGTTTCTTCAAATCCAGCAAACGCTTCCAATTCAACCACTTCATTTTGGATAACATCCACTGCATGCACAGTAGTTAAAGTGGTTCCAATATTGATAGAGAGTATGCCAATAAGAGGCCCCGGTCTCTTTAACAACCAAACGCCATTTTTCACACCGGTTGTTTCTTTTACATTTCGAATGATTCATATTTGATATCAAAATATCATATTCACTTCAAAAATATCACTTCATTTCAGAATACCATATTTACTCAAAATATGTCATTTTCACTTGAAAATATCATTTCAAATTCCAACTTAGGTTATAACCTCATTTAACCACATTTGTATTTAAATCAACGATTTAAATATAAACATTCCAACCTTGCACGATTTGAATTTTCAGAAAATAGTTTGAATAGTTTTTAATAGTTTAAAGTAGTTTAAATAGTTTAAATAAAGATTTAAAATAGTTTGATATAAAATTGTTTGAGTATTGAAAGTGGTTTATATAGTAAAATAGTTTGTAAAAATCTAAATAATTTGAATATTAAAAAGATGGATTTTAAACAGTTTATATTAAAATAATTTATTTTGAAAATAGTATCAAATCAAACTGTTTCCTTTCATTTCAACAAATCTGGACCCATGTCCAAATTTCAAATCAACAAAACTCAATTTCAAATCTTTCAATTCAATTGACTCAATTTCGATTTAGTTTCAAATCAACTTGATTTCAATTTCAATTCGAATTAACTTCAATATTTGAAACATTCATTTTTAACATCAAATTCGATTCAATGATTCAATTCAATGATTTAAAATTCCAATTCAATTCTTATTATAAACCATTTCAATTCATATCGATTTTAAGTCCAATTTCAGTTTACTGATTCAAACCCCTTAAATCAATTTAAACTTCATTGTTCAATTTAAGGATCAAACTTAAAATATATCAATTTTCAAAATTAAAGTCATATATCGATTATAATTCCACACTTCAATTTTAATTCATTAAAACAATTTCTTTTAACCAACTTCGATTCCAACATTTCAAAGCTTGAATTAGAAATAATTCAATTCATATAAATCCACAATTTAGTTTCTTTAAAAAAAATCCGTTAACCAAAATCCAAATTCAAGATTTTTAAAACCATTTAATTTAACAAATCCGTTGTCCGTATATAATTTTCTACACTATGGCCAAGTGAATAGTTATTTCAATTTATAATTCCAGGGATGGATATATATCATTTCAATCCAAATCACATAGGTATATATCATTTCAACCTATTTCTTAGTTTATTCAAAATAATTCAATAATAGTTTATATGTTGTCACTTAATATACAGAGTGATAACTTGGATATATAAAAATAAATAAACATCCAATCATCTAAAATGTCAACAAATAGACATCTATCACAATCAACACCTAAACCAGCCAATAAATCACAACATTTAACTGGTTATCAATATCAGGTATTTAACTAGCAATTCCATTTCAATATTAATTTAAATGGAAATTTAATTCAATAAAATTCAATTTCAATTAAAATGTCAACTTAAACTATCAAACAACAACCAATAACATTCTTATCACTTTATAAATTTAGTTCAACTAACATAAGAAGAATTAGTATTGCATGAGTGGGTTAAATCACCCACCTTTGATTTATAGCAGATTAAAAATCCAATAAAAACCCAAAATTCCAACAGTCTCCAAATTCAACTAAACTGGTTACATATTGTCCAGAATTTCGATACGAACCCAATGGAAGAAACCACATGCAAATCTGAGTTCGTATGCAAAAGTTATGTAGGTTAGAACGTTTGAAAATTTAAATTAAAATTAAAATAAATTGAGGGGCATAATTGGTAATTAGTTTACCTCTCCAACCCTAACCGTATCTCCAGTAACCCACACGCACCCAGCCGCCATCCTTCATCGTCGAACGCGCACGCCTAGAGGCCACAGTCGACAGATCCGACACCACGGTCGAGCTCGCCACCTTCACCTCCACCCTCGGCCTAAAGGCCGTCACCTCCGACCACCCCTACGGCCTTCGACCGCTGTATGAATGCCGCCAACAAATCGCCAATTTTTGGTGATCTCATGTCCCAATAACACAATCTAACCCAATAGATCGACTCCCCGAATCGTCCTCTATGCAGCAGTGCTTCCCGATCGTCGAATCATTGCAAATCCACCGTTGAATCCAAACCCTAATGGACGACCAAGACCGTTTCGTCAATTTTTGGACAAACGGAGCCTCTAATCGCAAAATGAATCACAGACGCTGATTCCATTCGTAGAGAGCTTCGCGATGATATATTACATGCTACGGTTTGGGCAGTTTGAATTTTTGGGGTTTGATTTGAAATTGTAATTAGGGTTTGGGATATCCGCCATTGAGAAGGAGCATACTAGAACTGAATTGTACGTACAGAAAATAGAATAGAAGGCTGCTAGGGTTTATAACAGCGTATATATAGAAAAATATTGAATAGAAATGGATGGAACAGATCAATTGGTTCGAAGCGATAATAAGGACCCGAAAAGCCCGTTTCGTTCCCGAAACGAAAATAGGTCATCCTATATGTCGAAATATAGGTTTTCAATATTTTTAAACTCAATGAAACCAATTTCAAACCCTAATTCTATTGTATATAGAGTTAGCTTTTAAAACCAATTTATTTTAGTTAAATTCCTTTAATTGATTCATACGTGCTTTGAGCTCGCACGATCAAACGATAAATCCGATCGCTACGAAACTTGAAATCCTATAATAATTACTATTACGGATCCGGTGAAACTAGTTTCATCGAAATCCGAGACAGTGCCCAAAAAGACTAATTTTACACGTTAAGTAAAAAAATCTATTTTAAAAATCAATCTAATCACTTTTAGATTCTAAATTAAAAGTTTTCTATCATCATCTTGATTAAACAGAAATTAATAATCTTTTAAAAAATAAATTTTCCACGTTAAATACAAGATTTAAATATTAAATTAATTTCAACGTTTAATTACAACTGTAATAAAATCTTAGTTCATTATAATTTAAATTCTAAACAAACTCTTTTATTTTCGATTTAAATGTTCTTATATTAGCTCAACTATTCCCTTATGAAATTTATTAACATAAGTTTTCATATATTACACTCATTACTCCACAATTAACGTATTTTCTTATATTAGCTGCAATATTTCAATTACATTAAATTTCATTGATTCCTAAATTAATTTCAACAGATTTAATAATAGATGATAATTAAAACATTTGTTATACACTAATAATTCATATCTATTAGCTTATTGTTTACAAACAAGGATTATAAATTTACGTACAAAAAAATTGATTTCACATTCTATATTAAAACCAATTTCAATTAAATAATATACAATTTCACCATTAATACATCATTGATTGTAATCCTTATTTACCTTTACTATTACAATTAATCGAAATTACATTAAAACGGTTGTCAATTACATTTAATCAACATTATTAAATTATATTCTAATAATTTTTTTCATTAATAAATCATAAATTTTAATTTCTCACAGTATTAAATTTCAAAAATCTTATTAAATTTAATATTTTTAATTGTCAAAAATACGGGTCGTTACAATCTCCCCCACTCAAAACTTTTCGTCTCCAAAAAGGAACAAGAAAGAATTAAGAAATTTATTATATTTTATTCAAAATAAAAAATTTATAAACAATTAACTTACATACTTAGGTTTAATATAAATTTGAAAATAACTTCACTTCAAAGGAAAAAAAATTTCTAAGTCCTAAATTTGCGAAAAAATTCGGCAGCATCTCCTTTGCATGGTTAGGTTCGGAAAATAGCAATATCAATAAATTATAATATATATATATCTTATTTTAATAATAAAGCATCCCAAACCATGGGAAAAATAATAAAATACCGTTACAAAACCATAATCCGAAAACGTACATATTTGTCAGGAAAACAAAACTCTATTTATGAAACCAAAAGTAACTGCTATTGCTTCCATAAACCTGCATCTTACTTACATAATCCAAAAAAGTGTTAAACTATATAAAAGAGTAATATTTTAGTTGTTTCAATTAATAGCACAAGCAACACACAATATATAATAATCATATGCAAACAAAAGCAGTACAACCATTATATGCAACAAAAGAATCCATCACACATCCATAGCAACAAAACTAATAGTTTGTTCAGGTTCAAAAACTTTTCATCGTACAAGAGTGATGAATAAACTATCAAGTGTACCTTATGCACAACAGCCTTATATAATTACTTAATAAATTATTCATGCAACCTCAAACAATTTGAAGTATCGTTTCCCAAACTTCCCATAAGCCAAACAACATAGAATTTAAATATTATTTAAGTTTATTTTATTGGTTTCTTTTCACATCATTTACTTTCCATTTAATTCTCATTCATACAAGGTCATCTTTTATTAATTTGCATTCATTACTTACATAATTTTTTCCCATTCAATATTTAGAAGCATCAATAAATAAATTCTTAAAGTATCACATAAGTTTCTTTGCAGTGTAATTCACATGTATTTACTTACATACTTGATTTCCATTTACTATTAATATTCATTAGTGAATCAATTCATACTTAAGTTTTCTACTTTTTTAATTCACATTTATTTCTTCATATATAGTATCAATTTATATTATATATTTATGAATCTTTTTAACATTTTCTTATGTTTATTATCATTTACTTAAATTGTATTCACTTTTTATTATTCAATTTAATTATTAAGCATTTCAAAATATTTACTTAAGTTTATAATATTTCTTGTACATCTTAATTCCTTATTATTTGTAGACATAATTCCATTTGAAAACATTTTCATTACTTAAGTTTTTAATTGTTTGATATTCCATTATCTTTTAATTTACAAGTTACAAACTTTTTTTGAGAGAAATGTGTGATCCTCTACTAATAGGGGAGAGCACACATGTGAAAGTATATATCAAGTAAATAAGGTGCTGCAAACATGTCTGGTAGGTAACAAAAACAAAATACATGTATCAAAACTCAGGTACTCCTAAGATGAGTACCGGCAAGGCCACCACCCATCACATCCCAATATCGAGCTCCGGCAAGGCCAGCGCCCGATATTGAGGTGTTAGAAGTACCTAAAAACTAAAGAAAAACAACAAGTTACAAACTTCAATTTAAACACATAGCTTTTAATTTCAGATTTTAATTTGGAAGTTTCCAACCTTTAAAATAGTCAAAGATTCCATTCTATTACAATAATTGAAAATCACTCATTATCAGAAACTTAAGAACTAAATACCATGTTTCATTTCAAATCATCTTGAAATACTATATACTTATATCATTTGTATATCAAATCATACTTAGGAAATTTAAATTTAAATTTGTTTCGCCAAAACAACTGTGTAGCAAAGCTACTATAGTGGTCTTCCCACTTTGAAACTCGAAAATGACCGTCGATAATGTCGCGATCATCACCGAAATTATTTTCCAACGATAAAAGAGGGGAGTACAGAACTTATTTTCTTAAAAAAATTTCTTTTAAAAGCATTCCTCTCAAGTACCTTTTGAAAATATTTATATTTAATACTTCCAAATAATATTAATACTATTTTTACAACAATTTTTGAAAACCAATTACAAAACACCGGAACTTAGGTTCTTAAATTTCAATTTACACTCATTTTATTTGTAAATCTTATTTTATAAACCATAGTTATAAAATTCCATTTTCTAACAAACAACATATCACATACAACTATATCCATTTATGAAAAATTATTCTTTTATATACAAAATATAATACTTGGTAAAATTATTTCATTTACCTATTTCAAAAACAATATTGTGTCGGTCTGTCATATTCAAGTGTTTAGAAATCCCTATCGATGCCATAGCGTCCTATGTACCGACCAGAATTCATAAATACTCAAAAGAACAAATTAACACAATACTAAACATTTCTATAGCACTAACAAATACGCTCTCTCATTTATATATGCAATCAGACTCATTCTAGGGTATTTCTAACCCTATCTCTAATGAGTTTAACCCCCAACAGGCTAAGGTTTCTCTAAACCAAAGCTCTGACACAAACCGTGACGACCCACCTTTTTGGATGGTTTAAGTCGACAATAAACCACACATGTCTAACTCAAACCATTCAGATGGGTAGATTATCAATGGGGTTTAATAAGAAAAATAAGAGAAAAGAAGGAAAACAAAACACAGAATCTCGCTGCGGAATGACAAAATATAATAATCAGATAAAAAGTTCATGAAGCTGTTTTACAATATACATTTGATTACACAATTTTTACAACATAATCAGAGTACAATCAACAACATACCAGTAATGATGCAGCGGAATAATACTAATAATATAATATACCAAACTCCGTCTTTGTCCTCTAGAAATAATGTATTCAACACTGAAATGCTCAGGCTGACCCAAGCATAATGAAAAGACAAAACACTCGAGTCAGAACTAAAAGTTCTTATGTAAGTTAACTCAACAACAAGTAAATATGAATGTAATAGCTTCAGAGATGTTATGAGATTTTACATCTCCTATCTAGTGTATAACGTGCGTGCAATAACTAAGAGATGTTATGAGATTTTCCAATTCCTAAGGATCCGTCAAACTATCTATATGTAGTAAGATACGCTATATATTTAGTGTCTATCAGTAAAGTAAAATATTAAAATAGCATTAAGGCTTTACATTGATCCCCCTTAACACATTTTTAAGCTGGTAGTCTATGCAGGTCTTGTAACACAACCAGTAACGTCGGTAGCCAGTGAGTCCTCTATAGGTACCATACTAAAACAAAATCGTAGTGGGCGCGAATTAGAATAAATAGTATGACAAGGCATGTAAGGTGATGCCCAAGGTAGGATACTATCGTTTTGTGTTTCCTGACTGGTGGTAACCCCTAACGGCCCACCATGAACATCCATCCCATAATCAAATCAATTTGTGCACCAATCAAGTCAAAATAAATATAGTAATACGAAGAACATATGTCGCTAGAGGTAGCTAGCCTCATTGGTCAGGTATGGCTCCTATTTTAGTCATTTCGAATTGACACAAGTGTCAGGGTCATCCATCATCATTCTCTTTCTACAAATCCAGCAAACGCCTCCAATTCAACCACTTCATTCTGGATAACATCCACCATGTACACTGTTGTTAAAGTGGTTCCAATATTGATAGAGAGTATGCCAATAAGAGGCCCCGGTCTCTTTAATAACCAAACGTCATTTTTTACACCGGTTGGTTCTTTTACATTTCGAACGATTCATATTTGATATCAAAATATCATATTCACTTCAAAAATATCACTTCATTTCAAAATACCATATTTACTCAAAATATGTCATTTTCACATGGAAATATCATTTCAAATTCCAACTTAGATTACAACCTCATTTAACCACATTCGCATTTAAATCAACGATTTAAATATAAACATTCCAACCTTGCACAGTTTGAATTTTTAGAAAATTGTTTGAATAGTTTTAAATAGTTTAAATAGTTTAAAGAATTAAAACAGTTTGATATAAAATGGTTTGAGTGTTGAAAGTGGTTTATATAGTAAAATAGTTTGGAAAAATCTAAATAATTTAAATATTAAAAAGATAGATTTTAAACAGTTTACATTAAAATAATTTATTTTGAAAATATTATCAAATCAAACTGTTTCCTTCCATTTCAACAAATCTGGACCCATGGCCAAATTTCAAATCAATAAAACTCAATTTCAAATCTTTCAATTCAATTGACTCAATTTCGATTTAGTTTCAGGTTATCTTCTTAGACGAATCCTCTCTGTGCCTTGATCTAATCTGATCTATGAGGGTAGGCTTAACCTCAAGTCCTGCCAATAATCTAGGAGTAATGTCCGTAGAGGGCTTAAAATCAAAGATGGAAATAAACTCTAGGCTTTTCCACTCCACGAACATTGGGCTAAAGGTTGTTCTCTTCCTACTTATCGCATCGGCAACCACATTTCCCTTGCCAGGGGTGTAAGCTATCTCAAAGTCATATGATGCTAGAAACTCCATCCAACGCTGCTGCCTCAAGTTTAAATCCTTTTGTGAGAATAGGTACTTCAATGATTTATGGTTAGAGAAAAGCTCGAACCTCTCTCCTAGCAAGTAATGTCTCCAAGACTTGAGCGTGAAAATAATAGCAGCCAGCTCCAAATCATGGGTGGGGTAGTTCTTCTCATGAGTTCTCAACTGTGTACTCTCATAGCATACTACCCTCCCCTCCTGCATCAATACTGCCTCAAGGCCAGTCCTGCATGCATCGGTATATACTGTAAAAGGCTTAGCTCCGTCGGGTAAAACTAACACTGGTGCACTAGTAAGGACCCTCTTTAGCACCGTGAAGGAATCCCCACAATCCACGTCCTACATGAATGTCGCATTCTTCTTAGTGAGGTGAGTAAACGGTGTTGAAATCTTTGCAAAATCTCTATTAAACTTCCTATAATAACCAACCAAACCTAGGAAGCTTCTAACTTCAGTATCGTTCTTTTGGGCCTTCCAATCCTATACCGCTACTACCTTAGCGGGATCCACCGCTAGACCCTCTCTTGAGACTACATGCCCCATGAAACACACCTCCTCACGCCAAAAGTGACAATTTGAGAATTTTGCTTTCAACTGATGAATACGTAGTGTACGAAGAACCTCCTCAAGATGAATAGCATGCTCTTCCATACTCTTGGAAAAGACCAGAATGTCGTCCACAAACACTACAACGAACTTATTTAGGACATCTCGAAAAACATGGCTCATTAGATCTACAAAATAGGTTGGAGCATTGGTCAGCCCAAACGGCATAACCAACCACTCAAAGAATCCATCGGGTGTCCTAAATGCTGTCTTATCGATGCTATCGTTAGCAACCCTAAGCTGATGAAATCCAGTGGCTAAGTCAAGCTGAGAAACTACTGAAGAGCCAACCAACTTATCGAAAAGATCGTCTATCCAAGGAAGTGGGTAACGGTTCTTGTTCGTGAGCTTATTCAACTCTCATAGTCTACGCAAAGTCGAAAGAAACCATCCGCCTTTGTAGTGAAGACGACTGGCACCCCCCACTCAGATATGCTCTGTCTGATGAAGCCTTTCTCTAATAGCTCACCAATCTGTTTACTTAACTCCTTCCTCTCCCTAGGAGCCAGATGTCTCACGGGCAATGCCACTGGCTTAGCATTGTCATTCAGATAGATCCTAAAGTCGATCTCTCTCTTAAGGGGTAGCCCTCTAACCTCCTAAAAAACGTTTGGGAAATCTCTAACAACTGGAACTGAATCTAACTCTCCTAGTGATGAATCAAGGGAATAAAGGAAGCTCAACATGACTGACCCCTGTGGGTCGCAAGAAACCTCGAGGGTCCGTCCGCTACATGTCCCTAGCCTAACGACCTCCTCTCGCAGTCCAACATCGCACCATAAGTGGATAACCAGACCATCCCCAAAATCAACCCATATCCCAAAAATCCCAGTACATAGGCGTCACAATCAAACTCTACGCCTAGTATAAAAAATTTCAAACCCCTACAAATCATGGTTAAATGTGCCGATCCTTCTATGGGGTTTGAAACAAATATAGGGTCTACAACTAGAGAAATATCTAAGTGCAAACAATCAACCAAGGAACTAGAAATGAAGGAATGCGATGCTCCGGAATCAAAAAGAGTCCGAATAGGAAAATCCGAAATAGAGATCAAACCTTCTACAGAGACTTTCCTACCTCGATCTGGTCCACTACTAGAAGGTGTTGTATCCAAAGCTTGTACTTGCGCCGTAGGTGTGCCTGCTTTCTTCCCTGTCCTTTGAGGACAAGCTCTACTAAGGTGTCCAAGCTGCCCACAACTGTAACATCTCCCCTTCATCGTGTCACTCTTATAGTCCTTTGAGTAATGCCCAACCAATCCACAATTATGACATTTCTCGCCCTTCTTGATCTATCCCTTTTGAGGTCCTCCTCCTTTCTTCTTGTCTTTATCCTTCTTTTTCTTCCACCACTGCTTCTTAGAGTTTTCTGATTAAGGAACCCCCTTAACCTCTTCTTCCTTAGCAACATCTGAATTGAGAGCCATTTCCACAAGTGACTCATACGTCGCTCCCATAGGTACATGTGTCAATGTCAACCATTGGAGGGGCTGGTTCAAACCCTTAGCAAACTTGGTGTCCTTCTTATGCAGTGTATTAACAAGCTCCATCCCGAACCTCAATAACTCATTAAACTGATTTATATACTCTTTTACCGAAAGACTACCCTACTTCAGACTAATGAACTTCTCCAACTGCATGCTTTCCTCGACTTGCGACAAGAACTTTCTCTCAAACCTTTCCCAAAATCCAACCCAACCAATGTCTCTACCTTCCATCTCTACAATCTCCCACCAATAAGAAGCCTCTTCCTTTAGTTTTCAAGAAGCAAGCTGAACTCTCTGTCGGTCCTCCAATCCTAACAGCCCAAATATCCGCTCTGTATTCCTCAACCAAGTTCGTGCCTCTACGAAATCCTCCGTGCTAGAAAATGTCTTGCCCCTAGATTGGCGAAGTCCTTGCATAGCTTAGAAAAATTGGCTATTGCAGTTGGATTAACGGGACCTCCACCCCCCGGTGATGCATTGGGCGGTTGCCCTTGCACCTCTGGTGCCGTAGCTTGGAGGTATCTATGGAACCAGCCAGGGACTTGGACACCCTCTGGAAGATTTAGGGCGTCCACCATTCTATGCAAAGACAAGAAAATTTAGGCTCGAAAGAATCGAAAGAAGATTGAAGTGGACTTTGAGGGGGTTTTTATAAAAACTCCCTTATACTTGAAAACTATTTCTATAATAAGAGTTTCTTTCTGAAAAATACTTTTAGTTTGAAGATATGTTACCTTTGAAAAATACTTTACTTTTAAAACAAGTTTTTAGGAATCCTGTAACATTTGGCTCTGATACCAAATGAAACACCCCCACACCCCTTAATATCCCCAAAAAGGGCACACCAAAGGATGTGGTGCATTATAGGTATAGCTAGAGCATCATAGAGACTAAGATTCACAAGACAAATAAGTAAAAGCAGCGGAAAACATTTAAATAATAACTTATCATTCAGAATTAAACTTCATTTCAAAATAAGTCATAAAAACATACCATGTCTCAAAAAATCTCTTATGTCTCATGAAAATACATCTCGGTCTCACAAAATCAAAGTACAAAAATAACAATAATAACCCTCTCACAAGTGCTATAAGCCAAATGAAAAAGATGAAAAGCAGAAGAATACATCTGAAATGAGAAAACTCCGGAAATGAATCTCCAAGCAACCTGAATCAACTATCCTCAACTCTGGTGGCCTATGGGGGAAAAGGAAAGATAAAGGATTGGGTCAGCCAATAAGTCTGGTGAGTAAAAGTAATTACTAGCATTTCTAAGCAAGATAAAGATAATAGACTAAGCAATAATTCTAGCATGAAAGAAAAATACAAAAAAAGATAAAACTCGCATAAAATACTGTTTCTTATTCTGTTTGTCTGTTTGCTTTGATTGTTTGCTTCGATTGTTTGCACTTGTCTTAAACTGCTGTGATTAGGCTGAATCCCTAACCTACCTCAACTACTAATCTTGATTAGGCTGAAATCCTAATCCTACCCATTGATCGGCCTTTTCTATCTCTGTTGTGCCACTGTGAGCCAGTCATGTTGGTCCCACATCAAAAGACACCTCTTAGCACTTAGGACGCAGTAGCGAATTATTTACCCTAATCGATGCCGCACGCTCGGTCATCGCCGGTACACACTAACCGTCGCCCCCTATTTGACCCTTTATTTACCCTAATTATCATAAGAGTGCCCAGCCTCATCCATGTGTGAGACCATCTGTCCTTGACATGAAAGGGAATGTTGCCGGTACTGGTCCTAACAAACAAATCTTCTAACTTTGCACCCCTTGTCCAAGTCCTCAAATTTGAGCATCTATCTATTGGCCACTTATTTACCCTGATCAGCATAAGTGTGCCCAGTCTCACTTACGTGTGAGACCATCAGTACTAGACCTGAAAGGGAATGCTGTCGGTACGAGCCACTACTACTATATTTGCTTATTAACTTAACCCAAGATCTAAGTTTTAAAATAAGCCCCTTCTGTTATTTCTTTCTTTCTAATTATAACCTATGTGTTATAATTATTCTTGCAATTGTTACACTTCTATTTTCTCTTTTTAGTTATAACCACTTGTTATAGTTATGCTTGCAAATATCTCAAATTTGCCTATTTCAGTCCATCTCTATTTTATTTCAGTTTTTCTCATTTTTCATCTGATTTCTGTAAATTTAGTATTTTTCTATTTTAATCTATATTTGCGAATTCTTCTCTTTTTAATATTTTATTCGTGTCAGAAATGATTAAATTTCTATAAAAAGAAACTAACATTACAGGCTAAATTCCAACTTAAAACAAATGTAAATAACTGAATAAAATATCTAAATAAAAATAGATTGAAAAGAACTTCTGAAATTTACTTAAAACTGACTATAAATAAACTTACATAAAACTGTCTCAAAATTGTAGAAAACTACAACTATTGAGAACCCTATTATTTTAAATTGCTTACAAATCTAAAATAATCACAAATCTATTTAGGGTTCAGCCTCATGCAATGAACCCAATTTGGAGAAAATCTAAATGAGAAAAATAGCTAGGCCTAGGGTTCTATTTATAGTGTGGCTTAGGGATCTCAAGCTGTCGGATTTGAAGATTTAATCTGGTGCAACCACGTCATAGGCTCACTAGGAACCATCGGATGCAGCTACGAACGCACAGGATTTCACAAAAATCGAATTTACACTTTTCGGCTCGTACCTGGATGAAAAATTGTCCAAGGAAGGCGCGGGTCGACCTAAGCAATTTGCGGGTCGACCTATAGGTCGACCCGACCCTAGCAATGGTCGACCCCTATGTGTCTTCTTTTTTTTCCATTTAAACATATAATTTTGATTTTCTTATTCTCTCATAACTTCTTCATACTAGCTCGGATCTCTACAAGTTATATATGGAAATTGATCAGAAAATTACCACGGACCGAATAGTGCAACTCCCGTAGCTAAATTCTAACAATTCCAAAAATGCTCATTTTCACTGTTTAATAATTATTTTGGTTATTTAATTATCTAAAAATGCGGGGTGTTACAGTAAAATGTTTTGAATATTACACGATAAAACCTCTTTTATTAAAAATATGGAACAATATCACCTGATCAGCAAGCATTGGCTCAAGTAAAAGAACCTTTGTAGAAAATCTACAATGTACTCTAGATATCCCTTTCTTGAGTTAAGTTTCTTTCAACCTGTAGGTATTAACTTCGTGCTTTCGGTGACCTTATCTCATCCCTTTGATATAATTTTATTTTCATCCATGTACTATTGGTTAGTAGTTTATATTCATTGAAAAATTAGTAAGTAATTTTATGCGGATGCCATTTGTTAGTATAAAGATCCGAAGATTCTCTTTCCCTTTTACCCCATTCAGTCTAATGTTGAGAAAATCTTGTATATTACTTAGATTCAAAAATTTAACTGGAAGTTCACAAATTATTATGAAAATTCAATAAGGGGACAAAGAATTCATAAACCATAAGTTCAGTAAGAATCCATCACAAAAATCTATATGGGAAACCAAGAATGTGAAATTCATAAATCACCATGACAATCAGTAAAGACTTTTAAAATTCATAAGACCAAAATTTCGATAAGAAATCATCATAAATCCAAGTATGGAAATCAGGAATGTGGAATTCATAAATCATCATCAAAATCCATAAGGAAGTGTAAGGTTCATTAAATCAGGAAACCGACAAGAGATCATCAAAATTCTAACAAGGAAATGAGGAACACAAAATTCAAGAATAATTATAAAACCAATAGGGAAATTCAAAATTCATTATATCATAAATTTAATAAGAGATTAGAAAACTGATAAGAGGAAATTAAGAATACAAAATTCTACGATCATCATAAAAATCCACAAGGAAATTTGGAATTCACTAAATCAGAAATCTCATAAGGGATTATCAAACATCCAATAAGGAAATTAGAAATTCACAAATCGTCATTAAAATCAACTAGCAATTTTGGAATTCTCCAAGTCAAAAATTTAATAATAGATCATCAAAAATTTAAGTAAAGAAATTAGGAATGCGAAATTCATCAATCACCATAGAAATCAACAAGTAAACTCAGATTTCATTAAAATGGAAGATCATTATAAAAAAGAACCGAAAATTTTAGGAATTCAAGAACGTAAAACCTGTTGGGACCGCATCTTCCAAGCAATCTACTCAAAACTCATTCTAATTCAAAGCCAGAAAATCAATGGTAAATCCATAAATCATCATGGAAACTCAATAAAGGAGTTAAGAAATCAAGAACTCATAAAGCAAGTGATTAATCGGAAATCATTACGAAAATCCTATGAGGAATCATAATATATAAAATTCATAAATCATCACAAAAGTCAACGAGGAAATTGAGAATTCATGAAATGAGGAATTTAGTAAGAAATCACCAAGGAAATTCACCAATGAAATTAGGGATACGAAACCCATAAATCATCCTAAAAGTCAATATAAAGGTTTAGGATTGACAAAAGCTAAAATGAAATCTTCATGGAAAGAAACTAAAAGTTCACAAAGTCGGGCATTTAACCAAAATCTTGTCAGGATCCTATCTGACAAATAGATTATTAGAAGTTCAACTAATATAAGGACAAAATCAGAAATCTATCCAGTAAAGGTAAACTTAGCAAGTTTAAGCAAAAGATTCCTAGACCTATGAGTTAGTGGTGAGTAGTTCTGTAAAGTCATGCCATCATTCAGAATAGTGGTTCCACACATAATATCTAGACTCCTTAATTCTAAGGGGCCAACCTACTTCTAGGGATTTAGGAGTGGCTTACTCGATCAAATCTTCGAGTGAAGTTTTTATTATCATTAGTAATAACTTGTTGTTTATTCCTTTCTTTTGTCAACACCTCAAAATAGGGTTTAAAGTAAGAGTTATTCCTTTGAAACCTCCGTTCGAACAAATGAAAGTTGGTAGCACTTTTTTGATAGGTAAAATTGGTCGGAGTCGTCTCTTTGATACCTTTCGATGTCTTCAAAGGTTAATTTTCCTCTCAATAAATCCTTTCGAATTGATTGGGTTATGATTCAGTCGAAACCTCCTTTTGAAGTGTTTCGGTTGACTTATGGTTGGGACTTAATGTGTCCGAGATAGGTTGAGTTGGATAGGTTTAGATCTCGTCGAAAGGGTAAACTTGGGCTAAGGCTTTTTTAAAGTATGTGAACTAAAAGTTTCGACCCAGTCGAAAGGGGACCTATCGATCATGTTGACATCAAATTGTCATATCTGTGCAAAATAAGAAACTTATAATTGCTATGTAAACAAGATTATCACAATCTCCTTTTATTTGAACTTAATTGTAAATATTGGCCAAATCCCCAATTTGATTTGGGAATTACGGTTACAAACTTAAGAAGATACGAGTGAGTAGTGAAAGAAACCGGATCCCCTAAAACCGACCCGTAGGGTCTTATTTATAGGTGTGGGTTGGCACCTTTCAATCCAAAGCTTTCGACACGGTCGAAAGGTCAACCTTCTTGCTTTCGTGAGTGTCTTCTAGATCTTTTCGACCTGGTCGAAAGGGTTATGGTTAATCTTCCACTACCGATGAAGGTTGGGCTTTCGTTCTCTTGCTATACTTCTATCGACTTTGTCGGAAGGTATTTGCTTGGTCTCCTTTCGACTTCATCGAAAGGTGCATATATGTATTTTTCAATTGGAAGTTGATGTGCTACGTGAGTTGGCCTGGGCGCTAACTTTCAATGCTGTCGAAACATGTTCTCCTAGGGTTTCAAATGAGTTGAAACGCCTAAATGGCTTTGTTGTAAATGGTCCCCTTCGAAAGCTTCTGCCTTGACTAATTCGAAGCCTTATGCTTTTATGGTAGTAGATGTGTAGTTCTTCTTTCATAGGTGAGAATGGCCCTAACCATTTCAAAAGGCTATATATGCTTTCAAAAGGGCTGATCTGGTTGAACATATTTCCAGTGGATGTGATTGAAGGTGAAACCAAGTCGTTTCGAATGGTTTGGCCAAGATGTAGAAAGTCTACTATTCATTGCCCTTGAGAGGTGTTCTTCGAGCACTACAGGAGCTGTTAACATGCTTGCTAGTGCCCTCGAAAGGTAGCCTTTGACCTCATCGAAAGCTTTCTGCTTACTCCGTTAAAACATTATCTTGACTTCTTCGAAAGGTTCTGCCGGTGCTTTCGTCTTCTTGTCGAAAACTATATTTAAATAGACCATTCTGGTGCTTTCTCGTCTTTATCAATGCTCTTGCTTCTTCTTTCATACTTTCATTCTTGAGAATATTTTATGGATAACAAGTTGATTGATGCATTCTCCTAAATCCAACTTGAATTGATCACATAGCATTTCAACGACTTGGAGTACCACTCTAAACCTTTGATTTGATATGCTAGGGATGAAAGTATTTTCAGCCATCATAGGGGAAAATGAGCTTATGATCATGACACGGGAGAGTGAAAGCTAAAGGAGAGAGTGAAAAATAAATGGTTATGTTCATTTAAATAGAGAAAAAGGCAGAGACAATTCTCCTCTTTTTACTATTTCTCTATTTTATAATTCTTCATCCACATCTTGAATTTCAAAACAAAAAACAATCATATTATCTTATGTATGGCGAACATGACATAGGCTTCATAGGCCATAAAATTACTCCAAATCTGTTCAGTAATTATATCATTTAAATCATATTTAATGTATCATATCATATATCGACATGTACATATATATGACTTTTATTTACACACAATATTAATTACTAATGACACCCTGAAAATACTAATGACATCCAATTCATCAAATAAATAAATATTTAATATTTCATAAATATTAATTAATTTATAACTATTATAAATCAATCAAATCTAGTGGTATTTTGGAGAAATCATCAAAACGGTTGTGCGACTCATAGGTGTAAATTCAATAAGCAATTAATATCGAAATTCAAATATTAACATTCACTCGTCACCTTAGTTAGTGGAGTGATAGTTTGGCCAAACTTATTGTTATACATCTTTATCGTTAAGATATTATAGTCTTAAGAAGTACCTTTTAGTAAAGATTGTTTACACAATTCTCTTCGTCATCACTATACCACTTTAGGACTTATGGAATTTGGTTTTGGAAAAAATTCTAATATCATCCATATTCAACTTGGTTAGTCAAACAAAGTCCTTCATTCAATAATAATATTTCTTATTAACTATACTGCTTTAGCCAAAGACTTTGACTTTGAGTTGACTAGAGTTGAGTGTGATACTAACCTCATATAACAAGGATATGAATTCTCTATTGAATAGTGTTTCACTTCCAATGTTTTAACTCAGATCCAACTATAGTCGTTCGGTTATAGAGTAAGATATATGTAACAAATTACATAATTGCTGCTAGGGCATACCCTACTCTTTCAATCTTCCACTTTCACTTGGGGTCAATTAAGGAACCTTATTCTGATTCATCCTATCATTTTTCTTAAAACCAATCGAGCTAGTCCTTAGTGAATGGATATTCTATGTAGTTTTATTATCTACTCTATTAATCAACTCTCTCCGACGTTGATAAACTACCTTTATCGTGTTGAACGTTACATAGTACTTTTTCTTAACGTCTAGTGAGCTCAAGCTTCAATGTCATAGGATTCACAACATTTGGAATCGTGCATAGATCAATTATAAATTTGTGCATTTATACACACATACACATATTGCTTTTATTGTTGCGCTCATTTAAGACAACGTACTTAGCCTATTGGTTGAATTAGCCACAACTCATGTTTTGAACATTTTCCTTAACTAAGGTTGAATATGAATATAGGATTGGCGTACTGCGTATGATATCCCATATAATGTTTGAGTTTGAATATTCCTTTATAAGGAGTTCGTTATTTCTACAAAAAAATTATGTAGTATTTTGCAAATATTCAAGAATACTCTTACCTACCATTTAGCGATCTTAATTCGAATATGATACTCACTCGATGTACCAATTACATAAATGATTAGCGACATGGTAGACATCATAGCATATATGATCATCCTATTGCTAATTCATAAGGAATCTACCTCATATGCTCCACATTAAATTTTTCAACTGGTGTATATGTATCTTATGGGACTATCCCAACATCCTTTTATACATATTATAAAAGATGTCATTTTCAAATCCAATGTCGAGTAATAAACAACCAAACTAAAATGATTTTAACATGGGTACATCATTGACAATCATAAGTTTGTCATTTACTTATAGTTTAAGAATATTTTGCTACCTTATAATGTTCTCTCTTACATACGCACGCTTCTTCTGCATTTTGACTAAAATCAAACTGTTTGATTTCTCTATCAAAATATTTGCTCAATTCTGATGCTTATTGAATGATGCTTTCATATTTGTTCTTGTACCTTATCCTAAACCCACAAACTCAGTAACGATCCCACCGACTTCAAGACACTTTGGTAGTTATGTGCAAACAATCTATTCTAAACCATTATTTAGAATTTTTATTTCAACACACCAAAATTCAAAATCATGTCAAGCGATAATTTTGTGAATAAAATCCAAATTAACTTATGTACATTGAATAATAATTTTGTTATGTTAATTTCAACAACTAAAATTTATGATGTTATTTTTATCAATGCTGCTTGTATGGGTTGTGGAATTATGAATCTTAAGGCTAATTAAACAATAGAGGGGGTGAATAGTATTTTCTAACTTATATAAATCTTTTTAAAAAAATTCAAGGTTAATATTAAATCATAGATTATCAGCATAGAAATATACTAACAATCAATCACAGATGCAATCACAGATAAAAATAAAAACAATAAAGTAAAGAGTTAGAGGGATGACACCAAGGATTTTATACTAGTTCGGATTTCTCTTACATCTAGTTCTGTAAAATTGTTTGTATAGATTTCTTTTCAAATGTCAATCTTTAACCGGGCAGAAGGCAAACCCAAATACAATCTCGATTCGAGGCTACGAGACACACCCTCCTGAATTTCCGAGCTCAGGGTAGACTCACTGGATTTGACCAGGCTATAAGCACACATACTAGATTTTCGAGCTACTAAGGTCATCTACTTGATTTGTACGGGCTACAAGCACACCCAAACAAATTCAAATAGAGTTGATAGTTTTTCCAAAGACAATTTTTTAAACTTTGGATACAATGGATCCTACAGCCTATTGGACAATACTTTGATCTTTGAATTGAGAGATAGAGAGAGATGTTTCCAAAATAGTAAGAAAGTAGTATGAATCAATACAGACAAGTATAAATTGATTCTATGTGATTTTGAGGAGATATAGTATATTCTTCAATGGAATTTTCAAAAGAATAAGAGGAGGGAAGAAAGTCAGTAATTATTATCAAAAAATTCAGTTGCACTACCTTTTATATAGTAAATTAATAGTTGTGTCCGTTCATGAAGAGTTATGATGAATAGACACTTCCTTTCAAAATTGAAAAACCATTTGGCAGCATGTATGTCGACATCCCCTATTCCTATATGTCGACATATGCTAGTGTATTTTGAAAATTTATTTGTTTAAAAATGATTTGAAAATCCTCTACTTTGTAAAATAATTTAAACATAGTTTATAAACATTTTGAACTTTAAAAGACTTTTAAAATATTTTGAAATTTATTTTGTTTAAAAAAATAAAAGATTAGAAAATTGGATGTAGAGATCAAAGATTTCTACCAAGGACTTTAACAATATATGCTATGATTCTTTACAATAAATTATAATCTTGAGATCTTCATATCTAGGTCTTTAAACCCATGAGTCTTCATGTCTATCTCTTGAGTCTTTGTACTGTATAATCTTTGATTCAACACCTGTGTAATATTCTGAACTATATACTATATAACTTGGCAAAATATTAGTATCTAAATTTTATATGATTGTATATGGTTGTTGTCATTAAAATCAACAACTAAGGTATTAACAATCTCCCCTTTTTGATGATGACAATCATTAAATTTTCCCAGTTATAAAATACAATATAACTCCACCTGAGTTAGATAACCCTCCCTGAACATATGCATGTGTGTATTTTATATTTTTCTCCCTCTTTGACATCAACAAAAAAGGGTGAAAAATAAAACTCTCTCTAAATGGAATACTTTTATAGAATATGAATTCAAAGTCATTAATCTTTAATACTAAATTATTAAATCATATATAATGATGCAGTATTATATGATTGTGATATATGATGATTATATGATGATAATTAAAACTAGATATATGATATGATAACACAAACTATATTCATTAATTCAAATCCATTTGTTCAAATCACACTATTAAGCCATACATACAATCAAACCAAAGACCAACAAATCCAAATATCAATCCAAATCAACTAAAATTATAACCTAATAATATCAATTTACATAAATAAATAGTAAATTATATACATATTTATTATTTAAAACTAAACTGAATAACTAGATGTTCCTTGGAATTTCAACACAATCGTCTAATCCAAAGATGGATTTGCTTTGATTAAGGAAAAAATCAACTCCCGAAGGGAATTAAAAAGCTTTTCTTACTCTTCGATCATTTGCATTTGACTTAAGTCTAAATGACTTTGATTTTTAAAGATAAAGGAGAGAATATCCTTAAACGATTGAAGTGTTTATTCAAGGTTTTCACACAATTTTCGATGTGGAGAAGACACTTTTTAAGAAGGAAATTTGAAAAATGAAGGGGATAAAAGGATGAAACGAATAATGTAATTTTCTAGAAGAAATAGGCTTAAATAGGAGTGAAAAGTCGTTTGGAATGTTTAAATAGATGGTAGTTATTTTATTTTAAAATTTCGAATTTTTGCCAAACGGCTAGGATATGTCGACATATACCATATATATATCAATATATATATATATATATATATGAAAATTCAATTTTTAAGATTTTGTTATAGTTTTTTTTATTTATTTCCATTTTATTTTAATGACTTTTAGAGCTATAAGAATAATACATAGCAACAAGAACAACTTTTCATTGATACGAAAGGACGATACATACCATAAAGGCAAAATACATAAAGATGATATGAATTAAACTAGAACAACACAACAAAATAAAGGCTAGAAATAACTAGATAAACTTAGAAAAATATGTAGATGATGATGATGAATTTCCACTAAGCTTATGAACAATTTTACCAAAGTATTTGTCCACTTTATTGGAGAGAGAAGTGAACTTTTTACTAAAGGAACGTTTAAGCTTCTTTTAGTTTTTGAGAAGCTTCTTTGGTTCTTTAGAATCTCTTTGTTGGAAGGGTGAGATGGTTTATGAAAGCTTTCTAAATAAGTATCCATATTCTCCTCCTCTTCTTCTTGATTTCCTTCTTCTACATTCATTTCGTCACCTTCTTCCTCTTCTTATTGTTGTATTTCTCGCTTTTTTCCCATGCCAATCTTTCTTCTTTTACAATAAGATTTTCATATGTTTCAAAATAGGGAGGAATATGCACAAGGGAAATGTTGGCCTTGTCGAGTTGGTTCTCCTCCTAAATTAACATCAAAGTATATGAAAATACAAACCACGGTAAAGTATGTTCTCATGTCTAGAAATATTCTTCTGAACAAAGTAATCTGTGATGACTTATGCCCAACTGATATCGTAGTTTCCATAAATGGTGAAAAGAGCTTTAAAAACTTTTTCAGTAGGGTTATTGTAATTACCCGTCCTTGGAGTGATGTTTTATTGTAAAACGAGACTCATAAGTCTCAATTTTGTTCTAAGATTTTTATATTTAAAATCAAATTCATCACTTTCAAAAATATCATGAAAACTTCACGATTGTGTTCATCAATTTTAAAGGTGGAGAGGTCAATTTCACTAGATATGCAACCAAGTATGTGACCCAAAATTGCACAATTTAAAACATTTTGAGTGCCATTTACACTACTGCAAATTTGTCCCTCTTCTCCTTGAAAAAAATTTCCATTCAAATTTGCATAAAATGTTATAACCAAATCCAGATAACACACAAAATCATTTTGAGAAGAGTTGACTAAACCAAGAATTTTATTTTGAAAGCAAAGATCTTGATGACCATAAGAGGAAAAATCATCAAACTTTGCAAATATTTTAGGAAAATCTTTTCTGGAAGTAGCATACTCCATATAAGTATCAATGGCTTCTTTGTCAGTGAAAAGAAAGCCTTTGGTTCTCCTTGACAGCCTTATGGTTTTAGGAGTTTGACTTGAGGAGGCCATTTTTGAGTTTTTGAAGAGATAAGAGAATGAAAAGATATTTGAATTTGGAAATAAAATGAGTGAATGAGTGTATAGAGATAGGATGAATTAAAAGAGATTGAAATGACATGTTCTCTGATAAAAAAAGATGCCTTTTTAGAACATGGGAATAAATTCAAAAGAGAGAGAAATTCAAATTTTGAATTTGAAATGAAATTTCAAAATTTTGGCATGTATGTCGACATATAGGATGTGGGTATGTCGACAAACTGGCCGTAAAATCCAAAATTAAAACAAATATAAAATATTTCTATATTTATTTATGTACTTATATGCATCCAACATTATTATTAATATATATTTTATTCCTAAAAAACATGAACTAAAAATTCAATGTAAAACGCACAACTTTTTGCTATGTTCCTTTGATTTGTTCTGGCTAATCTACTATTGCCATGAAATATATATTTGCATCCTTAGTATTTGGATCATTGTCACTAGAAGTAGTATCTGAATCATCTAATTTTGCTATATAAGTCTTATTTCTTTTTCAAGATGAAATAAAAACTGGTGAGATCTTTGATTTAGTCTGAAGCGGACAGTCTTTTTTGCAGATGACCAGATTCATCACAGTTGAAACATTTAATTGCAATTTCAATTTCAATTCTAGGAGTCTTGTTTCAGGTCTTCGAAAGTTGTTCATATTTCAATACTTTAGGAACTTTGTGAAATTTCTGGTCATGAAAGTAATTTCTTCATCATTGACATCGTCTGAATCCTAATCGTCAGTTATTACATTAAAAGCGATGGATTTCTTTTCTGTTGCCTTGCTTTCTCTTCTCCCTGTAACTGTGCTTTATAAGACATTAAATTTCCTATTAACTCTTTAGTTTTTAGAGTACTAATGTCATTAGTCTCTTCAATTTCTAGTGTCTTTTGATCCCACTCTAAAGAGAGTGAATTGAGGATTTTTCTAACTTGGTCCTCTTCAAATTTTTTTTTACCTAATGCTACTAAAGAATACACTATATCTTGAAATCTACAATATATATCAAAAATAGACTCATTTAGATTCATTTTAAACAAATGAAACTGATTAGTTAACATGGAAATTTTGGTCTGTTTAACTTTACTAGTGCTCTCATGTGTAAATTGTAGTGTTCTCCAAATCTCGTATGCAGACTTACAAATAGGGACTCTATCAAATTCATTTTTACCTAGTAAGCAAAATTAAATACTCATGGCTTTCGAATTATTCTGTGCAAGTGCCTCTTGGTCAGCAATTCATCATGCAAAGCTAGTCCGGGTTCTATGTACTCATTTTGTGTAATATTCCAAATATCTAAACCACTAGACTGTAAATAATTTTTCATCTTACATGACCAATAAGTTTAAGTGTTCTAGTAGTAGATTATCCTTCGACAAAAGTGTCAACAAGTGTATTAACAAGGTTGTTAACCATTTAAACTTTTTTTAAATCAAATTTTGAGTTTTTGAAAACCTAGAGCTCTAATACCATATGTGGTTGCAAATTATGAATCTTAAGGCTAATTAAACACTAGAGGGGGGTGAATAATGTTTTTTGCTTTATGTATATCTTTTTAAATTTCTTTCAAGATTAATATTAAATTGCAGATTATCAACATAGAAATAGATCAACAATCAATCACAGATGCAATCAAAAATAAAAACAAAAACAATAAAGTAAAGTAGAGAGTCAGATAGATGACAACCGGGATTTTATTCGGGTTCAGATTACTCCTACATCCAAACCCATACAATTGTTTGTATGGATTTCTTTTCAAATACCAATCTTTAACTAGGAAGAAGGCAAACCCAAATACAATTTTGATTTCGAGGCTATGAGACGCACCCACTTGAATTTCCGATCTCAGAGTAAACTCGCTTGATTTAAATGGGCTACAAGCACACCCACTAGATTTTCGTGCAACTAAGCATACCTATTTGATTTGACCGAGCTACAAGCACACCCAAGTAAATGCAAATAGAGTTGATAGTTTTTCAAAGACAATTTCTTGAACTTTGGATACAATGGATCCTATAGCCTCTTGGATAGTTGTAACGACCCGATATTTTCAACCATTCGCATCCATTATAAGTGTATAGGTAGACACTCATGCCGGAGTTGAATTGCTCAAAATACTGCGTTGTAATTAAAATTTGGCAAATCTCAGAATATATAGTAAATAAATATAATCACAGATCACAGACACAGAGTAAAATAATGCAGCGGAAGTAAAAGAAATAGTAGTTCATGAAGCTACTATCTAAATATGTCAGAGTTACATAAGATACAACAGAAGAAATAGAGAACAATAAAAGTCTTAATAAAATAACCAAGTACAAGCTGAGTAGGACAACAGAACTGAAATAGATAAGACAAGACAAGCAGATAATCTCCAGCGATTCAAATCTCCAAGCGAGTGGAAATCCAAATCTGTGAATAACTCAGGCTGACCCGAGCGTAAAGCAAAACACAAAACACTCGAGTCAGGACAATATATACTTATATAATGTAAACCAACTCAAGCGAACTATAATAAGGGTACAAGTAACTTAGAAGATGCTAAGGACCGCCCATCCTCTAAGGATCCGTTAAAATATCTACTATGTAGTAATATTCGCTATTATAATAGTGTCTAAATAAGTAAAGTATAATCATATAGAAAATAGCGTTAAGGGGATGGAGAACCTTAACGCGGTCGGATCTTAAAATCATAATCGTAGTAAAGCTCGATATGGTAGGTGACACGACACAACTAGGCAATGCCAGGGTAGATATACCAATTACGCACACGGACTGATGGATACGCATAGCAGCCACTACCGTTCCACCTCGAACAACACTCCCAAATCGGAGGATGGCCATCTAATCAATCACAAGTAAGAGTATAATATCGAAGAAATGTGTCCGAGAAGAGGTGCTACCTCACTGGTCCGAGATCACTCCTGTTTTAGCCACCTTATGCCAACTCACGGGAGTTGGGTCCACGTAACATACCTTAAGAACGTCGCCACCATCCTACTTCATTCTGGAATCTCCACCACGTACACAGTTGCCAAAGTGGTTTTCGGTAAGACAGAGAGTATGTCCATATCCGATCCCGGTCTCTTTAACAACCCAACGTTATTATAACCCGTGGTTATAAGTTTAAAAACAGTTTATACTTCAAAATAGAATATCATTTCAAATCCAAATCTTTATCAAAATAAAGATTAAATCAATTCCAAACCATTTCCATATTTTTAAAATATCATATCATTTCAAAACTTCATTTCAAATCATTTTAATATTCCAAATATCATTTGAGTTTAAATCTAAATATTCAACTTTAAATACCTTTTAAATTTAAAGGTATACTTCATTTATTATCATTTCAAGTCACCTTTTAAATAGTTTATATTCCAATCAAATAATCTATTTAAACCTTTTAAAAGTGTAATTATTATATTTTCAAATCAAGTATTCAATTTCCAAAGTTTCAAACCATTCTGAGTTCGTTTACTAAGTCAAAAACCCTAATCATTAAAATTTCAGCATTTCACAGCATTTAAAAACAACTGCTATAGGTTATATTTGAAACATTTTTAATTCAGCAAAGACAGCACTTAAAACTGCTGTTAAAACTCAGTTTTAGTTGAATTATAGTTCAAAACAGAAAAGACAGCATATCAGAAGTGCGGCGGTAGTTCAGATTTCAAAACAAGGGTTAAATTTGGTTTCAGCAAAGACTGCAGACCATTATAGCATTTCCAGAGAATGCTATAATAGACATGAGTTCAATATTAGCCTATAAGTTCAATTACAGCAACTACAGCATTTCAGAAATGCTGTAATAGCTCTCTTTTTACACAATTTTAGTTCAAAACAGAATCTATAGCATTTCTGAATGCTATTAAAAGTAAATTTCAGGTGTTAGTGTATTTCCAGCAATTAAATAACTTTAATTTAAAACACATAAACATTTTAAAAATCATATTTTAACATTTAAAATGTTCATTTACATATCATTTAACATATATCTTTTTCACAATAAATTTCTTATAATTAAATCCAATTTTCAACAATTTACTTAATAAGTTTAAGTGTAAAAGTTCCAATTCTTCACATTTCAACAAATAGACTTAACACTTCAAATTTAAATTACCATTTCACAATTTAACAAAATTTCCAATTTTATTTAGTTAACTTAAACCTTTAATTAAAACCAAATTTCACATTTCCTAGTCAAGTTATATTTTAAAAGATCACTTTTAAACATTCATTTATTTAACCACTTAAATTCATAGAAAAATCAATAATACTTTAATAAATCACTTAAATTCAAATTTAATCAAATTATCATTTTTACCATTTCCAAATAAAATTTAATATCCATTTATTTATATAGCTTAAATATCATTTTTAACCAAAATTCCAAATTTCCAACTTAAGTTATATTTCAAAAATCCAGTTAAACCATTCATTAATTACATTTTTAACACATAGAAAAAAAATCATAATTTCTTTATTTTAAAACATTTCAAAATCTATTTAAATCAAATTTCATAAATTTATAATTTTTAAAATACTTAAAAATATCCAAAACACTTTATAAAATAACCACGGGCCTGTATATAATTTTCTAACCTAGGTCAAGTGATACGGATATGTATCATTTCAATCCGCAGTTAAAAAAAATCCGGGTTCTATCATTTCAAACCCGCAATCCCAAGTTAAAATGAATTAAATAAAAATCGTTCAGGCCTATCATTTCAGCCCATAACAATTTTTCCCTATTCTAAAGTCCGTTCGGGTATGTATCATTTCAACCCATAGTGATTCTAGTCTATAGGGAACTTGCAATGGTGATAACTGATATAAATAACAGAATAACATTAAATAACAGTAACATATGATATAACAGGTGTATAAACATCATATGATCATAATATAGTCAAGTATAACATGATAATATATTTCTATAGATTCATAGGGTGTCAATTTACTAGTTATATAGGTACATATTGTCTGGTGAGAATAACTCACCTGTTTGTGCTGGAGATATCAAAACCAATGACACAATGGAAACAAAAGCACGATGACAAGACTACGGACTTGAGTGGAGAGCGAATCCAAGCTACAACTCTTGTGCACAACCCAAAACAACCAATCAAAACAACAAAATTCAATACGACTTTAAAATGAAATAACTTTGAAATGAAAAGAGATTTGAATGTCAAATCTTTTGCCTTGTTTCTACAATGCTTTGCATGGCCTAGGGGTTTATTTAGGTCAGGTTTGACATGACTTTGGCTCAGGTTTGATCATAGGAATGCATGGCATAAAGGCTAGAACATGTGGAGGAAGTTATAACACAAGAATATCAAGAGACTAGGCAACATAGTGGAGTTTGGTTCAACTATTGGCTCGGTCTATGGGTCAAATGGCTCGGCCATCATCTGGTACAGGTCTGGACAGAGGTTTGGGTGATGAGTAGCAGCAACCAAAGGTCATGTAGCAAGTGGTGGTGGTGGCTAAGGGGGTGGCCAAAGCAAGATATGGAGGGTAGGTGATGCAGGCCAAGCTATAAGTCTCCAAGGCATAAGTCGTGACCGACTTAACTGGGGAGATAGCATAAGTCGTAAACGAGATAAGGGGGTAGACTTGAGTCGTCCATGACTCAAAGAAGCACCACGAGTTAACAGAACTGAAGATATAAATCATGACCGACTTAACAAGAGTAAAGGCATAGGTCGTGACCGACTTAGCATGATGGAGGACATAAGTCGTGACCGACTTAACTGGGGCGAGGAGGAAAGGCAACCACGATTTATTGAAGCGGAAGACATAAGCATAAGTCGTGACCGACTTAACATGATGGAAGATTTAATTCGTGACCGACTTAACAGAATTCGTGACCGACCTAACAGAGTGGAAGACCTAACTCGTGAAGAGGTGCGGGTTATCAAAGATCTTAAGTCGTCAGGAGAACCTACCGAGTTACTCAGTGAGAAGGCAAAGCAAACTGATGCAGTGATAGATCGTAAACGACTTACCGAGTCAAGTGATAAGTCGGTATCGAGTTACGACTTAGTTAAGTCGTACCATCTTATGTCGCTGAAGCCTAGAACCGAGGATCCTTATGCCGCATTAATCTGAACCGTTGAAGTCTTAAGTCGCTACTATTGATAAGTCGCCAGGTGTGAGTCGTGTACATAAGTGTTAAGTCGTCACCAACTTATACTAAGTCGTGAGTCTTTTATAAGTCGTGAATCGTCTGTTTTGAGTCGTGGGTTGTTAAGGCGGAAACGACTTAGGTGATGTGTTCTGTTTGTATTGCTTGAATAGTTATGTCGTTGTTTTTATGTTGAGTCGTTTGTACTTAAGCCGTAGGTCGCAGAGTTGTCTTTCTGTGTTGTAACTCGTAAGTCGTGTGCGTGGCTAAGTCGGAAGGTGTGATGAGTCGTAAGTCGGAAAGGTGATGAGTCAGAGCCGACTTAAGAGTTGTACAGAATTTTGTCTTGTTTTGTAACTTCTATAAATAGGCCGGTGGTGCCATTTGTAATAGTTTAGTTGATTTGAAATAAAACTCTTGTTTTGTTAGCTTTGTGCTTCCGCCAAATTGGTAGTCGAGTGTAATCTCCTATCTCCTCTTTCGGTTAATCGAGTGCGCTCGATTCAACGATTGCAGAAGTCGATTCGCGGAATCAAGTGCGCTTGATCAACGCTCGAAGAATTGAAGATCTCCTCACGGTATCGTGCGCGATCAACGTGTCAGGGATAGCTAGAATTCGGTATCTTCGGATCAACGAATTTGGGCATTTCAATATACATCAACTCATCGATTGCTACTTTCATTGATCTACATTGTTTTGATTAATCCGCTGCTTCAGTTTTGGTAGCAGAGCTTGTTCTAGCCAATCATAGCTAGATCGAGACTTGGAGCCTAATCATTTTGGAGTTTGAAGAAATCAAGTTGAACCGAGCATCTCCAATCAAGTTGGCCGAGTTAGTAGAGCTTGTTCAAAGTTGTTTCGATCGAATTTGTGTTGGAGGCCGAGAAGTTGTGTTCATCGTGTTCATCACGAAGTAGCAACAAAGTGGGAGTTTTCGATCCATTTCATTTTGGATCAAAGTCCGAAAGGTGTTTGAATTTTGAAGTGTTGAAGAGTTTTGTGAAGTTTTCAAGAATGCCGACAAGAAGAGCTAATCGTCACCAAAACGTAGAAGCTTTGTATCAAAGAGAAGAAGCTGATGAGATGGAGCAAAGAATCAATGAAAACTTTAGTGAAAAGCTTAACGAAGGAATTGGTCGGTTAGAGAAGATGATGTTAGAAATGAATCAAAATCGGAGAAGGGTTTCACCTGAATCTAACCATGGGGGAAGTAGAGTCTCACCACAATCCAATCGAGAAAGAAGTATTGACAATGATCAAAGGCGTGGGAGGAACGTGGATCATTGTGAACGGAGGAATGTAGATAGAAGGGACGATGGTGGTAGACGTGATGGTAGTAGAGATGTGGGTGGACGAGATAGACAACGATATACATATGATATTGAAGAGGAGTGTGATGGTGGTAGTGTTCGAGGACAAGGACGAGGACAAGGAAGAAATCACTCTGAGTATGATCACAAGTGGGAGTCGGGGATGAAGACTGAAATTCCTGAATTCAAAGGTGGTATGCAAGCGGAGGAGTTTTTGGATTGGGTGGCTAATGTTGAAGAAATTTTTGATTTCAAAGAAGTTCCCGAACATCGTAGAGTAAAGTTGGTTGCTACAAGGTTGAGGGGTAGAGCTTTGGCATGGTGGCAGCAAACCAAACTTACACGTGAACGGATGGGGAAGTCAAAGGTTGAATCTTGGGAGAAGATGAAGAAATTAATGAAAGCAACGTTCTTACCTTACAATTATCAATCTTTGATGTATCAACGTTTGCAGAATTTGAGGCAGGGCACAAAGGCTGTTAATGATTACGCGGATGAATTTTATCAACTTATTGCAAGGAATGATATTATGGAAACGGAAGAGCAGTTGACATCTAGATTCATTGGGGGATTGCGAATGCAGATTCAGGATATGGTTAACATGTTTGATCCCAGATCTGTAGCGGAAGCACATCAGAAAGTGTTGGCTTGGGAGAAACAGGGACGACGAGGAGGTGGTGTGTTTACAAATTCCAATAATCAAGTGAAGGGTGTTAGTGGAAGTTCTAATGTTTCAAAAGTTGTTGCAAAACCAGTTGTGAAAGAAGTTGGGAAGGCGAAAGTCAATAATGGTTTCAAGTGTTATAATTGCCAAGAAATGGGCCACAAAAGTAGCGAATGTCCAAAGCCAAAGAAGAGAGCTATGATAGCGGAGGTTGAGGAAGAAGATGAAGAAGCTGAATGTTCCAATTCACCACCTGATGAGGAGGAAGAAGAAGTGTCGGGAGACGAAGGTTACAATCTAATGATGAAGAGGTCCTGTTTAACACCAAAGCAAGAGGAGGATTGTAGTTGGTTAAGGAGCAATATTTTTCAGTCAACATGTACCATTCTGGGGAAAGTTTGCAAATTTGTTATTGATGCTGGAAGCTGTGATAATATAATTTCTTCAGAAGCTGTGAGGAAGTTGGCGTTGAAGACTGAGAAACATCCGAAACCGTACAAGCTAGCTTGGTTAAGGAAAGGCGGGGAGGTGAAGGTTGGACGAAGGGCTTGTGTGAAGTTTTCAATTGGAAAGAAATACAAAGATGAAATCTGGTGCGATGTGGTAGATATGGATGTCTGTCATTTGTTGCTGGGGAGACCGTGGCAGTATGATAGGGCAGTGTAGCATGATGGGCGTACCAACAGTTACAGTTTCATGTTTGAAGGCACAAAGATTACTCTAGTTCCAAAGAAGCGACAACAGGAGGAAAACAAGTTGGAGGAGATTGAAGAGCTTAAAACTTTGTTATCTTTGAAGGAGTTTGTGAAGGAAGTAGAGGAGGAGCCTGAAGTGTTTTTGTTGATTGGGCGAGAGAGCAGTGAAGAGGTTGAAATTCCGGAAGAAGCAAAGCTAGTTTTGAAAGAATTTAACGATGTATTTCCAGAGGAGTTACCAATGGAGTTGCCACCGTTGAGGGATATACAACATCAGATAGATCTTGTTCCAGGTGCTGTGTTGCCACACAGACCACATTATCGAATGAGTCCAAAAGAACATGAAGAATTGAGGAGGCAAGTGGAAGAATTGCTTGAACAGGGGCGTGTGCAGGAGAGTTTAAGTCCTTGTGCTGTACCAGCTTTATTGGTACCCAAAAAGGATGGAACGTGGAGGATGTGCACAGATAGTAGAGCATTGAATAAGATCACAGTCAAATATAGATTTCTGATGCCGAGGCTTGATGATCTATTGGATCAAATCAGTGGGTCCGTAATCTTTTCTAAGATTGACTTGAAGGGCGGTTATCATCAGATTCGCATTAGACCGGGGGATGAATGGAAGACATCATTCAAGACGAGGGAAGGATTGTATGAATGGCTGGTAATGCCGTTTGGTCTATCGAATGCACCGAGTACATTCATGAGGGTGATGAACCAAATTTTCAGACCGTACATTGGGAAATTTGTGGTGGTTTACTTTGATGATATTCTGATCTACAGTGCTAGTAAAGAAGAGCATGTTCAGCATTTGAAGAAAGTGTTAATTATTCTTCGTGAAGAACAATTCTATGCTGCTACAAAGAAATGTGTTTTCATGGCAAGGAGTGTTCTATTTCTGGGGTATGTTTTGTCGAAAGAAGGAATACAGGTTGACCAAAGTAAAGTTGAAGCTATCAGAGATTGGCCGCAACCCAAGACGATAACGGAAGTTCGTAGTTTTCACGGGTTGGCTTCATTTTATCGAAGGTTTATTCCACACTTTAGTAGTGTGATGGCACCTGTGACTGATTGTATGAAGGGTAAACAATTTGCATGGACGGAGGAAGCCAGGGTTGCTTTTGATCGAATCAAAGAACTCTTGACGACTGCACCAATTCTAATATTACCAGATTTTCACCTAGTGTTTGAACTACATACTGATGCATCCAAGGTTGGGATTGGAGGAGTATTAAGTCAGAGGGGACGTCCGATTGCATACTTTAGCGAGAAGTTATCAGGTGCAAAGATGAGATACAGTACATATGATGTGGAATTCTATGCTGTTGTGCAATCTATTAAACACTGGAGACACTATCTATTTCAGAAGGAGTTTGTTCTTTACACTGATCATGAGGCATTAAAGCATTTACAAGGGCAAGATAAGATTTCAGCGAGACATGCATCATGGATTGCATATCTACAACAGTTTACTTTTGTTGTTAAATACAAGTCAGGGGTGACGAATCGAGTAGCTGATGCTTTGAGTAGGAGGAGTCATTTGTTGACTACACTGAAAGTTGAGGTGACAGGGTTTGATGTGTTGCCAGAATTATTTGTCGATGATCCTTACTTTGCGAAGTGTATTGATAAAGTCAAGGAGGGAAAGACGGATGAGTTTATGATGGTAGACGGTTTTCTATTCAAAGGAAATCGATTGTGCATACCTGATTGTAGTTTGAGAATGAAGATTGTAAAGGAGTTACACGAGGAAGGCCATGTGGGTAGAGACCGTACTTTACAATTGATTTCGCAGTCTTACTTTTGGCCATTGATGAGGAAAGAGGTGGAGAGGTTTGTGGAGCGATGTCATATCTGTCAGGTTTCGAAAAGAACTACGACTAATGCTGGTTTATATATGCCGTTACCTGTACCAACTAAACCATGGGTTGATGTGAGTATGGACTTTGTGTTGGGGTTGCCGAGGACACAGCGTGGTAACGATTCCATTTATGTGGTGGTTGATCGATTTTCGAAAATGGCACATTTTATTGCTTATAAGAAGATGGCGGATGCTGTTCATGTTGCTCAATTGTTTTTCAAAGAGATATATCGACTTCACGGATTGCCATAATCGATTGTGTCGGATAGGGATACTAGATTTCTAAGTCATTTTGGCTAAGTTTGTGGAAGATGGTGGGAACGAAGTTGAATTTTAGCAGCGCTTATCATCCGCAAACGGATGGACAGACCGAGGTCGTGAACAGATCGTTGGGAAATTTGTTGAGGTGTCTTGTGCAAGACAATTTGAAGAGTTGGGATGTGAAGTTATGCCAGGCAGAGTTTGCCCATAATCATGCTGTAAATCGTAGTACGGGGTTCAGTCCATTTCAGATTGTTTATTCTAGTATGCCAAAAGGACCGTTGGATTTAACGGTAATACCACACTCGAAGGGGACAGTTAAGAAAGCTGCTGATTTTGTTGAAGGACTGACGGAATGTCATCAAATCGTTCAGGAACGATTGAAGAAAGCAAATGAGAAGTACAAACAATCTGCAGATTTGAAACGAAGAAACGTTGAATTTAACGAAGGTGATTTGGTCTATGCAGTATTAACAAAGGATCGTTTTCCAGTAGGTGCTTATAACAAGTTGAAAGCCAGAAAAATTGGTCCTATAGAAGTCGTGAAACGAATTAATGAAAATGCTTATAAGTTGAAGCTGCCGGAGGATGTATACACGTCAGATGTATTCAATGTTAAGCATCTCGTACCTTATCATGGGGATGAGTGTGTCGTGGAGGAGGAAAGTGCAAATTCGAGGATGAATTCCTTTCAACCAGGGGAGGATGATGCAGGCCAAGCTATAAGTCTCCAAGGCATAAGTCATGACCGACTTAACTGGGGAGATATCATAAGTCGTACACGAGATAAGGGGGTAGACTTGAGTCGTCCAAGACTCAAAGAAGCACCACGAGTTAACAGAACTGAAGATATAAATCATGACCGACTTAACATGAGTAAAGGCATAGGTCGTGACCGACTTAGCATGATGGAGGACATAAGTTGTGACCGACTTAACTGGGGCGAGGAGGAAAGGCAACCACGATTTATTGAAGCGGAAGACATAAGCATAAGTCGTGATCGACTTAACATGATGGAAGATTTAATTCGTGACCGACTTAACAGAAGTCGTGACCGACCTAACAGAGTGGAAGACCTAACTCGTGAAGAGGTGCGGGTTATCAAAGATCTTAAGTCGTCAGGACAACCTACCGAGTTACTCAGTGAGAAGGCAAAGCAAACTGATGCAGTGATAGATCGTAAACGACTTACCGAGTCAAGTGATAAGTCGGTATCGAGTTACGACTTAGTTAAGTCGTACCATCTTATGTCGCTGAAGCCTAGAACCGAGGATCCTTATGCCGCATTAATCTGAACCGTTGAAGTCTTAAGTCGCTACTATTGATAAGTCACCAGGTGTGAGTCATGTACATAAGTGTTAAGTCGTCACCAACTTATACTAAGTCGTGAGTCTTTTATAAGTCGTGAATCGTCTGTTTTGAGTCGTGGGTTGTTAAGGCAGAAACGACTTAGGTGATGTGTTCTGTTTGTATTGCTTGAATAGTTATGTCGTTGTTTTTATGTTGAGTCGTTTGTACTTAAGCCGTAGGTCGTAGAGTTGTCTTTCTGTGTTGTAACTCGTAAGTCGTGTGCGTGGCTAAGTCGGAAGGTGTGATGAGTCGTAAGTCGGAAAGGTGATGAGTCGGAGCCGACTTAAGAGTTGTACAGAATTTTGTCTTGTTTTGTAACTTCTATAAATAGGCCGGTGGTGCCATTTGTAATAGTTTAGTTGATTTGAAATAAAACTCTTGTTTTGTTAGCTTTGTGCTTCCGCCAAATTGGTAGTCGAGTGTAATCTCCTATCTCCTCTTTCGGTTAATCGAGTGCGCTCGATTCAACGATTGCAGAAGCCGATTCGCGGAATCAAGTGCGCTTGATCAACGCTCGAAGAATTGAAGATCTCTTCTCACGGTATCGTGCGCGATCAACGTGTCAGGGATAGCTAGAATTCGGTATCTTCGGATCAACGAATTTGGGCATTTCAGTATACATCAACTCATCGATTGCTACTTTCATCGACCTACATTGTTTTGATTAATCCGCTGCGTCAGTAGGTGATGATATGTGTGTTCTAGGCAATGTTTTGTGGAGTTTTGTGGTGATGGCTTCAAGTGGAAGGTCATGGCCTGTCTTGGTCAGAGGGAAGGGAGTGTTTTCTGTAGTATATGGAGGAGGTGATGATGGGGATGAAGGTGGTAGAGGCTAGGCCAAGCAAACATGTGAAGAGATCAAGTCAAAATTGCATAGAAAAGTAAGAAAAAAAGTAGAAAGAAAAGAGGGAGATTACCAAAATTTTTTGCAAGATGGAGGCCATGATTTTTTTTAGGGTTTTGGAGCTTTGAAAATTCGTGAATAAGATGAGGAAGTCAGCTGAAAATGAATGAGAAAAAGAACGGCAAAAAATAAAATAAAAGATGCATTGATTGAAAAGAAACGGTAGAATTCAAAAGGGCTAAGCACACAAAAGGTATCAAACTCTTCATATATCTTTAATTCCCTTTTTATAACTTTATATTTCTGGAAAAAATAATAATCCCAGATAAAATTTCGAAATTTTATCAAAATATAATAATTTATATAAATATTTATCAATTATATAAAGTTAAATTAAGAAAAATAGTTAAAACAGTGAACTAGACTAGAAAATTTGAAATTGAATAGAATAAATTTTAGATAAATTCATATGAGCTTGTAATATATTTCTAAACATAAATAATAACATAAAATAAAAATATATTCACAAAATAAATATTTAAAATTTAATTTACATATAATTTTTAATGAAGAAAATAGCAGAAAATAGGGAAATAGCCATTAAAAATAGGAAATCATCATAGTAAATTTTGGAAAAATTCTATTATTATTTTTGAAAATATTTAGAGATGAAAATATACATAAATTAACATATTGACACATATTAAAATAAAATATAACAAAGAAAAAGTAATTTATACAATTTAAAATAGACAAAATTGCAAAATAAACAATTTATACTCAAAATTGAAATGTACATAACTTTTACATTTTAACTCCATTTTCAACGAAACGAAAGGTAGTGTTCAAGTTATTAAATCTATTTTCATAACAAAAGATAAAATTTATAATTTCAAATTATTTAAAATTTAAACTTAAAAGTCAAAGTTTGACTATTGACCAAAATTCACATTTTCAGGAAATATTAAATTTAGTCATATTTGGAATTCTAATCCACATCAAAGTCAAAGTTTATATTTAAAATAACAAAATTTATTCTTTTTCATAAATAAAGCTTTTGAATCTGGAAAAAATCAATTTAAAATAATTTTAAAATACAGGGTTGTTACAATAGTACTTTGATCTTTGAATTGAGAGAGAGAGATGTTTCCAAAACAGTAAGAAAGTAGTGTTGAATCAATACAATGGAGTATGAATTGATTCTATGTTATTTTAAAGAGAATATAGTATATTTTTCAATGGAATTTTCAAGAGAGTGAGAGGAAGAAAGAAATTAAGTAATTAGTTATTAAAAAATTCGTTTCACTTCCCTTTATATAGTAAATGAATAGTTATGTCCGATCGTGAAGAGTTGCGATGAATAGACAGTTCCTTTCAAAATTTGAAAATCCATTTGGTGGCATGTATGCCGACATACCATATTCCTATATGTCAACATATACTAGTGTATTTTGAAAACTTATTTGTTTAAAAATGTTTTGAAAGTCCTATACTTTGTAAAATAATTTGAACATAGTTTATAAATGTTTTGAATTTTGAACAACTTTTAAAATATTTTGAAATATATTTCGGTTAAAAAAATAAAAAGATCCTAAAATTGGATATAGAGTTCAAATATTGCTACAAAGGACTTTAACAATATATGCTATGACGCTATACACTAAATTATAGTCTTGAGATCTTTTTATCATAGTCTTTGAACTCATGAGTCTTCATCTCTATCTCTTGAATCATTATATTGTACAGTCTTCGATTCAACTCCTATGTAATATTCTGCACTATATAATATATAACTTGGCAAAACATTAGTATCTATATTTTATATGATTTTATATGGTTGTTATCATCAAAATCAATAACTAAGATATTAACAGCTTGCTATATTCCAACTATATTGATCTTCTCAAAGACACATTTATGGCCAATAGATCATATCCCTTTGGATACAACTATTCAAATCCTATTTTGATAATATACTTGGAATCATTTCAGGATTTGTGCATTGTTCCATAAAGTAAAGTTAATACCCTTCATGGCTTATTGACAACTGAGGAAATTGTTTTCTCGATATCGATAAGAAATCTATGGTTTCTCTTTAATGTGTATGGGTTCTTATTAGACATTCTAATGTGTTACTTCTAGTTAGGTTTAGTTAATTTCATTTCATCTTTTCTTCTTCAAGGAGTTGGTGTTTCTTGAAAAAATAATTGTTCTCGCTTCAATGGAATAAATGTTCATAAATATTTTATTAACCGACTTTATATTTATCAAAACTAATTTTAGTTTTGTATTTATGAAATTTATATATTCATAACATAAATTGGTCAATCAATATTGATTGGTCCCAAACCACTTTAAGTTGATCTACACAAGATCCTTCACGAGCAAATATTACGTATAGCCTCTCAACTCATACAACCTATCAACTCCTTGAATTAGGATATGTAGGGGTATATTATCGACTGTCATCTTGTATGGTCTCGTAGACTATGTTTTGGATTAATTAAATCTAACCTATGTACTTACACTTAAATACAAGAACTTACGAAAAGAAGTTAACTCAACTTCACTCATCATCAATCGCTCTTTTTTCCAATAAAGTACGATTATTCATTATTGGTACATCATTACATATCATAAGAAGGAGTGAATTTTGGGACTGAATCTTAATCATTTTTAGGTACATTTGGAACTCTTTCCCAATACACTCACTATTTTAATCAAATCGAATTCTTCCATTTCTTTTGGATGTTATATTTTCTACTTCTGTTTTATTTTTATCGAACTTTCATAAATATAACACTTGTGTATCACATACACATGTTCTATTTCTATGATAATTCATCTGTGAATTTAATGAAGTAAGTGGATATGTTTATGGTACCATTAGACTTTGAACTGCATATATGTAACACCCCATATTTTGAAGGGTCCATAATATGAGAAATCAATTTAAATTAAGTTAAATTAAATTAATAATATAGAGACATTATTAATTAAATTGTTAAAGTGATTTGATTGCAAGAATTGCCTAAGGGAAATTTAATTAATTAAGTGTGAGACATATTAAAAAGTTAATTAGATGGTCCAAGGGTAATTAAAGTAATTTTTGGTTGGCCTTGATAAATGAAAAAAACAAATTAAATTTTCTAAGGAAGGATTCGGTTAAGGAGAATGAGTTAGTAAGGCCTGAAACCACTAGCTCACTTACCTTAGTCTCATCCTCTCATTCCATCCCCTCATTCTTTATTTTCATTTCATTTCTTTCACAAAACAAAGCTCTAAATAATACAATCATGACCGGCCACTAATTCAAGAGAAAATAAGAGGAATCCAAGTTTAAAAAAATTCAAGTTTCCAACTTTAAAGAGAGGAGGATTAAACCAAGTTTTCAAGGATTAAAGGTGAGTAAAATCTTTCTGTAAAACCCTCCCTAACATGTTTTAATTCGGTATTTGCTGTTAATGAATGCTTGAATGATGTTTAAAATGTTTGAATGATTAAATTTAATTTCTAATTATGATGTAGAATTTAATTAAGGTGAGTTGATGTGCACGTAAATGTGCATATTTTTACCACCATATTTAATCTATTTAAATTAAATAAATGATCATATCGGGTATTTTAACTTGTTTAAACCAAAATTCAAATTATTTCAAATTGTCACATATTCATCTTCATCTAAGGGCAAAATGGTCATTTTTGTGCATATATTAATTTGAGAAAAATTAATTGGAAATTTATATATATTTTTGTAGGAATTTGATCTCAAATAGGAGTGGTTTCATGAAGACACATGCATGCACAAGAGTGAAGAGAACAAATGAAGATGGAAATAATTCAAAGTGAAGATAATGGAGGACCCCACCTACCCACCTACCTTAATGTACAAATTAGAGGCTAATGCACATGCTTATGGAATTAATGGCTTCATGTACACTTAAATGAGGATTATTTGAAGCTAATGATTACTTGGCCTCCACACTTCCTAAGAGGGTATTTTGGGCATTCCCCAAAAATATGAATTAGGGTTTAACACATGTATAAAATCCCCTTATGTTTCATGTAACTCTCTCCTCCCTTAGTCTCTCTTTAGTTTAGTTTAGGCTCAAAAATAAATCAAGTTCTCTTCTTTCTTTTCATGGCTACTTAGCCATTTCTACTTCATGTAACTTTTCTTTTTTTATGCAATGTAATTATTGTTTCCTTTTAATTACATTTTCATTTCCTTTCATGCTAGTAGTGTAGATTTTCTTTTATGCAATTAGAATAGTTTTCTTTCATTTAGCTTTCATTTTGCTTTCTTTTTGTTTTCATGTTGCAAGCTACATTTGTTAATCAAATGACAAATATGTGAGGCTAAACCCCTTCAATTTAAGGGTAATGAAGCTCTCTAATTATGTAGCTTCAACTATTTGTTAATTCATGCTCTCTTTTTGTGCTTAATGAAGAATGATTGAAGTGGTTTAATTGTTGTTTTTGCCTTGAATTTGATAGCCTATATTGTTGACACCAAGTAGGCTATGCTTAAACAATCACTAACACTAATTTCCTCTTCATCAAAATATGATTATGGCAAAAGAAAGTGATTTGAAATTAAAATTTGATGGTCTATATTTCTAATCAATAGTTAATAGGCCATACTTAAAATAGATTTCATTTTCATTATCAAGTTTCATGAAAGTTAGTAAGTGATTTAAGAGGTGTGTCAAAGTTTGATGGCTTATGTTGGCTAACTAATAGCACAAATATGCCATACTTATGATAGGCACATCAATTAAAGCACTAATGACCATAAAAAGAGAGATCATGATTTCATATGTGTTGAACTACATGATCTAGAGAGTGGATTTATTCTCTAAATTGTCATTTAACTCTTATATTTGCATTTCTTTTCTTTTAGTTAGTTAATTCTCTAATTCTCTAGCTTAACTTTCACTCGACTTTGGTTTAATTTGATTGAATAGATTTTTAAAATCATCAATTCCCTGCGGATCGACCCGTATTCGCCACGTACTACAAGTGTACGCCGTGCGCTTGCGGTTATATTTTTAATTTAAATTCGTTCGACGGTTTTCTATACCGATAGAATTTCCGTCAACGAACATGAGTTAGTTCATGTTTTAAGGTAAAAAATAGGTAAATCACTACCAAATGCCACGAAATTTTTTTACGATATGCTTGATGATGAAATAGAGATGAATTTTTAATTTTGTAATTTTGGAGTTAAAATGGATATTTTATGAATTTACTAAGTTGGCAATTATGGTTGATTTCGATTAATTAATTATTAAAAATAATAAATTAATTATTTCGACCTGAAATTTTCATATGAGGAAGAATATGATAAATGAGATTTTTGATGAATTTTTATGATTTTCCCACCAATTTTCCATTTGATATGAATTTTTTAGAGAGTGAAAGCACTAATTAATTAAGAGAAAAAATTAATTAATTAGTTAATTGAGGTGGTTAACAATTTTTGAAAAGAAGCTGAAATGATAAGAGAATTAGCCAATAAGAAGTTGACATCAAGTAGGTTTTGATAAAAAGAAGCTACTTAAGAAAGTAACAAATCGGTTATTAGTTTAAATTCAAGATGTCCATTGAGCCCTTATTGACCAAGTAAAATATAACACATGAAAGCCAAACCCCACACTAGGTCAAGATAAATTGTGATGAAGGCTTAAAAGCACACAAAATTTTTGAAGGAACAGGTCTCGTTGACATCCGAAAACAAAGAAAAAATTGTACACGAAGGCACATGGACACCTCACAAGGGTATTAACACATGAAAGCTGCCAAGAAGGGAAAAAATAGCATTGGCAAATCAAAGGAAAAATTATACACGAAGGTACAAGGACATCTCATGAGCAATCATATGCTTTTCCCTTTATGTTATTATTATTATTCTAGTTTCTAGTTGGCAGATATTCCTCCGAGTCTAACAAATTGGGGATGATATTCTGCTAATATCTGCACCGTTCAATTTTTATTTTTTATTTCATTAAATGTTAAAAAATATATAATGGAAGGTTGGATTTTCAAGTGGTCCACTGGGATGACAAAAATTTGGATTAGACGATCAGCTCTCTTTCTAGTTTATACAAGTCAAACCTGACAAAAGTTTCCAAAACAAATGAAATTATTATTCAAACATGATTTGGCTATATATTCGTTTGCATTGGATGCATGATTAACAAGGGATAAAATTCGGCTTTGAACTTTTAACCTATACCATGTACAACCTACTTCAACCAAATATACACAGAATGCTAGCATGATATAAACGAACAATGGGATGAAAACTCAGGAAGGCAATAAATATTTCTCATGAAGGCAGGGGAAAAACAACACACGAAAACAAGGGTAAAAATGGGCTAATGTCTCACGTTCTTGCAAAGGGGATGACTCACGAATGTAAGGAGGGAAAGGTAAACATAAAATGAAATGGAAGTGCTCTTTGTGCAGCCTCTCATCCACACAAAATCACTTGGCATATTGAGTAGTACACGATGCATCAAACTAAGCAACACACCATGGAATTTAAAAGAACAAACCACGAAAGCATGAATTTTTTTTATTACGAAGGCTTCAAATGGCTGCCACGAAAGCTCATTCATGTGAAAACAAATGGGAAATGGGACAGCTCACAAGGGTTGAAAGAAAAAAATGATAGCACATGATGGATTAGGATTTGAACCTGACTGCTAGTGATATATTTGTTGAATAAAACACGACCACTGTGGGATAGCCAACTGTAACACCCTAATTTTTGTTAACATTATCCAAGAAATTTAATTAAATATATTAAATAGAATAATGTGTATAGTGTGATAAAGAGAATGAGATTTTTAATTAATTTAGGTTATGCCTTAAGTAATCAATTAATGAGGTTGATTTGAACATAAAATAGAAAGAAAGTAATAAAAGGGGCATATTAGGAATATTTCCTTTATTCATTCCCTAAACCCTTCCTCTCTCATTCATTCTTCTTTCATTTTCAAAAACATCAAAACTAAACCTAAGAAAGGACGGCCATTATTTAGAGGAAAAGGGAGAAGAAAGCTAAGGAAATAAAGGGGAAAAGCTTAGGGAAACTAATCTACACCAAATCTCAATCTTGCTTACCAAATCTAAGGTGAATAATAATATCCATATCACTTATTTATGTTTATTTTGGATCTACACTTGATTTTTGAATTATTGTTTGATTGAATGATAGTTTGTTGGAATTTTTATGGAATTATTCCTAAGGGTTCTAAATGTAAAAACTTACTTTTTGACCTACGATTGACTTGAAATTCGAATATGTTATGCAAAACCATATTTTGGATATGGGTTTTTAATTTTATAATTCACCAAGTTCATATAAATATTGAATTTCCTAAGATGGAAAAAGTGTTTATTTAGGGTTTAATTATTAAAAATAATAAAATTAAAATTTTGGCCTAAAATTTTTGTATGTGAAAGGAAATGGAAATTCAAATTTTTGGTGATGTTTGAGGATTTTTTTTCCAAGTGTTCATATTTTTTATATGAATTTTGATGATATAAAAGCTTTTAATTAGTGTTATCCAACCTTTTGACTTGACAATATCTAGATGATTTGACAGATAAAACTTGAAAGCTATCAAGGTAGAAGACCAAGAGAGATAGCCATAAAGTCCAGAAAACAAAGTACCACTAAGATCATAAGACAAAGACAAGGCCAACCCAAAAGTTCCACTTCACGATTCCACTATCTGATGGATTAGTACCGACCCATCCTATGGATCGATACTAATGCACCCAAATCACTCCAATTTTTCCATACTACCTAGTCTTGATGCCAAAAGCCTAATACAAGTTCCTTAGATCGTTCGCACGTCATATGATATCAAATAGCTCAAGCACAAGGAACTAGCAACTTTACTCCTTCATCGATCCATCCTGTTGGTCAAGAAACAAGCTTATAGCCACATACATAAGTGGAGAAACATCAATCCATTGATATTTCGATTCATTTTTAGGTAGCTAGAGTGATCCATAACAAAGTTTTAAGGATCGGTATTGATCCATAGCCATGGATTGGTACCGATCGATCCATATTGCTGAGATGGCCACATTTTCACTTGAGCGACTACCTGAAGATTGTGGAGAAAGTGGGTATAAACGTGTTGGAGCTCTTCCTGGCGACTTACGGCTATAAATAGGGCTTGGGGACTTCATTTCAAGAACCTTTTGGTTTTAAAACAACTTGCATTTATTTCTTGTAATTGGCTACCGAGTAGTATCGAACGATAAGAATAACAGTTGTAAAACAAAGATATTATTAACAAAATGTCAAGTGGACGTAGGTAACGATTGGCCAAACCACTATAAACCTTGTGTGTTTTGTTTCTACTCATCTTCATTTACTTTTTCATTACTTTTATTCTCTACACAATCTACTGGGTGTTTCTGCCAATTTCAACGTAAACATTTTGATACTTTCACTGAGAGCTAATTCTCAGACTTGTTTGGATCCATCATCTACTATTGGATCGTCTAAATCTGAGAGACAGATCCAGTTTCCTTTGTATTTTCGAATTTTTAACTACTCGGATTTTCAAGAATCTACACGAGAGCTTTTTAATATGGTCCCTAGAAGAGACCATTCTACCACTTCACATGCTATTGAAGATATTGAGGAGACTGATCTCTAGTAGGCTGATGAGGTTGCATAGCTAACCGCCATGGATGTTCAGAACCTAGCTGATGTGGTCACCAGAGTTGAGATGGACCGCATAATGAAACATATGTAAGACAAGCTACAGGAAAGCCGTAATGAGTTGAATATGCAGATGAAGCAAAACTTGGACTTATTGAATCAGGTATCCAGTAGTTATGGGAGGAGCAGGAGGGATAGAGCGCCTTTTAATTTAGAATATGATATTCCTCGTCATCAGAGCAAAGATAGAGGGACAGAAAGCAAAAGATGCTAAGGAAGGAAATCGGAAAGTCGAAACATAAGGCGGGACCGAGCCATGGCCAAGGCCTATGGATCGGTACCAAACCATTAAGAGGGTTCGGTACCGAACCATCAAGCTTGGGTCCCGATCCTTGACTTCAGGGTAATGCTATTGGTTTGGCTTCTTGGCATGCTTTTGATGGTCAGAATATTGGAACGGAGGCGGTTATTAGAGGCCATAGAGAGATTATATGCAAGGAACTACTGAACGAACGGTTCCTCCAGAGTCAGGGGAAACTAGGTATCATGAGACTAACCGAGAGCGTTTATCGAGCCAAACACTTGGGGAAGATAATGCACTGTCGTTCATTAGACCCACCTAAACTAGATTTGACTAAAATGGTCAGGAGACTGATAAGCATGAGTCAACACCGGACGAATGTTGAGGGGGATTCCTCCCTAAGCCAGAACCCTTTCACGAAAGATATCTTGCGGGATGAATACCTATGCAGGTTTGTGATGCCAATGATGCCGTTATATAATGGAAAGACAGATCCGAGGCAACATTTGATGAAGTATGTTTGGCATATGAATTCGGCCAAGGCTACTGATGCCATTAGGTGTCGTATTTTCCCAATTTGCTGAAGGGGTGGCGCCGATGTGGTTTGCTTGGTTGCCGCCGAGATCTATATCGTCCTTTGATTAACTAGCGCGAAAGTTTGTAAAGCAATTCCACATGCATACAACACGTCCGAAAGACATGATGTCACTTTCTAACCACTTCTAGGGAGTAGGAGAGAATTGGAGGATTTTTTGCGCATATTTCATACTATAATGACAGAAGTAAGCAATGCTCAGGAGGACATTGTATTAATGGCGCCGATTAAGGGAATTCATCCCAATACTAATTTCAAGAGATGGTTGGAAATGAAACCCCCATCGACAATGGATATCTTTTACAAAAAGGCCAACCATTTCTTACGCCTGGAATAGGCACGTACTCGTCCCCGATGGGATGATGCTGGCCATTTAGCCAAAGTGATACAAAGCAATATTGTGGTAAAGCAGTCCGGGGAGAATTCTGGGAATGTAGATATAAATGTCGGCGACAAGAATGATGGTCAGAAGCATAATGATAATGGGGCCAGGAAGCAAAAGCTAGAAAATAGGGATCGTCCTAGAATCCCTAAATATGATAGTTATAATGAGTTGAATAACTCGACAGAGATTATCAATTTGGCAACTCAAGATACTGAGTAGTATAGGAAGCCGGCTCAGAGGGAGTTGATTGAGAAGGAACACATGGTCATAACACCAATGAATGCAGATATTTACGTGATGTGATTGAGGAACTAATTCATAAAAAGAAGTTGCAATAGTTTGTGAAAGCCCTGCACAATAGCGGGCAAGGAAACTCTAACCCCCATGGGTAGACATCTCAACGGTGGCAAGTTAGGCCCAGTGCTGATGAACCTAAACGGCTTGAGAAACATCTTGTAATCAATGCTATAATCGGTGGACCACATCCGGTTGAGAAGAGATGGAATGAGATGGAGCAATATGTTAGTACTTTAAAACATGCAGTGAATGAGAGTTATTTTGCTGCTGAAGATGGTACTAAGGCAAAGCAACTCAGGAGTGTGACAGATGATATCATTTTCCATAATAGAGATGCTGATAGGGTAGAGGCCCCGACTATTGATCCGCTAGTTATTTAGCCATGATCGAACCTGCCGTAGTGAGAAAGATTTTGGTTGACTATAGGAACTCAATCAACATTCGGTTGAAAAGAGCTTATGACCATATGCTTTTGGAGGAAAAGGACTCAGATCCAGGGATTTATGGAGCCAGTGGGATGCATATGGATCTACTGGTGGATCTTGGAGAGGGCGATCACAAGAGAGTGCGAGTCCTGCCTTTCATTGAATCAAATATTTACTCTACCTATAATGCTTTTGTGGGCCGATCGGCCCTTGCTAAATTCAGAGCGGCCATTGCTCCTTGGTAATTAACGATGAAATTTCCGACCGAGAATGGTGTGGGGATAGTTCAAGGTGACCAGGGGCCGGTCGGGAGTGCTACGTTACTGAATTAAAAGGGGCGAGGAGGAGAGATAAAGGAAAGGGTGCTGAGAGGACTCTCTACATCAAGGTTCCAGACATATAGCAACCACCGCCTGAGCCCTAGCTCAGGCAGCACAGTTGGTTCCATAAGGATATGGATCTGAAGAAAGAGCCATTGGATGGAAGGGTAGCTCCAACCGAGCTAATGATCAACATCATGATCAGCCACGACGATCCAACATGGGTCTTGAAGATCGGATCGCAGCTCGACACGAGGATGATGAAAGAATTAGTTGCTTTTCTCTGGACGAACCTGGATGCGTTCGCCTGGACACACTCTAACATGTGTTGAATATCGCCAGAGATAGCAAGCCATGCATTGAATATAAATCCAAAATGTGTTCCTATAAAACAAAAACGCCGCAGCCTGGGTTCGGAGAGATCCGCTGCACTTAAAAAAAGAAGTGGAGAAGTTGAAGTATAACGGCTTCATCCGCAACGCCCTATACTCTAAATGGGTATCAAATCCATTTTTGGTGAGAAGGTCAAACGGGAATTGGAGGACATGCATCGACTATTATGAGATGAATAAGGCATGCCCGAAGGATAGCTTCCCACTCCTAAGAATTATCAGCTGGTGGATTCAACGGCTGACACGAGTTGTTGTCATTCACAGATGCATACTCTGGATACAATCAGATCCCGATGCACGTACCAGACTAGGAACACACCAGCTTCATGAATAATCTAGGACTGTACTGCTTCCTTGTTATGCTATTTGGATTAAAGAACGCCGGAACACCCTACTAATGGCTGGTGAACATGATGTTTAGAGACCAGATCGAATGCTCGATGAAGGTATACGTGGATAATATGCTTGTGAAGTCACAACGATTGGGGAATCACATTGATGACTTGGCTGAGATGTTCAGTGTTCTTTGGAAATATGGAATAAAGCTCAATCTCTAGAGATTCTCATTTAGCGTTGTGTCAGGGAAATTCTTAGGCTTCATCGTTAACTATCATAGGATCGAAGCTAATCCGAAGAAGATCAAACCATTGAGAAACATCCAAGCCCCAGAGACGATCAAGGACGTCCAAAGCTTGAATGGGTAAGTCGTCGCCCTAAGTCAATTCATCTCTAGAGCCACTGACAAATGCATACATATCTTTGATGTGATCAAGAATAGGAAAAGGAATTTCACCTGACGCAAGAATGATAAACGCATTCCAGGCTCTGGTGGATCACTTAGAGAGACCCCATGTTGTGTCGAAACCGCTGGATGATGAGGACTTGTTTATCTATCTGGCAATGTTGGTGCACGTTTTGAGCGCTGCACTCGTACGTGAAGAATCTCGAATCTACCGACCAATGTACTACATTAGTAAGCGGTTACAGGAGTAGAAAGTAACTATCCGAAGCTGGAAAAGCTTGCATGCTGTTAAACTTAAATTTGATTCAAGGTTCCAGTTATGTGTACAAGAAGTATGCTCGAAGAAATTTCAATAATACCCTTGGTTTTATGATTATTCACAAAATTTTTTGAAATATAGTTCATAAGTCCAAAAGATATAATAGGCAAGTCAAAAAGTCAATAGGCAAATAGGCACGTCCAAGAGTCAATAGGCAATATACTCAAGTCATGTTCTTTATTCGATTATGAACATGTTACAAAATTATGTAGATATGCAATTTTCTAATTGTCTAGCCCTTGTATACAAATACGTCATCTTCTTCCTCATTATCCTTAATTCCATTTATCTGCCCTCGAACTCTCTTTATTGTATTGAAGAGAACTTGGAGAAGATTCTAATTGGAAAAATTGATAGAGTGAGAAAGAGATTAAAGGCCCTTTTCCATGAAGGGGTGCATCTCTATTTATAGTGATTGGAAGGAAGTTGGCTTGCTTCCATTGGCAGTGTTGGACTTATAGTGCCATTTGTTGTTATCTTGGTGGTGGTTCCAACATAGAGCATGTAGTGGAATGAGAAGGCCTTTGAAATTATTATGAAGAAAATACATTAAATCCTCTTGAACTCCTTCTTGTGAATTATTTTACTTCCCTTTCCTTGTATGATCTTTGACATATCATAGCATGAGTGTTGTGCTTCATGCAATATTCATGAAATACAGCATCGATTAATTCATAGTTCTTATTTTATCATGTAGGTGGCTTTCAACATGGCAATCTCATCATATCTCTTCGATATCCTTTTGTTTATTGATCATTTATGATTTCCTTCCCTTTTGTTAGCATTTGACATCTACAGTATTCTCGTTATCACATTGATGAAGCATGATATGGTTGAACAATGTTACCAATCAAATACGATATGGATTAGGTGCGCTACTAATGAAGGGCAGCATCAATGAAAGGTGGCGCTGATAGAGGGCGGCATTGAAAGAATGCAATACGAATCACATGAAACATTGATTAAGTGTGGCATTAAATGCGGCATTGACATAGAGTGGCATCATTATGGAGTAGCATTGATATGGAGCGGCATCGTTATGGAGTAGCGTCTACTTTGATAGCCTTCATGACATTGACAATGTTCATCATTAATGTCGCTTTAGAGGTCTTTGATGATATCCCCAAAGTGCGGTGCTAATGTAACGTGGCACCAACAATTATGTCTTAGGTGGAACGCGGCATTGAGGTAAGATGGCTTGAATACAAGCGACATTGTTCTAACTTGTGGCATGTTGCTTATTGACAAGGTGCAGTATTGATGCAGCATGGTTGGAGTGCGACGTTGTATGTGATTCGACATGGCTAAGTTGCGATGTTGCACGAGATGGTAAGCTTTCAACATTGATCTATCTTCATACTTTCGGCATTGAAATTATGTGGATAACATTTGCCCCCCTTGTATAGAAGAAGCTTTTTACACTTTAGTGTAAAACCAATAATTTCTTCGCTTTCTTGTGTCCTTGTGAAATTTTCTTTCCAATTCTATTTTCCTATAAAACATAAAGTGAATGATGACTTTCGTTATTAACTTTAAATTCAATTTCAAACTATCCCCTTTTGGATTTGATCGAACTATGCATAGGTATATATTTTCCATGTTATCTCTATGAGTCAAGGTTATAAGTTAGCTTTTAGAGATCAATAAATAACAATAAGTTTTTAAATGGTAGCCAAGAAGATTATTTGGTAATATCATAGGAGGATGCATCAGAAATTTTCTCTGGCAATATCATAAATAAAAGACTAGAAACTCGTCTGGCTGTAATAGAAGACAAGAAACCTATATGACAATAATAGAAGACCATAAATCCATATGGTAATAATAGAAGACCAGAAACTAAATTAAGCAATAATAATAGAAGACCAGAAATCATCTAGAAATAGTAATAGAAGACCAAAAATCCAATATGGTAATACTAATTTAAGACCATAAATCCCTCTGATAATAATAATAGAAGACCAGAAATCCATCTGACAATGATAATAGAAGACAATATATCTTTATCTGATAATAATGGAAGAAAATCGATAATCCATATCTGGCATTAGAAGAAGACTAGAAGTCTTATCTGGTAACAATATAAGACCTTTTTTAGAAGGTTGCTTGATTCTTGCTTCGGAGCTCAATATGGCTCATTTTTTTGTTGATCTTCCTCTAGAAGATTAATTGATTTGGAGCGCTAATTGGCTTTGATTTTGATAGATCTTCCTCTAAAACATTAATTGATTTGGAGCACTAATTGGCTTTGATTTTTTTTGGCACCATTTTAGGTGATGGTCTCTACTTGGATCAGATCCTTTATCACCATTTTAGATGATGATTTAGGTCTTGGTATGGCACGTTTAGTTTGCTATTCTTAAGCATAACCAAAGACTTACCCGACCTCCTTCTAGGAGATGCTTCAATCAGGCCATATAGACGGTACTGATAGCTGGTTCGGTTCTTTGACCTGGCCATCTTAGGCGGTGTCAATGGCATACTCCGTCCTCCCTCTAGGAGGTACTTCAATGAGGACTTATAGGTGGTACTGAAGGCGAGTTGGTGCTTTGACCTAGCTGCCTTAGGCAGTGTCATAGGTTTACTCTATTCTCCTTCTTGGAGGTGCCTTGGCCAGGCCACGTAGGCAGAACCAAGGGCTTGCAGATGCTTTGGTCAAGTCTTTTCTGACAGTACCAAAGGCTTACTCTAACCTCCATCTAGTAGGTGCTTTGGCATAGCCATCTTCGCCGGGGTCAAAGGATTTTGCCCCTTACTACCATCTTAGGTAGTGGTTTAGGCATGTCCTTTTATCTTAGGAGAATCTTACTCCTCAACCATGTAGATCCACTTATTTCAACTTTTTCATTCATTCATTGTTGGAAAATATGATCGTGTTTAACATTCCATATTCTTGCTATAACGTTGCTATTAGTTCGGCATAATCTATAGGTCAAAGGTGGGATTACATTGCGTATGATTAAGGGTCCTTCCCAGTTTGGCCCAAGCGGTTTATCTGCCGGGATTTCAGTATTTGCCATAACTTTTCAAAGCACCAAATATCTTTTTTGGAATGTCCTTGCTTTTTGACTTGTAATGATGGGATATCCTTCGTGGGTATTCAACTGTCCATATGGTTGCCTCGTCTCTTAATTCATTAATTAGATCTAAGGATCCGTTCCTCAATTCTTGATTCGGATTGAATGCATATGCAATTTTTCGATGAGAGGGCACCTCCACCTCAACTGGAAGTATTGCTTCACATCCATTTGTTAATGAACACAGGGTATGTCCTATTGTTGTTTTTGTAGAAGTTTTGTAGGCCCATAACACCAAAGGTAGCTCTTCTACAAAGTTCCTTTTGCTTTATCCAATCGTTTCTTGAGAATGGTTTTGATGGTTTTATTGGCAATCAAAGATTAACACTCTTGATCTTGTAGATGGAAATCTAGTAATTACTCATGGTACTTTGCATTAATCTCATGCTGAGTCAATAAGGTAGGAATCATAATTGCTTTTAGAATTCGATAGGAGTACTAAGCATAGTAATATTGAAGTCGCGTGATCTTGGAGTCGACCTACGTAGAATAATTTTATCCAAGTAGAAATTGAGATTACGAGTGTTTTGGTATTTGAAGCAAGCCATAATTCGAGATATCTTTTAATGCTTTGTAATCTTATTATCTTATTTTCGGATGATCTTCGTTGATCCAGTCTAAACCTCGTAGCTTGACAAGCACAATATTGTATAATAATCATACTCCTGAGTTCTTAAATTTCTTCCTTTTTCAATAATGAAGTGATTCATTAATAACCTTGGATCATTCCTTTCTCAACAAGTATTGGTTTGACGAATTCATTCCTTTTGATTGCTCATGACCATGACTCTTAATGAATGTCTTTCCGCTTTTCAACTTTTCGAAAGTTACTTGGAGCACTCTGATGGCCTAAACAAGAGACTACTCTGGTTGCTTGAACTTTGGATTTGGACTTTGCACCCCATTAGGTTACTGTTCTGAGTAGTCATTCCCTTTTCAGCTAAAAACAATAATTTGCAAATTTTAAAAATGATTTTATCAAAATATCATTTGAATTAAAACTGTGGTAATAAAAACTAGATATTATTTGACGAGCTGCCTTGGGCATGTAAATTTTCTTATGATAATGGGTTGCTTGATGGTATAAAATTTCATGAAATCAAGATGGAATATTTTATCCCATATAATCGGATTGGATAGTATGATTCGAAAGTTATGAAATTTTTAGAAAGTGCCTTTTCAATAACTTGGATAAAATAAACTTTTTGAAAATTGATCCGGTAGGAGGGGCTAGCGAACTTTTGATCCAAGGACTTAGATCAGTTGCTGATCATGGCTACAGGAGTTAACCTTTTGACTTAAATAATCCAAATTCCATTATGAGGGTAAAACTAACAAATTTAAATCCTTTTGGTAAGGAACTCAATAGCTTATTACAAGAAGTCTCGAAATTTATTTTATCAAAATTTATTTTATCATAAGAACTACAGAATATCATCATCAGATAATAAGAAGTTCGGAGAATCATTTAATAGTAAGAAATCCTGAAATCCGTTTGATGTAAGAGGACAAAAGAAAATATTCTAGTGATGGAGATTCCCGATACATTTTGACAAGAAAATCCAAAGTTTCTGGAATGTCTACCCATAGTAAATTAGTCATCATTTTATCTTGTAAAGAAGTTTGAATTCCATGTTAGTATGTGATGAATTTTATGTATAAACTAAAGAAACTTAGAAATTTCGATGAGTAGAGCTGGTTCATGGTAAACAATAGCTGTAATATTTCACAGTTGATCTCATTAAATTGCGAATTTCCCTGTGCAGCATACCTGTAAAACGTTAGCTTTGTCGACTTAAAAGCATCAGTAGTATCAATCGGAAATGAAAGTGCAATAGCAATGGCATGATATGGTCATGTTTTCCAAATAAACTGTGCATTGGTAGGTTATGAGTTAATAATTGGAATACATGTTCGTTCATTTTTGTTTGGAATGTACACTAGAAATGTCCCGTATTCCTAGAAAAAGCCCTGTAATTCGAAAAATCACTGTTTTTAAATTGTTTATGCTTATCAACTTAGTGTCTATTATACTATTTTCATAATCTTTTTTAATTATAGTGGGGGGTTCAAATTGACAGCCGTGGGCATGTGACCATGTATTACAGAACACAATTGGCATGTATTTACAAGCAAAGAACCTTTACGTGGGACCTAGCAACATGCCTTTTCAACCTATGATATTATTATTACTTACTTTTCAAAAAAAGAAAATATAGGCCTGAGTCCTACAAGTTACAGTTTCCTTATGGTTATTGTATTTTGCCTCCTTAATCTCAGACATGCACATGATGACTTTATTATCCAAATTGCATTTGATATCTGATGTGTGTGTGCATTTAAATTTCTATGCTTATAAACTCATATATTTATACATTTAACATCCTTATACATTTGATACTTTGAAACCATATCAAACTTGGAGCTTTATGAGCCTTTGTCTATATCTAGAAACTGATATATACTTAAATTCATATATATGTTCAAAACATGGTAACATATATATTTGGAATCTTCTAACATGAGACTGCGCATTTTGCACGAAACCGTATATAACTAAAACTCGAATGCATATATTCATTCAAAACTTAAAGCTATATATACGAAACTGTTTACAAATTTTTAGAAACCTGGCATATTATAAACTGTTATATTTTTGAATACCAGTGCATATAAGCATCCGAAGCTAATATATTTCAACACCTTTACTCATAAAATCAATGCATTTAAAATTATATATACTTAAAAACCATCAAGCACTTGAGATTCGTATATATTAACATGTTTTTATACTTAAACTATGAAACTTTGAATCCAATATGCACTTAAACTTCATGTTTTTCGAACTCCAAAATGTATTTAAAAAAATTTCCCTTTTCAAAGTCATATCCTTGGAGGCCTGAAACTTATATTTATTTTCAGGAATTTATATATACCTAAAAATTATACTTATATATGCATTTAAACTGGTGCATTTTCCAAAGCTCATTTGAAATTTTTATGCATTTAAAAGCTAATATATGCTCGAAATTTATATATATATAAAACTGGGCATATAAGAAATTTCCTGTATATACCTAAAACCAAAGATACTTGGAACTTATATTTACTCATTCAAGATTTGTATATTCACAAACCTCTATATTCAAAACTACATACTTATTGGATTTTACAAAGATCGATATAATCTGATTTGATGAATTTGCAGAAGAGAATGATCTTTATTGATGATATTGAAAATACAAAACAATACAATACAACCGGTTTCGTTCTATACAATATATATAAGATGTACATATCAAATTGCGGCCCATACTTCTATTATATGGGCTGAGACCTGTATCCATTATACTGTTATCGTATATACTTTGTTATGCCGAGACTTTTACTTCATTCGATCATTCTCAATACGCCGCCTCAAATTCATCTAGGGTTTTGCCCTAATTTCTCTCATGCCTCCAGATCTGCTGAGATCTACAAATCGTTCCTCGATAAAATGATAAAATGAAGAAAGTTAACTCTTTTCTTCATCAATTTGATGCCGTTTCCTCAATCTCCACTACTAGAAAATACTTCAATTTTCTACACAAAGTTTCCGACGTCTTTCCTACGCCAGAAGGCGGGGCGTAGGGAAGGCGTATGAAACAGGTAGAAAGAGGTAAAAGCGTAGGGAAGACGTAAGGAAATTTCCTACGTCTTTCCTACGTCAACTTCAATACGTTTAAAAAAAATCGAGGCGTAGGAAAGTTGTAGAAAATTCCCTACACCAAAATTATACCGTAGAAAAAACATAGATAATTTCCTACGCCATTTTCACGTCTCTATTAATTTTCTACATTTTCAGATCGGCGTCGTATGAATGGCGTAGGAAAACCCTTTCACTCTCTTTTATAATTTAGCCGGCCCTTCTTTTTTTATTAGTTGACCCGATCCTCTTCTATTCTTCCTTGAGAAAAAAAATGGCGGCCTCGATCTATCTCGTTCAACTGAATTAGGGCTTTGTGAAAATTTGGGGCTTTCGTTCCTCTTTGCGCTCTGAAATTTGGGCTTTTCGAAGTGCCGTTCCTACTTCGATCGTATCGTTGGTTGTTCGAGAATTGCCTTGCTCGATCGATTTCTCGTTGCTCTCTCTGGCTGCTTCGACGAGTTCGATTCTTGCTTCTGGTAAGAATTTATGCTCTGTTACCTTTCGATTTTCGTATTCGAACTCTTATGGTTGCCGATGATGATGTTAGGGTTTATATAGGAGTCCGATCTCCTTGTTTTTCATTCGTATGATTTTTTCAATATTATGCTTTGGCCATTAGATTACGTTTGGATGTTGATGATTTCTCTTGACTGATTCACATGCGAATATACTTGATATTGCTCGGTTGACTTGGTTTAAAATACTTCGATGTTGATTAGTCTTCTTTGACTTCGGCCAATATTTTTGATACATTATTCCTCGGCCTTTTACTGATGCTTTCAGACTTTGACTGGGTTTTGTTTTCTTAGCTCAAACATTTGGTTACATACGGCTATGAATTTTGATGCTTTGACTTCACTGTGATTTTCTCTGTTGACTACGGCATGACCACGGTTTTGATTTTGTGAATTTCTCGCTTTGTCTTGAATTTACTCGAACTTGCATCCTTGGCTTGCACTGGCTTGTCTCAGTTTGTATCTTGTTTATGTGCATATTGCTGAGGCTTGTGGTATCATTTGCTGTCATTTTGTTTTGGTCTTGTACACATTGAGCTCTGTTTGTAATTTGACATCACTGATCCTTATATCAGTGCTCGGCCTATAATGTCTATGTAGTCTAGGTCTGCATTCCTTTGTTCTTCATTGCTGGTGTGTAAGCATATATTGTACTGTGTAGTGATGTACTTGTAGTTTTGGCCTTGAGTCTCTTTTCTTGTATAACTTGAGCTTGGTTTGGGGCTGTGCTTGCATGTGAGTTGTATTCATTGTTGCATATATCAGTTTGCTTGGCCCTTGGTTGTTTACCTGTAGTTGCTTGGTGCATTCATATGTATTGGTTCAGATTTGTACTGAACTGGTTTTGGTGTCTCACTTCCATTTTTCATCTGGTTAGTGAGTTGCATTTGTGAATGTTGTCGAGTCTGATTGTATAGTAGTTGTACACGTGTCTTGATTGCTGAGGCAGTTCTGTCCACTGTTTCATTTAGTTGTTGTTGTACACTACTGATCTTCATTTGTATTTCTCTGGTCTCTGCATTTTCCAGCATTTGTATTTAGTCTGGAGGTATTGAGTTTTGAACTGTCTGTATTCATAAGTATTGATCATCTTCTTTGTTTGGTGCTGTTGCACTGCCTCCATTCAAAAGTATTGTTGCAATGTGTTGTTGCAGTGAGCTCTGTTGTATATTTGATTATTTGAGCTTGTATACTTTTGTTGCACCTGAGTTGAACCCGTGTTTTATTTGGGTTTGACCTTGTGCTTAAGTCGACATTTTATTTATGTTGCACCTGAGTTGAACCTGTTTTTTTATTTGGGTTTGACCTTGTGCTCACCTGTCCCTGTAGCATTATCAAGTGTATATCGGTGTGCACGGCCTTGTGGCATGTACAGTGATACACTGTGCATGTCACATTGTTCGTGTGATGAATTCAAATATAAATGATGACGAACAACCCAAATAACTGAGGCAAACAATATTCTCAAATTCATCTTTTATTTTATATTGCAAAAATATTTTTTTTTCAATTTTACTGCGTTAGTGAATATTTTTGCAGATTGCTCGGATGTTGGATTCAAACTGGAAAGAAGTTGAAGATAAAAATACGAGTGTGAGTGATATGTAGTGAGGTTATGAATGTAAAAAATGAATTGTGATATAATCAGAAATTGTATTGTAATTGAATTTGTATAGTTATAGTGAGAGCTTGAAATTGTATTATCAAAATTGTAGTAAATATTTGTTTGAATAAAATATTCGTTTGAATTCAAATTCAGTGTTATTTATTTTATTCAGCAAATATTTATTTAATCTGTGATAAATAAGATAGTATATTAACAAATACATTTGAAGAATGTATATAGGCGTAGGGAAAACGTAGGTAAACGGATGACGTAGGGAAGACGTGGGTAACGAAAGAAGTAAAAATGTCGTAGCAAAATCGTAGGAATAACGAGGCGTAGGAAAGACGTAGAAAAATCATGGCGTAGGAAAGACGTAGGAAACAACCCAACGGATGGCGTAGGTAAAGCGTAGGTATTTTATTAGCTACGTGAGTTTTACCTACGCCAAAATTGGCGTAAGGGTCACGTAGTTAATGCATTTACCTACGCCCCGCCTACGCCATTTTGGCGTAGCTAAACCGCAGTTTTCTTGTAGTGCTCACACCAATTTTGCTGTGCGATCCTCAGATCTATTGAAATCTTCAAATCACATCTTATTCAAGTGATAAGATGAAGAAAGTTGACTCGTTTTTTCATCGATTTGCTGTTATTCGCTCAATCTCAAACCAACTTGACTGTGCGATGATTTGGAAGCTTCGTTGTTGTCAGATCTGAAGGCACTTGGACTTTCAACGCTCTTCCCGAGTAAGACGAGGAATATGATTATACTTCATGCTTTGATGGTGTCTGTCTTCGCACAAACATTGAGTTCACTCTTCAGCCTCGTGATGTTCTTGCCGGGAAGGGGTTTGGTAAGTATGTCAGCTATCTGGTAAGCGGTAGGTAATTGACTGATTTGTAATTTTCACTGTAAAACCTGCTCTCGAACAAAATATAAATCGATTTTCATATGTTTCATTCTCGGATAAAGTACTGGGTTCTCCGATATAGACACAACACTTAAATTGTCACACCATAGTCTTGGTTTTATGTATGTGCTAATTTTTAATTCACTTAGCAAAGATTGTATCCACATGATTTCAGCTGTTGTGCTAGCTATACTTCTGAATTCTGCTTCGGTACTTGATCTGGAAACTGTTGCTTGTTTTTTATAACACCATGAAATTGGATTGCTTCCCATGTAGATACAGAATCCTATGGTAGATCTTCTATCATCAGGATCATTGGCCCAATCAACATCTGCATACCCTGTTATGTTGAGATGTTTACTGGTTTTAAGGCTTAATCCATGATCAGTTGTGCCTTTTAGGTATCTCAATATTCTCTTGACTGCTTTCCAATGTTCATCTTTGGGTTCCTGCATAAATTGACACACTTTGTTAACACTATATGATATTTCTGGTCTTGTAATAGTTATATATTGTAATGCACCAACAATGCTTCTATATTATTTATCATTAAGTATTGGTTCTCCCGTTTTTTGATAAATGAGAACTTGTTATCATAGGTGTAGGCTGGGAGTTGGCACTATCCATTATTTGCTTTAATTATTATATCTGTGATGTATTTCTTCTGACACAAGAAAACTTCTGAATTTGAAACTCTGGCGACCTCTATTCCCAGAAAGTAGTTTAGTGTTCCAAGATCCTTAATTGAGAATTGCTTGTCCAAAAATTGAATAAGATTATTTATCTCTGCCTCATCATCGCCTGTGATAATCAAGTCATCAACATAGATAAGAATACATAAAGTTGAAAATTTATTGATTCTAATGAATAATGAGTTATCTGATTTGGTAAGCTGAAAGTTTAAACTTGATAGTGTGTCTTTCAGTTTATCAAACTAGACTCTAGAAGCTTGTTTAAGCCCATATATTACTTTATTAAGCTTGCAAAAACAATTTCTGTTTTGCCTGTAATCCTATGGCTGTTCCATGTACACTTCCTCTTTTAAATCTCCATTTAGGAAGGCATTATTTACATCCAACTGCCTGATAGCCCAATTTTTATGCAATGTTATAGCGAGTATGATTCTAATTGTTGTTGGCTTTACAACTGGAAAAAATGTTTCATTGAAATCAAAGCCATGTTGCTGAGTATATCCTTTTGCTACAAATCTTGCTTTATGTCTCATGACAGTTCCATCTGCATTTTTCTTCACTCTATAAGTCCACCTGCACCCAACTATATTCTTGTTTTTAGGTGGATAAAAAAGATCCCATGTCTTATTCTTTATTATATTCTTCATCCATGGCTCTTTTCCAGTTTGTGCTTTTTACTGCCTGATCAAAATTGTTTGGCTCATCAGACTCAGTTGTAGCTGTATATATTTGGGCTTAAAAATTCTACTTTTTGACCTAGTTGCATATGATATCCAGTTTGAACTTGTTGTCTGTTGTGTGATTGCTCAGTTGACCTATCTTACTGCATATGTATTTGCTCTTCATTATTGTCTTGACTCACACTTTGTGTTTGACTGCTTGGAGTGTGATTGAACTGGTCAGATTTCTCTACTTGTTTATGACTTGTAATGCTAGAAATCAAACACATTAACTTTTCTTTCTGCATTTTCAAAAAGATTACAGTAATCTCTCTTGTCTTGAGAATTTCCTGGATTAACAAAGTCAAATTTGTATAGCCCTCTATCTACATTACCCTATAAAAGAATTTCTTTAGTTAGTATATCTTTAACCAAACAATATTTTGGATAAAATTCAAACTAGCCATTGTTATCACTTGCAAACTGTGATACACCTATTAAATTCTTTGTTATTTGAGGCACTCTTAATAAATTATTAAGATATAGTTGCCTATCACCTTTGATGCAAGCAATTCCAACGTGTGTTATATTGATACTCTGACCATTGCCCATGTGTATAGACTGATTACCTCTGTATTCCTTTTGACCAAGATTTAGATTGTCCAAATTGCTTATAATATCGTTTGTAGCACCTGAGCCAGGATACCAACTTTCGTCTTGTATGTCATCTGGCTTTGTGACATTAACAGTTGAATTTTTGGCCTTTCTAATTGATTACTTAATTCCTGTTGCACATGAGCCACATTAACAGTTGGATTTGTATTGTTTATTTGGTTGTTTTGACTGTGATTTGGCACATAGTTTGAATTGAATCTAAAGTAACATTTTAATGCTGTATGACCAATCTTTTCACAAATTTGACATCTAGATCTGTTGTTATTATTCCATCTTCCTCTTCCTCTTGCTCTATTGGACTGACCTCTCCTCTGATAGTGTTGATTTGTTCTGTTGTATTCTTGTCCTTTGCCCTTTGAGTTTGTTTCATAGTTGATAGATAAATCATTGTCCAGTGATCTTTTTTGGTCTAACCTTCCTTCATGAGCAAGAAATGTTGCACTAACATATTGTATGGATGGTAATGTTTCTTTCGATGATATTACTGCCACAACTGATTCATAATCATCACCCAGACCACCTAAGATTGTCAATATCTGTTTAGTATCTGATAATTTGTGCCCTGCTGTTTCAAGCAAATTGCATGTTGTCTTTACCTTTGACAAATATTCTCTCATAGATAAACTGTCTTTTCTAATGTTTTGCAGTTGTCTCTTGTAATCCATTATTCTAGCAGCTGATTGAGAATTAAAAATTTGTTGTATGGTTGTCCAGATCATATTTGATGACTTACATCCTATAATTTGTGGCAACAGACTCATGCTGATTGATGACAGTAACCATGAACTGATTAGACTGTGTTGTCTATGAATTTTTGTGAATTCTTGATTTCTAACAACCTTATTTTATTTGTCAGTGATGAATCTTGGAGGCACAGGCAATGTTCCTAGTATGTATCCATCAAGACCATATCCCCTTACTGCTGCCTTAACTTGATATTTCCATAGAAGATAATTATCTTCATCAAGTTGAGCTGTGACTAATTGTGTCTGCGGACTTATTATGGTCTTGATGAAATCCTCGGTTGCTGATTCACTTTGCTGGCTTGAATCACTGGTTTTGTTAGAAGTTGCTGAATTGTATCTCCTTCAGCCATGATGAATTTTAAGATTCAGAAATGGGAAAAAGATAAAGAACAGTCGGAGAATCTTGGTTAATCAGAAAATTAGTCCGCAAAAAAATGAAATTGATAGATTTGATGCAACCACTAAAAACTTAAACGATGAATTTCTTATGATAAGTTTTCTGGTATGGCACTGACTTTCTTAATGTCTTTTATGATTGATTTCTTGCCTTCTTGACGTGGTTTCTGATTTCTTGATTGTTTCTTCAATTTGCTCTAATACCATATTGGATTTTACAGAGATCGATATAATCTAATTTGATGAATTTGAAGAAGAGAATGATCTTTATTGATGATATTGAAAATGCAAAAGCAATACAATACAATCGGTTTCGTTCTGTATAATATATATAAGATGTACATATCAAATTGCGGTCCATACTTCTGTTTTATGGGCTGAGACTCGTATCCATTATACTGTTATCGTATATACTTTGTTATGCTAAGACTTTTACTTCATTCGATCATTCTCAATAATACTTTCTTTTTTAAAACCAGATATGTACTTGAAACTTTATGCTTTTCAAAACCATGTATACATGAAACTATATAAACTTGGAACTTGATAACACACATTTTCGAACCTTTTTCATATATTTAAAACTTTATTTATGTTCAAATTAATATTTATTTAAAACTATATGAACCCTTATGTATCCAAAAGCCCATATATGTTCAAAATTTTGTATATACACTTTGAAACTAAATATATGAAACTGTGCCTGCTCAATGTCATATGTATTTGAGAACTATACCCAAGTTATATATGAAACCAAATAGTATTCAAAAACTTCTGTATTTGAGAATCTTTCTACTCAAAGGTTTTCATATAGTTACATTTGTAAATCTTTTTTATACAGAACTATATATATTTGAAAACTTAATATGTAAAAACGGATACATTTGGAACTATATATATATATATATTCTTGAAGCTAACTAATATTTGAAACTTACTTATATCCAAAACTTTGCATTATTCAAGACTTTATACTTGAAACCATATGCATATATATTCGAATTTCACATATGTAAAACCTTTATAATATTTACGCTGCATATCTTTGAAAATTTGGCATACGCACTTCTGAAATTAGCTTTATACTTAAAATTCATAAAACTGAAGCTTGAATATATTTGACGCCCCCTTCTAAAGATCTGATATAATATAATATATATATATATATATAAAAGATTTTTATCAAGATCTATAAACTTTTGAAAGCTTGAATTTTGAAAATTATTTGTATTCAAATCCATAAGTTTCATGACATGGAGCCTGATGGTTTACGACATGAGGTTCTCATCTTGGGTATGAGTTCTCTATTTCGAGATTAATCGAAATCCAGATCTATAGATTTTAATAACTTCTGATATGATTCCTTTTGTTTTGATGTAGATTTGGATTTCAACTTGGATATGAGTTTTGATATTGATGCAGCCCAGCCTGAAGAAGTTCTAGGTCGCTCACGACCTAACGGGCTAACACTTGAGAATAAGTCATTAGAAGATGAAGCCCTAGGTCGCTCACGACCTAACAAAATTTTAGGTCGCTCACGACCTAGTGAAGGCAGCACGCGAGTCAATGGATTCAGCATGATGGCATGCGAACGAGCTAAAAGGTTACGATCTAAGTTAGGTCGCGAGATTGAAGTACGACCTACTTTATGTCGCAGAGATATGAGTCGACCTATGTTAGGTCGCTGGAAGTTAAGACGAGTGAAGTTAGATCGCCAAGAAGAGATACGACCTAAGTTAGGTCGCGGAGAGGAGTTACGACCTATGCTAGGTCGTGGGAAGATCTGGGGAGATAAGCCATTCACTATATGTCGCGAGGCTTTAAGTCGTGAAGCCTTAGGTCGTGAAGTTAGGTCGCAAGAAGTTAGGTCGCTCGACCTAGTGATGCGGGAAGTTAGGTCGCTCGCCTTAAGTCGCCGAGAAGATAGGTCGCTGCCTCCTATTTTTAAGTCGTTCACTGCTGCATCTTTAAGTCGCTCAAGGATAGGTCGCTGCTGCCATGTATTTTAGGTCGTGTTGTTCAGGTCGTTGCCGACCTAAGTGTTGTAAAGTGTTGTGTTGTATTTGCTTATGTTGTAATATTTTTTAGGTCGTAAGTCGCCTGTTTTTAGGGCGCACTATTTTTAGGTCGTAGGTCGTTTCCGACCTAAGTGTTTGGCAAGTTGAGTCGTGTTATGTAAATGCTATAAATAGGCGTGTGTTGTACATTTGAAAGTTTTTAGTTGATTTGAATAAAATTTCGTTTTTGTTAGCTTTGTGCTTTCATCCAAATTGGTAGTCGAGTGTAATCTCCTATCTCCACCTTCGACATTCGAGTGCGCTCGAATCTTCGATCGTTGAAGCCAATTCGCGGAATCAAGTGCGCTTGATCAACGCTCGAAGAATTGTAGATCTCTCCTCATGGTATCGTGCGCGATCAACGTGTCAGAGATAACTAGAATTCGGTATCTTTGGATCAACGAATTTGGGCATTTCAGCATTCATCAATCCACCGAGTGTTACTTTCATCGTATCATCAATTTTTGTATAATCCGCTACGTCAGTTTGGTATCATAGCTTGTTTAGCCAATCATAGCTAAATCGAGTCTTGGAGCCGAGAATTTCGAAGTTGAAGTGTTAGCCGAGCTTGAAGTGTTGAGCCGTGCAATTTTGTTTGAAGTGTTGAAGTTGTGTTCATCGTGTTCATCATATTTTTGCAACAAAGTGGGAGTTTTCGATCCATTTCATTTTGATCTAAGTTCGAAAGGTGTTTGAAATTTGGAGTGGAGCCGAAAGTCAAAGTTTTGAAGAATCAACCATGCCGCCGAGAAGAGCTAATCGTCACTAAAACGTAGAAGCTTTGTATAGAAGAGAAGAAGCTGATGAGATGGAGCAAAGAATTAATGAAAACTTTAGTGAGAAACTTAATGAAGGGATTGGACGATTAGAGAAGATAATGTTAGAGATGAATCAAAATCGAAGAAGGGTTTCACCTGAATCTAACCATGGGGGAAGTAGAGTCTCACCACATTCCAATCGGGAGAGAAGTGTTGATAATGATCATAGAAGTGCGAGTCGAGATTGTTATAGAAATGATGATGATCGAAGACGTGATAGGAATGTGAATGATCGTGAACGGAGAGATGTAGATAGAAGGGATGTTGGTGGAGGACGTGATGGTAGTAGAGATGTTGGTGGTCAGGATCGACATCGATATACATCTGATTTTGAAGAGGAGAATGATGGTGGTAGTGTTCATGGACGAGGACGTGGATAAGGAAGAAATCAGTCGGAGTATGATCATAAGTGGGAATCTGGGATGAAGACTGAAATTCCAGAATTCAAAGAAGGTATGCAAGCTGAAGAGTTTTTGGACTGGTTGTCTAATGTGGAGGAGATTTTTGATTTCAAAGAAGTTCCCGAGAATCGTAAAGTAAAGTTGGTTGCTACAAGGTTGAGGGGTAGAGCTTTGGCGTGGTGGCAACAAACCAAACTTACACGTGAACAGATGGGGAAGTCAAAGGTTGAATCATGGGAAAAGATGAGGAAAATGATGAAAGCCACATTCTTACCTTATAACTATCAGTCGCTTATGTATCGGAGGTTGCAAAACTTGAGACAAGGGACGAAATCTGTGAATAACTATTCTGACGAATTTTATCAACTGATTGCAAGGAATGATATTATGGAGACAGAGGAACAATTGACAGCTAGATTTGTTGGGGGTTGTGAATGCAGATTCAGGATATGGTTAACATGTTTGATCCCAGATCTGTAGCAGAAGCACACCAGAAGGCGTTGGCTTGGGAGAAACAGGGAAGACGAGGAGGTGGTGTGTTTACAAATTCCAACAATCCAGTGAAGGGTGTTAGTGGAAGTTCTAATGTTTCAAAAGCTGTTGCAAAACCAGTTGTAAATGAGGTCGGGAAGATGAAAGTCAATAATGGTTTCAAGTGTTATAATTGCCAAGAAATGGGCCACAAAAGTAATGAATGTCCAAAACCGAAGAAGAGAGCTATGATAGCGGAGGTTGAGGATGAGGACGAGGAAGCCGAATGTTCCAATTCACCACCTGATGAGGAGGAAGAAGAAGTGTCGGGAGACGAAGGTTGTAATCTGATGATGAGGAGGTCTTGTTTTACACCAAAGCTAGAGGAGGATTGTAGTTGGTTGAGGAGCAATATATTTCAGTCGACATGTACTATTCTGGGGAAAGTTTGCCAATTTTTTATTGATGCTGGAAGTTGTGATAATATAATTTTGTCAGAGGCTGTGAGGAAGTTGGCACTGAAGACTGAGAAACACCTGAAACCGTACAAGTTGGCTTGGTTGAGGAAAGGCGGGGAGGTGAAGGTTGGACGAAGGGCTTGTGTGAATTTTTCAATTGGAAAGAAATACAAGGATGAAATCTGGTGCGATGTGGTAGATATGGATGTCTGTCATTTGTTGCTGGGGAGACCGTGGCAATATGATAGGGCGGTGCAACATGATGGGCGTACCAACAGTTACAGTTTCATGTTTGAAGGCACAAAGATTAGTCTAGTTCCAAAGAAGAGACCACAAGAAGAAAACAAACTGGAGGAGATTGAAGAGCTGAAAACTTTATTATCCCTGAAGGAGTTTGTTAAAGAAGTCGAAGAGGAGCCGGAAGTATTCTTGTTAATTGGGCGTGAGAGCAGTGAAGAGGTTGAAATTCCAGAAGAAGTGAAGCCGGTATTGAAAGAATTTGAGGATGTATTTCTAGAGGAGTTACCAAAGGAGTTACCGCCACTGAGAGACATTCAACATCAAATTGATCTTGTTCTGGGAGCAATGTTGCCACATAGAACACATTATCGAATGAGTCCGAAGGAACATGAAGAATTGAGGAGGCAAGTGGAGGAATTACTTGAACAGGGGCGTGTGCAGGAATGTTTGAGTCCGTGTGCTGTGCTAGCTTTGTTAGTACCGAAGAAGGACGGGACGTGGAGAATGTGCACTGACAGTCGAGCATTGAATAAGATTACTGTGAGATATAGATTTCCAATGCCGAGGTTGGATGACTTGCTAGATCAATTAAGCGGGGCTACTATCTTTTCGAAGATTGATTTGAAGAGCGGATATCATCAAATTCGTATCAGGCCAGGCGATGAGTGGAAGACTGCTTTTAAAACCAGGGAGGGCTTATACGAATGGTTGGTGATGCCATTTGGCTTATCAAATGCGCCGAGTACATTTATGCGGGTGATGAATCAAGTTTTTAGACCATTCATTGGGAAGTTTGTGGTGGTGTATTTTGATGATATTCTGATATACAGTGGAAGCGCAGAGGAACACTTGCAACATCTGAGAGAAGTGTTGATGGTACTGCGACAAGAACAATTTTATGCTGCAACAAAGAAATGTGTGTTCATGACGCATAGTGTTTTATTTTTGGGGTATGTTGTATCGAAAGAAGGAATACAGGTGGACCAAAGTAAAGTTGAAGCTATCAGAGATTGGCCGCAACCCAAGACGATAACGGAAGTTCGTAGTCTCCATGGGTTGGCTTCATTTTATTGAAGGTTTATACCACACTTTAGTAGTGTGATGGCACCAGTGACTGATTGTATGAAGGGTAAACAGTTTTCATGGTCAGAGGAAGCAGGGAATGCTTTTGGGAAGATCAAGGAGTTACTGACGTCTGCACCAATTCTAGTGCTACCAGATTTTCAGTTAGTGTTTGAACTACATAATGATGCATCCAAGGTTGGGATTGGAGGGGTGTTGAGTCAGAAGGGGCGTCCTATTGCATATTTTAGCGAGAAGCTATCGGGAGCAAAGATGAGATATAGTACTTATGATGTGGAATTTTATGCTGTTGTGCAAGCTATTAAACACTGGAGACACTATCTATTTCAGAAATAGTTTGTTCTTTACACTGATCATGAGGCGTTGAAGCATTTACAAGGGCAAGACAAGATTTCAGCGAGACATGCATCGTGGATTGCGTACCTACAACAGTTTATGTTTGTGGTGAAACATAAATCTGGAATTACAAACCGTGTGGCAGATGCGTTGAGCCGAAGGAATCATTTGTTGACTACAATGAAAGTTGAGGTGACAGGGTTTGATGTGTTGCCAGAATTATTTGTTGATGATCCTTACTTTGCAAAGTTTGTTGATAAAGTCAAGGAGGGAGAGACGGATGAGTTTATGATGGTAGATGGTTTTCTGTTTAAGGGAAATCGATTATGCATTCCAGAGAGCAGTTTGAGAATGAAGATTATCAAGGAGTTACACGAGGAAGGTCATGTGGGCCGTGATCGTACATTGTATTTGGTTTCTCAATCTTATTTTTGGCCATCAATGAGAAAAGAGGTTGAGCGATTTGTGGAGCGATGTCATATCTGTCAGGTTTCGAAAGGAACTGCGACTAATGCTGGATTATATATGCCGTTACCGGTACCAAGTAAGCCTTGGGTTGATGTGAGTATGGATTTTGTTTTGGGATTACCATGAACTCAAAGGGGGAACGATTCCATTTATGTGGTGGTTGACCGATTTTCGAAAATGACACATTTTATTACTTGTAAGAAGACGGCGGATGCTGTTCATGTTGCTCAGTTATTTTTCAAAGAGATATATCGACTTCATGGATTGCCAGAATCTATTGTGTCGGATAGGGATACTCGTTTTCTGAGTCATTTTTGGCTAAGTTTGTGGAAGATGGTGGGAACGAAGATGAAATTCAGTAGTGCTTATCATCCTCAAACAGATGGACAAACAGAAGTGGTAAATAGATCGTTGGGAAACTTATTGCGATGTCTTGTACTAGACAATTTGAAGAGTTGGGACTTAAAGTTGTTTCAGGCAGAGTTTGCTCATAATCATGCTATTAACCGAAGCACTGGTTACAGTCCGTTTCAAGTTGTGTATTCAAGCTTGCCAAAGGGGCCGTTGGATTTAACGGTAGTACCACAACCGAAAGGAGTGATTAAATGGGCGTCAGATTTCGTTGATGAGTTGAAAGATTGTCATAGAATCATTCAAGAACGATTGGGAAAGGCGAATGAGAAGTACAAACAATCTGCAGATTTGAAGCGAAGAAGCGTCGAGTTTAATGAAGGAGATCTAGTATATGCTGCGTTAACAAAAGATCGTTTTCCAGTGGGAGCATACAATAAACTTAAAGCACGAAAGATTGGTCCTGGAACGATTGTGAAATGGATCAATGAAAACGCTTATAGATTAAAGCTGCCGGAGGATGTGTACACTTCTGACGTGTTTAATGTTAAACATCTTATACCGTATCATGGGAATGAATTTGTTGTGGAAGAGGAGGGCGTAAATTCGAGGACGAATTTTTCTCAACCTGGGAAGGATGATGCAGCCCAGCCTGAAGAAGTTCTAGGTCGCTCACGACCTAACGGGCTAACACTTGAGAATATGTCATTAGAAGATGAAGCCCTAGGTCGCTCACGACCTAACAAAATTTTAGGTCGCTCACGACCTAGTGAAGGCAGCACGCGAGTCAATGGATTCAGCATGATGGCATGCGAACGAGCTAAAAGGTTACGATCTAAGTTAGGTCGCGAGATTGAAGTACGACCTACTTTATGTCGCGGAGATATGAGTCGACCTATGTTAGGTCGCTGGAAGTTAAGACGAGTGAAGTTAGGTCGCCAAGAAGAGATACGACCTAAGTTAGGTCGCGGAGAGGAGTTACGACCTATGCTAGGTCGTGGGAAGATCTGGGGAGATAAGCCGTTCACTATAAGTCGCGAGGCTTTAAGTCGTGAAGCCTTAGGTCGTGAAGTTAGGTCGCAAGAAGTTAGGTCGCTCGACCTAGTGATGCGGGAAGTTAGGTCGCTCGCCTTAAGTCGCCGAGAAGATAGGTCGCTGCCTCCTGTTTTTAAGTCGTTCACTGCTGCATCTTTAAGTCGCTCAAGGATAGGTCGCTGCTGCCATGTATTTTAGGTCGTGTTGTTCAGGTCGTTGCCGACCTAAGTGTTGTAAAGTGTTGTGTTGTATTTGCTTATGTTGTAATATTTTTTAGGTCGTAAGTCGCTTGTTTTTAGGTCGCACTATTTTTATGTCGTAGGTCGTTTCCGACCTAAGTGTTGGGCAAGTTGAGTCGTGTGATGTAAATGCTATAAATAGGCGTGTGTTGTACATTTGAAAGTTTTTAGTTGATTTGAATAAAATTTCGTTTTTGTTTGCTTTGTGCTTTCATCCAAATTGGTAGTCGAGTGTAATCTCCTATCTCCACCTTCGACATTCGAGTGCGCTCGAATCTTCGATCGTTGAAGCCAATTCGCGGAATCAAGTGCGCTTGATCAACGCTCGAAGAATTGTAGATCTCTCCTTACGGTATCGTGCGCGATCAATGTGTCAGTGATAGCTAGAATTCGGTATCTTCGGATCAACGAATTTGGGCATTTCAGCATTCATCAATCCACCGAGTGTTACTTTCATCGTATCATCAATTTTTGTATAATCCGCTGCATCAGATATGAATCTAGAGCTAGACTTTGATTGTGGAATTTGATGTTCGTAGTTATTGCCTACATATTGAATACTGGTATCAAATATCTTCGATATTCCTAACTTACTGCATAACATGCCTTTCAGCACAAGTAACCCTAGCCTATATTGACTTATGGCGTAGCTTATTAGCGGTATTAATCACGGCACCAAATATCTTATGGAATTGTCTATTTACAACATCCAATACTATAGCATCATTTGCTGGTAGCATTACTCCTCTTCAATATCATTAGCTTTAACATGAAGCTTTATTCTTCAATCTAATGCCTCAGTTTTAATATGGATTTAAAATCTAGATATATAGCTTTGGCATAAATTGTCAGTCTCCAATATAAAGTTGGGCCATAGTAGGAGTTACAAACGGCATTGCATACTTGCGATATCAGTTACTCAGCAGCATCAAGATGTGGTCGGCATTGGATGATTCACGACATTAAGATATAGGTGGAACTAGATGACTCATGGCATCCAAATGCAGGTGACACTAGATGGCTCACGACATTAAGATGCAAGCGGCATCAGATGACTCATGGCGTCAATAATCCATACTTACCACATCATCACTTTCGATATTATCTTCCTTAATTTCTATAAATACTTTGAACATTGTTCACTTGCGGTGACATTCATCTTGTCGACATCAATGATTTTAAAGTCAGTACCGCACATCAATAATCTCAGTACTGCTATTGCTTATTTTCGGCATCAACAACTTCGGCCTCTTCCACTATCTCATCTTATAAATACGAGATTCCTTGCTTTTCTTTAGATCTAAGAACTGAACATCATTCGGATTCAAAAACCCAGTTACATCTGGATCTAGAGATTCGACATCGTTTGGATCTACAAATTCGATTTTATTTGGATCTAAGAATTCGCAATCACCTGATTCCTCTAATTTTGGTATTTGAATCCATAAATTTGATATCCAGATCTAGAAGCTCGAATGTCGAAGATGGCTGGCCTAAAAACTTATTGTTGAATGATATATGGGGAATGGGAAATAGGGATGGCAATAGGGCGGGTCTAGGGTCCAAACCCGGTCGACCCACCCCTGTTTTGGCCCATCCAGACCCGCCCCATTGGGTCATTGGGGCGGGTAGACCCGTGACCCGTTCTTAAGTGCTCCGGGTCTAGGGTCGGGTCGGGGCTCGGCTGACCCGCCCCAACCCGACCCGCACTACTAACATCTCATGAAACTGCTTTATTACTATAATGATTTATTAATCTTCTTAGATATAAGTGATTCTAGCATGGATATTAAAATGTTCCAATCAATAATCTATAGAAAAAATTAGAGTATTAAGTTGCATAATTGATAATTATACAATAACATATGTATATATTTTTTGAATTGTTATTGTAGACATCATTTTTATTAACTTCCCTTAGACACATTGTTTTTTTTATTTCATGTATTATTTGGTGATAACGAGTATAAACAAATAAATATATGTACGTTGGTACACAATTTTGAATCAATATATAGAGACCCATCGGGTCTTGGGGCGGGTCGGGTCTACCCTGACCCGTACGGGTCCCGGGTACGGGGCAAAATTCCAGACCCGCACCGGGTCTACGGGGCGGGTCTGGGGCGAGGTCTAAAAAATTCGGGACGGGTAAGGGGCACCTAAAACCCGCCCCAACCCGCCCCATTGCCATTCCTAATGGGAAATAAGGAGAGAAATAGGATTGCTTCAGAGATCACGTGACAAGGCATCGTATCAAAGTGGAATTGTCGTCTCATGTCTATATTCCAACAAATATGTGACAACAGTGAAGCTCCAGATTTTTATATCTAATAGAGAATGAATTTAAAATTTTCCAAAATATGAAATTCATATCCTTTTATGTATTTTGGTCATTATTCGAACATTCGAAGGTTCAACCCCTCCTTCTAGCTTCAAAATGTTAAACCGAAATTTAATTCAACGTTCAAGTTATGTATGCAAGAAAGCATTTCGAAGAAATTTCGATAATACCCCTTGATTTTATGATTGTTCATGGAATTGTTTGAAATATAGTTCATAAGTCCAAAAGTTAGAATAGACAAGTCAAAAAGTCAATAGACAAATAAGAATGTCCAAGAGTCTTTAGGCAATATGCTTAAGTTATGTTTTTTTATTCAATTATGAATATGTTACAAAATGGTGCAAATATGCAATTTTAATTTCTTATTGTCCAGCCCTTGTATAAAAATATGTCATCTTCTTCCTCGTTATCCTTAATTCCATTGGTATGTCCTCGAGCTCTCTTTATCGCAATAAATAGAACTTGGAGAAGTTCCTAATTGGAAAAAGTGATAGAGTGTGAAAAAGATTAACGGTCATTTTCCATGAAGGAATGCATCTCTACTTATAGTGGTTGAAAGGAGGTTGGCTTGCTTCCATTTATAATTTGGGACTTATGGTGCCATTTGTTGCTATCTTGGTGGTGGTTCCAATATAGAGCATATAGTGAAATGTTAAGGCCTTTGAAACTTTTATAAAGGAAAATACATCAAATCCTCTTAAACTATGTTCTTGTGAACGATTTTATTCCTCTTTCTTTATATGATCTTTGATATCCCATAGCATGAATGTTGTGCATCATGCAATATTCATGAAATATGGCATCGATAAATTAATGGTGCTTATTTTATCATGTAGGTGGCTTTCAACATGGCAATCTCATCATATCCCTTCGATATCCTTTTGTTTATTGATCATTTATGATTTCCTTCCCTTTTGTTGGCATTTGACATCCATATTATTCTCGCTATCACATTAGTAAAGCACGTTATGGTTGAAGAGTGTTATCGACCAAATATAATATGGATGAGATGCGTTATCAATGAAGGGCGGCATTAATGAAAGGCAGCGCTGATGAAGGGCGGCATTGAAAGAACGCAATATGGAGTATATGAAACATTGATGAAGTGTGACATAAATGTGGCATTGACATAGAGCGGAATCATTATGGAGCAGCATCTACTTTGATGGTCTTTACGGACATTGACAATGTCCATCATCAATATCGCTTTAGAGTCTGTGGTGATATCTCCAAAGTGCGGTGCTAATGCAACGTTTGCGGTGCTAATGTAACGTGGCATGGCGCCGATGATATATGTCTTCGGTGGAATGTGGCTTTGAGGTAAGATGGCATGGATATGAGAGACGTTGTTCTGACTTGTGGCAAGCTGCTTATTGATAAGGTGTGGTTTTGATGGAGCATGGTCAGAGTGCAACATTGTATGAGATGCGGCATGGCTGATGTTTGAACCAAAAATGGTACAAACACCCAGATTTTTTTTGTAGTAGAGAATAAATGAAGAAAAGTAAATGAAAATGAGGAAATAAACAAGACACGGTCATTTATAGTGGTTCGACAAAGCAATGCCTACTCCATTTTGAAGTTTTATTGTTTAGTTCTAATTTGGAGGCAGAAGTTCTTGGGGGTTGATACAACTCCAACGCTTAGAATTTCAGAGTTATAAGAATATAAGAAATAGTGGAAATTGAACCAAAAAGATCTCAAAAATGGGCCATACCTTCCTATTTATAGAGGTAGGGGGCCTAAAATCTCACATGTAATATTTCTTAGCAGTTGTGCTCGAAATTGACTCGTTTTCCCAAAAAGATAGGTGCCAGCTCAGCAATATCTGGGACTCAGTACCGATCTCTAGGTGGAAGTCGGTACTAATCCCCAAGTTTGATGATTCATGCATCTTCAACTCCTTAGCTTGGATCGTCTCATAGTAGACTTTGTGAATCCATAGTTGTCTGCACCAGTCTTAGCTTGAATTTGAGTTTAAATGATGGAGTTATGGGATTACAAAGCTGTAGATTCAGGAGTTCATAGAGATTGATAGAGAATTGCACTGATTCAATAAACCATCTTTGGAAAAAGATTTTCAACATCGAGATAAGCTTGTGGGCAGAAGATGGGGTCCATCCAAGTTGTATTTGGGAGTCTATACCGATCCCCGACGGGAATCGGTACCGATCTCTAACTTAGGGGATCCCATTACCTTGTTGTCTTGGATGATTTTGGCTTTGGCTTCGTGGTTCTATCTGTGCTTAGTTTCTGGACTCCTGGGCTACCTCTTTGGGCTCGCCGCCTTGATAAGTCCAAGTTCTTTCTGTCTAGTTTGTTTGGATTCTGCCCGGTCAAAAGGAAAATAACAGATGAGTTGCGACGTCGCATGAGATGTAATACCATAGGCTTTCAACATTGATCTATCTTCATACTTTCGACATTGAAATTAAGTGGATAATACATATTGTTTGTTGACCACATCAAAGAATTTCCGCCCCTACTTTTGAAGTGACCCACTTCTCTTATCATTTATTTGTGTGATTTTCAGATGAGTTTTTTTTAATTTACACAATATAAACAATGGATCACTTCTCTTAATTAATTTCCCAAGATCTAGAATTTTACCAATATAAAAATATTAGTATATAGATCAAATCATGTCATTTATATATATGAAGATATATAAATGTCTCTTTGCCTATCAGAGTAATTAAAATAGCAAAGAAATTCAATCACACAATATTTCTCACATTTGAGAGATTTTGTGTTACATAGCCTTTTCTACTTTTTAATCTTCTTCCTTTTTTTTTAATTTAGGCCTGATTAATATTTAATTCAAATATGACCTCTTATTATTTTCTTGTTTTATTTCCCAACTTGTTCTATAGCCTAGATTATTAGATTCTTGGATTTACAAGCCACACATTTGATTTCTGGGATTTTGTAATCTGATACTTATTGTTTTTAATTAAATAAAGGGTGTTTAAAACAACTCATGTATATTTGTTTAGCCCGGGTTTCTTATTTCAAACACAAACAATTTCTATGTCTAGAAATATGCTCATATCATATTTTATAGAGTATGCAATGATCAGATGAATATCAAGGTGATAACCTAGTTTAAAGGCCAAGCAGAGGAAAACAATACAATCATACCAGAATGCTAACTCAAACTAACATGCCAAATGGAGGCTTAGCATATGCATGAAGATAGTATGATTAAGGCAATGTTAAAAATCAAACTAATGCAAAACTTTCAGATGAACCTATAATGAAGACAACTGATGTTCTCTAAGTAAATAACCAATGATAGTGATCAATATGCTGTGGAGTGATGGACATGCTTATTACAAACCAGATCACATGATACTACAAACTACAACAGGTATTGACTATACCAATTACAACCAGACTTGAATCAGGTATCTAGATAATGGGGTCTAGTTAAATAAATTTGCAGTGATGCCTACAAGTACCAAGCCTGCATATGAACTACTACACAAAGCAATACAAATTTCTACTTGAAAATCAAATGCCCAGATAGGATTACAGGCTATGTCTTCAAGCTTTTGCATGTACTTATATCAATTACAAGTTATGATTAGGCTCTACTGGTTAACCAAGACTTTATCCTACCCATTTACTTCAAACTTTGGCACATATTTATTCAAGAACAACTTCAATATTGTAACTGAAGTCAAACAATTATGTCAAGGAGAACATATCCACATATCAGATTATATGGCATGTTCTTATGCATCTTAATCCATCAGATTACTTCAGGATCTATTACTTAGATTCATAACTCACAAGCACATTTGTTACTTAAATCAATATTCCACAAGCACATAAAATACTTCCTTTTTTACATGTTCTTTTCAAAAAACCCAATAAGCATCAATTTCTGAGAAATACATAAAACATAAAAGAGTTTGCCTAACTTATTTATTACAATAATACTGCTACTATTCTCAAGCATTTTAAATTCATCAAGATCTTCAAACATCCATGCAAGCAAGCTACTCATGCATCTTTCCCTGCAGCAATACTTTGAACTGCCTCAATAAAATAAGACACTCCAAATATTGCAAAGGCAACAAATAGGGTCAGAAATAAATTCTGGTGTGAGTGAAATCAAGGATTAAAAATAACTTGTAAATTACTATGTCTGGGTAGAAAGCTCATATATTTGATGCTATTCATTTTCATATTAAAACCAGAGTATATGTATATTTAAACTTTATCTAACAATCATACATCCAAGCATTCATCCATCCCACTACATTCAGTTGTACATGCACAAGCTCCTATGGAATAACATCCTAAATTCCATAGCATAATTTCTCAACCTCATTTTCATTTTATTTGGTCTGAAACTCCTGCCATTGAACACAAAGTGTGCATTGCAAAGGGGCTCAATTCTGTTAACCCTTTAACACAGAGGCCTGCAGGACTTAAGCAAGTCATGCACATATTCATCATCCACCTGATGATAAATAGATCACGGCAATACTCCTAAATTAGCTTGTAATTTAGAGACCATGCTTTTGTTTTCTTTCTGGAAAAAATGTTATTAATTAAAGAAATGCTTTATTTTCTTTTCTTCCTTCCATATATCAAAGAAAATATACTCAGTGGTTTTAGCCAGACATACAAAGTATTTTTGCAAATCATCCCATCCCATTTTTAGGTCATTCTTATTCAATCATATTTTCTAAACCTTGCATAAATATTTACTTCCAGAAATATTCTCATGCCTTACTTAAATCTGGTGAAATCATACAAAATATTACACTTAGTTTTACTGTGAACATAGGGCATAGTTTTTGAGAAAAACCCATAAAAACATATTGGCTTGTGATCTGAACAAATCAGCACATATCTATGATATTGCATTGTTCATATCACTTTTAGAATGAATTGGACATAAGCATGAATCTCATTATTCATACTGCCTACTTCATTTTCTTTTCATTGATACCCTATTTCTCAGTAAATTATTTAGTTCATCTTCATATAAAGCTGGATTATAAAATCCATTTCTGAGATCAGAGTATTTGTTTAATTATTTATATTTCAAAGCAAAAATTGAAACAATCATAACACACCAAAACAACAATCAAATACTCAACCAAAGTATCAACCATACAACATTCATTTATTCAGAGAATAAAAATTAAACAAAAGCATATTAAGATTTTTATAAAAATGATATGGCTGCCCTTAACATGGGTCTTAATGCCTTAAATCTCATAGGTGATTAATCACTCACCTTCCTCTTCTCTTCCCCGAGAATGGTTAAGCTTGAAGACAGTGTGAGTTTTGCCTTTCTCTTTTTTTTCTTTCAATTTCTCTGTTTTCTCCCAAAAACAAACTGCTGCTATCCTCTTAATTTTAAAACATTTAGCTATGGTTTAGTAGAGAGAAAAGCCCATTTTATCCTTATACAATTTAGAGAATTATGTATATATGTTTATGGCTAAATGTGCCATTTTCTTTTTGATTTCTATTTTAGGAAAAACAGTTGCCTCTCTTATTTTCTGGGTACATGCTATTTGCATGTTTCTTATGCACATTATTTTCATGTGACTTAGCTTCATTGTGTATTTCTTTAAATCTGAATTGTTCACTCATATCTCTCTTTATAAATTTAATTCCTAGCTATTATTTTTAACCATTTGTTTTTCTCTTGATTTATTTTAAAAATGTATTTATGCACAAATAATGCTAAACTGGTTTTATACAATTTAATTATCAGAAAGATTTATTTTATCACTTGGTATTTCTCTGGCTACTCATATTTAATATATATATATGAGATATGTGTATGTAAAACTCACTCATACTTGATCATTTTCTTCTCATTATTATTCATTGAAAAATCACTATCCTCTTATTTAATTATTTCACTCACTCTTAATATTTATTTTCAAACTGTTTATCCTTTAAATATTTCCTATTAACTGATTTTCATTTTTCTTTTCAAAATTATTTTCATCTCAATAATTTGGGTCTTCACATACTCTCCTCCTAAAAGGATTGTGTCCCACAAATTTTTTTTTCATTACATAGTATAATTTTATTTCAGAAATTTCAGAAACTCATGCATTCAAAACCAATCAATTATACATAAGTAATATTTAAATCTATTATAATTTTAGGCATACCTTTAAGCAGAAAATAGATTAGGATATTTATCCTTCATCCTATCTTCAGCCTCCCATGTACAATCATTTTTATCTAAACTCCACTGGATTTTAACCAATTTAATTATTTTATTCCTCAGTTTCTTTTCTTCTCTAGCCACAATGCCCACTGGTTCCTTCTTATAAACCAGATTTTCTTGAATTTCAACATGTGTAGGAGATTCAAGAATGGTCTCCTTATCATGCACCCATTTTCTCAATTGAGATACATGAAATACATCATGTATATTACTCAATTCCTCAGGAAATTTTAGTTTATAGGCCAAAGTTCCTATTCTTTGAATAATTTCATATGGGCCTATATATCTTGGTGTTAATTTTCCTGCCTTGCCAAATCTCAGTATTTTTCTCATTGGTGAAACTTTGAGAAATACATAATTTCCTACCTCAAACTCCACTGGCCTTCTCCCTTTATCTGCATATGCTTTTTGTCTTTCTTGTGCTGCTTTCATTCTCTGCCTCACTAATTCAATTCTTGCATAAGTTTCCTTCACATGTTCTGGTCCAAGCAATACTCTTTCACCTACCTCCATCCAACATGCAGGAGATAAACAAGGCTTTCCATACAAAGCCTCAAATGGAGCCATACCTATAGTGGATTGGTAGCTATTGTTATAAGCAAATTCAGCTAAGTAGAGATGGTCTTCCCAGTTGCCTCCAAAGTCAAGTATACATGCTCTAAGTAAATCCTCTAAAATCTTGTTAACAATCTCAGTTTGCCCATCTGTTTGTGGGTGGTAGGCTGTGCTTAAGCTTAATTCTGTCCCCATGGCTTCTTGAAAGCTACCCCAGAACCTTGAGGTAAACAAGGTGTCTCTATCAGTAATGATAGTCTTGGGGATGCCATGTAATCTTACTATCTCTTTCACAAATAATTGAGCTAACTTGTGAGCATTTCTGTTTGAATTCACTGGAATAGAATGTGCTGTTTTTGTGAGCCTATCAACCACCACCCAAATACTATCATTGCCTCTTCTTGTTCTTGGCAAACCATCCAAAAAATCCATTGAAATACTTTCCCATTTCCAGGTAGGTACTTCTAGTGGTTGCAGTAGGCCTGAGGGTCTTTGATAATCTGCCTTGACTTGTTGACATGTTAAACATTTTGCCACATATTTTGCCACTGCCCCTTTCATTCATGGCCACCAATAATTTCTTTTAATATCATGGTACATTTTTGTACCACCTGGATGTATAGTGTATTTTGTTTTATGATGCTCATCCATAACCTCTTGCTTCAGTTCCTCTACATTGGGTATGCAGAGCTTCCCTTTCTTCCTTAAGTAGTCTTTATCATCTACTTCATAATTTTCCACTGATATACCTTGTGATATCATGTCCTTCTTTTCCTTTAAATTAGTATCTTGATTTTGCATTTTTCCTATTTTATCAACCAGGGTTGATCTTAAGGAGATGAGACTTAATTTCGCATATTCAATCATGTCACTGTGTGCCTTATCTGATGCATCAATTTCTTTCTTTATTTCTACTTCACTGAGGATTGTTAAATCCTTGAATTCAGTCATCATTAAACTTGCCAATCTTTCTTGATGCCTACTCAATGCATCTGCCACTTTGTTAGCTTTTTCAGGAGTATATAATATATCAAGATCATAGGCAGCTAGAAATTCTACCCACCTATGTTGCCTCATGTTCAAGTCTTTTTGGGAAAACAAATACTTAAGTGATTTATGGTCTGTAAACAATTCAAATTTAGTACCTAACAAGTAGTGTCTCCATAGCTTCAATGCATAAACAACAACAGCAAGCTCTAAGTCATGTGTAGCATATCTAGTTTCATTTGGCTTGAGTTGCCTTGATGCATATGCTATGACTCTACCATGTTGCATGAGTACTGCCCCTAACCCAGACCCACTAGCATCTGTATATACCACTAATCCTTCATTTACCTCTGGAACTTGCAAGACTGGAGCTTCCATCAATGCTTTCTTCAATGATTCAAAAGCTTGTTCACACTTTTCTGTCCACACATATGGTTGCTCCTTTTTGGTTAGTTTGGTCAGTGGAATGGCTATCCTTGCAAAGTCTTTTATAAACCTTCTATGGTATCTTGCCATTCCTAAAAATGATCTCACCTCAGTCACTGATTTGGGTCTACTCCATGATTGCACTGCCATGACTTTGTTTGGGTCTACACTAACCCCCTGTTGAGATATAATGTGTCCCAAAAATTTAACTTCATTTTGCCAAAATGTGCACTTAGTAAATTTTGCCTTTAAATTTTGTGCTCTTAAGCTTGACAAAACCAGATGCAAGTGCTTTGCATGTTCCTCTTCTGATTTTGAATATACCAGTATATCATCAATAAAGACAACTACAAATTTATCTAGAAAATCTCTAAATGTCCTATTCATTAAATCTACAAAATAGGATGGTGCATTTGTCAATCCAAAAGGCATTACTAAAAATTCATATAGCCCATACCTTGTGTTGAATACAGTGTATTTAATACTCTCCTCCTTAACCTTCATCTGATGGAATCCAGAGGCTAAGTCTAGCCTTGAAAAGATTTTTGCTCCATTTAATTGGTCAAATAAATCATCAATTCTGGGGAGTGGGTATTTGTTTTTGATGGTAACTTTATTTAATTCCCTGTAATCAATACACATTCTCAGTGTACCATCAAGCTTCTTCACAAATACCACTGGAGAACCCCAGTTTGAACTGCTAGGCCTTATGAAGCCTTTCTGCTCCAATTCCTCCAATTGCTGTTTTAATTCCACTAATTCTTTTGGACCCATTCTGGTAGGCTTCTTGATGATAGGACTTGCTCCTAGAATTAATCTTATTTGAAATTCAACTTGCCTATTTTCTGGAACTCCTACAACCTCTCCAAAGACATCTGGGTACTCACTTATTACTTCTATATCTTCTAGAGTCAATTCTTTTTTAATCATGCTCCATATTTGATTAAGGCAATTTATCTTGGCTGTTTCACTCATGACTATAATATTTTTACCATTTTCTGTTTTCAAAGAAATAGTAAAATTTTCTAAATTCAAAATTGCTTTGAATTTACTCAACCAATCTACCCCTAGAATAATTCCTATTCCAGGATATTTCAACACAAATAAATCAGATTTAAACATATTTCCACCTATGTTTAATTCTACTCCCAAACACCTTAATCCTAGCAGGCAAGAGCTACCTAGGGGACTCTGAATAAACAAAGGTATTTTAACTAAATTGCATGTGAGAGCCAATTTATCCACTATGTCTTGTGATATTAAAGAATGTGTAGCCCCAGTGTCATATATAACTGAGATTGGATAATTTTTAATTAGAAGTATACCTTCCAATTGTCCAGAATTTCCCACTGCACTAGCTTTTGCTTTGCCTTCCAATGCTCCTACCTTTGCTCCTTTCTTGAACTCTGGGCAATTCCTTTTGATATGGCCTTCTTTCCCACAATTATAGCAACTGAATGGGGTCTTCTTCGCTGCTTGACACCTATTGCTCATGTGTCCTTCTTTGCCACAGTTGTAGCAAGTAACTTTCTTCTTAATTTCCCCAGTAGCTGCTCCTTCAACTTTTTTATCTACATTCTTCTTGTCATAAGGATGTGCTCTATTTTTCCCTTTCTTTTGATTATTAGCTCTCATGTTCCTAAATTTCTCTCTTGCATTATCATGTTGTTCAAAAGAAAGAGTGAGTCTATGACTTGATCAAATGTTTTGTCTTTGTATGGTAGCATTGCTCTACTTAAACCAGCATTAAGTCCTTGAATAAATCTTGAATTCTTTGATTCCTCATTTCCTATGAGCATGGTTCCATACTTAGACAAGCTCTCAAATTTTTGAGTGTATTCAGTCACACTCATTGGCCCTTGTCTCAATTTTATAAATTCCTCAAGCAGTGTTGCCTTAGCTGTTGCTGGAACAAATCTAGCCTCAAGCATATCCTTGAATTGATCCCATGTTATCTCATTTTCTGGTCTTCCTGTGATGATTACCTCCCACCAATCTAGTGTTGCTCCCTTGAGCCTTCTGGAAGCTATTTGCCTCTTCCTTTGATCATTTATTTGCATGTCTGCAAATATTCTTTCTAAGGTTCTCAGCCATGTTTGCACACCCATGACTCCTTCAGTGCCTTCAAAATCCTGGCCTCCTAAATTTGAAAATGTTTTCAATAGCTTAGCTAACTCCTCATGAGGATTTCTTTCCCTCTGCACTGCTCCTTCCCTAAATGCCCTCACTAAATCCTGCAAATTGACCATTGGTGTTGCATTAGAGGATCCTGCTCCAGTGCTTGGTGGTCTTCCTACCATGATTCACTATTCAATTGCATAGCTAGTTAGTCTTGTTTCTAAATTAATTATTTCAGCAATTTATTCCTACTGAGAATATTATATTTATTATTTTAATTTTTTTTCATATGCTATGTTCGTGTTAACATAGCTCTGATACCAACTGAAGTGACCCACTTCTCTTATCATTTATTTGTGTGATTTTCAGATGAGTTTTTTTTTAATTTACACAATATAAACAATGGATCACTTCTCTTAATTAATTTCCCAAGATCCAGAATTTTACCAATATAAAAATATTAGTATATAGATCAAATCATGTCATTTATATATATATGAAGATATATAAATGTTTCTTTTCCTATTAGAGTAATTAAAATAGCAAAGAAATTCAATCACACAATATTTCTCACATTTGAGAGATTTTGTGTTAAATAGCCTTTTCTACTTTTTAATCTTCTTCCTTTTTTTTTAATTTAGGCCTGATTAATATTTAATTCAAATATGACCTCTTATTATTTTCTTGTTTTATTTCCCAGCTTGTTCTATAGCCTAGATTATTAGATTCTTGGATTTACAAGCCACACATTTGATTTCTGGGATTTTGTAATCTAATACTTATTGTTTTTGATTAAATAAAGGGTGTTTAAAACAACTCATGTATATTTGTTTAGCCCGGGGTTCTTATTTCAAACATAAACAATTTCTATGTCTGGAAATATGCTTATGTCATATTTTATAGAGTATGCAATGATCAGTTGAATATCAAGGTGATAACCTAGTTTAAAGGCCAAGCAGAGGAAAACAATACAATCAAACCAGAATGCTAACTCAAACTAACATGCCAAATGGAGGCTTAGCATATACATGAAGACAGTATGATTAAGGCAATGTTAAAAATCAAACCAATGCAAAACTTTCAGATGAACCTATAATGAAGACAACTGATGTTCTCTAAGTAAATAACCAATGATAGTGATCAATATGCTGTGGAGTGATGGACATGCTTATTACAAACCAGATCACATGATACTACAAACTACAACAGGTATTGACTATACCAATTACAACCAGACTTGAATCAAGTATCTAGATAATGGGGTCTAGTTAAATAAATTTGTAGTGATGCCTACAAGTACCAAGCCTGCATATGAACTACTACACAAAGCAATACAAATTTCTACTTGAAAATCAAATGCCCAGATAGGATTACAGGCTATGTCTTCAAGCTTTTGCATGTACTTATATCAATTACAAGTCATGATTAGGCTCTACTAGTTAACCAAGACTTTATCCTACTCATTAACTTCAAAATTTGGCACATATTTATTCAAGAACAACTTCAATATTGTAACTGAAGTCAAACAATTATGTCAAGGAGAACATATCCACATATCAGATTATATGGCATGTTCTTATGCATCTTAATCCATCAGATTACTTCAGGATCTATTACTTAGATTCATAACTCACAAGCACATCTGTTACTTAAATCAATATTCCACAAGCACATAAAATACTTTAGTTTTTACTTGTTCTTTTCAAAAAACCCAATAAGCATCAATTTCTGAGAAATACATAAAACATAAAAGAGTTTTCCTAACTTATTTATTACAATAATACTTCTACTATTCTCAAGCATTTTAAATTCATCAAGATCTTCAAACATCCATGCAAGCAAGCTACTCATGCATCTTTCCCTGCAGCAATACTTTGAACTGCCTCAATAAAATGAGACACCCCAAATATTGCAAAGGCAACAAATAGGGTCAGAAATAAATTCTGGTGTGAGTGAAATCAAGGATAAAAAATAACTTGTAAATTACTATGTCTGGGTAGAAAGCTCATATATTTGATGCTATTCATTTTCATATTAAAACCAGAGTATATGTATATTTAAACTTTATCTAACAATCATACATCCAAGCATTCATCCATCCCACTACATTCAGTTGTACATGCACAAGCTCCTATGGAATAACATCCTAAATTCCATAGCATAATTTCTCAACCTCTCATTTTATTTGGTCTAAAACTCCTGCCATTGAACACAAAGTGTGCATTGCAAAGGGGCTCAATTCTGTTAACCCTTTAACACAGAGGCCTATAGGACTTAAGCAAGTCATGCACATATTCATCATCCACCTGATGATAAATAGATCAAGGCAATACTCCTAAATTAGCTTGTAATTTAGAGACCATTCTTTTTTTTTCTTTCTGGAAAAAATGTTATTAATTAAAGAAATGCTTTATTTTCTTTTCTTCCTTCCATATATCAAAGAAAATATACTCAGTGGTTTTAGCCAGACATACAAAGTATTTTTGCAAAGCATCCCATCCCATTTTTAGGTCATTCTTATTCAATCATATTTTCTAAACCTTGCATAAATATTTACTTCCAGAAATATTCTCATGCCTTACATAAATCTGGTGAAATAATACAAAATATTACACTTAGTTTTACTGTGAACATAGGGCATAGTTTTTGAGAAAAACCCATAAAAACATATTGGCTTGTGATATGAACAAATAAGCACATATCTATGATATTGCATTGTTCATATCACTTTTAGAATGAATTGGACATAAGCATGAATCTCATTATTCATACTGCCTACTTCATTTTCTTTTCATTGGTACCCTATTTCTCAGTAAATTATTTAGTTCATCTTCATATAAAGCTTGATTATAAAATCCATTTTTGAGATCAGAGTATTTGTTTAATTATTTATATTTCAAAGCAAAAATTGAAACAATCATAACACACCAAAACAGCAATCAAATACTCAACCAAAGTATCAACCATATTCAACATTCATTTATTCAGAGAATAAAAAAAAAGCATATTAAGATTTTTATAAAAATGATATGGCTGCCCTTAACATGGGTCTTAATGCCTTAAATCTCATAGGTGATTAATCACTCACCTTCCTCTTCTCTTCCCCGAGAATGGTTAAGCTTGAAGACAGTGTGAGTTTTGCCTTTCTCTTTTTTTTTTCTTTCTATTTCTTTGTTTTCTCCCAGAAACAAACTGCTGCTATCCTCTCATTTTAAAAACATTTAGCTAGGGTTTAGTAGAGAGAAAAGCCCATTTTATCCTCATACAATTTAGAGAATTATGTATATATGTTTATGGCTAAATGTGCCATTTTCATTTTGATTTCTATTTCAGGTAAAATAGTTGCCTCTCTTATTTTCTGGCTACATGCTATTTGCATGTTTCTTATGGACATTATTTTCATGTGACTTAGCTTCATTGTGTATTTCTTTAAATCTGAATTGTTCACTCATATCTCTCTTTATAAATTTAATTCCTAGCTATTATTTTTAACCATTTGTTTTTCTCTTGATTTATTTTAAAAATGTATTTATGCACAAATAATGCTAAACTGGTTTTATACAATTTAATTATCAGAAAGATTTATTTTATCACTTGGTATTTCTTTGGCTACTCATATTTAATATATATATATATATATATATGAGATATGTGTATGTAAAACTCACTCATACTTGATCATTTTCTTCTCATTATTATTCATTGAAAAACCACTATCCTCTTATTTAATTATTTCACTCACTCTTAATATTTATTTTCAAACTGTTTATCCTTTAAATATTTCCTATTAACTGATTTTCATTTTTCTTTTTAAAATTATTTTCATCTCAATAATTTGGGTCTTCACAACTTTCAGGCTCATCTGATCAAAGTTCTAACCGTCCATCCTTTGAGATAGGTTTTGCAACGATCGAAGACCTCTAGAAGGATGTTGAAATGGAACATTGAATTGAGCCTGTATGACATTACCATTCACCCTCAAAGAGCCATCCAGAGTCATGCTTTGGTGGACTTCATTGTTGAATACACTGCACGAGACGATACTCCAAAGAGTAGTGGAGAACATAGTGCTAAGTGGAAAATGTACACGGGTGGTGTATCTAACGAACGTTGTTCCGGCCCCAGAGTCGTGCTAGTGACTCCTAAGGAACATTCGATTTGTTATGCCCCGAAACTTGACTTTCTCGCAACAATCAACAAAGCATAACATAAAGCCTTAATTACAGGACTAAAGATTGCTAAGGAGCTGGGAGTTAAAACTTTGCATATCTATTGTGTTTCCCAACTGGTGGTATGTCAAGTGCGGAAGGAGTTTCAGACGAAGGGAGCAAGGCTAGCTCCTTATCTAAATCGTGGCCTTGAGCTGCTTAACGATATTGAATATTATACAATAACACATATTCCCAAAGAGGAAAATGCAAAGGCTGACTCATTATCTAAGTTAGCCAGTTCCGAAAATGTGCAGCTCATGGGCCTTGTTTTGGTGGAAGTGTTGTCAGCTCCGAACATAAGCCATATGGATGCATATTGGATCTTGGAGGCTGAACTTAAGAAAGAGTCATGGATGACTCCAATTAAGAACTATCTATAGAGAGTAATCCTTCCGGACAGGAAGAAAGAACATCGTCAACTCCTTCGCAAAGCTGTAAGATTTATCATGTAGGAAGGGGTACTTTACAGGAAAGGTTCTTTATCCCTATGCTTCGGTGTGTCGCTAATAGTGAGCCAAATAGGTCATAAAAAAAGTTCATGAAGGGGCATGTGGCGACCACACCGTGGGGCAAAACCCTAGCAAAGAAGATCCTTCGGTACAGATATTTCTGGCCGATTTTCAATCGAGATGTAGCTAACTATACCAGAAATTGTGATAAATGCCAGAGATTTGTCAAGATACCAAGAGCCCCACCAACAGATACAACTCAAATGGTCGGCCCAAGACCATTTGTAGTCCGAAGAATCGATATTATTGGCGTATTGCTGATATCTAAAGACAGCGCAAAGTATGTCGTCGTCGCAATTGATTACTTCACCAAATAAGCCAAGGTGGAGCCGTTAGCTACAATAACCACGATGAAAGTAATCAAATTCCTGGTCAAAAATATTATCTGTCATTTTGGAATTCCCCACACGATCGATAACGGGACCCAGTTCGACAGTGTCGAGTTCAAGGACTTCTTTGACAGGCAAAGTATCGAGAAGAGATTTTCCATGGTAGCACACTCTCAAGCGAATGGACAGGTTGAAGCACTGAACAAGATTATCAAGTCCATTCTAAAAAAGCAGTTGGAGAAGGCTAAGTGAAAGTGAGTCGATAAGTTACCATTAGCATTTTGGGCTTAGGGAATGATCCATAAGTCAGCGACTGGCCACTCTCCATTTGCCCTAACTTACAGATCAGAGGCTTTGATCCTAGTTGAACTTGAAGTATCTTCTCATCGGGTGACTCATTATACTCCCCAGACAAATGAGGCACTCCTACTAGAGTACCTTGACATGATTGATAAGAGGTACGACGAAGCTGACTTGAGGGTAGCTGTACACTAAAACCGAGTCACCCAATATTACAATACCGAGGTCAGAACTCAGACCTCTGAAATCGACGACCTCATCCTTAAGCGAATCTTTCCTAGCACTGGGAACTTAGGCCTAACTTGGGATGGTCCATATGTGATCAAACAAAAAATTGGAGATGGCACGTTCAAGTTGGCAATAGTGGATGGGATCTCACTCCTACGGGCATGGAATAGCGAACACTTACGACGTTATTTCACTTGAATGTAAATTTGTACATACTTAATCAAAGCCATGTGCCCAGATAGAATCTGTCATTTTTGATGTCTTTACAAAATAAATGACTTATGGAGCTCATAAACCTATATGTACTCAATTTTACACTACGAATGGTGTTATATTTAAATAAACTTGTATGTATAAAGTGCAGATGTGTGGGTATTAAGAGGTTGGTGCCGACTAGACTTTCGTAGTCCATTATCAGATGCATGAAGCTCAATTACATTTGATGTCTGGAGATAGACGCCAAGCAACTCTTCAACCCAGAACTTGGGGGCAAGAGTAAAAATTCTCATAGGATGAACGAGACAGTTCTTTTCATTGCTCATACTTGGAGTGTGGTAGAGCATACACATCTTGCCCAAAGTATGCAAGCAAAAGGTCTGTGCCAGGAGATAGGCAAGACCTCATTCACAAGCTTCAATCAACGCCTAGAGTTTGGCACGATTGAAGGTAGACATCATGGATGAGGATGTTCAAACCACTATGATTAAGTGGTTAACTTCGACCGACACCAGAGTTTCATATGGTTAATACATGCATTTTGAAGAAGGATGTCAAGAGTGACATCTAAAGGTGAATTACTACGAACAACGTCCGGAGATAGGCATAATCGCACACGAAACTTCCTTGAAAGGAATGTTATGACAACCTTTTAAGTAACTGGAATTCGGACAAGTTCCAAAGCTAAATATGGTCATATGTGGATGTACATTCTGGAGATTATTATTAACTTGCAAGCAATGAAACGAACTAAAGACTTGGTCTGAGGGAAGCAATGAGAAGTGGATCACAAACACTTTGATTGTAGAGCGCATTTCTCAAATGCCTAGACAAATTCACACAAGACTTAAACAAAACAAAGAGTCTTTTTATTCATATCCAAAATAAGTACAAGTGTTATTGACATTCCAGCTGGGAACCAGAAGCGGAGGCTGAGTTCACACAACATCGGTCGAAAAAACATAAAACCAAAAGTGCCTAAGTACTTCTATGAAACAGAAAACATAAAAGAGATAAACGATCATTTCTTCGGCTTATGCTTCTTTCCTTTCTTCCCATCACCGAAAGACTGTCCACCTGAGCCTTCATTCTTTTTCTTACTTCCTCGCCCCCACTTCATAGGACCTTCATTGGAGTGCTTTGTAATGAAGTGATGGGCACACTCTGAGCACTCTCGGCCATACAGAATGTGATTGGGATGAAAATGGGATCACTAGGTGAAGCAATAGATAACGGTAGAGGAATGAAGTCTGCCGGTTCTTGCTTAACTATGATAGTCTTCAGGACCTATTCACCATGGATATCCTGCATAATGGGCGTTATAACAGGCCCCGAAGTCACCATCATTAAAACATCATTGTCAATCTGAATCTCTTGAAACTCACTGATCCCTTCTTCATCTAGATCTTGGATCGTATGTGCATCGGGACCGGGAGTATCACCGACCAAAATGCTTGAAGTTGCTTCAAAGACAGTCATAACCATTGAATGAGTCATTGTTGTAGTTACCCCTGGTTGGGAGCTTTCTTTGGGAAGAGTTAGAGTCACAGGTTGACCTACAATTGCAATAGATAAAATAAGAGATTAGCAACATCGATCATCAACCGGTGTCATGTCAGCCTTTTCAAATATGGGTATGGTCAGCAATATATCTCCACCAGGTAGAGATTTTGTATAGGCAAGCATACCACCTGAGTTTCCCTCTAAGGTTGGAGATAGCATGCTAGGCTTGAGAAGTTGCGACACATCTGGATCATACCGAAGGAATGATGAACTGACAGAAGCAGCTAGAGGCCTCAGAGTAAGGCTTGCCGTGACATTATGAGGAGTGGTGTTAGAGCCTTCAGCTTGATCTATCCGAACTATATCAGCCAATTCTGGATGTAAGATAAGTTCACCTACTCTAAGTGCCTCGATCTCCTCTGCGCTTAAAATCTCGTTTCCCAGATCCACCAAGTCTATTTCAGCTCCTTCAAAGTGTTCGCACTCATCCCGCATGACTTTCTCCCATGTTATCTCTAAGGTGCGAGGATAAGCTTTACTGAGCCATGCCAAGTCTCAGAATTTAAGAACAATGGCATTGTAGTTGGTGTTGAGTGGATCGAAGCTATCCTTGATCTGTATTTCTATGGAAGCCACCAACTTGTCTACTCTTTTCGCCTTATCTAGCACATCATCTCTTTCCTTACGCTCATTGTCCCTCTCGTTGCGAGCACCAAGAAATTATTTACAGTAAGTTTGAGTAGTCTGAAGAGCCTCTTCTTTCTCTTTCCTCTCTCCCTCAAGCTGTGCTTTGAGTGCTCTTACTTCTTCAACCAAATCTTGATTACTGTGGTGAACAGATTCTACTTTGATCATGTGATTCTTTCTTTCTTGCTCAATTGTAGCCTTCAAATCCCTAACCTTATGATCAGCATCCTCTTTGGCCTTCTATAACTCAGCAACTTCTTTGTCGGGGTGAGCAATGATCTCATCATTCTGATTCGCTGTGATTTTCATTCTCATGATCTCCGGCTCTAGGTTCTCAGAGTATTCTGAAATTACCTCGGCTAGCCTCCTCCAAGTGAAGTATTGATCGTACATGTCCCAAACGTATGCTACCATTGGACCTTTAACTTCATGTGGGATGTCCTTTAGATTGGGAGCAAATTTGTAGGCTTTGAAGTTGATCTTTGGGAAATGACGTAATTCGGCAATATGAGGATTTGAAGCGATCAGTCATTCCTCTTCGGTGAAAGGCTGCTCAACCGGCTTCTCGACAGGTACATTATCATGTTTTTTGTCGAGAAGAATCAGATGCAGTAGATTTTGATGGATGTTGAGACTGCTAAGAAGTGTGGGACGGTTTTGGCTGCTTGGCGGAGAGAGAAGCATGAGATGTGTCATCACGTGGACAATCGTCTTGATGACTAGAATGCCTCTCCGAACCCCTGGATGAGGAGATCTGGATCTAAAATAATGCCTAGACACGAATCATATAGCCTGTAGTCTTTCTTTCTACCCCTACGATCATGGCTTGAATGTCGGTTCGAATCGAATTCATGACTGTGTTTGTGAGGTCACGCAATTGGTTTGCATCTCAGTTGATATCCCATTTGATCTTGGAAATCCTCGTATATCCCTCCATGGAACCTGCGAGCAAAATGAAGATAAATCAGATTTGACCAGATAAGAGCACCACATGAGCTTTATAGAGTATAGTGTATTTGTGTGCGGTGCAAGTTCCCCAGTGTCCCTTAGATAGACCGTGGGTTTGGATTTTGCCGATAGGGGTAATCTCTCCTGCTTTGGTAGAAGGCACGTCTTCTTGAAAATGAATGGTGGACCCAACATCCCTAATACTCATATCGACAAAACTAAAAGAGTCGATTTTATCTGGAATTGGCCCAAGGCCAGCAAAGGGATCCTCCAAAGTCTGTACAGGAGTCTCAAACATAGACGTAGCTGGCTGAGGTGAGGTTGGAGTCCACTTTGAACTCGGGGCACCGGCGAGTGATCTCCATCACCTTCAATGAAGAATCATCCTCGCCACCGTCACTACCTTCCAGAGCAACACCAACACTGTGATTGAATTCCAACAAGTTATAAGAATGTAGATTTTTCATCGCTGAGAAATGTCTTGGCCTCTTTCTCCTCCTTTGTAATTTGATGGAGTTATCTAACAGTCTCTGCCAATTTTGCATTGGAGGGCCTACGCAATACATCAACTTCAAAGGAGGAGAAAGAGGCCAATATGTTTCTTAGCGATGAAAATCTACATTCTTATAACTTGTTGGAATTCAATCGCAGTATTGGTGCCGCATGATAAAGGCTAGAGTGGTGCTTACGTGGAGATATCCATCGTTGAGCAAACCTAGGAGGACAACGAACAAAGAAGAATTCCTCTTTTAAATAGCTCAACTTATTCCAAGTACTGACTATGACCTGGAAGCCTATGGAAGGTTCTAGAAAAAGGTAGGAAGGACCATCCTTACGATGCTTAGAGTTGAAAAAATTATCAAATCTCTTGGTTGCTAGGAACTTGGTCAAAGTGGCGAGTAGATATAATGAACAAACTATGGAGGAAAGCATAACTATTTGAGTGAAGCTGTGTTAGAGCTAGTTACATGAAATGTAGAACTTGTCGGGTGAACTGATTAAATAGTGGGACACATCCTACCAGAGACATATATCTATTGCATGTTGTATATCCATCTGAAGGATGGTGCGCTCTTTGATGGCGTGTCGGAACTAGTACATCCTCAAACGAGATTCTGTGATTTTCAAAAATTCTCCTAAGAGACTCTTATTTGATTTTGGAAGTGTAAGAGTCTACGGGATCATTTAGTATGATTGCATATTCCCACTTCTGGACCTGGACCTTCTGCAGGCTCGACCTCCGGCCCTCTTACAAGCTCTATTGGAACTTCTGGAACTTGTTGTTCTACTTATGGATTTTCCTATTGAGATAAAGGTTGTGCCAGAGTTTTTTTATGCAAGTGGAACCCTGGTCGAGCTTGACTCGATATATGATTCAGCATATCTGGAAGTCGACGGACCTAGAGCTCGAGCAAAGAGACACTCGAAACGTCTATTGGTCATAGCTATCAAAACTCAATAGATAAGCAATATAGGATTGATTAGAAAATAGTGCCCCATGTTGAAGTGAAAACCTAGTGTAGTGTTGTCCAGTGTAGTGCAGTGCTGATTTTCTGATTTTGTTCAATAGTTCATTAAAAAAATTCGATGTTCATCCAGAGTAACCGTCATCGCTGACCGTCCAAATGGACTTCGAGTAAGAGGCCATGTGTTCAAGATGTCATGAACTCAGGAGATTTCATCCTAGAGTTTTGATTCAAGTGGATATGTTGGAATTTCTAAAAGTTGACCAAGGCAAAAAAAGAAAGGGCGGGTTTGGTGCCGACCAATAGCCCTTGAGAAATTTTCAGCCTTAGCAACCTGAAGCCCTATTCCTAAACATGGTCATTTATCCTCGGATCACTTCACCCTCACCAGCATTAATTTCCATCATCACTACCTACTTACGTTTACTTGGAGTTCGATCTAATAGCCCTGTTCAAGTTTTAAGGCTCGAGTCTAAGGATTGAGGCAAGATTAATCGGGTTTTGGCTTATGGGTTCGTTAGGTGGTTGAGATCGATTGAAGGGCGGTGATGATTGTGAGAACGGCGGAGAATGGTGGTGTTGTTTTTGATAGTGGGTGATGACAGTTCAAATCGAGAGTAAGAAGCTTTTTAATCACAGACCTTGAAGTTCTAATTCGCTAGAAAATAAATTAAATGGAAAGAGTGAAGTGGGTCAAGTATATAGCCACCGAACAATGAAAATAGGCTGAGATGTCACCATATCCTAAGGTTATCAACCAGTACCGATCCATCCCCATGGGTCAGTACCTAACAATCAGCACTTAAAGGCAGACATGAAAGTGGAAAATATATACATGCATGTACACACACACAAATATATATATATATATAGCCAATGTATATATGGAGCCAAAGCATGATGGAAACTAAATGCATTTGCAAATGTACATGCTTAATATTCAATAACTAACTAAAAAAGCAGATTCAAAACTGAAAATTCCAGAAGAAGAATCAGTTCAAAATTATCAGGCTTGGAATGATGGATCATGAGAGCACACTCCAGTTTTATTGTTCCAGATGTTAGTGAGACATCATAATGAATAGTTATAGATGCAACACTTCATCAAAACAGTCCGAAAAAGGATAATAACTATTCAGAGCATGGATAGGAGTCCGATATGGCGATCCCAAATTGTCTCGATTCAAAGTACATCATGTTTGCAACAATATGCACTTTGGGGGCAAGTGTTATCCAGCCTTTTAACCTGGTATTATTTTGACAGATTTGTAGAAAAAACTTGAAATCTATCAAGGTAGAAGGCCCATAGAAATAAATATAAAGTTCAGAAAACAAAGTACCACTAAGATCACAAGACAAAGACAAGGCCAACCCAAAAGTTCCACTTCACGATTCCACCATCTGATGGATCGGTACCGACCCATCCCTATGGATCGGTACAGATCGATACAAATGCACCCAAATCACCCTAATTTTTTCATGCTACCTAGTATTGATGCTAAATTCTTAATACAAGTTTCTTGGATCGTTCGTATGTCATATGATGTCGAATAGCTCAAGCATAAGGAACTAGCAAATTTACTCCTCTGCCGATCCATCCTATTGGTCAAGAAATATGCTTATAGCTACACAAATAAGTGGAGAAACATCAAGCCATCGATATTTGACTCATTTTAGGGCAGCCAGAGTGATCCATAACCAAGTTTTATGGATCGGTACCGATCGATCCATATTGCTGAGCTGGCCACGTTTTCACTTGAGCAACTAGCTGGAGGTCATGGAGAAAGTAGGGATGAACATGCTGGAGCTCTTCCCAGTGACCTACAGCTATAAATAGGGCTTGGGGGCTTCATTTTAGGATCTTTTGGTTTCAAACAAGTTTGCATTTATTTCTTGTAATTAACTACCAAGTGGTATCGAATGATAAGAACAACAGTTGTAAAACAGAGATATTACCAATAAAATCTCAAGTGGACCTAGGCAACGATTAGCCGAACCACTATAAACCTTTTGTGTTCTGTTTCTACTCATTTTCATTTACTTTTTCATCACTTTTATTCTCTACACTATCTATTGGGTGTTTGTGCCAATTTTGACGCAAACAATTAATATTAATTAATATGGTATTAATTATAAAGGTTCGCAAATTGTTTTGGGAAAGTAAAATGTGACCTTCCAATAAATTTTGAAAAGAGTACGAAAAGAAAATTTTTTATCCAATAAAAATTTCAAAAGAGGCAAGAGTTGGTGAAAAGTGTTATCTTTAAAAAGAAATAACCTAGTTTTCAAACTATTTGCAGAAATGTCATTCCATGTTTAGGTGTATGACAACCTGTTAGATGCCATCTGTTTAAGCATACAACATCATGTTAGATGCCAACTGTTTAGTCATAGAACAACCTGTTAGATGTCATCTATTTAAGCATGCGACAACATATATGTTTAGCTATTAGATGCCATCTATTTAGTCATACGACAACCTATTAGATGCCATCTGTTTAGGCATACGACAACCTATTAGATGCCATATGTTTAGGCATACAAAAACCCGTTAGATGCCATTTATTTAGACTTATGGAAACCTGTATTTGAGGTATGAAACCTTGTATTTTAAATACTCTTTATCTTATATTTTAGAGGCTTGACACTCCATATTTTAGAGGTTCTTTACCTCATATTTCTTATGTTTTATAGAGACTCAATAGCCTTATTTTGATAGTGAATGTTTTTAAAGCTATGTAATGATATGACTATCGAATGAACATATTTTGATGAATGACGTTATATGTTCTTGTTATCATTGATCAGTTAAATCTGCATATTTATTTATTTGTCATGCTTACATTATTATGACCCAACACAGCATCTTAGGATTTTGGAGGCAGAATTACCAATCAGGTTGTCCTAGTAGTGGGTATACACAGACTAAACTCTTAAACGAGTAGAATTGCATCCAAGATATTAGATAGATCAATTATGTTAGGATGCCCTGAATTGATCAAACTTTGTGACTCATGGATTAAAAACTAGATACGATTATAGGTGGGACTAATGTAGGATTGTGCCCTATGCTTCAGTCATTAACCCCCGGTAGGTAAAGGTCCATGATTCCAGTGCATAAGGCCTTGTCGATAGTGAGACTAAAAGGATGTTTACATATAGAAAGGAACTCATAGCTCTATAGGCTCACCAAATTATTTTAAGTTGTTTTACTCCTAGATTTATTTAGAGATTTGGGGAAATCTAGTTATTTAGGCACGATTTAGCCTAATAGGTTATTAATTGTCCTTTGAAAACTAATAGGTTCATCGTAACCCTAAGAAAACTATGATCTGAGGTAGACGGTCTATTTTATGGGATGGGTAAACCTTGGGAAGCATAACCCTTAATGACAGGCTAGTCACATTTATCCATATTGCATGCATAAGGTCATATCATGTTTTTTTTATTGTAATTGCAGGAGTATGATTTATGTTATCATTGACATATTTTGATAAGATACTAGTGAGGGGAAAACCTGTTATACTCAGTGGCATGGTCTCACTAGATATCTACGTTGGTTCGAGATGGTATGTTATTGTTTACATAAGACTTTTTGTCTAACCCGAAGTTTTTGTTTTTCTCCTTAAACTCTCGGGTACTCATTTGAGTAGGTAGAGAGTGGAGAGTTTTCAGGTTAGACGAATAAGCTTCCGAAGATGTGTAAGAGGCAAACTAGCAAATATTAGAAGTTTATTTTCCATTGTGTTCTTTAAAGTCTTTGCTTTGTTGAATGAATGTAATGATTGGATTTATAACTATCGAGTACTTAGACTCTGATCACCCAAGGGAGCATCTTCATATGTCACGCTTGGATTATAATTGTAATTATTATGTTTTCTATGAACGTGGAATCGATGGGATTATGTAATGGGATGTAATGAATATGAAAGTTATTAATGAAATCTGTTTTGAAAATTTTCATATTCATATGCTCTTGATGTTATATATACAATAATTGATCTTAATTTTTCAGCAGCAATTAATGCTATGGATGACTACAACATCCATAGTACTTAGTTTTGAGCCTCAAGATAGAAGATGTTACAACTTGGTATCAAAGCATACATCTATATAAAACTTAAAAAGGTTTTGAAAAAATAATCTAAATAAATTAGAAAATTAGATTGGGGTATGGGGCAACACTATAGTAACATAATTGTATTACACACACACATATTCTACCTCTATTCTACCCTCTCTCTTAGACTGTTCTTCCGTATCTCACTAAGGCTCGTATGCAGATTACGAGAAAGCAAGATATGGAAGCAGGAAATGAAAGAGTAAATCTAGATGGAGGAAGCACCATAACAAATGGAAGTGTTTGACCTAATACTGGAAGGAATCCAAGTCGACAAGCAAATGCTAATCCAAACGCAAATGCAAATGTGAGTGCTAGAACCCAACCAATAGATATGGGGGCTATGTATTAGTTCTTCGTGAATATGATGCAAGCTGGAGCTGTTGATGGTTTGGTTGGAGGAAATGCTGATATGAGGGAGGTGCTAATCCCGAGGTACACGTTCACAACAATTTTTCCAAGTTGGGCCGTGATTATATCAGTCTTGGAGGAAAGCCTTTTCATGGAGTGGAAAGCTATTAAGGTTGAGAATTGGCTTTGGCATTGCAAAAGGATCTTTGCTGACTTGGACTTGAATGATAAGTAGAAGAGAAGGTTAGGATCTAGGCAGTTGCAAGGAGCTGTTTTGTATTGGTGGAACAATGTGACTATAGGAATAACAGAGGAGAATCCGACTTGGGTCGAATTTAGAAGGAGATTTGAGGAAAGGTTTATGTCCGAGTTAGCTAAGTCAACTTTGCTCAGGAAGTTCATGGAGTTGGAGTAGGGAGAGATATCTATACTAGAGAACGCAACTAAGTTTGATGAGTTATCTAAATACGGATATGCTACTATTAATACTATGATCAAAAGGAATGAGAAGTTCATTCGTGGATTAAAGCCCGAGATTGCCAGGGCAACTATGCCACATCTTAGAGATCCATATGATGTGGTGGTGGAGATGGCATTAAGGAATGAGAAAATCCTTTTGACGTTTAGAAATGACAAGCTTGTGGAGACTAAAAGTTTTCTAGACAAGAAAATGAAGTTCTTTAATAAGAAGGGAGCTTAGAGGGGCGGAGCTGCCAAGAAAGTGAATGCTAATATTGTCTGTTATAAGTATGATAAGAAAGGGCACTTTGCTTACAATTGTCGATCTGATGAGATGGAAAGAAGGCTATAGGAAAGAAGAATGTGAAGTGCTATAACTGCAACCAGATGGGGCATTACAAGAATGAATGTCCAGTGCCAGCCAATGTTGATAAAGGGAAAGTCTATGCTCTGGAACCATTAGCTTCTTGACTAACCATAGAAGAGGAAGGGAAATCTGTGATGGGAGGTACGCTTTTGTTTCATAGCATATATGTTAAAGTATTATTTGATACCGGCACATAACATTCTTTTATCTCGCAATGTTTGGTGGTTAAATTAAATTTAAAACCATCATACCTTATTACTTCCTTAAAGTTTGCAATCCAATAGGAGGTTATGAAACTCTTGGGACAATATGTGACCATTCACAATTTGAGTTGTTAGGTTATGCATTTACCTAATATTTGCATATGATTGATTTTGTAGGTTTTGGGATTATTCTGGGTATGTATTGGTTAAGTAGATATGATGCTAGGATATTTTGCCAGGATAGGAAGATATCACCGAGACACCCTAATAACCATGTACGAATTATATACTCAATAGAAAAATCGAGTTTAGATGTTTGTGCTTTATTGAGTGCAATGGAAGTGGAGGATGAAGTGAATTTGGTTTTTGTTGTAAGAGAGTATGCAAATGTTTTTTGAGCCAGTTGCAGGACTACCGCCGAAATGAGTTATTGAGTTTCAAATAGATCTTCTACCTCAAGTTATTGAGTTTCAAACAAATCTTATTCCTAGAGCTGAACCCGTAAGTAGACTGCCTAGCATAATGACACCTACTAAGATGAAAGAGTTAAAGGTACAACTAGTGGACTTAGAAGGAAGACCAAGTAGTTCACCTTTGGGAGCGGTCATGGTGTTTATGAATAAACTGGATGGATCATTAAGGATGTGCATTGATTATCATAAGTTGAACGAAAAAAGGATAAAGAATCAGTATCCTTTGCTGAGAATAGATTATTTGTTTAATCAGTTAAGTGGAGACAAGGTACTTTCAAAATTAGATTTAGCAACTAGGTTCTATCAACAGAGAATGGTGGAAGACAACATTCCATTAACAACGTTTCGAACAAGATATGATTTGTATGAATGGTTAGCTATGCCCTTTGGACTAACCAATGCATCTGTTTACTTTTTGGATTTGATGAATCTGATCTTCCAAGAGCATTTTGGCAGATTCGTGTTAGTATTTATAGATGACATTCTGATATATTTTAAGAATGAAAAAGATCATGAAGTTCATCTCAGAATAGTTCTAAAGATGTGGAGGCAACATAAACTAAAAGTGAAGTTTTCAAAATATCATTTTGGAAAAGAGAAGTGAAGTTCCTTGGCTATGTAGTTTCATAGAATGGGTAATCAGTGGATCCAGCTAAGATTGAAGCTGTTAATAACTTGAAAAGACCCAAGATGGTGACCAAGATAAGAAGTTTTCTAGGGTTAGCTGGCTACTACCGAAGATTCATCAAAGGCTTCTTTCATATAGTGGCACCTATGACTAAACTAACAAGGAAGTACGTAAAGTATGTTTGGACCAATAAATGTGAAGAAGCATTCTTAAAGATAAAACATTTTTTAACCAATGCTCCCATGTTATTTGTTCCAGATGGAAATCAAGATTTAGTGGTATATACTAATGCATGTTGGATAGGATTAGGAGATTTGTTAATGCAAAGAGGTAAAATGATTGCCTTCACTTCTTGATAGCTTAACCACGTGAAGTTAAATGTTTGACTCAAGATTTGGAGTTGGCAGCGCTGATCTTTGCTTTGAAAGTGTGGAGGCACTATCTTTTGGGAGAATGATTCGAGTTATTTGCAAATCATAATCCTTTGAAGTATTTATTTTCTCAGAAGGAGTTGAATATAAAGAGCAAAGGTGGCTGGAAATTTTGTTGGCTTATGATTTTGATATCGAGTATACGCCAAGAAAAGGAAATAAAGTTGCTGATGCACTTAGCAAAAAACATATGAGTGTAGTGTTAGCTATATTAGCAGAATGTAAAGATCTAGAGGCACTGACTAATTGTGGTATACGGTTAAGGTCAACGGCTAGTTCTAGTCGAAATACCGCAATGTTATTATGTTTGGAAGTTCGACCGGTGATGATTAAAAGAATTTATTTAAGCGGAAAGATGATCCATTACTAGCTGAATGGATTAGAAGACTTGAAGCTGGACCAGAGATTAATGATTTAAAAGATTTTAGTCTTGACCATAATGGATGGTTGAGGAAAAAGGGATGATTGTTTGTTCTAGATGTTGATAACCTAAGGAAGGAAGTACTTAGGGAGTGTAATCGGTCGAAGTTTACTATTCATCCTGGAGGTCCAGGAACTAAAACGTATCAGGATATCAAGAGGAGTTTCTTCTGTGAAGGAATGAAGAGATGTAGGCTTGTAGGTCAAAAAATGTTTGAATTCCCAATAAGCAAAAGCCGAGCATCATAAACTAAGTGAATTGCTTCAACCTTTAGAAGTGCCACTTTGGAAATGGATTCTATATCCATGGATTTTGTCGATGGTTTGCCAAGGTCGAATAGCGAAAATGAAAGTATTTGGATCACGGTAGATAGACTGACTAGGAGTGTACACTTTATTATCATTAAGTTGATAAGGACGACACCTACCTTAGCGAAGTTGTTTATGAAGAATATTGTAAGACCATATAGGATTTCTAGTAGTATGTTAGTGACAGAGATACTTTGTTCACCAATGAATTCTGGAAGAGTCTGCAAGAATTTTTAGGTACCAAGCTAAAGATGAGCGCCGCTTACCATCCACAAATGGATGGACAAATGGAAAGAGTTAACAAAGTTGTCGAAGATTTGTTAAGGGCTTGTGTACTAAACTTTGGAGGGTCATGGAAAGACCATTTGCACTTAGTTGAGTTTTCCTATAATAATACTTATCAAACTGGTATAGGAATGACGCCTTTCAAAGCTCTTTACAGAAGACCGTGCAAGTCACCAGCATGTTGGTTAGAGACCGAAGACAGATTGATTCTTGGCCTACATATGGTGAGAGAAGCCACATAAAAGATTGAGTTGATCCAAACAAGGACGAAGGAAGCTCAGTCTAGGTAGAAAAGTTATGCAGATAAGAGGTGTAAGGATTTAGAGTTCATAGTTGGAGACCATGTTTTTGTTAAAGTACCACCAACGAAGTGTATGGTACGATTTGGAAAGTCGGGGAAATTGGCACTGAGATATGTTTGTCTGTTTCTTATTACAGAAAGAATTGAGAAACTTGATTATCGAATAGAGTTACCATATAGTCTGGCAGGGTCCATAATGTTTTCCATATTTCTCATCTTAGGAAGTGTGTGCATGATCCAAAAACTACTATTGCACCGACTGTGTTGGAAGATTTAGTAGTGGAACTGAATATGACTTTTATTAGACGACCAATTTATGTTGTGGTAAGAGATGAATTTTTTTAAGAAACAAGACAGTCGAGTTAGTGAAAGTCCACCAGAGTGACAATGAGAAAGATTGTACTTGGGAAATAAAAGACACGATTAAAGAGATATATCCTGAGTTGTTTTGATGGTATGTTCCATATTTATCATATAGACTTTTGCTAGTCGGATTGACTAGTATTGTTGTATATGTTTATCGCACATGTTTGTATGATTAATATGCTTGTTGTTTTCCTTATCATAATTCAAGGACGAAATTCTTTAAGGGGGAACCTGTAACACCCCTAATTTTTGTTTACATTATTCAAGAGATTTAATTAAATAAATTAAATAGAATAATATGTATGGTGTGATAATGGAGACTGAGATTTTTAATTACTTTGAGTCGTGCCTTAAGTAATCAGTTAATAATGTTGATTTGAACAAAAAATAGAAAGAAAGTAATGAGAGGGGAATATTGGGAATATTTCCTTTATTCATTCCCTAAACCTTTCCTTTCTCATTCATTCTCATTTCATTTTTAAAAACATCAAAACTAAACCTAAAAAAGGCCGACCATTATTTAGAGGAAAAGGGAGAAGAAAGCTAAGGAAATCAAAGGGAAAAGCTTAGAAAAACTAATTTACTTCAAATCTCAATCTCTCTTACCAAATCTAAGGTGAATAATAGTATCCATCTCAATTGTTTATGTTTATTTTCATATCTATGCTTGATTTTTGGATTATTGTGATTATATGTCATGTTTAGACAGTCTATATCATTGTTTGATTGAATGGTAATTTGTTGGAATTTATATAGAATTATTTCTAAGGGTTTTAAAGGTACAAACTTAGTTTTTAGCCTCCAATTGACCTGAAATTCAAATATGTTGTGTAAAACCATATTTTAGAGGTGGGTTTTTAATTTTATAATTTTCCAAGTTCATATATGAATTTCCTAAGATGGAAAAGTGTTTATTTTAAGTTTAAATTATTAAAAATAATAAAATTAATATTTTGGACTTGAAAATTTTACATGTAAGATTGAAATTCATATTTTTGGTGATTTTTGGGGATTTTTCATAAGTTTTTATGATTTTCTATGAATTTTTTATGATAGAAAAGCTATTAATTAATATTAATTAATGATATTAATTATAACGGTTTGCAAATTATTTGGTAAAGTAAAATGTGATCTTCCAACAAATTCTAAAAAGTATATGAAATGAAATTTTGTTATTCAATAAAAATTTGACAAGAGGAAAGAGTTGGTGGAAAGTATTATCTTTAAAAGGAAATAACTCAGTTTTCAAACTATTTACAAAAATGTCGTTCCATGTTCAGGCATATGATAACTTGTTAGATGCCATCTGTTTAGGCATATGACAACCTATTAGTTGCCATCTACTTAGGCAGATGGCATCTATTAACATGTTAGATGTCATCTGTTAAGACTTACGACAACCAATTAGATGCTATCTGTTTAGGCGTACAACAACCTGTTAGATACCATATGTTTAGCCTTACGACAATCTGTTAGATACCATCTATTTAGGCATATGACAACCTGTTAGATGCCATCTGTTTAGACTTATGATAGCATGTTAGATGTCATATGTTTAGACTTATGACAACCTGTTTTTGAGGTACAGAACCTCATATTTTAGAGACTCTTTATCTCATATATTTAGCGCCTCGACACTCCATATTTTTGAGGTTCTTTACCTCTATCGCTTATGTTTTATAGAGGCTCAATAGCCTCATTTTGATAGCGAATGTTTTAAAAGCTATGTAATGATATGACTATCGAATGAACATATTTTGATGAATGGCGTTATATGTTCTTGTTATCATTGATCAGTTAAATTTGCATATTTATTTATTTGTCATGCTCACATTATTATGACGCAACACTGCGTCTTGGGATTTTTAAGGAAGAATTACCTGTTAGGTTGTCCCAGTAGTGAGTATGGACATATTAAACTCCTGAGTGAGTAGAATTGCATACAGGAGATTAGATAGATCAATTGTGTTAGGACGGCAAGGACCGATCAAATGCTATGACTCATGGATTTAAAATTAGATAAAATTATAGGTGGGACTGGTGTAGGTTCACATCCTATGCTTCAGCCATTAGCCCTCGGTTGGTAAAAGTTCATGATTCAAGTGCGTAGGGCTTAGATCAATTGTGTTAGGATGGCAAGGACCGATCAAATGCTATGACTCATGGATTTACAATTAGATAAAATTATAGGTGGGACTGGTGTAGGTGCACATCCTATGCTTCAGCCATTAGCCCTCGATTGGTAAAAGTTCATGATTCAAGTGCGTAGGGCTTTGTCAGTAGTGAGACTAAAAAGATGTTTACATACAGAAAGGAACTTGTAGCTCTATAGGCTCACCAGATTATTTAAGTTGTTTTACTCCTAACCGTATTAGGAGATTTGTGGACATTTGGTTATGTTTTGGCCCAAGTCAGCCTGATAGGTTATTAGTTGGCCTGTGAAAAGTAATAGGTTCACCATGACTGTAAAAAAACTATGATTCAAGACAGACAGTCAGTTTTATGGGATGGATAAAACTTGGGAATGCATAACCCTTAATGACAGGCTAGTTACATTTACCCATATTGCATTTGTATGGTCATATCATGTTTTAACCATTGTGGTTGCAGAAGTAGGATTTATGTTATCATTGACATATTTTGACAAGATACTAGTAAAGGAGAAACCCCTTCCGCTCAGAGGTGTGGTCTCACTCACAAGATATCTGCGTTGGTTCGAGATGATATATTATTCTTCACACCAGACTTTTTGTTTGACCCAAAGTTGTTGTTTTCCCCCTTAAACTCTCAGGTACATATTTGAGTAGGTCGAGGGTAGGGAGTTTTCAAGTTAGACGAATAAGCTTCCGGAGATGTGCAGGTGGCAAGCTTGCTAATATTAGAAGTTTATTTTTCGTTGTGTTGTTTAAAGTCTTTGCTTTGTTGAATGAATGTAATAATAAGATTTCAACAGTCAAGTAGTTAGACTCTGATTGCCGAAGGGGCACCTTCATATATTGCTCTTGGATTATAATTGTAGCTATTATAATTTCTTTGAACGTGGAATCGATGGGATTACGTAATGGGATGTAATGAATATGAAAGTTATTAATAAAATGTATTTTGAAAAATTTCATATTTACATACTCTTGATGTTATAGATACAGAATAATCGATCTCAATTTGTCACCGCAAATTAATACTATGGACGACTGCAGCATTCGTGACACTTATTTTTGGACCTTAAAATAGGGGATGTTACACCAACACAAGTGATAACTAGGAATAGTTCACGATGGCTATGGGATAGCCAATATACAATAATTAAATGCAACTTGTAGTAACTTGGAAAGCTAAATTTTTCTACGTAAAATAACGGATACTTAGGGAACTTTGGAAGACAAGTTCTGTTATTGAACTATTTCATAGGAATGAAATGAAGAAAATATTTTATTAGTTAAAACTGTGTTAACTTATTTTGAAAAAGGAAGAAAGCTTAGAGAAGCTAGTAAATGATAGGGTATTATTTAAATTTAAAGATAAATTATCCAAAGAATGTGTAATGTACACAATTAATGAATGAAACCATTTGTAAGAATATAAAGACATATTGACGCAGCAGCGGAATACAAAAATTGATGATACGGTGAAAGTAGCAATCGATGGAATGAAGAATACTGAATGGCCCAAATTCGTTGATCCGAAGATACCGAATTTTAGCTATCTTCGTCATGTTGATCGCGCATGATACCGTGAAGGAAGATCTGCAATTCTTCAGACGTTGATCTAGCGCACTAGATACCGTGAATTGGCTTCTACGATCGTTGATCCGAGCGCACTCGAATGCCGAAAGAGGAGATAGGAGATTACACTCAACTACCAATTTGGTGAAAGCACAAAGCTAACAAAACAAAAGTTTTATTCAAATCAACTCAAACTATTACAAATGGCACCACCGGCCTATTTATAGAAGTTACAACCCAACACTGAAATCTGTACAACACTTAGGTCGGTCACGACCTTAAGTAACACGACCTAACACCCCAGCCGACTTAACTTGTGAACAACTCAACAGAACACCCTACGACTTAAGAACGAATTACAAGCACATTACAACATAGTTCCAACGACATACGACTTATAAAAGAACGACGTAAAAACATACGACTTATCAATATGTACAAAGACTTAAAAACAGCAGCGACATAAGAAAACAGCTTCAGGAGAAACATTACGCGACTTATCTTCTTCAGCGATTTAACAGAGTTCACGACCTAAGGATTTCACGTGACCTAACTAGGTCGTAGGTCGTAGAACGACTTAACTTAGGTCGTGAGCGACCTAACTCCTTTTGAACAACTCTGCGTGCATCCTTCGTTAGACCGTACGCGACCTATCATAGGTCGTTGGTTTCCTTCTTCTGCATAACTCGCTTCATCGCTTTGCTCCAGTACCTCGTTAGGTCGTGGCCGACCTAAAACTTCTCCCTTAGGTCGTGGCCGACCTAAACCTTTGATAAGCCGTAACTCCTTTTCTCTTGACTCATTAGGTCGTTCGCATGTCGCAACATCGCCTCTGTTGACTCGTAGTCGACCTTCCCTAGATCGTGAGCGATCTATCGATTCATTAGGTCGTGAATGACCTAAAATGTCACTAGGTCGTGAACGACCCAAAAGCCTTGAAAAATTCAAATCAGATGCGCCAGTAGATCACGCTGCATCATCCTCCCCCGGTTGACAAAATTTCGACCTCGAATTTGCACCTTCCTCTTCCACAACAAGCTCCTCTCCATGATACGGAATCAAATATTTGACATTGAAAACATCGGAAGTATGAACATCATCCGGCAACTTCAACTGTTATGCATTCTCATTGATTTTCTTCAAAATTTCCACTGGACCGATTTTTCGAGTTTTCAATTTATTGTACGTTCCCACTGAAAAACGATCCTTCGTTAGTACAACATATACTAAATCTCCTTCATTAAATTCAACGCTTCTTCGCTTCAAATCCGCAGATCGTTTATACTTTTCATTTGCTTTCTCCAATCATTCCTGAACGATTTTATGACATTCTGCCAATCCATCAACAAAATCAACAGCCCGTTTAACTGTCCCCTTCGGTTGTGGTACCGTCGTCAAATCCAACGGCCCTTTTGGTAAACTTGAATAAACAATCTGGAATGGACTGAAACCCGTACTTCGGTTGATAGCATGATTATGAGCAAATTCTGCTTGACATAACTTCACATCCTAACTCTTCAGATTGTCCTTCACAAGACATCTCAACAAGTTTCCCAATGATCTATTAACCACTTCCGTCTGCCCATCTGTTTGCGGATGATAGGCGCTACTAAAATTCAGCTTTGTTCCAACCATCTTCCACAAACTTATCCAAAAATGGCTTAGAAATCTAGTATCCCGATCTGAAACAATAGATTCAGGTAGCCCATGTAATCCATATACATCTTTAAAGAATAACTCAGCAACACGGACGGCATCAGCTGTCTTCTTACAAGCGATGAAATGTGCCATCTTTGAAAACCTGTCCACGACAACATATATCGAATCATTCCCCCTTTGAGTTCTCGGTAATCCCAAAACAAAATCCATACTGATATCAATCCATGGTTTAATAGGCACAGGTAATGGCATATACAATCCCGCATTTGTCGCTGTTCCCTTCGAAACTTGACAGATATGACATCTCTCCACCAATCTTTCAACTTCTCTTCTTATAGTAGGCCAGAATATGATTGTGAAACCAACTGTAATGTACGGTCTCTCCCCACATGACCTTCCTCATGCAACTCCTTCACAATCTTCATTCGTAAGCTGCACTCCGGTATACATAATCGATTTCCTTTAAAAAGATAATCATCCACCATTACAAACTCATCCGTCTTTCCCTCCTTGACTTCATCAACAAACTTCGCAAAGTAAGGATCATCGACAAATAATTCTGGCAACACATCAAACCCTGTCACTTCAACCTTCATTGTAGTCAACACATGATTCCTTCTGCTCAATGCATCTGCCACTCTGTTCGTAATTCCCGATTTATGCTTCACCACAAATGTAAATTGTTGTAAGTATGCAATCCACGAAGCATGCCTTACCGCAATCTTGTCCTGTCCCTGCATATGCTTCAATGCCTCATGATCAGTATATAACACAAATTCTTTATGAAACAAATAATGTCTCCAATGTTTGATAGCTTGCACGATAGCATAAAATTCCATATCATATGTACTATATCTCATCTTCGCTCCTGATAACTTTTCACTGAAATATGCAATAGGACGTCCCTTCTGACTTAGCACCCCTCCAATTCCAACCTTCGATGAGTCAGTATGCAACTCAAACAACAACTGAAAATCAGGCAACACTAGGATTGGTGCTGTCGTCAAAAGTTCCTTGATTCTCTCAAAAGAAAATCCTGCTTCCTCCGACCATGAAAATTGTTTCCCCTTCATACAATCAGTAACTGGAGCCATCACGCTACTGAAGTGTGGAATAAACCTTCGGTAGAATGATGCGAAACCATGAAAGATTCTAACTTCTGTTAGCGTCCTGGGTTGTGGCCAATTTCTAATTGCTTCAACTTTATTCTGATCCACTTGTATACCTCCTCCTAATATAACATACCCCAAAAATAAAACACTCTGCGTCATGAACACGCATTTCTTCGTTGCAGCATAAAATTGTTCCTGTCGCAATACCATCAACACTTCTCTCAGATGTTGCAAGTGTTCTTCTGGATTTCCACTATATATCAGTATATCATCAAAATACACCACCACAAACTTCCCAATGAATGGTCTAAAGATTTGATTCATCACCCGCATGAATGTACTAGGTGCATTCGAAAGCCCAAACGGCATAACCAGCCATTCGTACAACCCTTCTCTCGTCTTGAATGCTGTCTTCCATTCATCCCCTAGTCTAATTCGAATTTGATGATAACCACTTTTCAAATCAATTTTCGAAAAGATAGTAGCCCCGCTAAGCTGATCCAACAGGTCATCCAATCTAGGCATAGGGAATCTATATCTCATTGTAATCTTATTCAACATCCGACTATCAGTGCACATCCCCCACGTCCCATCCTTCTTCGGTACTAACAATGCTGGCACAGCACATGGACTCAAACTTTCCTGCACACGCCCCTGTTCAAGCAATTCTTCCACTTGCCTTCTCAACTCCTCATGTTCTTTTGGACTCATTCTGTAATGTGGTCTATGAGGTAACACAGTCCCTGGAACAAGATCAATTTGATGTTGAATGTCCCTCAACGGTGGTAACTCCATTGGTAGCTCCTCAGGAAATACATCGTCAAACTCTCCCAGCACTGGTTTCACTTCCTCAGGGACCTCAACACTTCATGACTCTCACGTCCAATCAACAAAAACACTTCAGGCTCCTCTTCAATCTCCTTAACAAACTCCTTCAAAGATAGAAAAGTTTTAAGTTCTTCAATCTCCTCCAACTTGCTTTCTTCTTGTTGTCGCTTCTTAGGAATCAAAGTGATTTTAGTTCCTTCAAACATAAAACTATAACTGTTAGTACGTCCATCATGTTGCACAGCCCTATCATACTGCCACGGTCTCCCCAACAACAGATGACATACATCCATGTCCACGACATCACACCAAATTTCATCTTTGTATATCTTCCCAATTGAAAAATTAACACAAGCCCTTCGTCCAACTTTCACCTCCCCACCTTTCCTCAACCAAGCTAACTTGTACGGTTTCGGATGCTTCTCTGTTTTCAATGATAACTTCTTCACAGCTTCTGTAGAGATAATATTGTCGCAACTTCCTGCATCAATAACAAACTTGCAAACCCTTCCCAAGATAGTGCATGTTGATTGAAAGATGTTACTCCTCAACCAGCTAGTTTCCTCCTCCTGTTTTGGTGTTAAACACGACCTCTTCATCATTAATGAATACCCTTCATCACCCAACACATTCTCTTCCTCCTCATCATGTAGTGAATTAGAACAGTCAGCTTCTACCTCATCTTCCTCAACCTCAGCAATCTTCGTTCGTTTCTTTGGCTTCGTACATTCATTGCTTTTGTGACCAAGCTCCTGACAATTGAAACATTTGATACCACTATTGATCCTGGTCTTAGCAACTTCATTAACAACCGGTTTTGCAACAGCCTTCGAAATATTCGCATTGCTACTAGTCCCTTTCATTGGATTGTTAGAATTTGTAAACACACCACCTCCTCTCCTTCCTTGTTTCTCCCAAGCTAGAGCTTTTTGATGTGCTTCAGCGACAGATCTGGGATCAAACATATTCACCATATCCTATATCTGCATTCTCAACCCTCCAACAAATCTAGCTGTTAGCTGCTCCTCTGTTTCCATAATATCATTCCTGGCAATAAGCTGATAAAATTCATCTGCATAATCATTAACAGTCTTCGTCCCTTGCCTCAAGTTCTGCAAACGTTGATACATAAGCGACTGATAATTGTAAGGTAAGAATGTAGCTTTCATCAACTTCTTCATCTTTTCCCATGATTCAATCTTTGACTTCCCCATCCGTTCACGTGTAAGTTTGGTTTGCTGCCACCACGCCAAAGCTCTTCCCCTCAACCTTATAGCAACCAACTTCACTCTACGATGTTCTGGAACCTCCTTGAAGTAAAAAATCTCCTCCACATTAGACAACCAATCCAAAAACTCCTCAGCTTGCATACCACCTTTGAATTCTGGAAATTCAGTTTTCATCCCAGACTCCCACTTGTGATCATACTCCGACTGATTCCTTCCTTGTCCTCGTCCTTGTCCATGAACACTACCACTATCAAACTCCTCCTCGAAATCTGATGTATAGCGATGTCGATCCTGACCACCAACATCTCTACTACCATCCCGTCTTCCACCAACATCCCTTCTATCTACATTCCTCCGATCACGATCACTCACATTCCTATCACGATTTCGATTGTCAACATTTCTATAACGATCTCGACTCACACTTCTATGATCATTATCAGCACTTCTCTCCCGATTGGAATGTGGTGAAACTCTACTTCCTCCATGGTTGGATTCAGGTGAAACCCTTCTCCGATTTTGATTCATCTCCAACATCATCTTCTCTAATCGACCAATCCCTTCATTAAGCTTTTCATTAAAATTTTCGTTTATTCTTTGCTCCATTTCATCAGCTTTTTCTCTTCTATACAAAGCTTCAATATTTTGATGTCGATTGGCTCTTCTTGGCGGCATTGTTAAATGAAACAAACTTCAATTCTCGGAATGAGCAAATATCAAATGATGCACGGCCTTCACTTACTCTCGGCTCCAAATCCAAATTTCAAACACCTTTCAAACTTAGATCCAAAATGAGATGGATCGAAATCTTCAAACTAGTTGCAACTTGCGATGAACACGACTTGAACTCTTCGAATAATAATTGGCTCCAAGAATCGGCTTAGCTATGATTGGCTAAGTCTAGCTCCGATACCAAATGACGCAGCAGTGGAATACAAAAATTGATGATACGGTGAAAGTAGCAATCGATGGAATGAAGAATACTGAATGGCCCAAATTCGTTGATCCGAAGATACCGAATTCTAGCTATCTTCGTCACGTTGATCGCGCACGATACCGTGAAGGAAGATCTGCAATTCTTCAGACGTTGATCTAGCGCACTAGATACCGTGAATTGGCTTCTACGATCGTTGATCCGAGCGCACTCGAATGCCGAAAGAGGAGATAGGAGATTACACTCAACTACCAATTTGGTGAAAGCACAAAGCTAACAAAACAAAAGTTTTATTCAAATTAACTCAAACTATTACAAATGGCACCACCGGCCTATTTATAGAAGTTACAACCCAACACTGAAATATGTACAACACTTAGGTCGGTCACGACCTTAAGTAACACGACCTAACACCCCAGCCGACTTAACTTGTGAACAACTCAACAGAACACCCTACGACTTAAGAACGAATTACAAGCACATTACAACATAGTTCCAACGACATACGACTTATAAAAGAACGACCTAAAAACATACGACTTATCAATATGTACAACGACTTAAAAACAGCAACGACATAAGAAAACAGCTTCAGGAGAAACATTATGTGACTTATCTTCTTCAGCGATTTAACAGAGTTCACGACCTAAGGATTTCACGCGACCTAACTAGGTCGTAGAACGACTTAACTTAGGTCGTGAGCGACCTAACTCCTTTTGAACAACTCTACGTGCATCCTTCGTTAGACCGTACGCGACCTATCATAGGTCGTTGGTTTCCTTCTTCTGCATAACTCACTTCACCGCTTTGCTCCAGTACCTCGTTAGGTCGTGGCCGTCCTAAAACTTCTCCCATAGGTCGTGGCCGACCTAAACCTTTGATAAGCCGTAACTCCTTTCCTCTTGACTCGTTAGGTCGTTCGCATGTCGCAACATCGCCTCTGTTGACTCGTAGTCGACCTTCCCTAGATCGTGAGCAACCTATCGATTCATTAGGTCGTGAACGACCTAAAATGTCACTAGGTCGTGAACGACCCAAATGCCTTGAAAATTTCAAATCAGATGTGCCAGTAGATCGCGCTGCATCACATATGGAACGCCTTTGTGACAATTAGAATGATAAACCCAACTTTTTATTTGATGATGACTGATTGTAAGGCCTTTGTGGCAATCGCCTATCTAAAAACAATATTATAATATTATAACATCCCCCTACTTGGAGGCCCAAAACTAACGGCTGCGGTTGCTGCAGTCATCCATAGTTATTAATCTTCGGCGACCAAATATGGCGGTGTTAGATACATTGATACACAGATCACAAGAATATGGAAACTTTTAACAAATCAAAACATGTTTTCACATTACATTCAAAATATTTCATGTTCATTACATAATCCCACAAACGTTAACCACATTCAGAAAAATATAATTATTACACATACGCCAAGACGACATATGAAGATGCCTCCTTGGTAGATCAAAGTATATAATAAAGCTAAGTCTACCATTACATCCAAAATACACAATGGAAAAAGATAACTCTAAATAACTAACTGCCTCCTGCACGCCTTCAGAAGCATAATTTGCCTCAAAGAGGGACTATCCATCCCATATTCATTTTACTTAAGCGGATGTGAACTGTCCATCTCACATCTCATAGTTTTTCTATGATAACTATAAACCCTTCATTAAACATATGGAGACTATCCATCCCCAACATGATGTTGACTATCCATCAATCATCCCATAGTTTTCCTAGGATAACCATAAACCCTTCTTCAATCATATGGAGACTATCCATCTCCAATTTGATGTTGTCTATCAATCAAACATCCCATATTTTTTATAGGATTAGTATGAACCCTTCACTTGGTCACTTAACTCATGCTATCCCCATGAATATAATTATCTCATGCTATCCACATGATTTACCTATTTCCATTAGTATCCCTAATTTAGGTTATATCCCATTTATCCCAAACTATTGTGTTGCTCTCAATAAGCTCACCACGGTATCCCCAAGGTTAAACAACATTTTATAAGTTTAAAAGAAACAATTTTCCAACCCCTTCAAAAGTATCCCCTTCAAAAGCTTTGAATATTTTGACCATTTCGAAAGCAACCTTTCGACCCCTTCGAAAGCATAAACCATAAATTTTAAAACAATAGGCTCCAGCCTTTATAATTCTTTAAAACCACTCCTTCGAAACCTTTCAACCATGTTAAAGTATTATTATATAAGGGTAGAAGCATAGCTTCAAAATCACTTGAAAATATCCCTTTCGAAAGCATTGAAGGTTACCCCTTCAAATCCCTTGAAAACCAAACCTTTCGAAACCATTGAAAATCAAACCTTTCGAAAGCATTGGGTTTACACTTAAATATATTACTTTGGGTCATAGGTGAAAGTTTTCAAAACCACCCTCTACTTTATAAAACATTGGGGAAAACATTTAAACCTTTCGACTGTGTCGAGAGCTCATGCTTTCGACCCCTTCGGAAGGTTGGGAAGCGGCTTGTATTTATAAAACCAGTAAACTTTTCGACTAAGTCGAAAGCTCCTGCTTTCGGTCCCTTCGGAAGGTTGAGTAAAATAAAGGCGGTGGTTCTTTTCAAAAATCCGTTTGAAACAACCTTTCGAAACCAAAGCTTTCGGCCTTGTCGAAAGGCATCTTAAATCCTTTCAAAACCTAACCTTTCGACTATGTCGAAAGGTCTTATAAAACAACTTATAAAAACCATACCTTTCAACCTTGTCGAAAGGTCTTTTAAAACAACCTTTTGAAAACCAAACCTTTCGACCGTGTCAAAAGGTCTTTAGAAAACAGGCAAGTGATTTCTCAAATCAAAATAAACTAAGGATCCATCTCCTTCGGAAGCAACCCTTCGAATGCAACCCTTCGACACATACCTTTAGACTTAGATCAATTCACTTCATACCACATGAATGATATCGGGTGCATCGCTTTCAACCTTATTGGTCTTTGAAGTCGACAGGTCTTGTTCGAGAGGTCTAAGGCAAAAGGTTTGCCAAAGAAGGCGAAACCAAATTTTTCTGGTTAAACGCTGATTTTTCCAAAATAAGTAAACTTTTTGCAACTAACATGCCTACTTGTAAATGTTGGATTGGCTTTCATAACTTTTTAAATATTTTGGATAATATTTTCTACAATTTTCTCAGATATAAACCAATTAATTATTTAACAAATAAGCCCTTCCTCTCATAAAACAATTAAATCATTTAGGTCCATCTTTCAAAATAATTTAATTTCCATACCAAATCACTTAGTAAAAACCACAAAAATTCCAGAAATTCGCTTTAATCATGTTATCTAACATAATAAAATTTTAGACCCAAATTCTTAATATTTTTCCAAAAATAATTTATAAACCCAAAGAATCATATTTTCCTTTGAAAATTCATAATAAATTCTCCACGGCTTGGAAAATCATAAAAATTGAAACCCAACTCCAAAATCATGTTTTCTATAACATAAAATTTTCCTATGGCATTTGAACATCATTTCATCTTGGTTTTAGCCTAAAACCGTGTGTATATCTTTTTTTGAACAACCTTGTTTAAACTTTTTTAAATCAAAATCAAGCATATTATCATTCACATATCATAAAATAGATTTATCCATAAATCTGAAACTATTTGATGTAAAAATCAAAATAGAGATGTAGTGTCATGGCCCGCAAATCCGTACCTCTTGATTAACCACTAATCTCCATTGATTAACTCAAAATGAACGGGAATACGAACTATGATGGTTTAAGAAGAAGAAAAAGGTAGAAGAAGAAGAAAAGAGTAGAAGAAGAAGAGAAGAACAACAGAACAACAATAGAAATAGAAAACAATATCAGAATCTTACACATCGCAGCGGAACAATATATAATAGATAACACTAGTCTTTTAAAACAAAGAACTATATTAGTTTATACATACATCAATCAGAGTCATATACAACAATGGACAGTTATATAACCTGTCCTCATACAGAATACACAGCGGAATAAATACTATCAGATACAAATACTACGTCTCGTCATCCAGCTTATCTCCAAAGCTCCAGAATATCCTGATAACATAACTCTAGGCTGCCCGTGTGGAAATTGGTGGGCACCCAGAGTTTAGAAGGGAAACAATAAACTCCGAGTCAGTCATGGTGACTGGTGTGAGATCGTAAAACAGTTATTTTTCACAAAGAAAATAAAACAAATTCGCAATGCTTTTGGAAAATGAAACTACCATAAGACCTTCCACCACACACACAATGCAAACGCAGACTTGGAGGAGATTTCTTCTTATGATAGTCAAAGATGCTTACTACGCAAAAATCAAATTCTTTTTGATATTATTATTAGTGCATAGTGTAGAAAACATTTCGAAAATAGAATATAAATCTTAGCCAGCATAGGTACCATTATAGTATGCTTGCTATAGCTACCATATTAAATGGCAGGTTCTACAACTAAAACCGTACAAGGCTCGTATTGTTTCTTTGGATTTCCAACAAATGGTCAGGCTAAGGAACTTCCTATCCACGATGGGTACGTCCCTGGAATAGACGACCCGAGAAATAACCTAACATTACAGTTAGATCTCTGCCAACACAAGGCCGGGTTACCTCTGCAAAAGTAGGTAACTACTGACACGCGTATGTCATCCCCCGATCGTAACCGATCTTCCCGAGGATCCCCGATTCGCAACAAACCACATAATAATAATAATGCAGCAACCACATAGGTTAAGTATCTGGGCTCCATACCATGATACCACCTCTATCCAGAAGGAATGACATACACTAAGGGGCGCTACTCCCTAGAACCTTGCCGCATCCTTCCTGTTTTGACCATTTCCGGGGTGTGAGGCTCGACGAAGTCTCGTCCACAAAGCTACGCTTTCTACAAAGCCATGCTTTCGGTCAAACAAAAATGATCAACCTATGATCACAAAGATATAAGATCAAACAAATGATCATATCACAAATGATCAAACACTGATCATTTCACAGCATCACTCAGTATGCCACGTTACCAAATTGGGAATATATTGCTGATAAATTTCAACTACATAACCTCCGAGCTCGTACGTCTCAGAGAAGGGTGTTAAGCTAAGAGAATAAATTCTCCGCCACCAACAGATATGTATTTGAAAGAAATCAGCTTTATATCTCAAATTATAACGTCAGACACACAATCCATATAAGTCTGTTCCGGGATCGAACAGAACCGAAGGCACTTCTCACGAAGCCCTTGCACATCCGGATAAATTTCTAATCACGTCCGGACTTCCCGTCACTAAGGGTGATAAAACCTCTAAATCGGAGATCAGCCGATGTAGAGTAACTCGACGGTAATCCTTCCGTTTTCAAAAATATCCGGTCTTCAACACCGGTCTTCGAATGCAATTCATAACGACGTATCACATATTCGGAATGGGTTATATGACCCCATGGTCCTTTCCCGGCTAACCCGAATAGTGAGCGATTATTTAAAATAAGTGTGGCATTCAAATTCATCCAATTCACAACAAATACCATATTCAAGGTAATTATTGATAGTCGGTTATTTAACTATAAATAAAGATGCGCAACATCATCAGATTCCAAATAATTTTCCAAATTATTTATCTTCCAAAATATCTTTACTAGATATAAAATTTCCACACTTCAAAAATAAATCAACGTTTATTTTTCTCAATAGTTTCCCTTTCCTTTATAAATTCCATAGTGAATTTATATTTTCAAAATATCTACTGATATACGATTCTCAAATCGATTTCAAATATTCAACTTCATTTTATCTTTAAGAAGATAAAATCTCAAAAACGTTTCATTTCATTTTGGAAAACATTCCCATACTTATTTAATCATAAGTATTTCACAAATCTATTTATTTTCAACACTTGGAAAATATTCGATATACTTAAATCAATATTAAGTATATATTTCATTCTTTAAGGAAACTATTTACTATAACAACATTTATTTGAGTCAAAACGAATGTTACGTAAAACATCGTTACGACGACTCAAAATCACTAGTATAGGGATTCGAAATTAAAATAGATATATAAATCCCAATACTATATAAAACATTTCCTTTCGGAAATCATTTACTATAACAACAGTGTTATAGTCCACCATTTCCTTATTTTTCGAAAACGTCTATTTCAACAATAAAAATGTTGAAATCTATGTATTCGATACCATAATACATTTTAAAAACATCTTTAAAATGTTTAACTTCATTTTCAATGTCACTTTTCCAAAACTATCCATTTTACTTAACGATATATTCACTATCCAAATTCGTGAATATACTTCACTAATTACATTTCACTATTTTCTACACATTTTATTTCAATAATAATTCGCTATCCAAAATCGCGAATATATCTCCTTTAACAACCTTCTATATTTAATTTATCAAATCCAATTGATTTCGAATTTATAAAACAACGTTTATAAATTCTATTTCTATTTTCTAACAACTTCAATTTAATAAATCTCCTTTATTAACAATTCAATTTATAAATCTTCTTATACCAACAATCCATAATTATAAGTTAAATACTTATAATTCCTTTATTTCACAAAATCATTTCCATTTATAAGTTCACAATTTATAAATTTCATTCACTTATAAATTCTTACAAATTCATTTTAACGCTTATAAAAACTTGTTTTATAATACCAACATTTTAAAGTTATAAATATCAATCTTGTACATCTTTTACATACGTCGTTTTAATAATTCAAAAATTCCAATTAAAACCATTTTATAATTTCTTAACTATTTATTTCAAAAGAAATTACCTTTTGGTTATAATTCACAAATCTTAACTTTTATAACTTTAAAGTTTGAACGTTTATTTATTAATTCAAAAATTAAATAAAACGTCTACTTCCAAAAATCCCTTTAAAATCCTTTTAAAGTAAAAGTCGTTATTTTTAAACTTCAAAACTGAATCCGATGATGCAACAGCACCAATTAGTCAATCACAACATCAAACATCATATATCAATATGATAACAGAATATACATCAATATCTGTAAATAAATAAATACTGGTGAGGAATCCAGTTGGATCCCTCCAACCTGTTTCCCTGCATCCACAGACGTTAGCACAATACCAATTCCACTTCGAGGTGGAATATCGCGGTATATGGGTTTTATAAAATAATCCGCTTACTAACGGCGCAATAGGGTCTCATCCGCTATACGAGGCGGGAAATCAATCAATCCAATATATACATATGCCAATATGTATATATTGCTATATATATATAGATATATCCTACTATATCTAATATCACATCCAAATAGCAATCATATCAATCAATAAATAACTGCAATACCAAATATATTTTGAGTGAGAAGATCTCACCTTCGCTTTTATTTTTGTAGTCCATTTTCCATTCCAATTTGTTTTTCTTCATTTATAGACCTTGTATAAAGATTTATACAATTCTACTAATATTCGAATAAATCGAACCATTGAATTCTCATTTATATTTTTAACTAATCCCTTCATTTAACAAAATATTTTCTTTTCCATTACTGTAAAACTTAAACAACAGTTTTACTTTTTTTTATATAACTTAGTAAATTTAAATTATCTGTATGCATATTTATATAGATACATACATGTTTACTTTCTGATTTCCTATATACAGTCAAATCAAATTAAACTAAGTCAAGAACAACTTAAATTTTAAAACTGCTTTTACCACATCCATATATTTATCTATATATGTTTTATTATTAAATTTTGAAATATAAAAATCTGTTCATATTTATACCCTTTGTTGCAGTTCAAAACTTTTCTCTGTAGAAAACAAAAATCTGCATATAACACTTATTAACTAGATCAAAAATGGGATACCTCACAGAAATTTGGATTCGAGCCTTAGCCCACTGACTTCGATCGAGACTCCTATGTCACCTGCCTACACACTACTTCGCGACCACCACTTCGTCGACCACGCGAATAATTCCACCATCCTTTGCCTCGCCTATGACCCAGGATCTAATGTCGCGGCCACCTAGTCGATTGGCTTTTGCTGTGAATCACAGCACTTCGGCAATTGCGATTTCGATTTGCTCGCGAATGCCGCAACTACCCACAGCTTCCAACCACCATGACTCCGTCTCCATACGAAGTTGATTTCGATCGTCAGTTGCCTTCGACGTCATCGCGCCCACGTGCTCCGCGACCTCGCCTTCTCGCTACGCCCACGCGACTCGAAACCCACCTGCCTGCGACCACACACCCACGTCGCCTAAAATCCCATCGCCTGCCGCCGCGCTCGTGAACGAGCTTCCCTAAGTCGCCGTCGCGATTTGCCTGCTTCGAGAAACCCCCTTGATTTTTCAAACGAAACTGATTTCGATTCGATTTTGAGAGAAGTCGTTTTGATTCTTCATTTTAAAGCAGAGGGGGAAAGGAACGATAAGAATTTTCTTTTGAATTGGGGAAAGGAGTGAAGGCTCGAACTCGTTTATACTTAGCTTCTTTCTCGAACGAATGTTTTTGTGATTACAGTGGCCATTTTTTTCTCGTTTTGATTTTGAAGAGGGAAGGGATGAGATACCTAAAGTCGAACGAGGTATGGGTTTGCACGATAAATTTCATGGTCTTCAGCGTGATTTCCTCCGTGATTAAAGGAACGAATGTACCAAATTTAAAATTTAAAAATCAATTTGAATTCAATTAAATCTCAATGCGTTTTCTAACCGTATGGTCACAAAACAACTCCGAAAAATACGAAACTTGAAATCTGACAATAATTCAACGTTACGGACCCAATGGAACTGGTTTCGTCGAATTCCAAGACTGTTTGAAAAATGACTATTTTTAAATATCGATTTGAACGATTTAATTTCAAAACTGAACGAAACACTTTGAAATACAATTCTGAAGTTTCTATTATCTTCAGTATTATCAATACGAATTTTAAAAGCTTTCGAAATATTTTTGTTCAGCTTAAATTGAAGATACAAATTTTTATTCAACATTCACTCGATTAAATTTTAAAGTTTAATCGTCAAATTCAAAGTTGTATTCGGGATTCAAATTAAATCATCATTCAAATATTTAAAATTAATTAAATATTCTCAATTTAATTTGTTCAAAATTCTGGGTCGTTACAAACTTCCCTCCTTAAAAGAATTTCGTCCTCGAAATTACAAGTTAGGAAAAATGGTCCTTAACTCGTCTGCTATTTTTCACAATCCTAATAGTTTTATCAATTTATCAAAACAAATCTTTCTACTAAAGATTCGTTATCAATTCAACTAGCTTTCCAACTTCAATTATAAGTTCAAACAACATTGTTTACTTCAAAATTCAAATTTAAGTTTAAATTCAAATTTCAAACTTTCAAAATTTTCTCAAAAATTTTCTAACACCCTAAATTTCCGAAAAATTCCGCCAGCGTCTCCTTTGCGCGGCTAATACGGCACGACTACAAAACGTCCCTACGGACTCTCAGATTTCAAAAAGAAAAGAAAAAGCCAAACGGCTAGAGAAGAAATCAGCAAATCTCATATTGAAATTTAAAATACATACCTTTAGTCGAGCAATTCAAATTTATCTTTGAAAATCAAATCCAATTCCTTTTTCCTGTATATCCTACTAGCCATAATATCTAGTTACATATATTCAAACCATCTTGCCAATTCTATTACAAAATTTCCAATATAAATCGCTTGTACATTTTTACTTCACTATTGAAGTTACATCCATTCAATTTTTCATTTCAATTCTCATTCGAATTCAATTCACAATTCCAATCTAATTTGGATTCAATTTACTTTCAATTCTGAAATATTGAATTTTATCAATTATCTGTCATTTACAACTGCACTATCTTAAATTAGTTCCAATTACTAATTCAAATTGATATCAATTCAATTTATTTTAATTCTACTTACATTTAAACTGGATTTCCAATTTCCATACGAATTTTAATTCATCTTTCATTTACAATTATTCAATTCAATTCATTTGCTTACGAATTCGAAATGAATTTCAACTTTCAATTTCATTTTCATTTAATTGATTCACTTATACTTGCTTTGATTTAACTTCATTCTTTAAGTTAAATTTATTCTACCAAAATTCAATTGGTATAAGTTATCAACTTAGTAATATTTCATAAATATCTTTATATAGCATTCCAGAGTTTATCAACATTTCAAAGCCATTTTGAAAACAATTCAAATTCCATTTTAATTTCCAAAACAAAACCCCAAATTTTCCAACAAATTCCATTTAAAACAATTTAGCAGCAATTCCTCTTTTGGAAACCCGAAAATGAACATTAGTGATGCTGCAGTCATTACCGAAGTTATTTTCCAACGACCGAAAAGAGTTTAGAGCTTTAATCCTTCCAAAATGCTTTTCAAAACCTTTGAAATTCATTTTCAAATCAAAAATGATTTAAACTTTCCAAATCTCCAAAATTTTCAAATTCTTTTCAAAACATTTCCGAAAACTTCCTTGGAATTCTACTTCCAATTATAAGTCACATTTATAATTTACATTCTCAAATTTCATTTGTATGTGAATTCATCTCTTTATCTTTCAATTCACATTTATAAATTTCATTCGTTAAATGGATTTATTTCCAAATCTTTGGTTATTATTTTAATTTCTCATTTAATTTCAATGATAATAGTTTAATATTATCACTTCTAACAACCATGCAACCATATACTGTAATAATTTACAGAAATTTATTTCTTTTCTATACAAAAATAGTTTTGGGTAAAATTATTTCATTTACCCTATTTTAAAACGATACTATGTCGGTTTATCTTGTTTAGGAGTTTAGAAACCCCTATCGATTACAGTTAGCTAGACTGCACCGACCAGAATCCATAAACAATCAACCGATAAGTCAACACAATACAAAACAATTTTATATTCACTAACAAATACGCACTCGTATCTATTATTACACTCAAACTCATTCTAGAGTACTACTGACTCTATCTCTAATGAGTAACACCCAACAGAGCAGGGTTGTCGCTTAACCATATGCTCTAATACCAAATGTCATGACCCGCAAATCCGTACCTCTTGATTAACCACTAATCTCCATTGATTAACTCAAAATGAACGGGAATACGAACTATGATGGTTTAAGAAGAAGAAAAAGGTAGAAGAAGAAGAAAAGAGTAGAAGAAGAAGAGAAGAACAACATAACAACAATAGAAACAGAAAACAATATCAGAATCTTACACATCGCAGCGGAACAATATATAATAGATAACACTAGTCTTTTAAAACAAAGAACTATATCAGTTTATACATACATCAATCAGAGTCATATACAACAATGGACAGTTATATAACCTGTCCTCATACAGAATACACAGCGGAATAAATACTATCAGATACAAATACTACGTCTCGTCATCCAGCTTATCTCCAAAGCTCCAGAATATCCTGATAACATAACTCTAGGCTGCCCGTGTGGAAATTGGTGGGCACCCAGAGTTTAGAAGGGAAACAATAAACTCCGAGTCAGTCATGGTGACTGGTGTGAGATCGTAAAACAGTTATTTTTCACAAAGAAAATAAAACAAATTCGCAATGCTTTTGGAAAATGAAACTACCATAAGACCTCCCACCACACACACAATGCAAACGCAGACTTGGAGGAGATTTCTTCTTATGATAGTCAAAGATGCTTACTACGCAAAAATCAAATTCTTTTTGATATTATTATTAGTGCATAGTGTAGAAAACATTTCGAAAATAGAATATAAATCTTAGCCAGCATAGGTACCATTATAGTATGCTTGCTATAGCTACCATATTAAATGGCAGGTTCTACAACTAAAACCGTACAAGGCTCGTATTGTTTCTTTGGATTTCCAACAAATGGTCAGGCTAAGGAACTTCCTATCCACGATGGGTACGTCCCTGGAATAGACGACCCGAGAAATAACCTAACATTACGGTTAGATCTCTGCCAACACAAGGCCGGGTTACCTCTGCAAAAGTAGGTAACTACTGACACGCGTATGTCATCCCCCGATTGTAACGACCCAGAATTTTGAACAAATTAAATTGAAAATATTTAATTAATTTTAAATATTTGAACAATGATTTAATTTGAATCCCCGATATAACTTTGAATTTGGCGATTAAATTTTATAATTTAATCTATAGAATGTTGAATAAAAATTCAATCTATTTAAACTTGAATAAAAAATTAAATCTTCGATCATAAGCTGAAGAAAAATATGTCGAAAACTTTTAAAATTTATATTGATAATACTGAAGATGACAGAAGCTTCAAAATTGAGTTTGGAAACGATTTGTTCAGTTTTGAAATTTTATTGTTCGAATCGATATTCAAAAATAGTCATTTTTCACACAGTCTCGGAATTCGACGAAACCAGTTCCATTGGGTCCGTAATGTTGTATTATTACTGGATTTCCAATTTCGTATTTTTCGGTATTGATACGTGAGCACACGATAGATCAACGCGTTGAAATTTAATCGGATTCGATTTAAAATTTAAGGTTTAAAATTTGGTCAATATCAGCATTTTGGCCTCAACTCAAATTGCTGTAGCTTGGAATTGCAAACACGTTCATTTCAAATCGTTGTCCTCCACTTCGTACACGCAACATCCCCCTTCATCTCAAAGTATGGCCGAGCATCCTTTTACCTCGTTCAAAAAATAAAATCGCCTCTCCTCTTCAAAAACCTGTTCGTTTTCAAATCAGAAGATAAAAATAAATGGCCGCGTTCCATTTTTCTCGTTCACAAATAAAATCAAGTCGAAGCCATCTCTTTTTCCTCAACTGGAAGCACGATTCTCGATTCAAGCATAAAGGCATCGCGAGTTCGTTCGCGTGAGGAGGCAGGTCGAACGGCGATCTGGAGAGGGTGCGCGAACGCGGCGGCGGCGTTGATTTCGAGTCGCGAGTTTCGTTTGCATGGAGGCGGCGACGTGGAGATGGGCGATGCGACTGGGTGCACGGGGGAAATTCGCGAGCTTCGTGGAGTTTATGGGTATCGCGATCGTGGAGTTCGATCAATTGTCAGGCCGAGAAGCATACTGGGTTGGTGGCAGTACGAACTGTCGTGGTGGGTGAAGCAATTCTAGCAATGGTCGCGGCTTGTCGTCATGGAAGCTCGAAGTTGCGAGCACAGTGGGGTTCGATCATTCGATGCAGTGGTGATGGTCGCCGCGTTCTCGCTGTAGGGGGGTAGCCTGGGGTTCGATTAACGCAATAAGGTAGCTGCTTTTGTTTTAACTTAGTTTAAATAAATATATTTGTAAATTACAGAGGGATGAATGATACTGTTGTTATAGTAAACATTCATAGGTGAAATTAAATCTGCAGTAAGATGTGAAACAAAATATATAACGTATATATATATATATTTACAGATTTTAAATTAGCTAATTTATTTAAAAGAAAAATATGCAGATTTTTATATAGACAGGAAACAGAAAGGAAAAATATTTTTTTTTCCAGTAAAGTTGATATCTTTTCTGTTTTAAAATTAAATTAGATGTTAAGAAGATGAAGTTATTTCTTTACAATAAGAATATATGTATATATTTAGGCAAAATAGAAGTTTCATGTATACGGGTTATTTTTATAAATATACCTATGGAGTTTCTAAATGAGAAATAAAAATGTATATGCTTATATCCATTTTAAGCCTACTAGTTTAATTTTAAGAAAGAATATATATATATATATATATATATGTTTTAAAGTTACTAATTTATTTTAGTGATTTAATTTGTTTAGTTAACTTAAGTAAATTTTTGTGGTAACTAGAAAACATTTTATTAAAAGGAAAGTTTGTTTAAAATTAAATTTATTAGATAAAATAAAATTTTACTAAATGGAAATTTATTTCTTCGATTTAATTCGAATATTAATAATTTGTATAAAATTGTCTATACAAGGTCAAAAGATCGTGAAAACTAAACTGGAATGGAAATGGGATCGCAAAATTAAATCAAAGGTGAGATTTTTCTCACTCGAATAAATTTTTGTTTGACAGTTATTGATTTGACTGATATGATTGCTATTTGGATGTGATATTAGATATAGTAGGATCTATCTATTATTTATATAGCAATATATACATATTGGCATATGTATATATTGGATTGATTGATTTCCCGCCTCGTATAGCGGATGAGACCCTATTGCGCCGTTAGTAAGCGGATATTTTTATAAAACCCATATACCGCGATATTCCACCTCGAAGTGGAATTGGTATTGTGCTAACATCTGTGGATGTAGGAAAACAGGTTGGAGGGATCCAACTGGATTCCTCACCAGTATTTATTTATTTACAGATATTGTGATATTTGTTGATTATCATATTGATATATGATATTGATTGTTGTGATAGACTAATTGGCGCGTTGCATCATCGGATTCAGTTTTGAAATTTAAAAATAACGACTTTTACTTTAAAAGGATTTTTAAAGCGATTTTTTTAAAAATAGACGTTTTATTGAATTGTTGAATTGATTTATTTCAAATAAATAAACGTCTAAAATTTTAAAGTTATAAAAGTTAAGATTTTTGTGAAATAAATCAAAGTGTGATTTTTGGAATAAAAGTTAAGAAATTATGAAATGGGTTAAATTGGGATTTCTAGTATTATAAACGGTTTATTTAAAAGATGTACAAAAATGGATATTTATAAATTTGAAAAATTGGGATTATAAGACAAGTTTCTATAAGTGTTAAAATGAAGTGTAAATGGGATTTCATAAGTTAATGAAATCTGAAAGTTTTAAATTTTGTAAAGTTTAAAAGAACGATTCTTTTAAAATAAATGAATTATAAGTTATATTAACTTATAAATTGAATGGGTCATTAAAGAAGATGTATAAACCGGAGTTGTTATAGAAAATAGAAAATGGAATTTATAAACGTTGTTTTATAAATTCGGAAATCAATCAAATTTGATGAATTTAATATAGAAGGTTATTAAGGAAATTTTATCCACGATTTTGGATAGTGGATAATTCTTGAAATAAATGTGTAGAAAAGATTGAAATGTGGTTAGTGAAGTATCTTCACGATTTTGGACAGTGAACATATTTTTAAGTAAAATGGATATGGTTTTGGGAAAGCGATATTATAAAATGAAGTTAATTGTTTTAAAAGATGTTTTAAAACGTGTTAAGTATCGAATACATAGATTTCAACATTCATTGTTGAAATAGACGTTCTCGAGAAATAAGGAAATGATGGACTATAACACTGTTGTTATAGTAAATGATTTTCGAAAGAAAATGTTTTATGTAGTATTGGGATTTATATATACCTATCTTAAAATCTGAATCCCTATACTAGTGATTTCGAGTCGTCGTAACGATGTTTTACGCAACATTCGTTTTGACTCAAATAAATGTTGTTATAGTAAATGGTTTCCTTAAAAGAATGAAATATATACTTAATTTGATTTAAGTATATCGAATATTTTCAAATGCTGAAAATAAGTGGATTTGTGAATTACTGACTTATTTTTAAATAAGTATGGGAATGTTTTCCAAAACGAAATGAAATGTTTTTGAGAATTTATCTTCTTAAAGATAAATCGAAAGTGAATTTTTGAAATCAATTGGAAATCGAATATCAGGTAATATTCGAAAAATATAAATTCAATATGGAATTTATAAAGGAAATGAGAATTCGTTTAAAAAAATAAATATTGATTTATTTTTGAAATGTGGAAATTATATATCTAGTAAAGATATTTTTGAAGATAAAATAATTTGGGAAAATTAGGAATCTGATGATGTTGCGCATCTTTATTGATAGTTAAATAACCGACTATCAATAATTACCTTGAGTAGGTATTTGTTGTGAATTGGATGAATTTGAATGCCACACTTATTTTTGAATAAGCGCTCACTATTCGGGTTAGCCGGGAAAGGACCATGGGGTCGTATAACCCATTCCGAATATGTGATACGTCGTTATGAATTGCATTCGAAGACCGGTGTTGAAGACCGGATATTTTTGAAAACGGAAGGATTACCGTCGAGTTACTCTACATCGGCTGATCTCCGGTTTAGAGGTTTTATCACCCTTAGTGACGGGAAGTCCTGACGTGATTGAAAATTATCCGGAATTGCAAGGGCTTCGTGAGAAGTGCCTTCGGTTCTATTCGATCCCGGAACAGACTTGTATGGATTGTGTGTCTGACGTTACAAATTGAGATATAAAGCTGATTTCTTTCAAATACATTTCTGTTGGTGGCGGAGAATTTATTCTCTTAGCTTAACACCCTTCTCTGAGACGTACGAGCTCAGAGGTTATGTAGTTGAAATTTATCAGCTATATATTCCCAATTTGGTAACGTGGCATACTGAGTGTTGCTGTGAAATGATCAGTGTTTGATCATTTGCGATATGATCATTTGTTTGATCTTATATCTTTGTGATCATAGGTTGATCATTTGTTTGACCCGAAGCATGGCTTTGTAGAAAGCGTAGCTTTGTGGACGAGACTTCGTCGAGCCTCACACCCCGGAAATGGTCGAAACAGGAAGGATGCGGCAAGGTTCTAGGGAGTAGCGCCCCTTAGTGTATGTCATTCCTTCTGAATAAAGGTGGTATCATGGTATGGAGCCCAGATACTTAACCTCTATGGTTGCTGCAAATTTATTACTTTGTGGTTGTTGCGAATCGGGGATCCTCGGGAAGATCGGTGACGATCGGGGGATGGCATACGCGTGTCAGTAGTTACCTATTTTTGCAGAGGTAACCCGGCCTTGTGTTGGCAGAGATCCGGTTAGGTTCTCGGGTCGTCTATTCCAGGGACGTACCCATCGTGGATAGGAAGTTCCTTAGCCTGACCATTTGTTGGAAATCCAAAGAAACAATACGAGACTTGTACGGTTTTAGTTGTAGAACCTATCATTCACTTATGGTGGTCACCACTGTTTGGATGGTAGCTATAGTAGGCATAAGTGCGGAATGCCTATGCTGGCTAAGATTAATATTATACTTTCGAAATGATTTCTACACTATGCACTAATAATAATATCAAAAAAGAATTTGATTTTGCGTAGTAAGCATCTTTGACTATCATAAGAAGAAATCTCCTCCAATTCTGCGTTTGCATTGTGTGTGTGGTGGGAGGTCTTATGGTAGTTTCATTTTCCAAAAGCATTGCGAATTTTTTTTATTTTCTTTGTGAAAAATAACTGTTTTACGATCTCACACCAGTCACCATGACTGACTCGGAGTTTATTGTTTCCCTTCTAAACTCTGGGTGCCCACCAATTTCCACACGGGCAGCCTAGAGTTATGTTATCAGGATATTCTGGAGCTTTGGAGATAAGCTGGAGGACGAGACGTAGTATTTGTATCTGATATTATTTATTCCGTTGTGTATTCTGTATGAGGACAGGTTATATAACTGTCCATTGTTGTATATGACTCTGATTGATGTATGTATAAACTGATATAGTTCTTTGTTTTAAAAGACTAGTGTTATCTATTATATATTGTTCCGCTGCGATGTGTAAGATTCTGATATTGTTTTCTGTTCTGTGTTTCTGATGTGGTTCTGTTGTTCTTCTCTATTTTCTTCTTTCTTCTTCTCTTCTTCTATCTTTTCTTCTACCTCTTCTTTTAAACATTAAAGTTCGCGTTTCCGCCATCCGATTGTTCAATAGTTGCTACAGTGGACGTAGCAGTGTCGGGTTTTCGGAAGACGGATTTGCGGGTCTTTACAGTTGGTATCAGAGCATACGGTTAAGCGACAACCCTGCTCTGTTGGGTGTTACTCATTAGAGATAGAGTCAGTAGTACTCTAGAATGAGTTTGAGTGTAATAATAGATATGAGCGCGTATTTGTTATTGAATATAAAATTGTTTTATATTGTGATGATTGGTTTATTGAGTGGCATATGAACCTTCGTCGGCACAGTCTGCAAAACTGTATCGAAGGGGTTTCTAAACACTCGAATAGAACAATTCGGCACAGTATTGTTTTTGAATAGGGTGAATGAGATAATTTTGCCCAAAACTATTTTTGTATAAAAAAAATGTTTTTCTATGAATTACTATAGTATATGGTTGCATGGTTGTTAGAAGTAATAATATTAATCTATTATCATTGAAAGTAAATAAGAAATTGGAATCGTAACTCCAAAGTTAAGAAATAAATTCATATACAAATGAAATGTGATTTGTAAATTGAAACGAAATTCCAGAGAGGTATTTGGAAATGTTTTAAAAAGAATTTGAAAATTTTGGAGATTTGGAAAGTTTAATTCCTTTTTGGTTTGAAAATAATTTTTCAAAGGATTTGATATTGTGGAAAATTGTTTTAGAAAGATGAAAGCTCTAAACTCTTTTCGGTCGCTGGAAAATAATTCTGATGATGATCGCGACATCACCGGTGTTCATTTTCGGGTTTCCAAAAGAGAAATTGCTGCCAAATTGTTTTTAAATGAAAGTTGTTTGGAAAATTGGGTTTGGTTTTTGAAATTCAAAGAATGATTTGAATTGTTTCAAAAATGGCTTTGAAATGATGGTAAGACTCTGGAATACTATATAAAAATATTTATGAAATATTATGAAGTTGATAACTTGTAAAGTTTAAAGTTTAAATAAAAATTCATTTAACGAATGAAATTTTAAATATGAATTGGAAGCATAAGGAAATGAATTAATATATGAATAAAATGGTGAATATAAATTGTGAATATGAATTTATAATTGAAAATAGAATTCTAATGGAATGAAATTAGTAAGGTGAATGTATCAATGATCTTATAAATCGATTTGAAAATCGAATATCAGTAGATTTAACCGAAGGGTAAATTGAAAACAAATTTTGGAAATGAACAAAAGTGAATAAAACTGGAATTGAAATTGAATGTTGAAAGCAAATCTGAATTTGTTAGTAGATTAGAATTTGAAATGAATTAGTAATTGAAACTAATTTAAAAATAATAAGCAGTTGTAAATGAAAGTTGATTGATAAATTCAATATTCAGAAGTTGAATAGAATCCAAATTGAATTAAGATATGGTGAATTGAATTCAAATGAAATTGAAATGTAAAGATTGAACGAAATTGAATATTCAACTTCAATAGTGAAGTAAAAATGTATAAGCAGTTTATATTGGAAAATTTTGTAATAGAATTTGCAAAATGGTTTGAATGTTGTAACTAGATATTATGGCTAGTAGGATATACAAGTGTAAAGGAATTTGGGATTTTAATTTTGAAGAGAATTCGAATTGCTCAACAAAAGGTATGTATTTTAAAATTCTATATGAGATTTGATGATTTCTTCTCTAGCCGCTTGGCTTTTTCTTTTTCTTTTTGAAATCTGAGAGTCCGTAGGGACGTTTTGTAGTCGTGCCGTATTAGCCGCGCAAAGGAGACGCTGGCGAAATTTTTCGAAAATTTAGAGTGTTAGAAAATTTTTGAGAAATTTTGAAAGTTTAAAATTTGAATTTAAACTTAAATTTGAATTGTTAAGTAAACAATGTTGTCTGGAACTTATAATTTGAGTTGGAAAATCTAGTTGAAATAATAATGAATCTTTAGTAGGAAGATTTGTTTTGAAAATTTGATAAAACTATTTAGATGTTGGAAAATAGTAGAGGAGTTAAGTACTTTTCTTCCTGACTTGTAATTTCGGGACGAAATTCTTTTAAGGAGGGAAGTTTGTAACGACCCAGAATTTTGAACAAATTAAATTGAAAATATTTAATTAATTTTAAATATTTGAACAATGATTTAATTTGAATCCCCGATATAACTTTGAATTTGGCGATTAAATTTTATAATTTAATCTATAGAATGTTGAATAAAAATTCAATCTATTTAAACTTGAATAAAAATTTAAATCTTCGATCATAAGCTGAAGAAAAATATTTCGAAAACTTTTAAAATTTATATTGATAATACTGAAGATGACAGAAGCTTCAAAATTGAGTTTGGAAACGATTTGTTCAGTTTTGAAATTTTATTGTTCGAATCGATATTCAAAAATAGTCATTTTTCACACAGTCTCGGAATTCGACGAAACCAGTTCCATTGGGTCCGTAATGTTGTATTATTACTGGATTTCCAATTTCGTATTTTTCGGTATTGATACGTGAGCACACGATAGATCAACGCGTTGAAATTTAATCGGATTCGATTTAAAATTTAAGGTTTAAAATTTGGTCAATATCAGCATTTTGGCCTCAACTCAAATTGTTGTAGCTTGGAATTGCAAACACGTTCATTTCAAATCGTTGTCCTCCACTTCGTACACGCAACATCCCCCTTCATCTCAAAGTATGGCCGAGCATCCTTTTACCTCGTTCAAAAAATAAAATCGCCTCTCCTCTTCAAAAACCTATTCGTTTTCAAATCAGAAGATAAAAATAAATGGCCGCGTTCCCTTTTTCTCGTTCACAAATAAAATCAAGTAGAAGCCATCTCTTTTTCCTCAACTGGAAGCACGATTCTCAATTCAAGCATAAAGGCATCGCGAGTTCGTTCACGTGAGGAGGCAGGTCGAACGGCGATCTGGAGAGGGTGCACGAACGCGGCGGCGGCGTTGATTTCGAGTCGCGGGTTTCGTTTGCATGGAGGCGGCGACGTGGAGATGGGCGATGCGACTGGGTGCACGGGGGAAATTCGCGACCTTCGTGGAGTTTATGGGTATCGCGATCGTGGAGTTCGATCAATTGTCAGGCCGAGAAGCATACTGGGTTTGTGGCAGTACGAACTGTCGTGGTGGGTGAAGCAATTCTAGCAATGGTCGCGGCTTGTCGTCATGGAAGCTCGAAGTTGCGAGCACAGTGGGGTTCGATCATTCGATGCAGTGGTGATGGTCGCCGCGTTCTCGCTGTAGGGGGGGTATCCTGGGGTTCGATTAAATCAATAAGGTAGCTGCTTTTGTTTTAACTTAGTTTAAATAAATATATTTGTAAATTACAGAGGGATGAATGATACTGTTGTTATAGTAAACATTCATAGGTGAAATTAAATCTGCAGTAAGATGTGAAACAAAATATATAACGTATATATATATTTACAGATTTTAAATTAGCTAATTTATTTAAAAGAAAAATATGCAGATTTTTATATAGACAGGAAACAGAAAGGAAAAATATTTTTTTTCCAATAAAGTTGATATCTTTTCTGTTTTAAAATTTAAATTAGATGTTAAGAAGATGAAGTTATTTCTTTACAATAAGAATATATGTATATATTTAGGCAAAACAGAAGTTTCATGTATACGGGTTATTTTTATAAATATACCTATGGAGTTTCTAAATGAGAAATAAAAATGTATATGCTTATATCCATTTTAAGCCTACTAGTTTAATTTTAAGAAAGAAAATATATATATATATGTTTTAAAGCTACTAATTTATTTTAGTGATTTAATTTGTTTAGTTAACTTAAGTAAATTTTTGTGGTAACTAGAAAACATTTTATTAAAAGGAAAGTTTGTTTAAAATTAAATTTATTAGATAAAATAAAATTTTACTAAATGGAAATTTATTTCTTCGATTTAATTCGAATATTAATAATTTGTATAAAATTGTCTATACAAGGTCAAAAGATCGTGAAAACCAAACTGGAATGGAAATGGGATCGCAAAATTAAATCAAAGGTGAGATTTTTCTCACTCGAATAAATTTTTGTTTGACAGTTATTGATTTGACTGATATGATTGCTATTTGGATGTGATATTAGATATAGTAGGATCTATCTATTATATATATAGCAATATATACATATTGGCATATGTATATATTGGATTGATTGATTTCCCGCCTCGTATAGCGGATGAGACCCTATTGCGCCGTTAGTAAGCGGATATTTTTATAAAACCCATATACCGCGATATTCCACCTCGAAGTGGAATTGGTATTATGCTAACATCTGTGGATGCAGGGAAACAGGTTGGAGGGATCCAACTGGATTACTCACCAGTATTTATTTATTTACAGATATTGTGATATTTGTTGATTATCATATTGATATATGATATTGAATGTTGTGATAGACTAATTGGTGCGTTGCATCACCGGATTCAGTTTTGAAATTTAAAAATAACGACTTTTACTTTAAAAGGATTTTTAAAGTGATTTTTTTAAAATAGACGTTTTATTGAATTGTTGAATTGATTTATTTCAAATAAATAAACGTCTAAAATTTTAAAGTTATAAAAGTTAAGATTTTTGTGAAATAAAATCAAAGTGTGATTTTTGGAATAAAAGTTAAGAAATTTATGAAATGGGTTAAATTGGGATTTCTAGTATTATAAACGGTTTATTTAAAAGATGTACAAAAATGGATATTTATAAATTTGAAAAATTAGGATTATAAGACAAGTTTCTATAAGTGTTAAAATGAAGTGTAAATGGGATTTCATAAGTTAATGAAATCTGAAAGTTTTAAATTTTGTAAAGTTTAAAAGAACGATTTCTTTTAAAATAAATGAATTATAAGTTATATTAACTTATAAATTGAATGGGTCATTAAAGAAGATGTATAAACCGGAGTTGTTATAGAAAATAGAAAATGGAATTTATAAACGTTGTTTTATAAATTCGGAAATCAATCAAATTTGATGAATTTAATATAGAAGGTTATTAAGGAAATTTTATCCACGATTTTGGATAGTGGATAATTCTTGAAATAAATGTGTAGAAAAGATTGAAATGTGGTTAGTGAAGTATCTTCACGATTTTGGACAGTGAACATATTTTTAAGTAAAATGGATATGGTTTTGGGAAAGCGATATTATAAAATGAAGTTAATTGTTTTAAAAGATGTTTTAAAACGTGTTAAGTATCGAATACATAGATTTCAACATTCATTGTTGAAATAGACATTCTCGAGAAATAAGGAAATGATGGACTATAACACTGTTGTTATAGTAAATGATTTTCGAAAGAAAATGTTTTATGTAGTATTGGGATTTATATATACCTATCTTAAAATCCGAATCCCTATACTAGTGATTTCGAGTCGTCGTAACGATGTTTTACGCAACATTCATTTTGACTCAAATAAATGTTGTTATAGTAAATGGTTTCCTTAAAAGAATGAAATATATACTTAATTTGATTTAAGTATATCGAATATTTTCAAATGTTGAAAATAAGTGGATTTGTGAATTACTGACTTATTTTTAAATAAGTATGGGAATGTTTTCCAAAACGAAATGAAATGTTTTTGAGAATTTATCTTCTTAAAGATAAATCGAAAGTGAATTTTTGAAATCAATTGGAAATCGAATATCAGTAGATATTCGAAAAATATAAATTCAATATGGAATTTATAAAGGAAATGAGAATTCGTTTAAAAAAATAAATATTGATTTATTTTTGAAATGTGGAAATTATATATCTAGTAAAGATATTTTTGAAGATAAAATAATTTGGGAAAATTATTTGGAATCTGATGATGTTGCGCATCTTTATTGATAGTTAAATAACCGACTATCAATAATTACCTTGAGTAGATATTTGTTGTGAATTGGATGAATTTGAATGCCACACTTATTTTTGAATAAGCGCTCACTATTCGGGTTAGCCGGGAAAGGACCATGGGGTCGTATAACCCATTCCGAATATGTGATACGTCGTTATGAATTGCATTCGAAGACCGGTGTTGAAGACCGGATATTTTTGAAAACGGAAGGATTACCGTCGAGTTACTCTACATCGGCTGATCTCTGATTTAGAGGTTTTATCACCCTTAGTGACGGGAAGTCCTGACGTGATTGAAAATTATCCGAAATTGCAAGGGCTTCGTGAGAAGTGCCTTCGGTTCTGTTCGATCCCGGAACAGACTTGTATGGATTGTGTGTCTGACGTTACAAATTGAGATATAAAGCTGATTTCTTTCAAATACATTTTTGTTGGTGGCGGAGAATTTATTCTCTTAGCTTAACACCCTTCTCTGAGACGTACGAGCTCAGAGGTTATGTAGTTGAAATTTATCAGCAATATATTCCCAATTTAGTAACGTGGCATACTGAGTGTTGCTGTGAAATGATCAGTGTTTGATCATTTACGATATGATCATTTGTTTGATCTTATATCTTTGTGATCATAGGTTGATCATTTGTTTGACCCGAAGCATGGCTTTGTAGAAAGCGTAGCTTTGTGGACGAGACTTCGTCGAGCCTCACACCCCGGAAATGGTCGAAACAGGAAGGATGCGGCAAGGTTCTAGGGAGTAGCGCCCCTTAGTGTATGTCATTCCTTCTGGATAAAGGTGGTATCATGGTATGGAGCCCAGATACTTAACCTCTATGGTTGCTGCAAATTTATTACTTTGTGGTTGTTGAGAATCGGGGATCCTCGGGAAGATCGGTGACGATCGGGGGATGGCATACGCGTGTCAGTAGTTACCTATTTTTGCAGAGGTAACCCCGCCTTGTGTTGGCAGAGATCCGGTTAGGTTCTCGGGTCGTCTATTCCAGGGACGTACCCATCGTGGATAGGAAGTTCCTTAGCCTGACCATTTGTTGGAAATCCAAATAAACAATACGAGACTTGTACGGTTTTAGTTGTAGAACCTATCATTCACTTATGGTGGTCACCACTGTTTGGATGGTAGCTATAGTAGGCATAAGTGCGGAATGCCTATGCTGGCTAAGATTAATATTATACTTTCGAAATGATTTCTACACTATGCACTAATAATAATATCAAAAAAGAATTTGATTTTGCGTAGTAAGCATCTTTGACTATCATAAGAAGAAATCTCCTCCAATTCTGCGTTTGCATTATGTGTGTGGTGGGAGGTCTTATGGTAGTTTCATTTTCCAAAAGCATTGCGAATTTGTTTTATTTTCTTTGTGAAAAATAACTGTTTTACGATCTCACACCAGTCACCATGACTGACTCGGAGTTTATTGTTTCCCTTCTAAACTCTGGGTGCCCACCAATTTCCACACGGGCAGCCTAGAGTTATGTTATCAGGATATTCTGGAGCTTTGGAGATAAGCTGGAGGACGAGACGTAGTATTTGTATCTGATATTATTTATTCCGCTGTGTATTCTGTATGAGGACAAGTTATATAACTGTCCATTGTTGTATATGACTCTGATTGATGTATGTATAAACTGATATAGTTCTTTGTTTTAAAAGACTAGTGTTATCTATTATATATTGTTCCGCTGCGATGTGTAAGATTCTGATATTGTTTTCTGTTCTGTGTTTCTGATGTGGTTCTGTTGTTCTTCTCTATTTTCTTCTTTCTTCTTTCTTCTTCTCTTCTTCTATCTTTTCTTCTACCTCTTCTTTTAAACATTAAAGTTTGCGTTTCCGCCATCCGATTGTTCAATAGTTGCTACAGTGGACGTAGCAGTGTCGGGTTTTCGGAAGACGGATTTGCGGGTCTTTACACCGATCGTAACCGATCTTCCCGAGGATCCCCGATTCGCAACAAACCACATAATAATAATAATGCAGCAACCACATAGGTTAAGTATCTGGGCTCCATACCATGATACCACCTCTATCCAGAAGGAATGACATACACTAAGGGGCGCTACTCCCTAGAACCTTGCCGCATCCTTCCTGTTTTGACCATTTCCGGGGTATGAGGCTCGACGAAGTCTCGTCCACAAAGCTACGCTTTCTACAAAGCCATGCTTCGGGTCAAACAAAAATGATCAACCTATGATCATAAAGATATAAGATCAAACAAATGATCATATCACAAATGATCAAACACTGATTATTTCACAGCATCACTCAGTATGCCACGTTACCAAATTGGGAATATATTGCTGATAAATTTCAACTACATAACCTCTGAGCTCGTACGTCTCAGAGAAGGGTGTTAAGCTAAGAGAATAAATTCTCCGCCACCAACAGATATGTATTTGAAAGAAATCAGCTTTATATCTCAAATTGTAACGTCAGACACACAATCCATATAAGTCTGTTCCGGGATCGAACAGAACCGAAGGCACTTCTCACGAAGCCCTTGCACATCCGGATAAATTTCTAATCACGTCCGGACTTCCCGTCACTAAGGGTGATAAAACCTCTAAATCGGAGATCAGCCGATGTAGAGTAACTCGACGGTAATCCTTCCGTTTTCAAAAATAACCGGTCTTCAACACCGGTCTTCGAATGCAATTCATAACGACGTATCACATATTCGGAATGGGTTATACGACCCCATGGTCCTTTCCCGGCTAACCCGAATAGTGAGCGATTATTTAAAATAAGTGTGGCATTCAAATTCATCCAATTCACAACAAATACAATATTCAAGGTAATTATTGATAGTCGGTTATTTAACTATCAATAAAGATGCGCAACATCATCAGATTCCAAATAATTTTCCAAATTATTTATCTTCCAAAATATCTTTACTAGATATAAAATTTCCACACTTCAAAAATAAATCAACGTTTATTTTTCTCAACAGTTTCCCTTTCCTTTATAAATTCCATAGTGAATTTATATTTTCAAAATATCTACTGATATACGATTCTCAAATCGATTTCAAATATTCAACTTCATTTTATCTTTAAGAAGATAAAATCTAAAAAACGTTTCATTTCATTTTGGAAAACATTCCCATACTTATTTAATAATAAGTATTTCACAAATCTATTTATTTTCAACACTTGGAAAATATTCGATATACTTAAATCAATATTAAGTATATATTTCATTCTTTAAGGAAACTATTTACTATAACAACATTTATTTGAGTCAAAACGAATGTTACGTAAAACATCGTTACGACGACTCAAAATCACTAGTATAGGGATTCGAAATTAAAATAGATATATAAATCCCAATACTATATAAAACATTTCCTTTCGGAAATCATTTACTATAACAACAGTGTTATAGTCCACCATTTCCTTATTTTTCGAAAACGTCTATTTCAACAATAAAAATGTTGAAATCTATGTATTCGATATCATAATACATTTTAAAAACATCTTTAAAATGTTTAACTTCATTTTCAATGTCACTTTTCCAAAACTATCCATTTTACTTAACGATATATTCACTATCCAAAATCGTGAATATACTTCACTAATTACATTTCACTATTTTCTACACATTTTATTTCAATAATAATTCGCTATCCAAAATCGCGAATATATCTCCTTTAACAACCTTCTATATTTAATTTATCAAATCCAAATGATTTCGAATTTATAAAACAACGTTTATAAATTCTATTTCTATTTTCTAACAACTTCAATTTAATAAATCTCCTTTATTAACAATTCGATTTATAAATCTTCTTATACCAACAATCCATAATTATAAGTTAAATACTTATAATTCCTTTATTTCACAAAATCATTTCCATTTATAAGTTCACAATTTATAAATTTCATTCACTTATAAATTCTTACAAATTCATTTTAACGCTTATAAAAACTTGTTTTATAATACCAACATTTTAAACTTATAAATATCAATCTTGTACATCTTTTACATACGTCGTTTTAATAATTCAAAAATTCCAATTAAAACCATTTTATAATTTCTTAACTATTTATTTCAAAAGAAATTACCTTTTGGTTATAATTCACAAATCTTAACTTTTATAACTTTAAAGTTTGAACGTTTATTTATTAATTCAAAAATTAAATAAAACGTCTACTTCCAAAAATCCCTTTAAAATCCTTTTAAAGTAAAAGTCGTTATTTTTAAACTTCAAAACTGAATCCGATGATGCAACAGCACCAATTAGTCAATCACAACATCAAACATCATATATCAATATGATAACAGAATATACATCAATATCTGTAAATAAATAAATACTGGTGAGGAATCCAGTTGGATCCCTCCAACCTGTTTCCCTGCATCCACAGACGTTAGCACAATACCAATTCCACTTCGAGGTGGAATATCGCGGTATATGGGTTTTATAAAATAATCCGCTTACTAACGGCGCAATAGGGTCTCATCCGCTATACGAGGCGGGAAATCAATCAATCCAATATATACATATGCCAATATGTATATATTGCTATATATATATATAGATATATCCTACTATATCTAATATCACATCCAAATAGCAATCATATCAATCAATAAATAACTGCAATACCAAATATATTTTGAGTGAGAAGATCTCACCTTCGCTTTTATTTTTGCAGTCCATTTTCCATTCCAATTTGTTTTTCTTCATTTATAGACCTTGTATAAAGATTTATACAATTCTATTAATATTCGAATAAATCGAACCATTGAATTCTCATTTATATTTTTAACTAATCCCTTCATTTAACAAAATATTTTCTTTTCCATTACTGTAAAACTTAAACAACAGTTTTACTTTTTTTTATATATAACTTAGTAAATTTAAATTATCTGTATGCATATTTATATAGATACATACATGTTTACTTTCTGATTTCCTATATACAGTCAAATCAAATTAAACTAAGTCAAGAACAACTTAAATTTTAAAATTGCTTTTACCACATCCATATATTTATCTATATATGTTTTATTATTAAATTTTGAAATATAAAAATCTGTTCATATTTATACCCTTTGTTGCAGTTCAAAACTTTTCTCTGTAGAAAACAAAAATCTGCATATAACACTTATTAACTAGATCAAAAATGGGATACCTCACAGAAATTTGGATTCGAGCCTTAGCCCACTAACTTCGATCGAGACTCCTATGTCACCTGCCTACACACTACTTCGCGACCACCACTTCGTCGACCACGCGAATAATTCCACCATCCTTTGCCTCGCCTATGACCCAGCATCTAATGTCGCGGCCACCTAGTCGATTGGCTTTTGCTGTGAATCACAGCACTTCGGCAATTGCGATTTCGATTTGCTCGCGAATGCCGCAACTACCCACAGCTTCCAACCACCATGACTCCGTCTCCATACGAAGTTGATTTCGATCGTCAGTTGCCTTCGACGTCGTCGCGCCCACGTGCTCCGCGACCTCGCCTTCTCGCTACGCCCACGCGACTCGAAACCCACCTGCCTGCGACCACACACCCACGTCGCCTAAAATCCCATCGCCTGCCGCCGCGCTCGTGAACGAGCTTCCCTAAGTCGCCGTCGCGATTTGCCTGCTTCGAGAAACCCCCTTGATTTTTCAAACGAAACTGATTTCGATTCGATTTTGAGAGAAGTCGTTTTGATTCTTCATTTTAAAGCAGAGGGGGAAAGGAACGATAAGAATTTTCTTTTGAATTGGGGAAAGGAGTGAAGGCTCGAACTCGTTTATACTTAGCTTCTTTCTCGAACGAATGTTTTTGTGATTACAGTGGCCATTTTTTTCTCGTTTTGATTTTGAAGAGGGAAGGGACGAGATACCTAAAGTCGAACGAGGTATGGGTTTGCACGATAAATTTCATGGTCTTCAGCGTGATTTCCTCCGTGATTAAAGGAACGAATGTACCAAATTTAAAATTTAAAAATCAATTTGAATTCAATTAAATCTCAATGTGTTTTCTAACGGTATGGTCACAAAACAACTCCAAAAAATACGAAACTTGAAATCTGACAATAATTCAACGTTACGGACCCAATGGAACTGGTTTCGTCGAATTCCAAGACTGTTTGAAAAATGACTATTTTTAAATATCGATTCGAACGATTTAATTTCAAAACTGAACGAAACACTTTGAAATACAATTCTGAAGTTTCTATTATCTTCAGTATTATCAATACGAATTTTAAAAGCTTTCGAAATATTTTTCTTCAGCTTAAATTGAAGATACAAATTTTTATTCAACATTCACTCGATTAAATTTTAAAGTTTAATCGTCAAATTCAAAGTTGTATTCGGGATTCAAATTAAATCATCATTCAAATATTTAAAATTAATTAAATATTCTCAATTTAATTTGTTCAAAATTCTGGGTCGTTACATGTAGAAACTATTATTCACCTTGCTTGTGATAAGGAGATTAGAGATTGTTTGAGATTGATTTTCCTCAAGCTTGAATCCTAAGCTTTTCTTAGATTTTCTTCTTCGCTTCTATCTTCCTATGGCCGGCCTTGTTACTTCTTAAGTTTATAGTTTTTGTTTGAGAATAATAATGAACTTGTATGGTTAGGGGAATAGTATAAGAGTGGGAAATATGGGTGTAATTTACTCTTATGCCCTTATATTTAAGTACTTAACCACTTTTAAGTTCATTAAGTGTAATAAGCATGGCCACTATAATTTTATTAATCAACCTCCTTCTCCTTATCTACATTATTCTATTTAATTTATTCTAATTAAACCTCCTGAATAGTGTCACTAAAATTAGGGGTGTTACAGGCTCCTCTCCTTAAAGAATTTCATCCTCGAAATTCAGTAAGGACTAACTAGCAGCCATAGCAATCATCTGTAACATCTCCTAACATCTATACTAGCCTATCTGACTAGCAACCAATCAATATAAATCTGATATAGACATACCATCAAGGCAGATCATGATAAGCCTTACGAATCCTGTCCTCTGTCTCCCAAGTACAGTCTTTCTCGTTGTTGCTCCATTGAACTTTCACTAACTTGACTGTCTTGATCCTCAATCTCTTCTCATCACTCTCTACAACCCGAACTGCTTGTCTAACAAAAGTCAAATCAGGCTCCACTACTAAGTCCTCCAATTCTGTCTGGGGAATAGTAGACTCTGGATCATGCACATACTTACAAAGATGAGACACATGGAACACATTATGGACACCTGCCACACTACTCGACAATTCTACTCTGTATGCGAGCTTTCTAATCCTTTTTATAATCTGAAATGGACCAACATACCTCGGGGCTAACTTTTCCGACTTTCCAAACTGTACCACACCTTTCATCGATGATACATTAATGAAAACTCTGTCTCCCACTTAGAACTTTAAGTCTTTACGCCTTTTATCTGCGTAACTCTTCTGCCTGGATTGAGCTTCCTTCATCCGTCCTCGGATTAACTTAATCTTTCCCGACGCCTCTATAACCATTTCCAGACCTAAGACCAATCTGTCTCCGATCTCTAACCAACACGCTGGCGATTGGCATGGTCTTCCATACAAAGCTTCAAAAGGCACCATTTTTATACTAGCCTGATAACTATTATTATAGGAAAACTCAATCAGATGTAGGTGATCTTCTCAAGATCCACCAAAGTCTAACACACAAGCTCTCAATAAATCCTCAAGTACCTTGTTGACTCTCTCTTTCTACCCATCCGTCCGTGGGTGATAAGCTATACTTATCTTGAGCTTGGTGCCTAATACCTCTTGTAAACTCCTCCAAAATTCACTAGTGAATAATGCATCTTTGTCGCTGACTATGCTACTAGGAATCCCATGAAGTCTAACTATGTTCTTCATAAACAACTTAGCCAAAACAGGTGCCGTCCTGGTTGACTTTGCCGGAATGAAATGGCACTCTTGGTCAACCTGTCCATTATAACCCATATACTTTCATTTCCACTACTTGATCTTGGCAACCCATCTATAAAATCCATCGATATCGAATTCCATTTCCAAACTGGAATATCTAAAGGCTGAACTAACCCACTCGTCTTCTGATGTTCGGCCTTCACTTGTTGACAGTTAATACACTGCCTAACCCACAAGCCAATATTCTTCTTTATGCCTTCCCAATAAATGCTCCTCTTCTTATCTTGATACATCTTGGTTCCTCCAGGATGAATCATAAACTTCGATCGATGACATTCCTCTTGAACTTCCCTACTTAAGTTCTCTTCATCTGAAACACATAATCATCCTTTCTTTCTCAACCATTCTCTTTGGTCAAGACTAAAATCCTTTAGGTTATCAATTTCCGATCCTATCTCAAGCCTTCTAATATTCTCGGCTAAAACTGGATCGTCTCTCTGTTTAGAAGCTATCCTTTCGATCAGCACTGGTCGAACTTCCAAACATGACAACATGGTAGTACCCTGACTAGAACTACTAGTAGATCTCGACTGCACACCACAACTGGCTAAAGCTTCTAGATCCTTTCATTTTGCCAACATCGCTAACACCACATTCTGATGTTTTCTACTGAGGGCATCTGCTACCTTATTTCCTTTCCCAGGAGTATACTCTATACCGAAATCATAAACGGCCAAAAACTCCAGCCATCTCTGCTGTCTCATATTCAACTCCTTCTGAGAGAATAAATACTTTAATGACTTATGATCGATATACAACTCAAATCTTTCTCCCAACAGATAATGCCTCCAAATCTTCATGGCAAAAATCACCGCAATCAACTCCAAGTCATGAGTAGGACATCTAACTTCGTGCAGTCTAAGCTGCCTAGATGCGTAAGCAATAACTTTGCCCTTCTGCATCAACATTGCTCCCAATCCAGTGCCACACGCATTAGTGTAGACTACCAACCCTTGGTTACCATCTAGAACTACTAACACTGGAGCATTGGTTAACAAATGCTTTAGCTTATGGAAAGCTTCCTCACATTTGTCGGACCAAACAAACTTCACTTCCGTCCTGGTCAACTTAGCCAAAGGCGATGCTATTCGTGAGAAATCCTTGATGAATCTTCGGTAATAGACAGCAAGTCCATGAAAACTCCTGATCTCGGTTATCGTCTCTAGTCTCTTCCAATTATTGACTGCCTCGATCTTAACTGGATCAACTGACAATCCTTCCTTTGAAACCACATAACCAAGAAACTTAACTTCTCTTTTCCAGAAATGAGACTTGGAAAACTTTGCCTTCAGTTGATTCTGCCTCAGCGTCTCCAACACCACTCTTAGATGAACCTCATGCTCTCTTTCATCTTTAGAGTACACGAAAATATCATCTATGAGCACCAAAACAAACCTATCCAAGTGCTTTTTGAAAACCCGGTTCATCAAATCAAGGAAGAAAGTAGGCGCATTCGTCAATCCAAATGGCGTCTCCAACCACTCCTACGAACCATACCTAGTTCGGAATGCCATCAAAGGAATACTATCCTCCGCCACTCTCAACTGATGGAACGCCGTTGCCAAATCCAATTTGGAAAATACTCTGGCTCCACTCAATTGATCAAACAGATCATCTATCCTCGGCAGAGGGTACCTATTCTTGATCGTCCTTTGGTTTAGTTTACGATAGTCGATGCACATCCTTAATGATCCATCTGGTTTCTTTACGAACACTACGGCTGCTCCCCAAGGAGAACTGCTTGGTCTAATAAAATTCCTTCCCTCAAGATCCACTAGCTGCACTTCAATTCCTTTATCTCTGTCGGTGTCATCCTGCTAGGTGGTCTACTGATGGGTTCAGCTTCCGGTACAAGATCTATCCGAAACTCAACAGCTCGTTTCGGTGGTAATCCAGTAACCGACACAAAGACATCTACAAACTCTCTAGCCACACGAACCTAACTAAGCTCTTCTCCAGCTTCCATGGTACTCAAAAAAGTAGAAACACTCTTATTGGAATTCTCCACCGAGAAAATGATTTGGTTATGACTATCTGGGTGCCTCAATGATATTTTCCGATCATGGAAAAATATCCTAGCCTCATACTTACCCAACCAATCCATACCCAAAATGATCCCAAAATCTACGAAATCAAAAACATACAAACTGCATGCAAACTAATGACCTAACAAATCAAGTTCTAACTGGTCACATCTCATCCCAAGAGTTGCATACCCTCCTATTGGATTTGCAACCCTTAAGGAAGTAACAAGGTATGTGGGTTCTATACATAACCTATCAACCAAATACTGTGATATAAATGAGTGTGATGCACCGGTATCAAAAAGTACCCTAACTGGTATACCCTGAATCAAAAGCGTACCTTCCATCATAGACTTCCCTTTCTCAGCAGCTGATGGTTTAGAGGATGATGGTTCCAAAGCATAGACTTTTCCTTTTCCTGCCTTGGCATCTTCAGGACACTTGTTCTTGTAATGCCCCATCTGGTTGCAATTATAGCATTGCACATTCTGCTTCCCTACAACCAACCTTCCATCTCCCGAACGACACTCATTAGCATAGTGCCCCTTCTTATCACACTTGTAGCAAATTATATCTGCTTTCCCTTTCTTGGCTGCTCCTCCTTTCTGAGCGCCCTTCTTCTTGAAGAACTTCCTCTTCTTCCCTTGAGGACCATAGGATTCAAGTGGCTTCTCTCTAGCTGAAATAGCAAGCATCTCCTCATGGCAGATGGCCATCTCCACCACCACATTAGTAGGATCTCGGATATGGGCCATAGTCATTCTGTCTAAATCTAGTCTCAGCCCTCTAATGAATCTTTCATTCCTTCTAACATCAGTGTCAACCAAAGCACAACCATATCGAGATAGCTCATCAAACTTAGCTGCATATTCGATCACAGACATATCTCCTTGGACAAGATCCATAAACTTCCTCATCAATGCCGATTTGGCAACCTCAAACAAGAACCTCTACTCAAACCTCCTCCTGAAGTCAGCCCATGTCAACTCTTCCTCCGGCACTCTTGTCGTCACGCTATTCCACCAATGAAGCGCTAACCCTTGCAACTGCCTAGAGGCTAGCCTTCTCCTCTCTCCATCATTTAAGACTAAGTCTGTAAAGATCCTTTCACAGTTCAACAGTCAATTCTCTACCTCCACAACATCTTCTGTTCCAACAAATGGCTTTCCTCCCAGACTGACATAGTCTCTACTCAGCTTCGCATAGTTATAACCAGCTGGAACTACAAGATTAGCTCCACTAACATTCCCAGCAGCTCCTGCTTGCAAAAAATTAGCCAACAACTGATACACCATCCCTGCATCTATTGGAGGATTTCCAGCACCTACGTTGGCCTAAGAATTTTGATTAGCATTAGCCTGTCGACCTTGGTTCCTCCGAGAATTAGGTCAAACATTACCATTGGTAGTGCTGCTTCCTCCACCCAGATTTCCTCTTCCGTTTTCTGCCTCCATATCTTCTTTCTCGTATATCTGCGTAAGAGCCTTAGTAAGATACAAAAGAACGATCTAAGAGAGAGGGGAATACGTACTTAGATATATACCTATATATCAAATACAAATACGTTACTATAGCGTTAACCCAAAACCCTGATCATATTATCAAATTCATTGGACTATGTTCGAAAAAGCTTTTAGGTTTTACTTTTATTTTAAAGTTTCATAAACCTATGCTCTGATACCAACTTGTAAAATACCCTTACTTGAGGCCCAAAATTAACGGCTACAGATGCTGCAGTCATCCATAGATATTAATCTCCGGGGACCAAATACGGTGGTGTTAGATACATTGATACACAGGTCACATAAATATGGAAAAAATTTAACAATTCAAAAACATAATTCCACATTCAAAACAAAACATTTCTTGTTCACTACATAATCCCCAAATTACACTAACCAAGTTCTGCAAAAGTATAATTATTACAATTATGCCAAGAGCGACATATGAAGATGCCCCCTTGGTTGATCAAAGAAATATTAAGGCTAATAAGTCTGCCTTTACAAACAAACACACAATGGAAAGAAAAACTCTAAATATCTATCTGCCTCCTGCACGTCTCTGGAAGCTATATTCATCAAAGAAGAAAACCTGAGAACCTTAAATCTCAAACTACTCAAAATCAATTGAGTACTTGAGAGTTTAAGGGGAAAACAAAAACTTCGAGTCACACATAAAGCCTAGTATGAATAAAAATCTAACATCTCAATCCTTTTAGATAACTAGTGAGACCATGCCGCTTAGCGGAATGGGTTTTCCCCTCACTAGTATCCTAAAACCATTATAAAACCATATTCTATGCTCCTGCATCCACAATGGTTAAAACATACATTTTTAAAATATTATGATGATATGCATGCTTGCAAAAATTTAGGATTTTCCCATCCCTTATTAGATTTTAATTTGCCTCAGAGAGGGACTATCCATCCCATATTCATTTTACTTAAGCGGATGTGGACTGTCCATCTTACATCTCATAGTTTTCCTAGGATGACTACAAACCCCATTAAACATATGGAGACTATCCATCCCCAACATGATGTTGACTATCCATCAAGCATCCCATAGTTTTCCAAGGATAACTATGAACCCTTCTTCAATCATATGGAGACTATCCATCTCCAACTTGATGTTGTCTATCCATCAAACATCCCATAGTTTTCCTAGGATAATTATGAACCCTTCACTTGGCCACTTAACTCATGATATCCCCATGAATATAATTATCTCATGCTATCCACATGATTAACCTATTCCTATTAGTATCCCTAATTTAGGTTATATCCCATTTATCTCCAACTATTGTGTTGCACTCATTAACCTCACCCTGTTATCCCCAAGGTTACATTTTATAAGTTTAAAAGAAACAATTTTCCAACCCCTTTGAAAGTATCCCCTTCGAAAGCTTTGCTTTCGACCCTTACGAAAGCAACCTTTCGACCCCTTCGAATGGTTTGCTTTTGACCCCTTCGAAAGCATAGACCATAAATTTTAAAACAATAAGCTCCGACCTTTATATTTCTTTAAAACACCTCCTTCGAAACCTTTCGACCATGTTAAAGAATTATTATATAAGGGTAGAAGCATAGCTTCAAAATCACTTGAAAATATCCCTTTCGAAAGTATTGAAGGTTACCCCTTCAAATCCCTTGAAAACCAAACCTTTCGAAACCATTGAAAATCAAACCTTTCGAAAGCATTGGGTTTACACTTAAATATATTACTTTGGGTCATAGGTGAAAGTTTTCAAAACCACCCTCTACTCTATAAAACATTGGGGAAAACATTTAAACCTTTCGACTATGCCGAGAGCTCATGCTTTCGACCCCTTCGGAAGGTTGGGAAGCGGCTTGTATTTATAAAACCAGTAAAACTTTCGACTAAGTCGAAAGCTCCTGCTTTCGATCCCTTCGGAAGGTTAAGTAAAATAAAGTCGGCGATTCTTTTCAAAAATCCCTTTGAAACAACCTTTCGAAACCAAAGCTTTCAGCCTTGTCGAAAGGCATCTTAAATCCTTTCAAAACCTAACCTTTCGACTGTGTCGAAAGGTCTTATAAAACAACTTATAAAAACCATACCTTTCGACCTTGTCGAAAGGTCTTTTAAAACAACCTTTTGAAAACCAAATCTTTCGACTATGTCGAAAGGTCTTTAGAAAACAGGCAAGTAATTTCTCAAATCAAAATAAACTAAGGATCCATCTCCTTCGGAAGAAACCCTTCGAATGCAACCCTTCGACACCATACCTTTCGAATTAGATCAATTCACTACATACCACCTGAATGATATCATGTGCATTGCTTTCAACCTTGTTGGTCATTAAAGTCAAAAGGTCTTGTTCCAGAGGTCCGAGGCAAAAGGTTTGTCAAAGAAGGCGAAACCAACTTTTTCTGGGTAAAGGCTGTTTTTTCCAAAATAAGTAAACTTTTTGCAACTAACATGTCTACTTGTAAACGTTTGATTGGCTTTCATAACTTTTTAAATATTTTTTATAATATTTTCCGCAATTTTCTCAGATCTGAACCAATTAATCATTTAACAAATAAACCCTTCCTCTCATAAAACAATTAAATCATTTAGGTCCGTCTTTCAAAATAATTTAATTTCCATACTAAATCACTTAGTAAAAATCCCCAAAAATTCTAGAAATTCGCTTTAATCATGTTATCTAACATAATATAATTTTAGACACAAATTCTTAATATATTTTCCAAAATTAATTTATAAACCCAAATAATCATATTTTCCTTTGAAAATTCATAATAAATTCTCCACGGCTTGAAAAATTATAAAAATTGAAACCTAACTCCAAAATCATGTTTTCTATAACATAAAATTTTCCCATGGCATTTGAACATCATTTCATCTTGGTTTTACCCTAAAACAATGTATATATCTTTTTTTTAAACAACCTTGTTTAAACTTTTATAAATCAAAATCAAGCATATCATCATTCACATATCATAAAATAGATTTATCCATAAATCCAAAACTATTTGATGTAAAAATCAAAATAGAGATGCAGAAACTGTTATTCACCTTGCTTAAGATAAAGAGATTAGAAATTGTTTGAGATTGATTTTCCTTTAGCTTGAATCCTAAGCTTTTCTTAGATTTTCTTCTTCTCTTCTATCTTCCTATGGCCGGCCTTGTTGCTTCTTACTTTTATAGTTTTTGTTTGAGAATAATAATGAACTTGTATGGTTAAGGGAATAGTATAAGAGTGGGAAATATGGGTGGAATTTACTCTTATGGCCTTATATTTAAGTTCTTAACCATTTTTAAGTTCATTAAGTGTAATAAGCACGGCCACTATATTTTTATTAATCAACCTCCTTCTCCTTATCTACATTATTCTATTTAATTTATTCTAAATAAACCTCCTGACTAATGTCACTAAAATTAGGAGTGTTACAGGCTCCCCTCCTTAAAGAATTTCATCCTCGAAATTCAGTAAGGACTAACTAGCAACCATAGCAATCATCTGTAACATCTCCTAACATCTATACTAGCCTATCTGACTAGCAACCAATCAATATAAATCTGATATAGACAGACCATCAAGGCAGATGAGATTTCTATTGTCATTTGTACTCTGGATGCCAAATATAAAACTATTTTTAGGATATTGTTATTTGTACTATGGATGTCACGTTATCAATTTCTAAACTTCGCAAGTTAATACTCTAATCTAGATGAGATTTCCTGGTTGATATAATTGAGTCTATTGTAGGCAGCCAAAAATTTCAAACTGGTCTTCTTAATGCCAAAATCAAAAGTTGATGTTTATTAATTCCAAATGATGCTTATCAAGCGAATAAGGGCATTAATTTGCGGATCAACTACTAAACATACATGTAAGTCTGATAGTAACAATGGTGCTTTTAACTTTTAATTTTGCAGGAAAGACAAAATTATAAAGAGTAAGAAAGCTATGAAAACTTTGTCCTAAAGAACAAAAGCTTCTCTCATATGGGGAAGAGGGGCAAAATTTTAAGCATAAAATTTAGTTGATAGCAGAAGTATGAAAGAAGGTTAATAAAATCAAGGTTTCAATGGAGAAACGGAGCAGGTGATCATGAAGAGCATAAAAAGGATGTTTCAAAGGCATTGAGCATGTATTGAAGGAGTCGAAAGCACCAACTACCCATATAGTGCAAAGGCCTTCGATCCAGATGAAAATAGATAGAACCTTCCACCACTACCAACCTTTCGACACAGATGAACAAGCAATGATGACTTCAGAACTCCTTTCGAAAGCAATTAGTGGTGCTCTTCCAACTATATGTCAAACCTTTCGAAGTCAAAGGTTTCGTCCCATAATAACCTTTTAGAAAGCACTAGCAAGCCTTTTGAATCGGTTAAAATCCATCCAAGACATCTTTTGACAGAGTCGAAAGGTGCTATGAAGAAAACGATACTCGAAAATAAATAAAGGCAAAAGAATAATTGAGAACCTTTCGACAATGTTGAAGAGAGTCATCGCTTTCGACCAGGTCAAAAGGTTGAGAGAGAGTAAGCTGCTAGAGTATGACAAGAAGAACATGGATATCTTTCGACAATGTCGAAAGGAGATAAAGCCTTCGACGACATCGAAATGAAGCATAGCTTTTGACAACAATAATGGGAAACATAGCTTTCGACAACCTCGAGAGGAAGCACAGCTTTCAAATAAGGCAAGAAATTCAAAATAGCATGCGAAAGGCAGACCTTTTGGCAAGGTCAAAAGGTCCATGATAGCATGCGGAAGGCAAACCTTTCGACAAGGTCGAAAGGTCCATAATAGCATATGAAAGGCAAACCTTTCAACAAGGTCGAAAGGTTCATAACAGCATATAAAGAGGGCACCTTTCGACAAAGTCAAAGGCAAGGAGGCGAATGGATAAACCAAGAAGTACAAGAGAATACCTTTCGATGACGTCGAAAGGTTCATAACCTTTCGATCAAGTCAAAAGGTTAAAGGCGACATAAAAAAGGGGACCTTTCGACACAGTCGAAAGCAAAGACGCGGCAAGGGGCCAACCTGCATCTATAAATAAGACCCAAGGGGTCTAGTTTTGGAGATCGGATTCTGGATACTGAATTCATTTTCTTTTATCTACTTTCATAGCGATAATTGTACTTAGTAGAAACCCTAAATATTATTAGGGAAGAAGCTTGATTTCTTATAACTCATATTGGATAATGAATAAAATGGAGATGGCTTGTTCATGATGGATATTGGCAATGAGGAAGATCATTAGCTAGACTAATGATCAATTGCACATGATTTTAACCTTCTTCTCATAATCTCTTTTGATCTATGCTATACATAAGATTGACTTAGACATTCCCCATCGAAACACATCATCATCATCGAAACCTATACTTAACATGGAAAGCAAAAGTGATGATGACGTGACAAATATGCTAAATGCATGGGTTATGGGAATAAATAAATTGATCTTATATAAGGAAAGCAAAATGAGTTGAAGACTATTGAACTAAAACTGGTTCGAAAGGAGGAATACCTTTCAACAAGGTCGAAAGGTGTACTTCCTTAAGAAATCCTGGTTATATAGCCTAACAACCATTTGTAATGGTATTCACTTGAAGGGAATCTTCTCATCCAGACATAGCATTCCTTTCAAAGGGATTCCATGGAAAGACTATGGACACCAAGGGGCTGAAAGCAATTAATGTTCACAGATAGAGTAAGCATTCCCCTTCGACAACGTCGAAAGATTCTGAATGTAACCTTTTGACGTGATCGAAAATGGGATGGAAAACATCAGTAATTAACTGCTTTCAATTCCTAAAAGAAATGGGATTCAATAAAGTGATGATTTTGAAAGCTATATGTTGTGAATAACTCCTAGAGACAATTTACTATTGTTCCAACCCGATTGAAAGGTTGGAGTGGCCTCATTAGCATTTCGACAAGGTCAAAAGGTTTGGTAATCTAATGCTATTCCAACTTAGTCGAAAGGTTGGAGTGGCCTCATTAATTTTTTGACAAGGTTGAGAAGTTTGTTAATTTTCTATTAGGCTATCCTGGTCAATAAAGGCTGAAATGGCTTCCGTAGCCTTTCAACCAGGTCGAAAGGTTTGGCAATTTGTCACTCCTTTCAATCGAGTCATTTTGGTCAAAAGCTAGAGCTATCACCTCAAATCCTTTCGACTTAGTCATTCTATTCGAAAGATGTGCTTCTGAAGACATGAATCCTCTTAACTACATGGCCATGTTCAAATAAAATTATCTTTAAAAAGCAATGGGGATGTTGACAAGATTTCTTGTTAACATATGGATTTTCTCCAAGTATTGGAAATATAGGGATTGTGGATGTGTGTGTATGTGTGTGTGTGTGTATATATATATATATATATCTTTGAAAATGGATTTTGAGATGAATATTACAAAGTGAATTTAATTAATACAAGATTTATTAATAAAGGCCTAGTGTTGCTTGGTGCTTAACCAATGTTGTTTTCCCAATGGGATTATTAAATTCTTGATTGAATGTTTGTGATTCGATAGTTAAATAACCGACTATCGGAATTGGACCCAAAACGTAACTTTGGAAATATCTAGGAGAAACACATGAGTTATATGGCATAGTCATCTCCAGTGATGCTATATTGTGTGTATAAATCTCATTTCGTTCTCCTAGGACAATGATATGGAAATCCATCCACGAACAGTTAGCAAGTGATCTCTTATCTTATCTTTGACTATTTATTTCCTAGAGAACCGGGGTTGAGTTCACTAGGACTTATCAAAAGTTGTTTACAAGAGTCCGGGAACGGGTATGTTATCCAAAAACCACTTTGATCCAACGAATGCATTTCGAAGTGAAGACATCTTGAAGATGATGAAATTAGAGATGGAGCTCTCAAGTGTTTTGTTCAGTCCTGGAATGAACTTGTATTGATGAATGCTGGTATTGCATTATTGCTTCGAAGGCAGTATTAGCATTCCAAGTGGGAATGCTATATAAAGGTAAAATGTAGCCTCGAGCCTCATCAACTGGGAAGTGAAAAATCGGGCATGCAGCAGGGCTAAGTAGGTCGCTCCCATCAGGGTATGGTCATTCCAAATCTTGATCGGTTACTATCTATTTTTGTATGCTTTGGGGCCCAAAGCGGGGTGATCATATTCAGTATTACTAGTCAAGTGGTAGGCCAGTCCTGTGTGGCAGGGGTATAGGATGTTCTTGTCAGACCCCGGTGCATTTTATTTAGAGATGTACCTTTGGAAGGTAGTTCCTTACATTGTCATAATATGGAATCCATTCTCCAATACGAGCTTTACGGTCTTAGTTGTGCCTAACTATACTGAAACGTGAGATGCAAGCATTTCAGGTGTATTCATATTTTACTTTGACCCCTAGGAATTATTATAATATAAATGGATTTTCTATAGAAAATGTTTTGGTTATCATAAGGTAAAAACCCATTCGTGTTTATGTACGGCGTGGTCTTACGAGATACTTTTGATTTTCAAATGGTTTTCCAAAATTTAAAATCCAATTAGGTGTGTTTTCTCACGCTGATTTTCCAGACTGATTTGGTGTTATTTTATTATAATGCTTGGGTCAGACCGAGTATATTTACAAATTGCTTTGGATGCATTGGAGCTCAGGAGACAAGTTGGAGGTCTTGAAGTCGTATCCACATATATGTTTATTTTTCGCTTCTTTGTTGTTGAAATCATCAGCAATTGTGAGGGAGGATTGGTATAACTGTCCAGGCTGATGATTGTGATTGTTTTTGTACTCTAATGGATGTAAGTATATAATAGTTTCTTCTTTGTAAAGATTATTAATTTTATATTATATATTGTTCCGCTGCGATTGTGAGATTCTATGATTGTTTTAGTTTCTTTCTCTTCACTTCTTCTTTCTTTTTTCTTTCACATTACTATCTGCCTTTCCATTCAATTTTAGGTTGGACATGTGTGGTTTATTATCAGCTTGAACTGTATGGATTGGTGGGTCATTGCACAAAGTTTATGGATTTCTAATATGATTCAAGAACTGATATGAAAGTAGCGTTCGATAAACATCAGAGTTAAACAAGTAATTTAACAAAAATAATAAATAGTTTGATTTTCGATCTAAATGCAAAGGAAGCATCTGTTTGTAAGAAAGAACTATAAAGGTACTAAAATATTTCTAAAACTATAAGCAAATAACAAACCTATGATTGTTGATGATGTACTCATGTTAGATTCATTTTAGTTTGAATTCTCGATATTGGATTTTGAAATGACATATTTTGAAATTAGTATAAAAGGATGTTGGGATAGTCCCATATGATATACATAGAAACCATAATAAAATATTTAATGTGTAGTATATGAGATAGATTCCTTATGCATTTGCAAAAGGAATCATTATATGCCATATAGTCTGCTATATCACATTTCGCTTATGTCTTGGTATATTAAGCAGACAATGACCTGGAATTTTGTCGCTTTGATTGTGAATATTTTAATTAATTTTAAAATGTTTAATAACTGATTTTAAAAGCTTAAATAACTCATTTTTTTATTTGAAAATGACAGTGAACTCATTTTGAAAGTTTGTTTACAAAAATAACTAGTTTGGAGGAAAATTGAAAATGTGATCGAAAATCATTTTTGGATTTTCGACTTTTCATCGAACAAATGTTTTTGAACTTGTTGTGCACACTAGTTCACATTTGAACACAAATTGAAAAAATAAGGAAACAATTTTTACTAATTAATGGGTTAAATTGAAGTAATTAAAAAGACTTTTCTTCCTTAACTTTTTTTTCCGAGGAAAATGACTGATCCTCACATGGAGGAGAGTACTCATATAATTTTATTCTACACTTAAAAAGGAGCTGCTAACAAGCCTGGCAAATCGCAAAACCTCTCATACAAATAAGAGAAAAAATAAAAATCCCTCCTAATAAACTATGTAACTAGGGATGCTCCCTTATCAATCTACTCGAACAAGTATCCAATGTCCGAAACCTCTCCATGAAATGTGCAGTTTTCTATATCATCTCTCACAACCTCATCCTCAGCATCAATACCTGAAAGAGCCTCAGAAATCACACTCATCTACTCAAGCCGCACACTGTCTCCAATATAACAATCCTCATATACTCAAACTTATGTTGCTCCCCCTTATTACCATCACCCCTCATGCATATAAACAAGAAGCTTTAAATTTTAACAATCTAGCACTTCTTCTAATATTAACTGTAGAATTACTCCTACTTTTTCTTTTACAAAAAACTACATATTTAGAAGTATGAGTAGAATTCCAAGCATGGATAGAACGAGGTGAAGGTCTTCATACAGATGCAAGGCAACAACACAAAATAAATTTTATAGATTCAACATAGAAATAGATTGTTAATTCCTCTTTAAAGTGAGCAAAATCTTGAACATAAATTTCACTCACTTGAAAATCAAATCACCCTTATCATTCATACTATTTACATTTCCCACCACCCTCATATTCTTTTGAAAATTGTCAAATTTGCTACTATTAACATACGTACACTTTGCAGTGCGCACCATACTATTAACATACAAATAACTTTGTATATAGTCAGATCTGCTACCATTCGTCTCCTCTTCAACATAAACATCATCAACATTCAAATAATCAAGATTACAAATCCTTCCATCATGCACATGAACAAGCATGCCGATACCACTAATCTCACAACAAGTCCAATTTTTAATGCCATTCATAAAAATGCTGTGCATGTTTAAAGAAATGACAAGCATATTATCCTTATCAACCACTTTAACAACCCGCACTTTAATGAGCCTAAATTTTGACAAGAATCGAAACCTAAGTCCATCAAAGCACAAATCTTTGGATTTGATACCTGTAAATAAGCATCTGCATTATCAGAGATTTATAAAATCTAAACTCATATCGAAACAATAATAGGATATAAATATTGATTATGGCTACTACCTTGGAATTAATGGTATTCCTTGGATATCAGATTTCGACATCAGCATTGAGCATGAAAGAAAAGAAGACTTCTCCAACAACTAAACACATCCAGCTCCAATGACGAGTTCCTCTAAATCTATCCTACGGGTTGTAATGAGAATGGGGTCAGAACAACGTTCTGGTGATTGGAAAATTTATAGAGTGTCCATAACGTAAATATATACCGATTGGTTTTCATTTAATTGTTAAGTCTACCATTTTAAGGTTAGCCAATCTAACCTAGTATTGCATGCATAATTTATCTACCTACCTTTTCTTAAGGTACAAAATAATGATGTAAGACTATCAGCCATTTAATACTTCCAAAATATGAAGCGGGCTCCTAGCATCATCATCATTAGTCTATTGGTCCTAGCTACAGGAACCCTTGAACACTATTTATGGCCTTATAATATATAATAGCTATACTACAAATGCATCTATCATTATTAAAGTCTTAGCCATGTAAGAGACTGTTCTCAAGCCAATTAATACCTTATTAATAAGGACTAGGCATGCCCTTGACCATTTAACACCTATTTATAGGTATGCCTTTGCCATTTGATACCTAAAACTGAGGTGGACTCCTCACTGGTACTATCTAGATGACATCGCTTGGAAGATCATTAGGCTACTTAATACGTCTTTTATAGGAAAGGGGTTGATCTCCTATAATCTATCTGTCCCTTAAGGCCCCAATTCTGAAGCGAACCCTTCTCGAGATATCCACTATCACTCTTAATTATTAATTTGGAATCTCACCGGGTTACTTAATACTTATTTTTAGGAGAGAGGCCCTACAACCACCTAATACCTCAAACCTGAAGCGAACTCCTCTGGAGATATCCCTCACTGCTCTTAGTCACTAATTTGGACCATTTAATACTTTTTATTTAGAAAAGAGGCGAGCCCTCAAACAACCACTTAATACCTCTAACCCCAAAGTAGGTCTTATCTCTCGCGTAGTCACGGTTCCTATGATCGGTGATGTCTCACATCAATAGTAAGTGCACACGACTACTAGTACCCTCTGAGAGAAGGGCAGTCTTCCATCGTATGACTCTACTGACCTCGCATCCCAATCTACTAAGTCCAAATAATTATCCTAAACCTATACGAAACTTAGGTCATATATCCTATGTCTTATTATTATTCCTAGGTTGAATATTGTACTTAGTTTACTAATCCCCTTTTACTCAAAGAAATATAATTTACCTTAAATACTTAATTACCCATAAATCCCCTTCTAATAATCTATAAATGTCAATTTTTCCATAATAATCCTAACGAACATTTCCTAAGACATTTATATATAATTACTAATTTCAAATTAGTAACCTTTTTATAACTATTCCATTTTTATTAGTCCCATTAATCCATATACACGTATTAACTGTAACTCCTAATTCTTTCCTCATTTATTTGCTCATTAATGGGAGTTAATATATTCTATGCCATTTTAATTAATTGTAATATCCAATTAAATTCACATTTATTGCCCATTAATTGGGGTTACACTCTTTTATATCCTATTAATTATTGGCAACTCCTAACTTTATTGCCCATTAATAGGAATTACTACCCTTCCTAATTTCTCTTATTCGCTTTCCCATTCTATCTAATAATAACTTATTCTAAGCGAACGTTACGCAGTCTGGAATTGGAGATGTTTTCATAGCCCTTTATCGTTGTTGTTACGTTTCGATGGCAAGTGACTAGCTGTTTACATTCAGCTGCCGATTGGACTAAAGGAATGCTAATCTCTCAACTTCATTGATCCCAGCGTTGTCTTAGTCGTATAGCTTAGCCCTTGTCGATCCTTTGTCTTAGCTTTTTTGGTTAAGTCCTGAACCATCTCGTCTACACAAGGTTGTTTTGTTTTCTATTGTTTTCTGTTGGGTTAAAAACCTGAATAACATATACACACCACTTACACACACATTTTTATTTTTCATCTCCTGTTTCCATTTCTCCACTTCTTTTCCATGTCTTCATCTATTGTTCATAAAAAACCATACTATTTTTGCCATTAATGTTCGACGGCTAATTCTCTATCGAACTAGAAAATAGCCGATCAAATTTAAATTTAAATTTACCACAAGCGCACGGCGTACAATTCTAGTACGTGGTGAGTACGGGTTGATCCGCAAGGAATTGTTTAGATTTAAAATTCTATTTAATCAAAGTAAACAAAGGATTTGAGATTTTTTTAAGATAAAAAATGTAAATAAACTAGCAAAAGAAAATGGATAAAAAATATGAGAGTTTGAAGGCAATTTAGAGATAAATTCACTCTCTTGATCACATAAATCAACACAACATGAAATTGTGATCTCTTTTTTTGGTCATTAGAGAATTTAATTAAAGTGTTTATCATAAGTATGGAATATTCATGGTATTAATTAGCCCAATATAAACCATCAAACTATAACACACCCATTAAACACTTCTTAACTCTCATGAAAATTGTAATGAAATTGAAAATAAAATCTATTCTAAGCATGATCTATTAACTATTGATTAGAAATATAGACCATCAAATTTTGATTCCAAATCCACTTCCATTACCAAAATCAATTAGTTAGATGATGATGTAAATTGTGTTTATTTGGGTAAGTATAGCCTATATGTGATTAACATCATAGACTATCAAATTCGTTAATAAACTTACCTCAACATGCAACTTTCCAATAAGCACAAAAGGAGAAAATAAATGATCAAAATGTTGAATCAACATGATTAAGAGAGCTTCATTACCCCTAAATTGTAAGGGTTTAGCTTCTCATATTTGTTATCATGTCAACAAATGTAGCATTCAACATGAAATAAAAACAAGAAAATGCAAGCTAAGTAAGAAGAGAGCTAATTAAAATGAAATAAAAGCTATTCTACTTGCATAAATAAAAATATCTACACTACTAACATGAAAGGAAAAAGCATGTAAATAAAAAAAGAGCAAGAATTAAAATTGAATTAAGAAGAAAATTACATAGGAAAAGAAAATGGCTAAGTAGCAATAAAAAGAAAGAAAGAGCTTTTGTTTATTTGTGAGCCTAGAAGTAAACTAACTAAAATGGAGGTTCAAAGGAGGCTCAAAGGCTAAGAGATTAATTACATGAACATATGGAGTATTTATACATGTTTGGAAAACCTAATCATATTTTTGGGAACTACCCAAATTGCCCTTGAGGAAGTGTGGCCACCAAGTTACCATTAGCATGAGATAATCCTCCATTAAGTTTGCATGTAACTTTAATGGCCATTTAGCATGTGCATTAGCTCCTAATGGTAGATCAAGGTAAGTCGGTAGGTGGGGTCCTCCATGATACATGGTTTGAATTATTTCCATCTTCATTCCTTTGTATCTTCTTCTGCATGCCTATTTTCCATGAAGCCACTTGTAATTTGAATTTAAATTCCCATAAAATAACATAAAAATTTCCAAGTAAATTTTCTCAAATTAATATATGCACAAAAATTACTATTTTGCCCCTATATGAAGATGAATAAATGATGATTTGAAAATAATTGAAATATTGGTTTAAACATGTTAAAATACCCTATATGCTTATTTATTTAATTAAATTAGATTAAATATGGAAGTAAGAATATGCACATTTACGTGCACATCAAATACCCCCACACTTATTTTTTATTCGTCCTTAAATAAAATAAAACTAAGATAAACTTGTTTTCATAGGAAGTATGATTGCATTGAACGTATGCAACAAGCCGTTAAACTTCTAGGTGTCTCTAGTAGGACGAGTGTTGTCTCGTGAGGGTTTTCAGCGGATAATACCCACAAAATCCAAATGCAACATGAAAATATTTACAAAATAAAAAACTCCTAAATGCAAGATTTATTTATAAAAATACGAATGCAAGTTTTTGAAAATATTTACAAATGAAGGATTTACTTTTAAATTGACACGAATAAGTTAAATATAAGTTTTGGTCATTATCTTGAAATTTTAGTCATTTTACTCATCAAAATTTCCAATAAAAATTAAGTTATCATCACAATTAGACTTTAGTTTGGCTAGTTGTTTTGGTTGATAACATAGTGTAACTATGAAATGGATCCTTAGTTGATTATCAAAGTTTTTCAAAGTGGTATTTCTATTTCTTTTGAATAACAAGTCAAATCACATAAGTTAAAATAGTACTTGGATTTCAATTTCTTACTCTCTCTTATTTGAAAATTTTATTGATATTAACAATATTTACATATGCCTAACTAAGAAAACCAAGGCCATATATATCACCCATGCACTGCATTTTGGGCTTACGTGAGGGGAATACAGAGCATAGCGAGTGAACACACGAGTGTGAACACCTATCGACTGTAGGCATTATTAATAAAATAATTTGAATATACATACACCTAACTCATTGAGGCCAGTCATACCGATCGTACACTGCCTTTCGGGCTTACGTGAGAAGGGTATAGAGCATGGCGAGTGTACACACTTGCATGTGAACACATAACTCTAGGTGTTTCTTATTTTATAAAAACTATTTATTTTTTTTAAATTTATATATATATATATACACATATTATATATATATATATATTCTTTTTGTTTTTTTTGTTTTTCCAGCGAGAGTTTTGCAAAATAATCTTAGCACCATTTAACTTAGAAGATCAAAATTGTTATAGCCTTGACTTTAAATCCACCATTTTTTAAACAAAGGTTTTCAATTAAGATATACTTCATAATTATCACCCATGAATCTTCCTATATACTAGTTAAACCATCGTTACTTGTAATCAAACTTTATTTTTTATTTTTTTTGAGACAAATAAATTTTCAAAATTTCAATTTAATAGCCAAAACCATATATTTATCCTATAGTGTTTCTTCAAAAGTAACTTCATATGCTAAAAAGAAAATTTGTTTTGGAATTTTTTTTATTTTTTTTGTTTTTGTTTGTTTATTTTTGTTGGAATTTTTTTTATATTTTGAGTTTTGGAAAGAAAATGAAAAAAAATTAACCACGAAAAATTAAAAAAAGATGAGACTCCCCCCACACTTGATATTGACTTTGTCCCCACAGTCAACCCAAGTGAAAGGAGAAAAATAAAAATAAAACTATGACCTATGTTTACATGAAACAATTATAATTTACACGACATCAGAAAATATAACGTTAGAAAGTAAATGAAACAGTCTTCCAAAGACCAATTCATTTGTCTCGTCAAGTTTGAGAGACGCAGCCTAAGCATAGAAAACCAAATCATAAAAGATCTCAAAGTTGAATGTTGATTTGGAAAAACGAATGTCGTTTTATTAAAAAAAACGTATGTGTTGCTTTATTTTCAATGATTCTTGGGGTAGAAAAAACAATTGGTTGAAATTCAAGTTTATTTTCACCAAATTGAAATTCAAACTTATCGTCGAGAAATTCTTCAAAATTATCGATTTCAAAATCGAAATGATAATTTAAATCTTCCCCATCATAATTTAACAACTCATCTTCGAAAAGTTCAAATAAAACTCACTAAAATCGTCTTCCCTTGTTGGATTGTTCACAACTTCATCGCATATATCATGTTCAAAGTCCAAAGTTGTTGTACTTAATTTTTCAAAATCGGAAAAAGGAAGATCGAATTTTAAATCGAGTTTCTCACCCTCAAAAGAATTGAAATCCGACTTAATTACCGATTTTCAACAACTTCATTAAGATTGTCGTTTTCAAATTCAGAATTTGTTGTTTGAAAGTCATCGATTTTGGTAAAAGTTGGATTATCACTCATGTTGGGATTTGATTTTGTTTCTCTGTTTCATATATGTTTCAAACAATAAATCTGTGTGTTCTTCGTGTATTTCATCCATTTGCTCAATAAAATCTAATTTATAATTATTAACTTGAGAATTTTAAAATTGAAATTGTTGAGAACACAAATTATCAATCACATCGTAGTCGAGATTATTCCTATTGCCAAAATCAGTTAAATAGTGATTCACATTTTCATTTTGATTTTGAAATTCATTTTGGAGTTCGAAATTGAATTGGAATGGGTTAGAATCGAAATCATTTGAATTTTGAAGAGAATTCAAATCTTGATTATTTTGAAATCCTTCACTTGAGTTATTGCACAAATATGAATTACAAAAATCATTTATCATTTGATTATTTTGTGTAGAGAGTACAAGTAAATACGAAATCGTTTCCATGCTTTTTTCAAGAGTTAAGGGTTGGTCCTCATTTTGAAAATTTTGCTGTTCGAAATTCGAATTGTTTGTATAATAGTTGTCATTAAAATATCCATAAGAATTTGGAGTGAAATTATATTGATAATATTGATTTTCACAACTATCATAAAATTCATGTAAGTAGGGAAACTCGGACATTTTCAATAATGTTTTTTTTCCTTTTTTTATAAAGGAAAAATATTTACCAAAGGGAATTTATTTTTCAAATGAGAAATTTGACTTTTGTTTTGTTTTTGAAATTATTTTGAAAAGATTATATATATATATATATATTGGATTTTTTTTATTTTTTCTCAATTTTTTTTGTATTTTTGTTTTTGATTGTAAATTTTCAAAGGATTTAAAAAAACTAATTTAAGAAATATTTACAGATTTATTTTAGTTTTGGATTTTGATTTTTTTTTAAATATGCATGAACTAATGGAACTAAATGAATGCAAGGGTTTAATTACAAATTTTCTATACTAAGTAGCTCCTAATCCAAAATTGTATAATCACACTTTGTCTTAATCCAACAAGGTAGTTCTGAGCCAGGTAACGAACAAGATTTATCAGTGCACCACGAATCACCATAGCAATGCAGGCGAAGGTTTAAGTACCTTCAGAGAAACAACCACTATAATATTTATGAATCACCGTAATATTTATAAATGGTTATTGCTTTGCCGTAGCCTAGACACCAAGAAATTAAATTGTCGAAAGAATACAACTTTTGAATATACAATTAAGCCCTAGGTGAGCTTGTGACACCCTCAAGTATGAAGTCTAACCATTATTATTAACAAATTCTAAGATGAAATACAATACTGAAATTAAATGTGTATTAATAATGCAACTATGAATGAAATTTGTTTTATTTTTGTTTTTGAAATTTTTTTAATGCAAGCAACCAACAATGCAAGGTAAGTTAAAACAAAGAATGAGAGCACGATACCAAAGGGTGAAGAATTATTAGCAATTTATTTTAAGGCGGTCATTCTTTTTAAAAGCAAGCAAGCAATTTATTTTTAGCAAGCAAAGCAAACTAGCAAACAATTCTTCCTTTTGAATTTCTGCTTTTGCAACCTGAAACTAAAAACAAGATATATATACAGTTTTTTTTTCTTTTTTTAGACTAAAACAAATGGAAAACAAAACAAATGAAACAAAATAAACAAAACAAATGAACAAGATATATATTGTTTTTTTAATATATAAGGCTAGAACTTAAAACCAAAAAAATTTTAAGAATAAAACAAAAAAAAACAAAAAGAAAGCAAACTCTTTTTTTTAAGTGAGAAAAGGAAATTAAAAGAAATTATTTACAACTCAAAGCAAAACAACATACAAGAAATCTCAAAGAAATACTCAAAGCAATGTACAAGATGACTAAAAGCAAGAATTTTTTTTCTTTTTTTTAAGAGACACAAAACAAAACAACTTTTTTTTGTAAAAGATAAAACAAAAATGAAAACAAAAGCAATTGAATTTATGCTTAAAGAAGAGAAATGAAAAAAAAAATTGAACAATGGTTTTTTTAAGGGAAAAGTTTTGGGAATAAAACAACACAAAACAAACTTTTTTTCTTTTGTTTTTTTTAAATCAAAGAACAAAAGCCAATAAACACCCGCCTCACTTAAAATTCACTAGACCCAACTTCAATTAATTTACCCTTCCTTTAAACTCGCAAACCCGAATGTTTTCATATCCTTAAATGTACAAATTGCAGAAAAAAAATCAGAGATAAATTTGAAATCGCAATTCAAGGATTGTAGGAAAATGCATGACATCAAAAATAAATTCGCGGTCGCAACTTCGAAGGGATGGAATTTGTGCTCCAAGTCGTGGTGGTTACGATGGGTTTTGAGATTTTGGGATGTAGTGAAGCACTGCTGGATGTTCAGATGTTCAAGTGGTGGTGGTGATCGATTTGGCGACTGGTTAGTGGTAGTTGCAGGCAAGCAAGGCAAGGCGAGGTGAGAAAGTTGAGGTTGGAGGTGGTTCTATTGATTTGTAGGTAGGTTGCTTTGAAGGGTTGCAGTTGTTTGGGTGAAGGCAAATTATGGTCGCGGATTTGGTCTGTGATGGAGGGAGGCGGCGATTCGATTTGGTACGGTGAGGTTCAGGTAGATGGTTGATGTAAGTAAGCGGCTGTTATGGCATTTAGGTGAAGTGAGGAAGGTGAATTGATGGTGGCAAGTGGTTCGATGATGGCAGAGGAGGGTGTTTATAAGTGAGGTAACAGGATGGGCACTGGGTTGCAGTTGGCAGTAGTGTTCGAAGTTGAATTGGCAATATATGGTGCACCGCAGGAGGTTGTTCAGGTGAAGTTTTGTATATGGGTGCTGTTATGTTAGAAGTTGACAATGATGATGGTGTAGTGCATTGATAGGAAGGAGCAGATGTGGAGTGGTCTGATGTAGTGGTAGGCTTGTTTGTGGAGATGTGGTGGTTACATCAGTAATTTTAATACAGGCAACAGAGGTGACAGTTTGTAGGGTAGGAAAATGATATATGATCGAAATGTAGAGATGACAGTGGCAATAGTTTGGCAATGCAGAAGCGGTGTAGTCGATAGGCGGTGGGTGGAGATTCAGTAAGGAGGAAGTGATGTGGGAAGTATTGATAAGTGTTGTTTATGGATGGTGGGGATGTTTATTGCTGGTTGATATTATTGCAAGTAGCAAGTATTGCAAGTAGTGTTGTAGTAGAGAGTAGTGAAGTATTGCAAGTAGTGGTTGATAGAGTAGGGATGACTGAATATGACTTTTTATATGGTTGCAGCAAAAGTGATGAATGCAGGATGGAGGTAGATGATGGAGCTTGTGGTGGTTGACTGGAAGTATGGAAATGTATGTTAAGACAGAGATGTAGAGGAATGTAAGTTGGACTGTGCTGGCAGAAAGATGGGAGTGGTAGAGCAGTAAGTGGTTGATGAAATAATGTATGTTGATTTGATTCATGGTCAGGCCGCAAGGAGGAGTGTTTTGTGGATGATGGGGTGATGATTGGAAAATGAATGTGTACAGTGCAAGGAGGAGTGCATAGTTGGTGGTTTGAATTGTATGTGCACAGAGGAGGGGGTATGTATGATTGAAGCAACAAAATGATGGCAGTGGGGTAAAGAGATGGAGAAATTTGGATTATTTGAAGTGGTCAGTTTGGTTGTTGTATGGCAAGTGTGTGATGATGGATGGCAAGTGTTTGTTTGGGTTGTTGTATTGAAGGCACAGTGGTAGATATGTTTGAAATGGAAGAGGCGGTGCAATGTTGTAGTGATGATCAAGTTTGGTGAACAGGGAGATAGTGCACTGTGATGTATTGAAGTGAAGTTTTTGTGATGACCAGGCATAGTGGTTTGTGGAAATGACAGTGTAAAATGGAGGTAGCTGGAGGTAGATGGTGGTAGGGGTTTACAGGTGATGTAGGGAAGTGAAATGTTGTGATGTAGGGAATATGACAGAAGTATGGTTTGTGGGCAGCAGTGGCGTAGGAGTGGTTGAGGAAGAATGTCAGGTGTTGTATGGTTTGTGCAGTGTGCACATCAAACAAAAGTGCACAGAATTGATAGTGTTGAATAGAGCTTGAGTTTGTAAGAGAGGAATAATTTTTTTATATAATTTTTTTTTTGTATATGTACACAAAGAGTGGAAAATGAAAATAAAAATAAAATGTAAATGCAAATTGAGAAAAAGGTAAATGCAATAACCTATTTGTGTTTGAAATTGTGTGTGTGTTTTTTTTAAAATAGATATGCTAATGCAAAATAAAAAAGCAATAAGCACACAAACAAATGCAAGCACAAATCACACAACAAACACCCATAAAAGATTTTTTTAAAATGCAAACTAACATACAAAACAAACACAAAATAAAATCAAACAAAAATAATTCGAAGAATAGAAAATAAAATCAAATCAAATTCCCCGACAACGACGCCAAAAACTTGTTCGACGGCTAATTCTCAATTAAATTAGAAAATAGCCGATCAAATTTAAATTTAAATTTACCGTAAGCACACGACGTACAATTCTAGTACGTGGCGAGTACAGATCGATCCGCAGGGAATTGTTTATATTTAAAATTCTATTCAAACAAATTAAACCAAGATTTTGAGATGTTTTCAAGCTAAAAATGTAAATAAACTAGCAAAATAAAATGGATAAAAATATGAGAGTTTGAAGGAAATTTTGAGATAAATCCATTCTCTTGATCACATAAATCAACACAACATAAAATTATGATCTCTTTTTTTGGTCATTAGTGAATTTAATTGATGTGTTTATCATAAGTATGGAATATTTGTGGTATTAATTAGCCCAATATATACCATCGAACTATAACACACCCATTAAACCACTTCTTAACTCTCATGAAAATTGCAATGAAATTGAAAATAAAATCTATTCTAAGCATGATCTATTAACTATTAATTATAAATATAGATTATTAAATTTTGATTCCAAATCCACTTCCATTACCAAAATCAATTAGTTAGATGATGATGTAAATTGTATTTAGTTGAGTAAGTATAGGCTATATGTGATTAACATCATAGACTATCAAATTCATTAATAAACTTACATCAACATGCAACTTTCCAATAAGCACAAAAAGAGAACATAAATGATCAAAATGTTGAATCTACATTATTAAGAGAGCTTCATTACCCCTAAATTGAAGGCGTTTAGCTTCTCATATTTTTTATCATGTCAACAAATGTAGCATTCAACATGAAATAAAAACAAGAAAATGCAAGCTAAGTAAAAAAGAGAGCTAATTAAAATGAAATAAAACCTATTCTACTTGCATAAATAAAATGATCTACACTACTAACATGAAAGGAAAAAGCATATAAATAAAAGGAGCAATAATTAAAATTGCATTAAGAAGAAATTACATAAGAAAAGAAAATGGCTAATTAGCCATGAAAAGAAAGAAAGAGATTTTGTTTATTTGTGAGCCTAAAACTAAACTAACTAAAATGGAAGCTTAAAGGAGGCTCAAAGGCTAAGATATTAATTAGATGAACATATGGGGCATTTATACAAGTTTGGAAACCCTAATCATATTTTTGGGAACTACCCAAATTGCCCTTGAGGATGTGTGGTCACCAAGTTATCATTAGCATGAGATAATCCTCCATTAAGTGTGCATGTAACTTTAATGTCCATTTAGCATGTGCATTAGCTCCTAATAGTAGATCAAGGTAAGTGGGTAGCTGGGGTCCTCCATGATGCGTGGTTTGAATTATTCCCATCTTCATTCCTTTGTATCTTCTTGTACATGCCTATTTTCCATTAAGCCACTTGTAATTTGAATTCAAATTCCTACAAAATAACATAAAAATTTCCATGTAAATTTTCTCAAATTAATATATGCACAAAAATGACCATTTTGCCTCTATATGAAGATGAATAAATGATGATTTGAAAATAATTGAAATATTGGTTTAAACATGTTCAAATACCCTATATGCTCTTTTATTTAATTAAATTAGGTTAAATATAGAAGTAAGAATATGCACATTTACGTGCACATAAAATACACCCACACTTATCTTTTTATTCGTCCTCGAATAACCTAAAATTAAGATAAATCTGTTTTCATAGGAAGCACGATTGCATTGAGCGTATACACTCTGACTTGGGTATACACTCTGACTTGGGTAGTTCATTTTCATCTTATGCTTTAGGTAGGTTGTCTACTTTTGAGTTTAGCCAGTTAGCTTGTGATACTGCCTTCATTTTTTCTGATGTTGAGATTGATTTAGAGTACATTAGAGGTCGGGAACTTGATAGGGCTAGATCTGTTGGTATATGAGGATTGTTAGTTGGGACATCAGAGGTTTGCATGATTTAAATAAATGTGACAAAGTTAGGCTTTTTTTTAAAGACTATGCTATTGAATTGCATTACTACAGGAAACTAAAATTGAATGTCCTGATTTTCGTTTTTATAGAAGATTAGGTGGGTTTTATTTTAGGAAATGGGGTTTTTTACCTTCTATGGGCACTTCTGGGGGTTTACTGATTGGGTGGCGGGATAACTATTTTAAACTGCTCCAATGTATTTCCAAGCATCACTCTCTGTATTTTATTCTCATTAATCTTAGTGATAATTCTTTTTTAAATATTTCTAATGTTCATGGGCCTAACTCTAAAATAGGCCGTCGTATTCTTTGGAATGAATGTTTGGATTTTAGATCTTTAGCTTCGGGTTCTTGGATTTTGGGGGGTGATTTCAACGTTACACGTTTTATATAAGAGGGTTCGCCGTGGGAGGGTGATCACTCTGCTATGGGGGAATTTGACAAATTTATTATTAATTCTAATTTGATTGATATCCCTCTTTCTAATAGAGATTTTACTTGGAGTAACACTAGGGATACCCCTTCTATGGCTCTTCTTGATAGGTTTTTCATTAGTGATGAAATTGAGGATAAATTTCCTATTTGTAGGTTTCTGGTTTGCCTTACACGTACTCTGAACATTGTCCTATTATTCTCACATGTGAACAACATAGGGTTATTAATAGATCATTCAAATTTGAAAAAAATGTGGTTATTAGGATCAAATTTTTCGAATTTAATTAAAAATAAGTGGATGTCTATGAGTCATTATAATATTAGAAATAAGTATAATTCTGCTAAAATTTTTGTTTAAAACTTAGGGATCTTAGGAATTTTCTCACAAATTGGAATAAAAATGTTTTTGGTAATATAAAAATTAAAATAAAAAATATTTTTTCTGAAATGCTTAAATTAAACAAGATAGAAGAAACTAGACAACTAAATTTAGGTGAGCATAATGTCCTCGCTAATCTAAAAGAAGAACTCAATTCTATTTTAGAAAAGAAGGAGGTTATGTGGAAACAAAGATCAAGAATTCAGTGGATAAATGAAGGTGACAATAATACCGAATTTTTTCACAATACGGCTAATGATAGAAAGCGTAGTAATACGATTGAATCCATTATTGTGAATAATAAAGAGTTAGTTGACCAAAGAGACCTTAATAAGGCTTTTACAGACTATTATAGAGATATTTTTGGTAACAAAAAAAAGCATAGAATTAATGTTTGATGGAATGAACTATATCCGTCTGAGTCTAACGTTGATCTTTCCAAGTTAGATAATCCTTTTACTGAAGAGGAAATTCGGAAAGCTATCAATGACATGCCTGGGGATAAAATCCCCGGGTCCAGATGGGTTCCCAATTTTCTTTTATAAAACATTTTGGGATGTTTTAAAATTAGATTTAATTAGTAAGAACGAATTTTATAATGGAAATTTGCAATTAGGAAGATTTAATTTTGCAAATGTTATTTTATTACATAAAAAAGTAGGTGTCAATAATTTAAAAGATTTTAGACCTATTTCATTGATTAAGTATTCCGTTAAAATTATTTCAAAAGTTTTAGCTAATAGACTAAGTATAAGAATGAATGATCCAATAGACCGTTCACAATCTGCTTTCATTACGGGGAGAAATATCACAAACGGTGTAGCTGTTGTTCAAGAATACATTAATCACCGTTGTAAAAATAATATAACCTGTGCGATTTTAAAATTGGACTTCGCTAAAGCTTTTGATTCGATAGATTGGGATTTTCTTGTAGATATTTTTCTTGCTAGAGGTTTTAGTCACACATGGATTAGTTGGATCATGAATTTGCTTAGAATTGGTAACTCTAGTATTATGGTTAATGATATTTTAGGTAATAAAATTCAATCTAAGCGAGGTTTAAGGCAAGGGGGTCCTTTATCGCCTCTTTTGTTTAACTTTGCCGCAGATGTTTTCGCTAAGATAATTAAATAAGCAGCTGATAATGGATCTCTGGGGAATGTAGGTAATGATATATCACGTAACGGTATATCTGTCCTTCAATTTGCAGATGATACCTTGCTTTTTTCTTCCCATTTGCTTAGAAAAATTATTACTCTAAAGTTTATTTTATATAGTTTTGAGCTTCTATCAGGTTTAAAAATAAATTTCGATAAAAGTTCTATTTTAGTTTTAGATGATTTCGAAAATGTTGAAAATTTAGTTGCTAATATGCTTAATTGTAAAACTACGAGTTTTACTTTTGACTACCTTGGTTTTGTGATTAGACCAACTAGACTCAAACATGATGACTGGTTTATTATCATATATAAAATCGAAAATAGGATTTCTAATTGTAATGGGAGATTTTTATCGAGAGTGGGTAGATTAGTTCTAATAAATTCTGTTTTATCAGCTCTTTCGATCTATTGGATGTCTATATGCATCTTTTTCCAGATTGGGTGATCGATAAAATAGAAAAACTTAGATGGGATTTCTTATGGAGTAGGGAAAACTCTAATAGCAGCATTATATGCTTTGTAAATTGGGAAACTGTTTGTAAATCCAAAAAGGAGGGTGGTTTAGGTGTCATTAATTCGCATAATATGAATTTGTCCTTATTAGGTAAATGGTTATGGAAGTTTAAGGATACTAACGATAATGCTACTTGGAAAGAAATCATTTCTAAATATTACTATAATGATAGTAACAATTTATATCAAATTACTCCTTTAGTCGTTTGTAAACTATCTAATTTTTGAAATCTATTTTAAAATGTCATGAGATTTCTAACTTAGGCACTAGTTCATTCAGGTAATAGTACTTCTTTTTGGCATGACTGTTGGATTTCTGTTATCCCCCTTAGGATTGAATTTAGAGAGCTATATGAAATTTGTAATTTTAAGCATGCTTTAATTATAGTAGTTTTTTCTCCCAATAATGACCCTCCTTGGAATTTTAGTTTTAATAGAATTTTAGTAGGTTCAACTCTAAGGTAGCTTTCTTTGCTTTTTGCTAGATTAAATCTATATAATATTGATAATGATAATGTTAACATTAGTTGGGAATGGGATAAGAGTAAGAAATAAACTTCTAATTCTTTTTATAGGTTTATTAATTTTTCGGGTGTAACCAATAACTCTTTTAAATTTATTTGGAAATCAAATGCTCCTCCTAAATAAAAAATTCACATGTGGTTAATTATGCATGGAAAACTAAATACTATAGAATTTTTAAAAAGAAAAAAAATAAAAATTGATAATAAATGATATTTTTTTAATTTGCATTTTGAAGATATTAAACATGTATACTTTGATTGCATGGATACTTATTTCCTTCTGAATAATGCCCTTAAAATCTTTAATTTTAATATAATAACTAAAATGTCTGACTGTGAATTTTATTGGAATACTTTTAGATTTATGTTCAATAAGGATAATAGATTCTTACTTGACACTTTATTCATTATATCTTGTTGGTATATTTGGTTTGAAAGAAATCATAGAACTTTTAATAATAACAATTGTCACTTTAATAAATTGAATCTCTAATCCTAAATATAAATTAGCTAAAAATAGCCTATTTAAAGGATATCTTAATAAAGTTAGTAATAATATTAATCTATTTAAACATAAAAATAATATTTTTGACCTTAATAATTGTAGTATTAATATTTTTTCAAACTTAAATGATGATATCACTGTGTATCATAATATACTTTTGATCAAAGGTCCATAAGATCAATTTTAGATTTGTTTAGTTATTGTTTGTTATAGTTTATAGATCTTTTAGCTCTTTAGATCATGGATCCTATTAGCTTTTCTTTATTAGATCTTTTGCTTGTTTTTCAGTTTTTTTTCTGTTCTTTTATTTATTTTGTCCTATTAGCTTTACTTTTGTATTTTTACTTCTATCTCTTTTATACATATATATGTATATAAATTTCATTTACATATATGTGTATCATTATAATTATTTTCCTTAGTTCTGTTCAGATTCAGGTCTGGGCTAGATAGGATGTTAGTTTCTCTTTGCAGGTACACAGGATTGCAGATCGTAGGATTGCTGATTGCAGTGAGGGATTCTTCTCAGTACATCTTGATCTTCATTATGCCGTTATATTTTTAAGTGGATTCACTCTTTAGATAGGCGCTACTTCCAGTACTACCATGTCTTCAGAGTGGAGTTTTCCTTTCAGGATCATTAGCAGTTCCACTTCAGATCAGCCACATCTCCATTCCTTCCAAGTAGCTTCCTTATTAGATGGTGTTGGCTTCTAGTATCGTTAGCTTTAGGATATTCATTTGTTTTTAGGTACTTCTAACACCTTAATATCGAGCGATGGTCATGCCGAAGCTCGATATTAGGGTGTAATGGGCGGTGGCCTTACCGGAGCTCATTATAGTGGTACTTGAGTTTTTTCCTTTGATATTTGTACTTAGATTTGCTACCTGCTAGGCATGTTGGCAGCACCTTGCTTTGTGATATATATAGATACATGTGTGCTCTCCTCTATTTCTAGAGGACCACACATTTTCCTCAAAAAAACTTTTAATTCAAATTCAAATTTATTATTTTCATTCTTATTCAATCAACTTTCGAAATCAATTTTATTCATACTAAATTTAGGATTTAATTATTTAAACAATTCCAAATATTAATTTCAACAATTCAATTATCAAATAAATCACTATGTTTGAAATTTAAGTTATTTAATTTATAAAATTAACTTTTCAATATTAAAAATCAATTAAATATTCCAAATTTAAATGACTAAAATTCTGGGTCGTTATTGTCAAAACAAAACCAAATCATTTACTTATATTTATTCAATAAATATCCATTTGTTAATATCCAATTATATTTCCAAGTATATTTAATATTAAGGGTTAAAAAAAGTGTTGTTTAAAAAACCATTTACAACAACCCTAAAATCATTACTTATCTTTATCATTAATCTTCAAAACGTTTATTTAAAGATCAAGCATATCTAAAATTTATAAATTTAGATAGTACACTTTTAGTTAAATTTTCCCAAACCATTTATTTAACTTAAGTGCTAGAACCCAAATCTCCTTTTTATTATATCGATGGAATATTTAATTTAATACTTAAAACTTGTATATATATAAAAATAATTTAAAATACTTAATAATATGTTAAAACTACTTAAAATAATATTTTGATACATATATATATACACTAATTTATTTATAAGGTAAACTATTTAATATTAAGAAAGATTTAAAAAGGGCAATATAATATAAAACTTCTATTTACTTTAAATAAAATATTTAACTTGTTAACTAAAAACTATATATATACACACACACTTAAAATAGTTTAAAATCTATTATATTATTAGATATACTTTTAAAATTATTATATTGTTAGAAATACTTTAAAAACTATTATATTATTATTCAAAACATTTATATTATATATCGCTTAATTTTTTTTATATAAAATCTATAAAAACATAATTTAATATGAAAACCCCTTTACGTTTGAAATTCAAAGATAATTATAAAACATATTTAAACTTCATAGCTTCTTAATTTAATTTCTTTAATAAATATTTACAAAATTATCATAAAAAGATTTTGAAAGGATATATATATATACAGTAAAAGTCGTTTTTACTTTATTAAACCAAGTGTTTCTATCACATCTTCTTATCTAATGGTAATAACTTCCTAAGTTATCCATTTATGTCCAGCATGCTAAAATATGTGTAAACAACCCAATATATATTTAATATATATATATATATATCCAAATTTAAACACTGTTTACTTTCAGAGATTTCAAAGCACGTTCATAACCACTATATCGCTTCAACCATTCACAATATAATTTCCAACAGATCCTATAACACAATATATGAAAAGTAAAATCAACAATGATGAGGAATCGTATTGGATCCCTCCAACCTATTCCCCTGCATCACATATAGTATATAATCATAAAATATAAATCAACCACTACGAGGCGAGATCGTTTATAAAGGGTCATCCACTCATACATGGGACCGTATAATGTCTCATCCACTCTAGGGGCAGGAATATATCCAAACCAACTGATAAATACAGTAAATAATCCAAATAAGCAACAACAGCATAAATAAAAATACCCACACTTATATAAAATATAAGTGTGCCAGAGAGGTGAGTTTAACTCATAGAAATTCCTGTTATCGCCAAAGCGTCCCGGTTTGAATTAAAATCTAACGGACATTCAATTTTAACACAAATTCCTACTACCTTCAAAATATTCCAATCTAACTCCATAACATATTAATCACTAATAAGAAACTCATCGCGCTCAAATCTGACCTCGTATGAAAAGTTATACATTTATAAACATTTGATTTTATAATAAAACAAATTACATCATTAAGTTAAATTAATTACTGTTTTAACAAATCTAAACCTGCCTTCTACTCGTTCAAACGCAATTTCAGGCATGAACAACACGCACGCTTGCACATTTGCAACTTCGACCATCAATCACCGTCGTTCCATCCATTGTCACGCCGAGGCACCTCGTCCAAAGCCTCGCCCCATCCACGAACTCCTTCCAACATCGACGCCATGTCCTGGCACACTACCCATCACCGAATTTAGCCCTAAACCCGTCGCCACTTCTTGCCCAGATCCACTACACCACATGCCACCATCCAACAATCGGTCACCACCGATTAACTCCACAACTCAAGCCGCTCGTCTTTTGTGTAGAATGTTTTGCCTACATCATCCACAATCGATGCATGTAATCTAGGCCATTGGATGAAGGAGAGACGGTGGCTCTGTTTTCATTTTAGGGTTTTAAGTTTGCAAATGAAACCATCTCAAGTCCTTTTATAGAAAAATTTACAAAACACTATTCACGCTCTAAATTCTTTGAACTCCAATCAAGGCATGCCACCTGGCATTCTATATGTTATACTCCTATTCAAAACACAATGGAACTAGTATCAGGACCCAATTTCGTCATATAAAGAAGTTAGCTTTCAAAATAAAATTATATTAATTTAAATTACTTTAATTAATTCCTACACATTTCGAGCTCGCATGACCCAACGATACGTTCGATCACCACGAAATTCAACGGCATATAATAATAAACTATTACGGATCCAATGACACTAGTTTCGTCAAAATCCAAAACTGTGCCCCAGATTGATAATTTAACACGTTAATTAAAACGAGTTATTTCCAAAATCATTTTAATCTCTTTTAATTCTAATTTAAAAGTTTACCATCTACATTCTTATTTAAACATAATTTAAATTAGCTTTTGAAATCATTTTTATCCACATTAAATTCAAGATTCAATTATTTAAACAATTCCATAACTTATATGAAATTAAATTTCCAATATTTAAAATCAATTAAATATTTCAAATTTAAATGACTAAAATCTGGGTCATTATATTCTTTGTCCTTAAATGAATTTCGTCCTCGAAATTTCCAAGGTAAGAAAAATACCTCCAAACCCATTAGACTATTTCAAAATCAATCTAGTTGAAATGGATTACCAAATTCTTTAAGCCTTTAACTTTTCAAAATCATTCAGTCAAAACCCTGTTATCAATATTTTCTAAGTCTTTAAATTCATTCACTTATACCAACTAATACCATTCCAAATTATAACATAAAAATTAGAATTTTAGTTATAATTATTTTTCCTAAATTCTCAAAAAAAATTCTAACGCCTTAAATTTAGGAAAATTTCGCCAGCGTCTCCTTTGGGCGGTTCGATTGGAAAAATTTACAATATATATAATAAAAAATATACATCTCATCTTCGAGAAAAATGCATCCCGTAGGAAAAAAATATAAAAGTACGATATGTAATCCGAGATGTGTACCTTCTCTAAATATTAGCAAGCATATATAATCAATATAATGTAAAAGCGAGATCCAAATGCGAAGCATACACCATCCGCACCTACTAAACACTCAATAACCAATGAGAACATGTATATAGAAAGTAATATCAATATATAACATAGACTATACAATAACCATATACAAATGTAAAAAGAGAAACCGTCAAACAAATAATATCCATACAATTAATTTATAACCATATTAATTTAAATTTTCCAATGTCAACATTTAATTTGTTAAAGCCCGTACGATGTACATAAACCATCCATATGAAAAACCATACCTGATCGCTCGTTCCTTGAATAGAAACTGTAATTCTCCTTGCATATCCATATACTATGATAGAGAATTTTAGAATCAATCAAAAATCCATATCCAGTATTCGCTATCAAAAATCGAGTGAAAAATCCTAACTCGAATCGATGTAAATCATCTCGAAATCATATACTCGAAACTGGATCAAATAGTTATGCGATTAAAATGATCTACGTACAACTGACGTATTCATTTTAATTGGTTTTCTTATTATACTAAATTCTTTTTATTCACATTCGTTTTATTAGCATTCATTTATTCATCTTCAATTTATTAGCATTCATTTCATTTACGTTAATTTCATCTACATTCAATTTACTCATATTAAATTGATTCACATTCAATTTAATCACATTCATTAATTCATATTAAATTATTCATATTCATTTAATTCACATTCAATTTAATCACATTCATTTATTCATATTCAATTATTTATATTCATTTAATTAACGTTCATTTGATTAACATCTATTTGATTAACATCTATTTGATTAACATCTATTTAGTTAATATTTATTTAATTTAGCATATTTATTTTAATACTAATACAACTTAGGAACCATTCCATAAAACCATTACTTAAGTTTATTATAAAATTTTTATACAACATTACATATGTTATTATCACTTCAAAACTTAAGTTCATATTCATTAATTTATTTCATTAAACTTTATTTAAGTTAACTTTCATTTCATAGCTCAATTCAAATTTCATGATGCTTAACCAAAAATCTTTAACCGTTTTTAAAATTTGGTTTTACTTTCCATTTTCCCTAATTTATAAGTTATACAAACTTATCCACTTACAATTTCTTACTTAAGTTCATTCATATTTTATAATTACAAATTATGGTTATATAATCACTTTACAACTTAAGTTTATATTCATTTCACACTCTTCTATATCTTATGAGTATATAAAATTTCCAATTTACTTTAGTTAACTAGAATACTTAACAAAGTGAACAATTTATTTTTTACTTACAATTTTTTAGCTTATAAGTTACAAAACTTATCTTCTGATATTTTCACAACACTAAGATAAAAATTCTCGAAATTTAAACATCTGGTTCTTATTTCAAATCATATTGAAATCATATATATACATAACTCCTTTGTATATTAAATCATACTTTTGAAATCTAGAACAATCTTTGTTTGCCTAAAACAAACTTTTATTGCAAATCACTATGGTAGCAATCCATCACTCAGAAACTCGAAAATGAACGCCGATAATGCTGCAATCATCACCGAAATTATTTTTGAGCGACTAAAGTGAGTTCATTGCTTTCACTCTCCTTTTAATTTCTTTTAAAATATTTCTATACAAAAATACTTCCAAAATAATACTATTATTATTGTTCACAATACCTTGAAAAATATTTTCAAAATCACCAGTACTTAAATTATCAAATTCTTAGTTTAAATCCATTTTATTTACAAATCATCTTTATAAATCGTACTTACACAATTTCATTTCCTTTTTATTTATAAATAATAGTTATAAATCATATTTGCATAGTTTCTCTTATCTAAATAAAATCATTTCACAAATGCTGATCATTTTAATTATGATAATTACTTTATAATTCCCATTTATAAATTCACTTTCTTATATAACTCATCTTACAATTGTATAACTTTGTTTAGATTAAAATAAACAACTTTACTAAACTTAAAATTTAAAATTTGAATATTGTCATTTTCTAACAACCAAACACACCATATATGACTATAATAATTTTTGAAAAAAATTCTTCTTTTATATATAAAATATAATCAAGGTAAAATTATGTAACGACCCAGAATTTTTGGTTAGTTGAAATTGTTTATTCAATTGATTTTAAATACTGAAGAATAAATTTCATAGATTTAATAACTTGAATTTCAAATATAATGATTTATTGGATAATTTTATTATTTAATTTAATAAATAAAAATTGGTTTAAATATGGAATCTTTAGTTTTAGGCTAGATAAAAATAATTTCAAAGCTTATCTAATTTCTATTTATAAGAATGAAGGTAATAGAAATTTTAAATCGAATTTAAAAGTGGTTTACTCGATTTTTAAAAATAACTCATTTAAATTAATATATAAAAATAGCCTTCCGGGGCACAGTCTCGGATCTCAACGAAACTAGTTCTATTAGATCCATAATAGTGTATTATTATCGGATTTCAAATTTCGTAGCGTCTGGAGTTATCGTTTGGTCGTACGAGATTAAAACGCATTGAAATTAATATCGAAGATTCAATATAATAATTGGGTCCAAAAAGCTGTCTTCTCCATACGATCGAATTGGGACTCGAAATTTGTTCTATTACTTTTGGAATAAGTATAACATTATGAACACATGGCGGCATGCCTCGATAGGAGTTCGAAATTTTAAGCTGCTTTTAAACGAGATATTTGTAATTAAATAATATTTTTTTTTGACATTGACTAGCCTACATTCTGTCACCAATTTATCAGAATAGTGTATTATTATCGGATTTCAAATTTTGTAGCATCTAGAGTTATCGTTTGGTCGTATGGGATTAAAATGCATTGAAATTAATATCGAAGATTCAATATAATAATTGGGTCCAAAAAGCTATCTTCTCCATATGATCGAATTGGGACTCAAAATTTGTTCCATTACTTTCGGAATAAGGGTATAACATTATGAACGTCTGGCGGCATGCCTAGATAGGTGTTTGAAATTTTAAGCTGCTTTTAAACAAGATATTCTTAATTGAATAATATATATTTTTGACTTTGACTAGCCTATATTATGTCACGAATCAGCCACCCTATGATGTGATCGTGCCTATTCACTCTTCAAAAAGCTTCCCTCTCTTCACTTTTTAATTAACAGCCGAACAACACAGAGAAAAGAAAAAAAAAAGAAAACTTTGAAAAATTCTAAGTCAAATTCTACTCAACGAAAAATTCCCAAACCAGTTTCAAAAATCTAGTTTAGGTTCGAGCTTCGATCTGATATACTTCTTAGATGGTGCGGCCATGATTGGGGAGGGTCGGCTGTGATGTCGTGAGTGAGTTGATAGCTAGGGCTCGAGATTCTTATCGATTGGACCATCGATTTGCGAATTGAAGGTGATATTTGGATTCGCCGTGGAGCATAGCATCTCCGGTCAAGTTTGGGTGAACTTCGGTGGTTGGAGGACGAATGTGTCACTACAGTGGTTTCACAATGGAACGAGCAGGTCGCGTTTCGACTGGGGCATGTGGGGCCATGGCGATGGGGTGCAGTAGAGAGAGGCGAAGGAGAGTGACATGGTGGCAGGGTTTGATTGTGGTTTCGTGTGGTCGATGGCGTCTGTATATGCACGCATGCACGGTGAACCGGAAGTAAGGAGGGACGTTTGGGGAAGAAGGTACTGTTGCTTTCGGGTCTATTGTAGTGGGCCTTGGGCCGAGAATAGGGTAATTGAATTTTGAAAATGATTATATAATTTTTGGTTTTAATAAATTCAAGTTCTTATAAATTTCATAACTCGGTCGTTTTAGGTCCAAATCCGACGCGGTCAGTCACGTCGGGTTCATATTAAGGAGATATTCGCTATGGAATCAGTTTGGTTGAATTTGGAGCCTCTGGAATTTTCAGTTAAATTCAAATGCGTTCGAATTTATTCGAAATCAGAACGCGTAAGCGACAACACTAATAAAGGTGGGTGTTTTAGAACGTTCACATGTACTAGAATATTTTTATGCTAGTTAAATTTGAAATTGTGAAGTGATATAAATTTATTGATTTTTGTTTGATAAATTTAATTGTCATCTAAAATGTCATTGACTTAACTGTAAAAAATTAAAATTGACGGTTAAATTTGAAATAGGAATTTAATTGCCAGTAAAACACCCGATATTAATAACTATGAAACTGTTGTGAATTATATTGACTGTTTGGATGATTGATTGCGGTGGATGCTATTGGTTGATATTTTGGATGATTTGGATGTTTATTTATTCTAATATATCCTATTATCACCTTGTATATTATTTACAGTATATAAACTGTAAATTGAATTATTTCGAATAAATTAAGAAATAGGTTGAAATGATATATACCCATGACACCGTGATTTGGATTGAAATGATGTATATCCATCTCTGAAATTAAATTGAAATAACTGATTACATGGCCATAGGATAGAAAATTATATACGGACACCGGATTGGTTAAATTAAATGATTTTAAAATTTTGATTCGAAATTTATCCAAATGATTTTGACTTAAAAGAAATAAAAATCGAATTTATAGAAATCAAATTATTTTCGAACTTGAGCTCAAATTGTGGTAATCGAAATTATTTAAATTATCGAAGTTGATATTGTGAAGTTATAATCGAAATAAGATTTGAAATTTGGAAATTGGATTGTTTTTAAAGATTTGGACTTTATTCGAACTTTGAAATACTGCTAAGTAAAAGTAATTTAAAAACGATATTTCGAAATTGAGCTCGAAATTGAATTATATTTGAAGATTGGGATTTTAAACTGAATATTGAAGGTTAATTTGATTTAAGTATTTTGAACCGATATTTTTAAAATCGAGCTCGAAATCTATATAAATTGAAATTGAATTAATGAGATTTGAAAGTGGAATTAAATTAATTTGAAATCGATTTGAATTGAAATTGAAATTGAATCGATTGAATGTAAATTGGAATTGATTCGAATTGGAAAGTTGGAATTGAATCCGTTTGACTTTGAAGCTATTTTCAATAAAATTATTTTAATTTAAACAGTTTAAAATCTATCTTCTTAAATATACAAATTATTTTGGTTTTCCAAATTATTTTACTAATAAACCCATTTAATATTTAAACTATTTTATATTAAAACTATTTTAACAATTTAAGCTATTTTTAATTATTTTAACCATTTAAACTATTTTTAACTATTTTAGTTATTTAAACTATTTTAAAACTATTCAAACTATTTTTTTTCTAAAATTCAGACTGGTCAAACGTTGGAAGCTTTATTTTTAAATCATTAGATTTAAATACAAGTTGGATTTAAATAAAGTTATAACCCAAACTAAAATTCGAAAAATTTTTGGAACTGAAATCGAGATATTAAGACAAACACGATTTTGAATTAAAATACTATATTTTGAGTAAATATGATGATTTCGAAATGGATTTGATTTTGAAGCAAATATGATATTTTGATATCAAGTATGAACTGTTTTCGTAATGTAAAAGTACCAACCGGTGTGTAAAACGACGTTTGGTTGTTAAAGAGACTGGGGCTTCTTTTTGGCATACTCTTTGTCAATATTGAAACCACATTAACAACTGTGTACGTGGAGTGATGGTCCAGAACGAAGTGGTTGGATTTGGCATCGTTTGCTGGATTTGAAGAAAGAGAACGATGATGGATAGAGCCCGACACTTGTGCCAATTTGAAATGACTAAAACAGGACGGCTTGATATGGCCAAGTGGACTAATTACCCCGAGCGAACATCCGTTCTTCGATTTTCTTGGACTTGGTCCATTTTATTACTCTTGTTGTTGGTTTCAATTGGTGCACCTTGATTTGAGATAGCCTCCCTTTGATTCGATATGAGATGGATGGACACGATGGGCGGTCATGGCTATGATGCGTTACCACCAGCCCTACGACCCGAACTAGTAGTATCTTACCTTAGGCATTGCCTCACGTGCCTTGTCATACATTTATCCTTATACGAGACCCCTAAGATTTTGGTTTAGTGTTGTCGTATCACGGAGCATGTAACAACCCATAATTTTGTAACAACCGGCGTATTTTGCGATTGTATATTTAAATGTTGAAATTTAAGTATGACATCGTTAGTCGGATTAAAGTCTAAAATGCTACTTTTTGTAAACAGTCGAATTAGGACTCGAGTCCCCTTCCATTGAGTCCAAAATGGCGTTTGCGATCTTTTTGAGTATAAACATCGATATGTTTGGAGTTGAGTAGAATTTTGCTATTTTTCTATTTTGGGCTTTGGGTTTGGGTTTCAGCCCACTAACCAAACATAATACCCTAAATCCTCCTCCAACTCCTCTTCATTCATTTTCATTTTCTAACACTTTCAAGCTAAAAGAAAAATGGGGGAAAGAAAGGGAAATTAAAATTCCTAAACCCTAGATTACTAGGAAATTCTAGATTCAAGCTCCAAAATCAAAGAGAAGCTTAGGTAAGCATCCTCTTCATCTTCTTCATCTCAATCTCTCTTCAATTTTCAGAAATTCCTAAACCCTAACTTAAGAAATATTTGTTTATGAGCTTAGAATGGAGCTTCTTGAGTTGAAGTTGAAGAGTGGTTGATCTTTCCTCTGTTTTAGAGCTTCTCATTCGTTGTTTTTGGGTTTAAAGGTGAGTTTTTTGAACTCACATCTATGTCTATACCTTTGATAGTTGTTAGGTATGAATTCCTAACATCTATTTTATGTTCATTTGCTTTTGAATTGAATTGGTCTGGTGAATATTCCAATTTTGATATTTTGAAGTCAAAATCTATGAAAATCCTTATATGGATGTTTGGACATGGTATTTGGAGTGTATTGATGTGTTTATAGGGTTGGGTTGTCGCTTGACATCGATCCCTAGCCATCGTCGCTCATTCGTTTGCTTTGAATTTGATTTGGCCATCAAAGGCCTTGCAAAAATTGCCACGAGCTTCAGCTCAGACGTCTGGTATTAAGCTTAGACGTTTGGAGCTACGGGAATAAAATTCCAGATTCCGAGCTCAGACGTCTGAGCTTACTTCCTAGACATCTGGGCGATCTAGAAGAAAATTCCAGAGCTTCAGCTCAGACGTCTGGGATAACTACCAGACGTCTGGAGCTGACAAACTCAGCCAATTTGCCTATTTTGTGTGGATTTCCGTTTTAATCGATTTTTTTGTTGATCCGATTAGTTGTTGTCATTCATTATCAACTTCGATGACTTCTTTTCGCGATTTTTGGGAATATCCAATTAATGGATTTGATATCATTTTTATGGTTTTAATTCACATCGTCGAATGTGAATTTTTGGTGATCGATTGTTTCTACAATCGTTTTTCTGTGATTTGTCACTTTTAAAATACAAAGGTTTCTATACTAGTAGTAAATATTCAAACGCTTTCACAAAGATGATTTCAACACCATTTTTAATACAAAACTCATTTTTAAATCCGTTTTCCAATCTATTAGTATATACAAACCTTTACCTCATTCGTACGAGAAATCCAATTAAAAGACTTAGCAAAACAAGTGGTATGAAACGCTTGCATTTACTTCGTCAGTTAATTCTTAGACTTGTTCGATTGAAATCTTATGACAATTTTCGAGTGGAAATCTACAATTTGTTCGTAAATATTTAAGTTAAGCCAGTGGTTATGGGACATGAAGCTAAACTCATTTATTTACTAGGTTAGTGTAATCTACACTTTTCATTGATCAATAGTGATCATTTTATGGTTTAGACTAGCGATATGCGATGTCTCTTTGTCCACGTGGGGGACTGTACCTCGTTTTATGAAGCTTCGTCTCAATTTTTATAGGCTAGCGACCTATGGTTTTATGGAGTCTGGTTCATCGAGTGTACCGTTGTTGTACTACGTCGTTGTTCCAGCTTATCAGGTTCATCGGGCGTACCGTTATTGTACTACGTCGTTGTTCTGAATTACTTGAGTATCAGGTTCCTCGGGCGTACCGTTATACTACGTCGTTGCACCGGCTCTAAGGTTAGCGACCATGGGATACCGACCCGTTTGTGATACACGTGTTGGTGAATTTTCATGCTCCCGTTTGTGATAGGCCTCCCTTTTTGTGTTTTCTGGATTTCTAATCGTTGATTTTTGGAATTTGTGTTTCACCAATTTTTGCGATTGACGTTGATATGTTTTGTCAATATTTGGGGTTTAGTGAATAAGCTAAAGAATGTGATATGAATATCTATGACTGATTTGTGTTATGCTTATTTCTATATTTGTTTTCGAAGCCCACATAGCCACTGTGTAGTAGCTTTGAGTTTGTATTTGATATGTCGGATTTCTTCTTGAAATGAAATGCAAGTCATATTATCTGACATATCGGTACTCGCACAAAGCAATTACATAGATGGTCGCTCCTCAACAGCCTTATTCTTCGTGCTAGTCGACGGCATTACCCCATAGTGTCCTTGGCTAGTGTGAGTATAGAGGTGGGGCGTCATAGCTTGGTATCAGAGCCAAACTTCAGAACAATATAGAATAATCTAGCAAGGATCATTGTCCTAAGTCTTTCTTAGGAATCGTGCCATAGGATTTAATTCGAGTCATTGGACCCAATCTATCCTATTTTCTTTTGTGATGCCATGTTTTATCAATCAAGTTGTTTGATATACATTCTGAGAATAACCATTTTCCTCTTCTTTCTTTATTTCTTAAAGAAGAGAAATGGTTAGACCTGGCCGTCCCAGCGCCGGTCAATCCAGTGCTACTCCTCAGGATGGAGTATTCATGTCTGGTTAACAACTTTTAGATCTTGTAAAGAATGCCCAAGCTGCCGGACCCATTCCAGAGCCTACTCATCCTAAATCTGGGTTTGCACGCTTGTGCAGTGATTACACCAATTTGGGTGGAAGGCCATTCAAGGGTTTCGAAAGCATTATAGAATTTCAAGCTTGGCTTAGAACATGCGATCGCATCTTTTCTCACATGAACCTTGTGGATCTATATCGAGTCCAAGTGGCTTCTAGCATGCTCCAAGAAAGAGCATTAGATTGGTATGAGCTTTTGATTTTGGAAATTATCGAAGCGGATCTTACTTGGGAGCAATTCCGAGAAAGGTTCGAGTTAAAGTTTGTGTCAGAAGCAGAAAAAGTAACTTTAGCTCGATGCTTTATTGACCTTGTTCAAGGTGAATCTTCTATGACGAATTACATCGCATCTTTTGAATCTCTCTCTAAATATGGTGTCAAGTATATTAATACCCCATTGAAGAAAAATCAGAGGTTTGTCTATGGGTTGAATAAGAACCTCAAAAAGCCTTTACTCCTGAAACTAGAAGTTTCTTTTGATCAGCCTGTTGATATCGCTCTTCGACTTGAAGAAGCCGATAAAGAAAGTGATGCTGAAGTTGTGGGTGCTAAACAGAACTTCAACATCAACAAGAAGAGGCCTATTAAGTTCAAAGGCCCTAATTCCAACAAGAAAGGGAAACAAGCAACTTCGATAGCAAAGACACCTACCTCTAGTCATGGGCAATGCTACAATTGTGGTTCTAAGGACCATTATGCAAATAGGTGCCCAAAACCTCTTTTTTGTCATTATTGCAAAAGTTTGGGTCATCATATATCTGCATGTCCCATACTTCAAAGTAGGAAGGATGGAAAGCTTAATGTTGTGCAAGCTCCTAGTAACACTTCTCTTGGTCAAGGTATTTCTCATTCTGTCCTTGATGGCATTATTATATTTTGTGATCTTCTTATTCAAGTTCTTTTTGATATGGGTGCATCTCACTCTTTTATATCAAAAGAACTTGTTGATGCTTTGTCTTTAAATGTTATGGGCTTGATGACTTCATTGAGAATTGCGAATCCGGTTGGTGGATCCGCAACACTCAGTTTATTTTGTAAAGATGTCGAGATTATTTTATGTGATTATTCTTTCCAAGCCGATTTGCATGATATGCGCTACTTAGGTTTCAGAATGATTTTGGGAATGGATTGGCTTAATTGTTATAAAGCCCACATCCTATGTCCCGAGAGGACTATCCATCTTTGAAATTCTCAATTTGTTAAGCAAATTTCTATTGTTCTTAAAGATTCAGATTCCAATTTGGTAGCATCCTTATATTCTCTGAATCCACATGATGACGATAATGATGATGAGGAAGATATCATTTCCCTCATTCACATTGTTCGTGAATTTCCCGATATATTTGAGCCCGTTTTAGGATTACCACCTAAGCGAGCAATTGAGTTCAGAATTAATCTAATCCCTGGAGCTCTACCTATTACTCGTCCTCCTTATCGTATGTCCAATAAGGAAAATGAGGAGATGCGTAAACAATTATCCGAATTGGAAGGAAAACAGTTTATTCGCTCTTGTTCCTCTCCATGGGGAGCTTCATCTATCTTTGTGAAGAAATCCGACGGTAAACTTAGGCTTTGCGTAGACTATCACAAGCTTAATGATCTCACCATCAAGAATAAATATCCCTTGCCTCGGATTGATGATCTATTCGATCAACTTAGCGGTGCTGGAGTCTTTTCACAGTTAGACTTAGCAACCAGTTTTCATTAGCTTCGTATTGCAGAGGGTAGCATTCCTTTGACGTCGTTCCGTACTCATTATGGATCTTATGAATGGCTTATTATGCCATTTGGTTTAACGAATGCTCCAGCTTATTTCGTTGACCTTATGAATCGAGTTTTCAAAGGCTTCCTCGATCGATTTGTTCTCATCTTTATAGATGATATTCTTGTTTATTCTAAAACCGAGGAAGAGAATGAAAAACATCTTCGGATTGTGTTGGAAACTCTTAGGAGAAACCAATTGAAAGCAAAATTTTACAAGGGACACTTTTGGCAATCTCGTGTGAAATTTTTAGGACATATTATTTCTGAATCCGGAATTTCCATGGATCCTTCGAAGATTAAAGCGATTCAAAATTGGTAGAGACCAGAGAGTGTGACGAAAATCCATAGTTTTCTTGGATTGGCGGGCTATTACCGTCGTTTCATAAAAGACTTTTCTAAAATTTCTGTGCCACTTACTAGTTTAACAAAGAAGAGAGTTAAGTACATTTGGTCAGACAAATGTGAAGCTGCTTTTTATAAATTAAAAGAACTCCTTTTCGATGCTCCTATTCTTGTGATTCCCGAAGGGAACCAAGACTTTATTGTTTATACCGATGTTAGTCGTGTTGGTTTGGGTGCCGTATTCATGCAAAGGGAACTTGTTATCGCTTATGCTTCTAGACAATTAAAGCCTGCCGAGACTAGATATGCCACTCATGATTTAGAGCTCGCGGCTATTGTTTTCGCCCTTAGAATTTGGCGTCATTATTTTTTTGGGAGAGAAATTTGTTCTCTACACCGATCATAAATCTTTGAAGTATTTATTTTCTCAAAAGGAACTTAATTTGCGTCAACAACGTTGGCTTGAGTTCCTTGCATCTTATGATCTTGATATTATTTATACTCCCGGAAAGGGAAATCGTGTTGTCGATGCCCTTAGTCGTAAGCAATAAGCGGTTGTTTCAATGATGATATCCGAATGGAATGATCTTGAGACTTTATCCACTTGTGAGATTCGAGATCGCGAATCTGATTCATGTTCATCTCTTGTTTTATGTAGCCTCGAGGCTCATCCTTCTCTTTTAGACCGCATTCTTGAAGCTCAAAGCATGATCCTGAATTGTCCCTTCTTAGCCAAAGTTGTAGGGATAAAATTGATATTGAAGGTTTGAAAGACTTTGATATTGATGCTCGTGGTGGTATTCGAAAATTTGGTAGACTTATCGTGCCAAATATTATTGATCTTCGTAAAGACATTTTAGAAGATTCTCATCGTTCTAAATTTACCATTCATCCCAGTAGTAGTAAAATGTACGCGGACATGAAGCGACTTTATTAATGGGATAGGATGAAATCTGATATTGCTAACTTCATTAAGCATAGCATGACTTGCCAACTCGTAAAGGCCGAGCATCAAAGGCCCAGTGGGTTATTGCAAACTTTGGACATTCCAATATGGAAGTGGGATCAAGTCTCCATGAACTTTATTGATGGCCTTCCCCGTTCTCGTTCGGGTCACGATAGCCTATGGGTGATAGTAGATAGACTTACAAAATCCGTCCATTTTCTTCCCGTTCGGTCCAATCGGACCGTACCTCTTTTGGCCAAACTCTATGTTAAGGAAATTGTTAAATTGCATGGAGTTCCTACTTCTATTGTTAGCGATCATGATCCATTGTTTACTAGTGGATTTTGGAAGGGTCTTCAAAAAGCTTTGGGAACGAAGCTTAATTTTACCATCGCTTATCATCCTCAGTCGGATGGACAAACCAAGCGTGTGAATCAAACTCTTGAAGATCTTCTTCATGCATGTGTTCTTGATTTTGGTGGAAGTTGGGAACATCATATTTCCCTTATTGGGTTTTCTTATAATAATAGCTTCCAATCTAGTATTGGTATGGCACCATTCGAGGCGCTCTACGGAAGGCCATGCCGATCTCCTTTGTGATGGCTTGAAGCCGGTGAGAAGCTGGTTTTAGGTCCAGATTTTATTCGTGATGCCATAGAAAAGATTGACCTTATTCGTCATAGGATTAAAGAAGCTCAAAGTAGACAAAAATCCTATGCCGATAATCGAAGAAGGAATTTAGAATTTTCTGTGGGGGATTTGATGTTCATTCGTGTTTCACCTATGAAGGGTGTAGTGCGTTTCAGTCGATCGGGAAAATTAGCACCACGATATATTGTTCCATTTCCCATCACCGAACGCATTGGTTCCGTGGCTTATCGTATTTTATTACCGGCTCAATTTTCTGCTATTCATGACGTATTCCACGTCTCTTAACTACAGAAATGCTTTAGAGATTCCGATTCTATTCTTGAGCCCGGTGTTATTGAAGAAATTGAAGTTTCACCTAATTTGACTTATGAGCAACATCCTATTCGTATCATTGCTACGGAGGTTAAACGCCTTCGTAATAAAGATGTTCCGCTTGTGAAAGTTCAATGGTCCGCAAATCCTAAGGATTGTTCTTGGGAATCTAGAGAATTCATCGAGCGAACACATCCGGAATTACTCTCTCGTGCTCCTTAAGGTAAACTTCTCATTTCAAAATTTCTTCTTTTGTGTTGTTATGCCTTAGTATGGTTGTTACTATTTATTTTCTTCTTAAGTATTGTGAGGACGTAATTTCTTTAAGGAGGGGAGTCTGTAACAACCGGCATATTTTGCGATTGTATATTTAAATGTTGAAATTTAAATATGGCATCGTTAGTCGGATTAAAGTCCGAAATGCTACTTTTTGTAAACAGTCGAATTAGGACTCGAGACCCCTTCCATCAAGTCCAATCTATTAGTATATACAAACCTTTACCTCATTCGTACGAGAAATCCTATTAAACGACTTAGCAAAACAAGTGGTATGAAACGCTTGCGTTTACTCCGTTGGTTAATTCTTAGACTTGTTCGATTGAAATCTTGTGACAATTTTTTCGAGTGGAAATCTATAATTTGTTCATAAATATTTAAGTTAAGCCAGTGGTTATGAGACATGAAGCTAAACTCATTTATTTACTAGCTTAGTGTAATTCACACTTCTTATTGATCGATGGCGATCATTTATGGTTTAGACAAGCGATATGTGAGGTCTCTTTGTCCACGTGGGGGACTGTACCCAGTTTTATGGAGCTTCGTCTCATTTTTAAGGGCTAGCGACCCCTGGTCTTTTTGACCGTTCGTGGAGCAATCGGCTCAATGTGTTCGGTACATGGGGCATATCTTTTCAGGTGCGTCGATGTTCGAATGTGCCTGGGGCGTATCTTTTCAGGTGCATCGATGTTCGACTGTGCATGGGGCGTATCTTTTTAGGTGCGTCGATGTTCAGCTTATCTGTCCCCAAGGGGGGACAGTACCCCGTATTTTCATGGGATAGCGTCCCGTTTGTGATACACGTGTTGGTGAGTTTTCATGCTCCCGTTTGTGATAGGCCTCCCTCTTTGTGATTTCTGGATTTCTAATTGTTGATTTCTGGAATTTGTGTTTCACCAATATTTGCGATCGACATTGATATGTTTTGTCAATATTTGGGGTTTGGTGAATAAGCTAAAGAATGTGATATTCTTTTTTTTGATATTTGACGAGATTTGGGATATTGTATGATTTTTATTGTTATCGAATGTATACTTGTCACAGTATGGCATTATTGTTATCATACATTTTTGTGGTATCTCTTATCCTTTCTCATTTCATATGATATTTATAGCTAGACTGGTCCGTTTATTATTTTTCTTCTTAAATAATACTCGGGTCAGACCGAGGTGTTACAGGTGCTTCCACTTGACTTCTCAAGCAGGGGCTAGCTTCTGACTTTTGGCTAACTACTTTAACTTAGTAGTTTTTGCTTTTATACATTGAGTTAGAGACTCCTTGATGTATACATATTCTTTTGCTTAGCACTTGTACCAATTCTTTTATGATGAAGTGGACCTTGTATGACCACTATTTTGATGTACACTTTTATGTGTTATATTCATATCTGTTTCCGCCTTTGTGATATGAATATCTGTGACTGATTTGCGTTATGCTTATTTCTATATTTGTTTCCGAAGCCCACATAGCCACTGTGTAGTAGCTTTGAGTTTGTATTTGATATGTCGGATTTCCTCTTGAAATGAAATGCAAGTCATATTACCTGACATATCGGTACTTGCACAAAGCAATTACACAGATGGTCGCTCCTCAACAGCCTTATTCTTCGTAGTAATTGACGGCATTACCCAGTAGTGTCCTTGGTTAGTGTGAGTATAGAGGTGGGGCGTCACAATTTTAGTCATTTGAAATTAGTATATTTAATTGATTTTAAATATTCACAAGTTAATTTTATAAGTTGAATAACTTATATTTCGAATATAGTGATTTATTTGGATAATTAAATTATTAATTTAATATTTGAAATTTTGTAAATAATTGGAATTTAGATTTAATGTGAATAAAAATGATTTATAAAGTTGTATTAAATTCTACTTGAATTAGAATGATGTTAGTAAACTTTTAAATTTGAATTAAATGTAAATTTATAGAAATTGAATATTTTAATATTTAATTAACGTGTAAAAATAGTCATTTTTCATATAGTCTCGGATTTCGATGAAACTAGTTTTACTGGATCCATAATGTTATATTATTTTAGGATTTCAAATTTCGTGTTGATCGGATTGACGGTATAGTCGTGGCAAGCTAAAACGCGTATAAATTTATTTAAGTGAATTTTAAATTTAAATAATTCGATTCGAAAACCTATCTTCCAAATACGATCGAATTGGCTCTTGATATATGTTCCACTGTGTTCGAAATAGGGCTAAAACATTATAAACACCAGGCGGCATGCTTCGTTTGGAGTTCGAAAATTTTTCGGGTGAATAGCGTCGTGAAATTTTCTATAAAAGGCCATATTTTCTTTCATTTTTCACTCAAACCCTAGCCTAGGGTTACAGCCGCCGCTTGATATTTTCAATGGACGATATCTCTCAATTTTCTTCTTCAATTTTCTTCCAATCCGTAAACATTTAGCCGAAACCTTCAACTACAAAGATGTAGAGCGTATCGAGATCTCCCTATCCAACGGCTATGATCTGATATGGCGAAGCAAATCGACGACAATTCTTATTCAAAGGCCGTGCGTTCAAGCACGAAAATCGATGCAATGGTGTGACCGAGTTGCATATGATGAAGGGCGGTGGTAGAGCTCGGCTAGGGCTTTGAAATGATGGTGTTGGATCATCGTCAAAACGATGGTGGTAGTCACGATAATTCAAAGATAAACGGCGGCATGGGTTTCATGATTATCTGGGAAGTTTTCACGTGAGGAAGAAGAAGGGCGGGGGCAGTCTAGATTTGATCAAAGAAAAACGAACGGCCAGGATGATTGAGGTTTTAAAATAAAATAAAAATTGTAAAAAAATTTATATAATAATTCGTATAAACTACTAAATGTCATAACTTCTTCATACGAGGTCCGTTTTTTACGAAACAAATTGTGTTGGGTCCATAATGATGAGCACTACATTTTAGAGAAGGTTTGGAGTTGATTTGAGCTAGTGTGAATTTTGGGTAAAATTAAACGCCGGTTTAATTTTATTCGGAATAAAACGCTACAACTGCTATTGGAATCAAAGTGAGTACAACTCACTCTTTCTGACTCACGATATTTTTATATAAGTGAGAATAAATTTTATTTATGTTGATTGATGATTGTTTGGATGATATATGATATATTATATATATTGATTGGTATTTGGATATATTTCTGCCTATTGGAGCAGATGAGACCCTATACGTTCCCATGTATGAGCGGATGACCTTTTGTACGCATGTCTGCCTCGAAGCGGACATTGTACACATATTCTAATATGTATATCTGTTGCAGGTGACAAGTTGGAGGGATCCAACTGGATTCCATACCAGTATTGGTTTTATTTACAGATATTATGATATATGCTGTTATCATGTGATATATGATGTTTTGGATGCCGTGATTGATGTATTTAGTGCTGTTGCAGCATTGGGCCTATTTTTGGAATTTTAAAATTATTAAGTGATGGTTTCCAAATTAAAAAGGATTTTCAAGTGATTTTTGAAAATAGATGTTCTATTAAATTTTGAATTGTTAAGGGATGAATGTATTTTAAATAAATAAATGTTATAATTTTTATGTTATAAAAATTATGATTTTTGTGAAATAGAATTAGAATGTGATTTTTGAAATATGGAGATAATTATTTTGTAAATTTAGTTAAAACGAGAATTTTGATTTATTATAAACGGTTTATATGTAAGATTTATAAAATTGATATTTTTATAAATCAAAATGATGAAATTATAAAGGAGTTTTTGTAAGTGTTAAAATAAAGTTATAATTGGATTTTATAAGTGAATAAGATTTATAATTGATGAAGTTATAAAAAGAATGAATTTGCAAATAAGAGAATTATAAGTAAATTAACTTATAATTTGGATTTTGGCATGTAATTGAGTTATAAATGGAATTGGTTAGTAAAGGAATTTTATATGTTGAAGTTTTTATAAAATATAAATGGAATTTATAAACATTGTTTTATAAATCCGAAATCAATTTAATTTGACAAGTTAATTATGAAAGTTTATTAAATGAGATATTTTCACAATTTTGGACAGCGGATAATCCTTTAATAAATGTGTAGCAGTAATGAATTTGGTCAGGGAATTATATTCACGATTTTGGACAGTGAATAATCTTTTAAATTAAAAGACATGTTTTGAGAAGTTATCTTTTAAATAGAGTTAAATGGTTTGAAGATGTTTTAAAATGTGTTAAGTATCGAATACATAGATTTCAACATTTATTGTTGAAATTGACGTTTCTAGAAGTAAGGAAATGATGGACTATAACACTGTTGTTATAGTAAATGATTTTCGAAAGGAGATGCTTTGTATAGTATATGGGATTTAAATTTCTATCTAATTATCGAATCCCAATACTAATGTTTTGGGTTGTCATAACGATGTTTTACGCAACATTCGTTTTAACCCGAATAAATATGTTTAAGAGAATGTTTTCCTTATAGAATAAAATATAATACTGTAACGACCCGAAAATTTTAACTGGTTTTATAATGTATTTAACTGGTAATTTTATGAAATTTTAAACAATAAAATTTTGAAATATAAGTTTGATATTTGGAATACGTCTTCTTAAATATAGCAACTGGTAAATTTTCATCAAATAATATGGAAGTTTCTTTTCTTGTGTGATTTTATTCCAATTTATATCAGTTAAAATTGATGATAATAATAGTGTTCCAAAACCTAAATATATCAACATGAGAAAATTTATTTAGAACACTCTGAATAAGACTGCGTAATTCGTTTTGCAAATTTCAGACGTTTCTAGCTCCGTTTGGATTTTTCCGTACGGAATATCAAAGTACATCATTGTCCGTATCAACTTTTGATCGCATGATCATACCACTGATATCTGTATACCGTTTTGATCGTCTTGTCGTGCTGATCTCTATGGTATATTCAATTCTGTGTTTTGAAGTCCGGTACATAGCGGAATCCGCGAGAAACGGCTAACCGTATCGGTATTGTTTTGACCCTTTTGAATTCTTTGACCATTCATTTTCTACTATATTAAACCAAACTGACATTTGGATTTAATATTCCAGAAATTCGTGCGTGGCCATTCCTATTCTCTGGTATTGATTATACAATCTGGTTCGTTTAGATTTTTTTTATGACCTTTCGTTTTGGTATTATTCACTCAGAAAAATAAAGATAATAAATGAGTTGCACTCATCCCACCATCTTTCCTCTTCCCACTATAATAGCCTACCACACCTCCCCATCCATTCGAACAAACCCAGCCCCGTCACCGACCCATGCACATACCCGACCTGCTCAACCCGTTGCCGAGCCACCCTACCTTTCGCCAAACTCTCCACCCTATGGTCGCTGAAGCTTCCTCTTGCCATGCGACAGCCGAAGCCGCATATTCCTCCCATCGCCTCACGTCCTCCGCATTCCGCCCTTCTTCCATGTCATCAAACTTCAACTCTTGCTCCGGTCCCTGACCCGAGACCACCCTCTGCTTACTTTTCCACATGTACAGCCGAAAGCCTCATCAACAACATCCACCATTGGTCGCACCATCTCCCTTCCTTTGTCCGCCCTACCACTTTCCATGCACGACCTGGCGCAGCTCGGCCTGCCCTTTTTCGCACCTTTCTCGTCTATATGAGTTCATATATATATAGGTAATGTATTATTTCATTTAATATTTTTTTGACAAGTTTATATACTAACTAAGTAATGCATATATATATTTGTATCAGAATATTGTTTTAAGTGCCTGAACATGTATATATATATATTTATATATATTGTTTTACATTGGTTTTGAGATTTTTATATATAGAAGACGAGGAAAGATATTATGTGTTCGAGTACAGCATATTATATTATAAAGTATTATACCAATATATATAGTATACTTTAAAATGTTGGCCGTTGTCTTAATTGTTGATATGTACTTTTGGCTTGTTATATACATATAGTTATATAACTGTGTATATAAGTTTGTTTATATAAAAAGTTGAACAAGTTGTTCATTTCGTGATGTGTATATATATTGATTTATAGAAATATGAAAATGCATGTAAGTTGTATATGATAGATATATATGATATAATATGGCAGGCTATACTGATTTTATAATAATATTGTTCAAATATTACATATAGTGTTTATATATATATATATCAGTTATAAACTTTTGGGTTGTGGGTTCGATTGTATAAATATATAAAAAAAAATATAATCTGTTATATTTTATGTTTTATAATCTATTATCTTATATGTTGGGAATATGTATACGTGTAGAGTTATTTATATTATATGAAGTATTATATGAAGTACATACTGTTGTGTAACTGTACATAGAATTTTAAATATATATAGTTATATATGTACTATTGTTGTTTGGTTATAGTATGTATATAAAAGCATATATATATATATATATGTTACTTTATGTTATATAGGAGTTATATGTACTGTATGGAAGTATTATTATATATGTATATAGTATTTTTGGTTTCAGGTTTTATAAATGTTAGTTATATATATGTTTATATGAGGGTTATCAGTGATCTGTTATATATAAGACTTGCATATATTTGTTTATATATATATTACTTTGGGTTTAATGGACAAGTTTAATAACTTATATATATATATATATATAGTTCTTAAACCAATAGTTGCAGTTTGTGGAAAGTTGTTGTGAAAATTTAATTTTGAGTGGAATATGGGTATTGTCATTTTGAAATAAATATAGATATTGTTTAAATATAATATATATTGCCATGAGTATTGTCTTAAAATATAGTGTATATATCTTCCATTTATATCGAGCTGATCTGGGTCGTTTTCATCAATTCCTATTCATCAGCTTTGTCGTCAAATTCACGTTCAATCTTGATTTTCTTTGGAATTCGTGTTGGATTCGTAACCCATCTCATTCTCGTTCATCTCTAGCCTCGAAAGGTGAGTAATCACTCACGATTAACGTTCTTATATTTATTAAATTTGATTTCAATTGAAACAACAATTGAAATATGCTGCTGTTAGTTATTTACATTTGTTATATATGACATTATCTGTATCTGTTCACCTGTGACATTTGACACCATTATCTGTTATTTATATTGATGATATATGCCTGTTGTTATATTATTATCATATCTGTTATCACTCTGCAAGTTCCCTGTTAGTATAGAATTCACTATGGGTTGAAATGATACATACCTGAACGATCTGTAGAATAGGAGAAAATCGTTATGGGTTGAAATGATAAACCCAAGCGATTTTCGTTGAATTGAATTTGGGATTGCGGGTTGAAATGATATATACCCGTATATAAATTTAAATTATGGATTGAAATGATAAATATCTGTATCACTTGACCATAGGATAGAAAATTATTGTAACAACCCGCATATTTTACGATTGTATATTTAAATATTTTATTTAATATAGCATCGTTAGTCGGATTATAGTTCGAAAAGATACTTTTTGCAAACAGTCGAATTAGGACTCGAGACCACTTCCATTGAGTTCAAAATGTCATTTGCGACCTTTTTAAGTATAAACATCGATATGTTTGGAGTTGAGTGAATTTTGCTATTTTTCACTTAGGGCTTTGGGTTTCAGCCCAATAACCTAACATAAGACCCTAGCTCCACCCCCTCTTCTCTTCATTCACTTTCATTTCCTAATACCTTCAAGCTTTAGATAAACATGGGGGAAGAGAAAAAGAATTAGAAATCCTAAGCCCTAATTCTCTAAGGAATTATCAACTTCAAGCTAGAAATCAAGGAGAAGCTTAGGTAAGCATCCTCTTCACCTTCTCCAACTCATTCTCTCTTCAATTTCAGAAATTTCCTAAACCTAACTTTGGAAATGTTCTTCTTTTGAGCTTAGATTGAAGCTCCTTGGGTTAACATTGAAGAGTGATTGTTCTTGCCTTGCTCTATAGCTTCTCTCTTTTGTTTTTGGGTTTAAAGGTGAGATTTTTATCTCACATCTATGTCTATAACTATCTTTGATTGTTAGGTATGAATTCCTAACATCTTTACATGTTCATTTGATTTTGATTTGGATTGATTTGGTGAATATTCCAATTTTTGGTTTTTAAGTTCAATTTTTGTGTAAATCCTTTTATGGATGTTTGAACATGTTTTTGGTGAAGCATCGAAGAGCCTATACGGCTAGGTTGTCGTTTGGCGTAAACCCCTAGCGCCCATTGCTCGTCCGATCGCGGTTTGTAGAAATTTTGCCCCACAGGGGGGCTAGACTGAATGTGCTTCAGAAGCAGGTTTAGTCGACTGAACCAGTGGTTCAGTCGATTGAACCAGAAGGCAGAAAATGCCTTAGAAGCAGGTTCAGTCGACTGAACCTTTGTGTCAGTCGACTGAACCAGGACCCAGGAAATTGCCTGGGTCTGTATCAGTTGACTGACCATCTGGGTCAGTCGATTGACCCTGGGGATACAAAATTCGTATCCCTGTGTCAGTCGACTGACCACCTGGTTCAGTCGACTGACCTGCTTGCTTCAGCCCCATTTACCTATTTTGCTTGAGATTCCAATGTTAATCGATTCGTGATTATCCAATTTGTTGTTATAATTTATTATCAATTTTGATGACTTCTATTTCGGGATTTTTGGGTATATCCATTTTGATTGATTCGACATCGATTTCTATGGATTTGATTCACGTCTTCGTATGTGGATTTTGGTGATTGATTGTTTCTACAATCATTTTTGTGACTTGTCACTTCTAAATACAAAGGTTTCTATACTAGTAGTAAATATTCAAACTCTTTCACAAAGATGATTTCAACTCTATTTTTAATACAAAGCTCGTTTATAAAACCGTTTTCCAATCTATTAGTATATACAAACCTTTACCTCATTCGTATGAGAAATCTAATTAAACGACTTAGTAAAACAAGTGGTATGAAACGCTTGCATTTACTTCGTCGGTTAATTTTTGGACTTGTTCGATTGAAACTCTTGTGACAATTTTCGAGTGGAAATCTACAATCTGTTCGTAAATATTTGAGTTAAGCAAGTGGTTATGGGACATGAAGCTAAACTCTTATATTTACTGGCTTAGTGTAATCGACACTTCTTGATGATCGATGATGATCATTTTGTGATTTAGAGTAGCATTGTGCGATGTCTCTTTGTCCACGTGGGGGACTATACCCTATTCTGTTGAGCTTCGTCTCATTTTTATGGGCTAGCTACCGATGGTCTTTGGACCGTTCGTGGAGCAATCGGCTCATTAAGTCGGTACATGGGGTGTATCTTTTTAGGTGCATCGATGTTCGACTAGGCATGGAGTGTATCTTTTTAGGTGCATCGATGTTAGTTTATATATGGGGCGTATCTTTTCAGGTGCGACGATGTTCGACTGTGCATGGGGCGTATCTTTCTAGGTGCGTCGATGTTCGGTTTATGGTTAGCGAGCATGGAATAGCGTTCCGTTTGTGATACACGTGTTGGTGAGTTTTCATACTCCCGTTTGTGATAGGCCTTCCCCCTTTTGAGATTTCTGGATTTCCCGTTGTGATTTCTAGAATTTGTGTTTCACCAATTTTTGTGGATTGAACTGATAAGCTCTATCAATATTTGTGTTTTGGTGAATTATTTAAAGAATGTGAATCTTTTTGGTGCTTCGAGTTGATTTGAGATATTGTATGATTTTTGTTGTTATTTGATGTATACTTGACACAGTATGACAATTATGTTATCATACGTTTTTGGTCATATCTCTTATCCTATATAATTTTATCTGATATTTATAGCTAGACTGATCCGTTTATTATTTTCTTCTTAAATAGTACTCGGGTCAGACCGAGGTATTTCAGGTGCTCCTGCTTGACTTCTTATCAGGGATCATCATCTGATTCTTTTGGCTAACTACTTTAGATTAGTAGTTTTTGTTATTATACATTTGAGAGATAGACTCCTTGATGTATAATTATTCTTTTGCCTAGCACTTGTATCTATTCTCTTGTGATGTAGTGGATCTTATTTTACCACTACTTTGATGTACACTTCTTTGTGTTATATTCATATCTGTTTCCGCCTTTGTGATATGAATGTCTGTGACTGATTTGTGTTATGTTTATTTCTATATTTGTTTCCGAGGTCCACTTAGCCAGTGTGTGGTAGCTTTGAGTTTGTATTTGATATGTCGGATTTCCTCTTGAAATGAAGTGTAAGTTATATTTTCTGACATATCGGTACTCGCACAAAGCAATTACATATATGGTTTCTCCTCAACAGCCTTATTCTTCGTGCTAGTCGACGGTATTACCCCGTAGTGTTCTTGGCTAGCCTGAGTATAGAGGTGGGGCGTTACACCATGGTATCAGAGCCAAACTTCGGAACAATGTAGAATAATCTAGCAAGGATCATTGTCCCAAGTCTCTCTTAGGAATCGTGCCATATGATTTAATTCGAGTCTTCGTATCGTTCTATCCTATATTCTTTATGATGCCTTGTTTTATCAATCAAAATTTGTTTGATATTCATTTTGAGAATAACCTTTTTCCTCTTTTCTTTCTTTCTTAAAGAAGAGAAATGGTTAGACCTGGCCATCCCAGCACCGGTCAATCTAGTGCTACTCCTCAGGATGGAGTATTTATGTCAGCTCAACAACTTTTAGATCTTGTGAACAATGCCCGAGCTGCCGGACCCGTTCCAGTGCCAACTCACCCTAAATCCGGGTTTGCACGCTTGTGTAGAGATTATACCGCTTTGGGTGGAAGGCCATTCAAGGGATCCGAAAATGTTATAGAAATCCAAGCTTGGCTTAGATCATGCAATCGCATCTTTTCCCGCATGGATCTTATTGATTCACTTCAAGTCCAAGTGGCTTCTAGCATGCTCTAAGAAAGAGCATTAGATCTGTATGAGCTTTTGATTTCTGAAATTATCGAAGCGGATCTTACTTGGGAGCAATTCCGGGAATGATTCGAATTGAAGTTTGTGCCGGAGGCTGAAAAAGAAACTTTAGCCCGACGCTTTATTGACCTTGTTCAAGGTGAATCTTCTGTGGCAGATTATGTCGCATCTTTTGAATCTCTCTCTAAATATGGGGTCGAGTATATTAATACCCCATTGAATAAAAATCAGAGATTTGTCTATGGGTTGAATAAGAACCTTAAAAAGCCTTTGCTCCTGAAACTAGGAGTTTCTTTTGATCAGCTTATTGATATCGCTCTTCGACTTGAAGAGGCCGATAGTGAAAGTAATGTTGAAGTTGTGGGTGCCAAACAGAACTTCAACAATAACATGAAGAGGCCTATTAAGTTCAAAGGCCCCAATCCCGACAAGAAAGGGAAGCAAGAAACTTCTTTAGCAAAGACTCCTACCACTAGTCATGTACGATGCTACAATTGTGATTCTATGGACCACTATGCAAATGAGTGTCCGAAACCCCTTTATTGTCGCTATTGCAAAAGTTTGAGTCATCATATATTTGTGTGTCCCATACTTCAAGCAAGAAGGAGGGAAAGATAAATGTTGTGCAAGGCTCTACTAGCACTTCTCTTGGTCAAGGTATTTCTCATTCTATCCTTGACGATATTTGTTTTGTGATTATTTTATTCGAGTTCGTTTTGATTTGGGTTCATCTCATTATTTTATATCAAAAGAACTTGATAATTCTTTCTCTTTTTAATTTTATGGGCTTGATGATTTCATTGAGAATTGCGTGTTGAGATTATTTTATGTGATTATTCTTTTCGAGCCGATTCGCATGTTATGCGTTACTTAGGCTTCGAAATTGATTTTTGGGAAAGGATTGGCTTTATTATTATGAAGCCTACATCCTTTGTCCTGAGCGGACTTTATATCTTCGACATCCTCAATCTGTTAAGCAGATTTCTATTGTTTTTAAAGATTTTGATTTCCAAATTTGGTGGCAACATTTTATTCTTTAAACCCACTTGATGAAGAAGATGTTATTTTTCTCATTCAAGTAATTTGTGAATTTTCCGGAATATATTTGAGCTTGTCTTAGGATTATCACCTAAGCAATCTATTGAGTGGTGCTAAGGTCTTTTCAGCTCGACCTTGCCATCATCAGCTATGAGTTGCGGAGGATAGCATTCCACTTACCGCATTCCGCACTCGTTATGATTCTTGTGAGTGGTTCGTTCTGTCATTCGGTTTGACGAACCTTCTGCCTTATTTCATCCATCTTATGAATCGAGTATTTTACGAATATCTCGATCAGATTATCATTGTATTTATTGATTATGGATGAAAACAATAATTTAAAATTTGCAAATCTTTTTAATAAGATATTTATAAGTATGATTGGGTTTTGTTCTTAAAACGAGCAAAGAATATTTGTAAATTTTATAAGATACATGTTATCATATAGAAGATGATTTTGTGTTATTTTGCCCATTGAGTGCTTTAAGAATTCTGGTCGATGCGCTTGATCAACGTTATCGATACGAATTTCCTAAACGCTATGATGAGACAGTCATACACAATAAATTGACTTGTAAAAAGTAAATTTTTCTAAAAAGATGAATATATACAAATTTAATTATAATTTTGAAAGTCTTAGCTTTTCGGGAAAGAGGATCATTTAAAAGAACTCTTTTCCGATATTTTTATTCTTGCGATTCCCGAAGGGAATCAAGACTTTATTGTTTGTACCGATACTAGTCGTATTGGTTTTGGTGTCATTCTCTTGTAAAGGGGAATGTGTTATCGCATTTGCTTCTTGACAATTAAAGCTTGTCGAGACTAGATATGCCATTCATGATCTGGTGCTCGCGGCTATTGTTGTTGCTCTTAGAATTTGGTTCATTATCTTTTGGGAGAGAAATTTGTTCTCCACTCCGATCATAAATCTTTGGAATATTTATTTTCTCAAAAGGAACTCAATTTGCGTCAACAACGTTGGCTCGAGTTCCTTGCATCTTATGATCTTGTTATTCTTTGTACTCCGGAAAAGGGTAATCGTGTTGCCGATGCCCTTAAGCCGAGAGCAACAAGCGGATGCTTCTTTGTTGATATCCGAATGGAGTGTTCTCAAGACTTTAACCACTGGTGAGATTCGAGATCGTGAATCCAATTCATGTTCATCTCTTGTTTTGTGTAGCCCTGAGGCTCGTCCTTCTCTTTTGGACTATACCTCTTTTGGCTGAACTCTATATCCTATTATATTGCATGAAGTTCCTACTTCTATTGTTAGCAATCGTGATCCATTACTTTTCTAGTGGATTTTTGTAAGGCTTCAAAAGCTTTGGGAACAAAGCTTAGTTTTAACACCGCTTATCGTCCTCAATCCGATGGAAAAATCGAGCGTGTGAATCAAACTCTTGTGGATCTCTTCCGTGCATGTGTTCTTGATTTTGGTGGAAGTTGGGAAGATCATATGTCTCTTGTTGAGTTTTCTTCCTATAGTAAGCTTCCAATCTAGTATTGGTATGGCTCCTTTCGAGGCACTCTACGGAAGGCCGTGCCGATTTCCTTCATGTTGGCTTGAAGCCGGTGAGAAGCTGGTTTTAGGTCCAGATTTTATTTGTGTTCATTTGTGTTTCACCAATGAGGGGTGTTATGCGTTTCAGTCGATCAGGAAAAGTTAGCACCTCGATATGTTGGTCCATTTCCCATCACCGAATGTATTTGTTCCGTGGCTTATCGCCTTTTATTACCGGCTTAATCTTTCGCTATTTATGACATTTTCTACGTCTCTCTACTACGGAAATACCGTAGGGATTTCGATTTTTATTCTTGAGCCCGGTGTAATTGAAGAAATTGAAGTTTCACCAAATTTGACTTATGAGCAATATTCTATTCGTATCATTACTTCGGAGGTTAAACGCCTTCGAAATAAAGATGTTCTTCTTGTGAAAGTTCAATGGTCCTCAAATCCTAAGGATTTCTCTTGGGAATCTTGAGAAGTCATCGAGCGAACACATCCGGACTTACTCTTTCGTACTCTTTATGGTGAACTTCTTATTTCAAATTTTCTTTTGTGTTGATATGCTTTTACGGTCGTTACTTTTTATTTTCCTCTTAATTATTACGAGGACGCAATTTCTTTAAGGAGGGGAGTCTAAAACAACCCGCATATTTTACGATTGTATATTTAAATATTTTATTTAAATATAGCATCGTTAGTCGGATTATAGTCTGAAAAGCTACTTTTTGCAAATAGTCAAATTAGGACTCGAGACCACTTCCATTGACTTCAAAATGCCGTTTGCGACCTTTTTAAGTATAAACATCGATATGTTTGGAGTTGAGTGAATTTTGCTATTTTCACTTAGGGCTTTGGGTTTGGGTTTCAACCCAATAACCTAACATAAGACCCTAGCTCCACCCCCTCTTCTCCTCATTCACTTTCATTTCCTAATACCTTCAAGCTTTAGATAAAAATGGGGGAAGAGAAAAAGAATTAGAAATCCTAAGCCCTAATTCTCTTAGGAATTATCAACTTCAAGCTAGAAATCAAGGAGAAGCTTAGGTAAGCATCCTCTTCACCTTCTCCAACTCATTCTCTCTTCAATTTCAGAAATTTCCTAAACCTAACTTTGGAAATGTTCTTCTTTTGAGCTTAGATTGAAGCTCTTGGGTTAACATTGAAGAGTGATTGTTCTTGCCTTGCTCTATAGCTTCTCTCTTGTGTTTTTGGGTTTAAAGGTGAGATTTTTATCTCACATCTATGTCTATAACTATCTTTGATTGTTAGGTGTGAATTCCTTACATCTTTACATGTTCATTTGATTTTGATTTGGATTGATTTGGTGAATATTCCAATTTTTGGTTTTTAAGTTCAATTTTTGTGAAAATCCTTTTATGGATGTTTGAACATATTTTCGGTGAAGCATCGAAGAGCCTATAGGGCTGGGTTGCCGTTTGGCGTAAACCCCTAGCGCCCGTTGCTCGTCCGATCGTGATTTGTAGAACTTTTGCCCCACAAGGGGGTTAGACTGAATGTGCTTCAGAAGCAGGTTCAGTCGACTGAAACAATGGTTCAATCGACCGAACTAGAAGGCAGAAAAGGCCTTAGAAGCAGGTTCAGTCGACTGAACCTTTATGTCAGTCGACTAAACCAGGACCCAGGAAATTGCCTGGGTCTGTATCAGTCGACTGACTATCTGGGTCAGTCGACTGACCCTGGGGATACAAAATTCGTATCCCTGTGTCAGTCGACTGACCTGCTTGCTTCAGCCCCATTTACCTATTCTGCTTGAGATTCCAATGTTAATCGATTCGTGATTATCCAATTTGTTGTTATCATTTATTATCAATTTTGATGACTTCTATTTCGGGATTTTTGGGTATATCCATTTTGATGGATTCGGCATCGATTTCTATGGATTTGATTCACGTCTTCGTATGTGGATTTTGGTGATTTATTGTTTCTACAATCATTTTTGTGACTTGTCACTTCTAAATACAAAGGTTTCTATACTAGTAGTAAATATTCAAACTCTTTCACAAAGATGATTTCAACTCTATTTTTAATACAAAGCTCGTTTATAAAACCGTTTTCCAATCTATTAGTATATACAAACCTTTACCTCATTCGTATGAGAAATCTAATTAAACGGCTTAGTAAAACAAGTGGTATGAAACGCTTGCGTTTACTTCGTCGGTTAATTTTTGGACTTGTTCGATTGAAACTCTTGTGCAATTTTCGAGTGGAAATCTACAATCTGTTCGTAAATATTTGAGTTAAGCAAGTGGTTATGGAACATGAAGCTAAACTCTTATATTTACTAGCTTAGTGTAATCGACACTTCTTAATGATCGATGATGATCATTTTGTGATTTAGATTAGCATTGTGCGATGTCTCTTTGTCCACGTGGGGGACTATACCCCGTTCTGTTTAGCTTCGTCTCATTTTTATGGGCTAGCGACCCATGGTCTTTGGACCGTTCGTGGAGCAATCGGATCATTAAGTCGGTGCATGGGGTGTATCTTTTAGGTGCATCGATTTTCGACTAGGCATGGGGTGTATCTTTTTAGGTGCATCGATGTTAGTTTATACATGGGGCGTATCTTTTCAGGTGCGTCGATGTTCGACTGTGCATGGGGCGTATCTTTCTAGGTGCGTCGATGTTCGGTTTATGGTTAGCGACCATGGAATAGCGTTCCGTTTGTGATACACGTGTTGGTGAGTTTTCATACTCCCGTTTGTGATAGGCCTTCCCCCTTTTGAGATTTCTGGATTTCCCGTTGCGATTTCTAGAATTTGTGTTTCACCAATTTTAGTGGATTGAATTGATAAGTTCTATCAATATTTGTGTTTTGGTGAATTATTTAAAGAATGTGAATCTTTTTGGTGCTTCGAGTTGATTTGAGATATTGTATGATTTTTGTTGTTATTTGATGTTTACTTGACACAGTATGACAATTATGTTATCATATGTTTTTGGTCATATCTCTTATCCTATATCATTTTATCTGATATTTATAGCTAGACTGATCCGTTTATTATTTTCTTCTTAAATAATACTCGGGTCAAATCGAGGTATTTCAGGTGCTCCTGCTTGACTTCTTATCAGGGATAATCATCTGATTCTTTTGGCTAACTACTTTAGATTAGTAGTTTTTGTTATTATACATTTGAGAGATAGACTCCTTGATGTATAATTATTCTTTTGCCTAGCACTTGTATCTATTCTCTTGTGATGTAGTGGATCTTGTTTTACCACTACTTTGATGTACACTTCTTTGTGTTATATTCATATCTATTTCCGCCTTTGTGATATGAATGTCTGTGACTGATTTGTGTTATGTTTATTTCCATATTTGTTTCCGAGGTCCACTTAGCCACTGTGTGGTAGCTTTGAGTTTGTATTTTATATGTCGGATTTCCTCTTAAAATGAAGTGTAAGTTATATTTTCTGACATATCGGTACTCGCACAAAGCAATTACATAGATGGTCGCTCCTTAACAGCCTTAATCTTCGTGCTAGTCGACGGCATTACCCCGTAGTGTTCTTGGCTAGCGTGAGTATAGAGGTGAGGCGTCACAATTATATACAGACACCGTTGGTCTATATATAAATATTTTGAAAATGATTTATATGGCTTTGAAAAGAAATATATGGTTTTAATAAATATTGATTTCAAGATTTATTAAAGTTGATATATATTATGTTTAAGTAATTATTTAATATCTATATTTTTCAAATATAGAGTTTATAATGATGGTAATAAATTTAGATTTTGAAATTGATTTGAAATTGTATGTATTTAAGAATTATACTTAAATAAGTTTAATTTGAAATTTATTAAATTTGAAATTCTAAAGATATGATTTTTATAACTCGATTTTTGATTTAAAGTGATTTAAATGAATATTTCAAGTTTAAAGAAATTGAATGAAATATTTAGTTTATTGTAATTTGGAGGATGTTTAAATGATATTGGATTTATTAAGTAAATATTTCAAAACTTAAAATAATAGTAAAGTGAATTTGATATATATATATATAATTATTGAATTTAGTTTTGAATGTTGAATATTTAAAGCTATGAAATATATTGAAATTGAAATGGTTTATTTGTGGTTCAAATCGGTATTTGAAATCGATATAACTTGAAATGTTTAATTGAATTGGAATTGAAATTGATGATTTAGATTTGATAAAATTTGAATTTGGAATTCGAATTGATTTGAACCGATTTGTGAAAGTCGAGGAAACTATTTTATTTTATAAAGTAATTTTAAATTATATTTAAAACTATTGATATTTTACTCCATAAATTATTTTGATATAAACTATTTTAATATAAATCATTTTTAATATAAATTATTTTATTATAAACTATTTTAACTTATAACTATTTATATAAACTATTTTATTTATAAACTATTTTATTATATATACTAATTTTAATATCTAAACTGTTTAAGAGGAAAGTGTTATGATTTCCAAAATGCTATAATCTCAAAGTGTTATGATTTCCAAAATGCTATGATTTCAAAGCTGTGATTTCCAAAGTATTTTGATTTTAAAAGACTATGATTTCGAAAGCGTTATAACTTTGGAAAGTGATATGATTTTTGGAAATGGATATATTTGAAATGGAAATGATATCGTATTGATTTGGTTTTGAAATGGAAATGATATTTTGGTTTTGAAGTATAAACTATTTTGAAATGACCGCGGTGTTATAATAACATTTGGTTGTTAAAGAGACCGGGATCAGACATGGGCATACTCTCCGTCGATACCGAAAACCAGTTTAACAACTGTGTACGCGGTGGAGATTCCAGAATGAAGTAGGATGGTGGTGACGATCCTAAAGGTATATTTACGTGGAGCCAACTCCCGTGAGTTGGCATAAGGTGGCTAAAACAGGAGCGATTGACGGGCCAATGAGGTAGCACCTCTGATCGGACGCATTTCTTCCATACCATTCTATTACTTTGTGATTGATTTGGTGGCCACCCTTCGATTTTGATTGGGAGTGTATTCCGAGGTGGGCGGTAGTGGCTGCTATGCGTTTCCACCAGCCCGGATGCATAATTGGTATATCTACCCTGACATTGCCTAGTTGTGTCGTGTCACCTACCATATCGAGCTTTACTACGAGTTTGGATTTCTCCCGTAGCCTGTGGAGTATTGAGGGTAGCCCCCGATCTGGGAGTATGCTAAAGCTGGATAGACTACTGGGACAATTACATGTTAAGGGGAATATTGGGTCACTCCTTAATGCTATTTTAAAGTAAGTTTATTTTATAATAGACATTATTATAATAGCGAATATTACTACATAGTAGATAGTTTAATGGATCCTTAGAGGATGGTTATCCCAAACATCCTTTGAGTTACTTGTATTTCAGTTGATATTTCACTTGAGTTGGATTTATTGATATAAGAATGTTAATCCTGACTCGAGTGTTTTGGTGTTTTGCTTTACGCTTGGGTCAGACTGAGTGATACAACATTTGAGACTCACCTTTGGAGTTGGAGCTTCGCTTGGAGATCCGGCTATCTATCAATTCTCCTATCAATTATCCAGTTGATTCCAGTGATGTATTCAGATCTTGTATTTGACTATTGTATTGAGATATCTATGTATTCGAGACTTCTGTTGTATCTTGTTGACTCTGTTATATATATATAGTAGCTTCACGAACTACTATTCTTTTATTTCCACTTCTTATCGTTTATTACTCTACGTCTGTGATTCTATGATTTGTTTATTTACTGTATATACTGAGTTTTGCAAAATTTAAATTAACAATCTGACATTTTGAGCAATTCAATTTCCGACATATGTGGATATGAATGGCTGAAAATTTTAGGATGTTACAAATACTTAATCCTGATTTAAGTATATGTAATATTTTCTAAGTGTTGAAAATAAAGAGAGTTGTGAATGACTTATTATTAATATAAGTATATGGAAATATTTTCCAAATATAGAAAGTTGAAATGGTTTTGAGATTATATCTTTTTAAAGATAATTTGAAGTGAATATTTGGCAAGTGATTTAATTAATAAAAGATTAATTAAAAGGGCCTAATGATTGCTTATGGTGCTAAATAGTTGTTTGTTTGCTTTGATAGTTAAATAACCGACTATCAAATTTGGCCATTTTAGTTCCTCGACTTGATGTGGGAACTATTTAGTCATACACTTAGTGCGTAGCCTTCTGTGTAGGCTTGATTATCGTTTATGTTGAGGATGTTGATTCGTGTAGTGCGGAGTATTACTCAAATCTATCGAGCTTCATTCTTGGCCTAAGGATAGCAAGTTGAAAGTTAGAGACGTGATAAGTCTATGAGACTTAGTTTTTGTATGAGGTTGAGAAACGCTTTTAGGTTGTTTGTGCAAAGAGATCGAGATTGGTTTATCCAAAAATCACTTTGGACCAACGTATATGCCTTCGATTGTGTAGAAGGTGATGATATTGTGATTTAGGATTTTCATAGTGAAGGACTGCTTGTTGATCGTTTGGGCTTAAAATCCCAATATACATCCAGTAGCAGTAGTCTCTTCGTTATGACATACCCAATGCAAGGACTATTCACTACTAATCCTAAGGATTTCTCGACAGGATGTGGTAGGAGAGTACCTTCGGTTTGCCCTGTTCCTGGACAACTTGTATGGATGTTTGTCTTACATTGAATTTCTAAGATTACGTACATTGGTTTTTACAAATGTACATCAGTTGGTGGGGGAGAAGGCAACTTCCCTTAGCTTAACACCCTCCTTGAGACGTACGAGCTCAAGGGTTGTATTTTTGTGGAAGGCAATTAGTAGTCAACGGAAATGGCTGTGTGGCATTCAAAGTAATGTGATATGTGATTTGTGAAAGGTAATCATTACCTCAGGCCTCATCAACCGGAAATGACCGAAATAGGGTTAGATGCAGCAGGGCTAAGTGGGTCGCTCCCATCAGAATATGATCATCCTCTTCTAGATATACTTCTTCCCGCTATGACGTTCAGGATGTAAATTATTGTGTTTTGTATGCTATGAGGGCCCTCAGAAAGGTCGGTAACGACCGAGGGTGACATATTCGGTACTATCTAGTTATAGAGGTAGGCCGGTCTTGTTTTGGTAGAGGAATTTTGTGATGGTTTCTCGGGACATCCATCGAGAGGTGTATCCATCAGAAGGTAGTCCCTTCACCTGGTCATTTGTATGGAAATCCAAACTCCACTACGTGCCTGCCATTTTGATTGTATTACCCACTTTGGGCTATATGCTGGAATTTAATCAATGTAACAATTTCGGCTATAATTAATATTATTTGTATACACTAGACACTAGTATAATATAAGAGGATTTGATATGAAAGATTTTAGTTATCGTAAGGTAAAAACATGTCCATGTTTATGCGTGGGCGTGTCTTATGAGATACTTTTGTTTTATAAAGATAAGTTTGGTAATCTAATAAATTCAATTGAGTGTTTTTCTCATGCTGGTTTACCAGACTGATCCGGGTGTTCTTTCCTTTCAATGCTCGGGTTAGACCGAGTATATTTATAGGTTCAGATTTGGTGCTTTTGGAGCTTCAGCAGGAGAGCTGGAGATCTTCATTTTCGTATACACGCATCAGTTTTGCTTATCCTCTTTGCGCATTGTTGCTGTTGTGTATATTATCGGCAATTGTGAGGACAGATTATTATAACTGTTCAGGCTGATGATTGGTGATTGATTGTTGAATTCTGATTGATGTATTTATATATAGTTTCTATTTTGTAAAGATCATTGATATGATATTATATGTTTTCCGCTGTGATGTGAGATTCTGTATTGTTCTGTTTTTTTTCTCTTCTCTCTTTCTTCTCTTCTCTTCTTCTCTCTTCTTTTCTTTCTCATTACTTTCCGTCAGTCTATTCTTTTTGGGTCGGACATGGGTGGTTTATTGTCGATTCAAAGGGTATGGATTTGCGGGTCGTCGCATTTAGTATCAGAGCTTAGATTTAGTATATTCCTAGGCTTTGATGTGTACTCAATATAGATAAGGACAGTAGCACCCTAGATTGAGTCTGGTTGTATTATATATATGAGCGCGTATTTGTTAGTGATATAAAGTTTTATATTGTGTTTACTTATCAGTTGAGCTGTTTGTGAATACTGGTCGGTATGTCGGACGTTATATTATCGATGTGGATTTCTAAACACTTAAACGAGACAAGTCGACATAGTATTATTTTAAATTTGGTAAATGAAATAATTTTACCTCGATTATATTTTATATATAAAGGAATAATTTTTCAGAAATTATTAAAGTGTATATAAATGAATTTTTTCGTTGTTTGAAATGTAAATATGTATAAGTTAATAAAAGCTGTTTGAATAATCTAAATAAAAGCAACAATTGTAAAAGAATAAATTATATAAGTAAATGGATTACAAAAGTATGGAATTATAATTAATATGATATACAATTGTGAAATAATCTTATATATAAGAAATGAAACTACATGAATATATTTATAAATATGAGCTGTAAATAAAAATGAGTTTAAACTAAGATTTGAGAAATTTGAATCCCGTTGATTTTGAAAGTTATTTTTCAAAGTTTAAAGAGATTATATTGTTATAAATCTAAATAAGGTAAATAAATTTGGAATGAATCTTATATAAGTAAAGTAAAATAGTGAAATTATATAAGTAAAAAGGTTTATAAATGTGATTTATAAATATAAAAGGATTTTTAAAAGAATATAAAGCACTGAATTCACTACTGTTGCTGGAAAATAATAAGGGTGATGACTGTAGCATCATCAATATTATTTTCGAGTTTCTGTGTGATTGATTTGCTACCGATAGTAAATTGAAATTGAAGTTTTTTTGTGATAAACAAATTTTAATTTAAAATCCAAGTTGAAATTGATATAAATAAGTAAAATGAGTTTTGGACTTATAATATGAAATAAAATTTAACTTTAGTAAAGATAAATAAAGTGAATTGAAATTGGATTGGATTAGATAAGTTATTGAAATGGAAAGTAAACTTAAGAGTTAAGTGATTATATAATATGAATTTAGAAGTTTAAAATATATAAGTTGTATAACTTGTAAAATGAGAAAATGTAAGTAAAACCAAATGTTAAAATGGTTAAACAATTTTGTTAAGCAAAACAAAATCAAAATTTGAATAATGATATGAAAATTGACTTAAGTAAAAGTTAAATAAAATGACTTTAGAAATGGAATTCAACTATAGTAGTTAAATGAATATGAACATTGAGTTATATTATGAAATTCAACTATTAAAATGAATTATCAATCGAATGTAAATAAATTGATAGGGAATAATGAATGTAAGTGTTAATTCATTAAAAGTTAATGAATTGGGTATTGAATGATTGAATGAAAATCAATTAGATATTAAAGCAAATTGAATGTAAAGTAAATAAATTTGGTAATGTTGGATATGCATTGGTTGTTAAATGGATGTTAGTTGATTGAATAGAAATTCATTAATGTTAATAAAATTAAAAGCTAAATAATTGAATTCAAATTGATAGTAAGTGAATCTAAATAGAAATGAATTTGATTTAGAATTGGAAATGAACTAAAATGAATGTAAATTAGTGAATGTAAACTAATTGAATTTGGATAAATAAATGTTAGTAAAATCCAATGTTAATGAATCAAATGTGATTAAATTGAAAACCAATTCAATGAATAATTAATGCGTAATGAATGTATATGGATTTGGTTATGGATTGATTGGATAGATATTGGTTTGTTGGATGTTAGTTGGATGATAGTTGTTTGATGGTTGGATTTGTTGCTTTAGATGACATTTGCTATATTAGCATGTATAGTTGTTGTATTGGTATATGTTATATATTGATATTACTTTCCATATATGATTCTCATTTGGTTGATTGAGTGTTTAGTAAGTGCGGATGGCGAATGCTTCGCATTTGGAGCTCGCTTTCGTGCTATTAGTCGTATATGCTCGCTAATAATATATAAGGTACATATCTCGGATTACATATCGTACTTTTATATTTTTTACCTACGGGATGCCTCATCCTCGAAGATGAGATGTATACTTGTGATATATATATATATAGTGATCCTACTACGATCGAACCACGCAAAGGAGACTATGACAAATTTTTTTGAAAATTTAAGGCGTTAGAAAATTTTGGGAAAAATTGGAAAATTTTTGATAAATAAAATTTTGATTTTGAGTTAAAAGTTAAATGATATTGGTTAGTTTTTGAAAAGATAACTAAGTATGGATTTGAAAACTTAGAGAAGTTTTATAAGAAGTTTAAATAAATAATTTTGGGAAAGTTAAAAAGTTTAAATGATTTCGGTAATCTAAGTTGAACGAATTGTTTTTGAAAAGTTAACGGATTTTGTGACTTTTTCTTACTTTGTAATTTCGAGGACGAAATTCTTTTAAGTAGGGGAGAATGTAACGATCCAGAATTTTTGTCATTTGAAATTCGTATATTTAACTGATTTTAAATATTCACAAGTTAATTTTATAAGTTGAATAACTTATATTTCGAATATAGTGATTTATTTGTATAATTAAATTGTTAACTTAATATTTGAAATTGTGTAAATAATTGGAATTTAGATTTAATGTGAATAAAAATGATTTATAAAGTTGTATTAAATTCTATTTGAATTTGAATGATGTTAGTAAACTTTTAAATTTGAATTAAAAGTAAATTTATAGAAATTGAATATTTTAATATTTAATTAACGTGTAAAAATAGTCATTTTCATACAATCTCGAATTTCGACGAAAAAAGTTTCATTAGATCTGTAATGTTATATTATTGTAGGATTTCAAATTTCGTGTCGATCGGATTTACGGTTTAGTCGTGGCAAGCTAAAAGCGTAGAAATTTATTAAAGTGAATTTTAAATTTAAATAATTCGATTCGAAAACCTATCTTCCAAATACGATCAAATTGGCTCTCGATGTATATTCCATTGTGTTCGGAATAGGGGTAGAACATTATAAATGCCAGGCGGCACGCTTCGTTTGGAGTTCGAAATTTTTTTGGGTGAATAGTGTCGCGAAATTTTCTATAAAAGGCCATATTTTCTTTCGTTTTTCACTCAAACCCTAGCCTAGGGTTACAGCCGCCACTTATATTTTCAATGGCTGACATCTTCCAATTTTCTATCTTAATTTTCTTCCAATCCGTAAACATTTAGCCGAAACCTTCAACTACAAAGATGTAGAGCGTATCGAGATCTCCCTATCCAACGGCTATGAACTGATATGGCGAAGCGAATCGACGACAATTCTTATTCAAAGGCCGTGCGATCAAACATGAAAATCGATGCAATGGCATGATCGAGTTGCATGTGATCAAGGGCGGTGGTAGAGCTCGGCTAGGGCTTTGAAATGATGGTGTTAGATAATCGTCAAAATGGTAGTGGTGGTCACGATAATTTAAAGACAGACGGCGGCATGGGTTTCGTGATTGTCTGGGAAGTTTTCACGTGAGGAAGAAGAAGGGCGGGGGCGGTCTAGATTTGATCAAAGAAAAATGAACGGCCAGGATGATTGAGGTTTAAAAATAAAATAAAAATTGTAAAAAAATTTATATAATAATTCGTATAAACTTCTAAATGTCATAACTTCTTCATATGAGGTCCGTTTTTTACGAAACAAATTGCATTGGGTCCATAATGACGAGCACTACATTTTAGAGCTTATTTGGAGTTGATTTGAGTTAGTGTGAATTTTGGGTAAAATTAAACGCCTATTTAATTTTATTCGGAATAAAACGCTACAACTGCTATTGGAATCAAAGTGAGTACAACTCACTCTTTCTGACTCACTCATATTTTTATATAAGTGAGAATAAATTTTATTTATGCTGATTGATGATTGTTTGGATGATATATGATATTATATATATATTGATTGGTATTAGGATATATTCCTGCCTATTGGAGCAGATGAGACCCTATACGTTCCCGTGTATGAGCGGATGACCTTTTGTCTGCGCGTCTGCCTCGAAGCGGACATTGTACACATATTCTAATATGTATATCTGTTGTAGGCGATAGGTTGGAGGGATCCAACTGGATTCCTCACCAGTATTGGTTTTATTTACAAATATTATGATAGATGCTGTTATCATGTGATATATGATGTTTTGGATGTCGTGATTGATGTATTTAGTGCTGTTGCAGCATTAGGCCTATTTTTGGAAATTTAAAATTATTAAGTGATGGTTTCCAAATTAAAAAGGATTTTCAAGTGATTTTTGAAAATAGATGTTCTATTAAATTTTGAATTGTTAAGGAATGAATTTATTTTAAATAAATAAATGTTATAATTTTTATGTTATAAAAATTATGATTTTTGTGAAATAGAATAAGAATGAGATTTTTGAAATATGGAGATAATTATTTTGTAAATTTAGTTAAAATGAGAATTTTGATTTATTATAAACGGTTTATATATAAGATTTATAAAATTGATATTTTTATAAATCAAAATGATAAAATTATAAAGGAGTTTTTATAAGTGTTAAAATAAAGTTATAATTGGATTTTATTAGTGAATAAGATTTATAATTGATGAAGTTATATAAAGAATGAATTTATAAATAAGAGAATTATAAGTAAATTAACTTATAATTTAGATTTTGGCATGTAATTGAGTTATAAATGGAATTGGTTAGCAAAGGAATTTTATATGTTGAAGTTTTTATAAATAAATGGAATTTATAAACATTTTTTTATAAATCCGTAATCAATTGAATTTGATAAGTTAATTATGAAAGTTTATTAAAGGAGATATATTCATGATTTTGGACAGTGGATAATTCTTTAATAAATGTGTAGCAGTAATGAATTTGGTTAGGGAATTATATTCTCGATTTTGGACAGTGAATAATCTTTTAAATTAAAAGACACGTTTTGAGAAGTTATCTTTTAAATAGAGTTAAATGGTTTGAAGATGTTTTAAAATGTGTTGAATATCGAATACATAGATTTCAACATTTATTGTTGAAATAGACATTTCGAGAAGTAAGGAAATGATGGACTATAACACTGTTGTTATAGTAAATGATTTTCGAAAGGAGATGTTTTGTATAGTATATGGGATTTATATATCTATCTAATTATCGAATCCCTATACTAATGTTTTGGGTTGTCATAAAGATGTTTTACGCAACATTCGTTTTGACCCAATAAATATGTTTAAGAGAATGTTTTACTTAAAGAATAAAATATATACTTAATCCCGATTTAAGTATATGTAATATTTTCTAAGTGTTGAAAATAAAGTGAGTTGTGAATTACTTATTATTAAAATAAGTATATGGAAATGTTTTCCAAATATAGAAAGTTGAAATGGTTTTGAGATTATATCTTTTTAAAGATAATTTGAAGTGAATATTTGGCAAGTGATTTAATTAATAAAAAATAAATTAAAAGGGCCTAGTGATTACTTATGGTGCTAAATATTTGTTTGTTTGCTTTGATAGTTAAATAAACGACTATAAAATTTGTCCATTTTTGTAACGATCCACTATTTTGGACCATTAAAATCGACAATAATCCACACATGTCTGACTTGAATAATTCAAAATAATGGATTGTAATAAAATTTGGAGCAAATAAAATCAAATACAGAATCACAGACATAGAATAGCTCACAGCGGAAATAAAATACCTGTAACGACCTGATATTTTCAACCATTCACATCCATTATAAGTGTATAGGTAGACACTCATGCCGGAATTGAATTGCTCAAAATACCGCGTTGTAAAGAAAATTTGGCAAATCTCAGAATATACTAGTAAATAAATATAATCATAGATCACAGACATAGAGTAAAATAATGCAGCGGAAGTAAAAGAAATAGTAGTTCATGAAGCTACTATATAAATATATCAGAGTTACATAAGATACAACAGAAGAAATAGAGTACAACAGAAGTCTCAATAAAATAACCAAGTACAAGCCGAGTAGAACAACGGAACTGAAATAGATAGGACAAGACAATCAGATAATCTCCAGCGATTCAAATCTCCAAGAGAGTGGAAATCCAAATCTGTGAATAACTCAGGCTGACCCGAGCGTAAAGCAAAACAAAAAACACTCGAGTCAGGACAATATATACTTATATAATGTAAGCCAACTCAAGTGAACTGTAATAAAGGTACAAGTAACTTAAAGAATACTTGGGATTGCCCATTCTTTAAGGATCCGTTAAACTATTTATTATGTAGTAATATACGCTATATACAGTAGTGTCTAATTAGTAAAGTATAATCATATTAAAAATAGCGTTAAGGGGATGTTGAACCTTAACGCGGTTGGATCTTTAAACCAAAATCGTAGTGGGTTCGATATGGTAGGTGACACGGCACACAAGGCAATGCCAGGGTAGATATACCAATTACGCACACGGACTGATGGAAAAGCATAGCAGCCACTACCGCTCCACCTCGAACAACAAACCCAAATCAAGGGTGCGCACCAAATTAATCACAAGTAATAGAATGGAATCGAAGAAGTGTGTCCGATAAGAGGTGCTACCTCACTGGTCCGAGATCGCTCCTGTTTTAGCCACCTTATGCCAACTCACGGGAGTTGGGTCCACGTATATACCTTAGGATCGTCGTCACCATCCTACTTCATTCTGGAAACTCCACCGCGTACATAGTTATCAAAGTGGTTTTCGGTATCGACAGAGAGTATGTCCATATCTGATCCCGGTCTCTTTAACAACCAATCGTTATTATAACCCGTGGTTATAAATTAAAATAGTTTATACTTCAAAATAGAATATCATTTCAAATCCAAATCTTTATCAAAATAAAGATTTAATAATTCCAAACAATTTCAAGATATTTAAAACATCATATCATCTCAAAAACTTCATTTCAAATCATTTCAATATCAAAATATCATATTTTTCCAAAACTTCATTTCAAATCATTTAATATTTCAAAATATCATATCTTTCCAAAACTTCATTTCAAATCATTTAATATATCAAAATATCATATCTTTCCAAAAGTTCATTTCAAATTATTTAATGTATCAACTTTAAATACCTTTTTAAATTCAAAGATATCATTCATTTATTATCATTTCAAATCACCTTTAAATAGTTTATATTCAAATCAAAATAATTCATTTAAACCTTTTAAAAGTGTAATGATTATATTTTCAAATCAAGTATTCAATTTCCAAAGTTTCAAACCATTCTGAGTTCGTTTACTAAGTCAAAAACCATAATTATTAAAATTTCAGCCTTTCGCAGCATTTAGACAAAGCTGTTATAAGTTATACTTGAAAACATTTTTATTCAGCAAAGACAGCATTTAAAACTGCTGTTAAAACTCAGTTTTTAGTTAAATTATAGTCCAAAACAGAAAAGACAGCATTTCAGAAGTGCTGCGGTAACTCAGATTTCAAAACAAAGGTTTTATTTGATTTTAACAAAGACTGCAGACTACTACAGCATTTCCAGAGAATGCTATGATAGACCTGAGTTAAGTTGTTGCCTATTAGTTCAACTGCAGCAACTGCAGCATTGCAGAAATGCTGTAGTAGCCCTTTTATTCAATTTTTAGTGTAATTCAGAACCATAGCATTTCTGAATGCTATTAAAAGTGATTTCCAGCTTTTTAGTGTATTTCCAGCAATTAAATAACTTCATTTTAAACTCTTTAAACATTTTAAAAATCATAATTTAACATTAAAATGTTCATTAACATATCATTAAACATTTTGATTTTTATTAAACCAATTTCTTATAAATAAATCCAAATTTCAATAATTCCACTTATTAGTTCAAGTGTATAATTTCCTTTTCTTCACTTTCAACAAATAAACTTAACACTTCAAATTTAAATTACCATTTCACAAATTTAACTAAATTTCCAATTTTATTTAATTAATTTAAACCTTTAATTAAAACCAAATTTACATTTCCTAGTCAAGCTATATTTTAAAATTACAATTTAAGCATTCATTTATTTAACCACTTAAATTCATAGAAAAATCAATAATACTTTAATAAATTACTTAAATTAAAGTTTAAACCAAATTATCATATTTACCATTTTCCAAATATAATTAAATTTCCATTTTTATTCATATAACTTAAATATCATTTTAACCAAAATTCAAAATTCCAAACTTAAGTTATATTTCAATAATCCAATATAACCATTCATTAATAATTTCTTTATTTTAAAACATTTCAAAATCTATTTAAATCAAATTTCATAAATTTATATTTTTAAAATACTTAAAAATATCCAAAACACTTTATAAAATAACCACGGGCCTGTATATAGTTTTCTAACCTAGGTCAAGTGATACAGATATGTATCATTTCAATCCGCAGTTTAAAAAGAAAAATCCGGGTTCTATCATTTCAAACCCGCAATCCCAAGTAAAATAAAATAAATAAAAACCGTTCAGGCCTATCATTTCAGCCCATAACGATTTTTCCCTATTCTAAAGTCCGTCGGGTATGTATCATTTCAACCCATAGTGATTCTATTCTACAGGGAACTTGTAGTGTGACAAACTGATAAAATGAACAAAATAACATCATATAATAGTAATAGATGATATAACATATGTAATAACAAGGGTAAACAATATATGATCATAATATAACAGTTATAAGAGGATGATATAATTTTACAGATTCAAAAGGTGTCAGTTTACTAGTTATATAAGTACACATTGTCTGGTGAGAATTACTCACCTCTAATTGCTGAAGATTTCAAAACCAAAGGCACGACAGAAACAAAGCACAATGACACGACAATGATTTGAGTGGAGAGCGAATCCAGGCTACAACTCTTGTGCACAACCCAAACAACAATCAAAACAACACGATTTCAATACGACTTAAAATGCAATAACATTGAAATGAAAGGAGATACGACTACACAGTCTTTTGCTTTGCCTTCTCTATTATTTGGTATGACTTAGGGTTTGATTTGGTTCAGATCTGGTCAAGTTTTGGGTCAGGTTTGGGCTAACATAGCTCGGGTTAAAGGCATGACAAGGTGGAGTTTGTACATGAGGAGGTGATGTGGTTTTGAAGGCAACTAGGTAGTTTTTGGTCAAAACAAGGGCTCGGCCATGGGGATTAGGCTCGGCCTGTTGTGTGTCATGACTGGACAGAGGTGGGGAGGGGTGTGTCGAGGTCAGGTCAGGGGAGTGGTGGCGGCTATGGTGGTGGTTGAAGTGGATGAGCATGTAGAGGTGAAATAAGCATGGATCTAGGCATCTAGGTTGTAGTTTGAAGGGTTTGGCCATCAAGGGGGTTCGGCCATGGTCAGATCTGGTGGGGTAGATGGTGGTGGTGGTCGGGAAGAGATGGAAGGAGGTAGTGGCCGTGGAATAGGGGGGAAGAGGCCGATCTAAACAAGGGAGAAATCAAGGCAAATTTGCATAGAAAAAGTAAGAAAAAAAAGTAGAAAGAAAAGAGGGAGTTTACCAAAAAAAATTTTGCAAGATGGAGGACATGATTTTTTTTAGAGTTTTGGAGCTTTGAAAATTCGTGAATAACAGGAGGAAGTCGGCTGAAAAAAAAAGAATGAGGAATAGTTAGGGTTAATTGGTGAAAGGTTAGGTTAAAAGTAAAAAGGTGGACTATAAAAGCCCATAGGAAGATAGAAAGTTTAAGGCCTTTCAAATTTCTTTATTTTATTTTTTTATAACTTTATATTTCTGGAAAAAGATAATAATACCAGGTAAAATTGCGAAATTTGAACAAAATATAATAATTTATATAAATATTTATCAATAATATATAGTTAAATTAAGAAAATAGCTAAAATAGTAAACTAGTCTAGAAATTTGAAATTGAATAGAATAAATTTTAGAAAAATTCATATGAGCTTGTAATATATTTTTAAACATAAATAATAACATAAAATAAAAATATATTCACAAAATAAATATTTAAAATTAAATTTACATATAATTTTTAATGAAGAAAATAACAGAAAATAGGAAAACAGCCTTTAAAAATAGGAAATCATCATAGTAAATTTTGGAAAAATTCTATTATTATTTTTGAAATATTTAGAGATAAAAATATACATAAATTAACATATTGACACATATTAAATAAAACATAAGAACGAAAATATGATTTATAAAATTTAAAATAGGCAAAATTGCACAATAAAACAATTTATACTAAAAATTGAATGTGCATAACTTTTACATTTTAACTCCGTTTCCAACGAAACGAAAAGCAGTATTCAAGTTATTAAATCTATTGTCATAATAAAAGATAAAATTTAAAATATTTAAAATTTAAATTTAAAAGTCAAAGTTTGACTATTTGACCAAAATTCACATTTTCTGGAAATATTAAATTTAGTCATATTTGGAATTCTAATCCACATCAAAATCAAAGTTTATACTTAAAATAACTGTCAAGACCCGCAAATCCGTACTGTTGATTAAACACTAATCTCCATTGATTAACTCAAGAGGCATGGAAATACGAACCCTGAGGGGTTTTAAGAAACAAGAAAAAGGTAGAAGATGAAGAAAGAAGAAAGAAGAGAAGAAGAACAACAACAGAACAACATCAGAAACATAAACAATTACAGAATCTCACATATCACAGCGGAACAATATATAATAGATAATCACTAGTCTTTTAAAACAAAGAACTATATCAGTTTATACATACATCAATCAGAGTCAATATACAACAATGGACAGTTATATAACTTGTCCTCATACAAAATACACAGCGGAATAATATAAAGTACAGGTGATACGTTTCGCCATCCAGCTTGCTTCCAAAGCTCCAGAATATCCAGAATATCCTGATAACATAACTCCTGCCCGTGTGGAAATTTGTGGGCACCCGGAGTTTAGAAGGGAAACAATAAACTCCGAGTCAGTCATGGTGACTGGTGTGAGATCGTAAAACAGTTTATCTTTAAAACAACAAAATAATTTTTAAAGTCAATTCGAAATGCTTTTGGAAAATGAAACTACCATAAGACCTCCCGCCACACACACAATGCAAACGCAGAATTGGAGGAGATTTCTTCTTATGATAGTCAAAGATGCTTACTACGCAAAATCATGGGAATATTATTACTAGTGCATAGTGTAGAAAACATTTCGAAAGTATGATATTAATCTTAGCCAACATACGACCAGTATCGTATGCCTACTATAGCTACCATCTAAACAGTGGTGACCACCGTACGTAAATGGCAGGTTCTACAACTAATACCGTACAAGGTGCGTATTGGAGTTTGGATTTCCAACAAATGGTCAGGCTAATGAACTTCCTATGCCACGAAGGAACGCCTCTGGAATGACGTCCCAAGAAATAACCTAACATTACGGTTAGATCTCTGCCAATGCAAGGCCGGGTTACCTCTGCAAAAGTAGGTAACTACTGACACGCGTATGCCATCCCCCGATCGTAACCGATCTTCCCGAGGATCCCCGATTTCCAACAAACCACATAATAAGCAGTATCAACATAGGTTAAGTATCTGGGCTCCATACCATGATACCACCTCTATCCAGAAGGAATGACATACACTAAGGGGCGCTACTCCCTAGAACCTTGCTGCATCCTTCCTGTTTTGACCATTTCCGGGGTGTGAGGCTCGACGAAGTCTCGTCCACAAAGCTACGCTTTGTTCACAAAGCCATGCTTCGGGTCAAACAAATGATCAAAGAAATGATCACAAAGATAAATGATCAAACAAATGATCATATCGCAAATGATCAAACACTGATCATTTCACAGCAACACTCAGTATGTCACGTTACCAAATTGGGAGTATATCGCTGATAAATTTCAACTACATAACCTCTGAGCTCGTACGTCTCAGAGAAGGGTGTTAAGCTAAGAGAATAAATTCTCCGCCACCAACAGATATGTATTTGAAAGAAATCAGCTTTATATCTCAAATTTGTAACGTTAGATATACAATCCATACAAGTCTATTCCGGGATCGAACAGAACCGAAGGCACTTCTCACGAAGCCCTTGCACATCCGGATAATTTTCTAATCACGTTCGGACTTCCCGTCACTAAGGGTGATAAAACCTCTAAATCGGAGATCAGCCGATGTAGAGTAACTCGACGGTAATCCTTCCGTTTTCAAAAATATCCGGTCTTCAACACCGGTCTTCGAATGCAATTCATAACGACGTATCACATATTCGGAATGGGTTATACGACCCCATGGTCCTTTCCCGGCTAACCCGAATAGTGAGCGATTATTCAAAAATAAGTGTGGAATTCAAATTCATCCAATTCACAACAAATACCTATCTAAAGGTAATTATTGATAGTCGGTTATTTAACTATCAATAAAGATGCGCAACATCATCAGATTCCAAATAATTTTCCAAATTATTTATCTTTCAAAATATCTTTATCAGATATAGAATTTCCACACTTCAAAAATAAATCAACGTTTATTTTTAAACAGATTCCCTTTCTTTATAAATTCCATAGTGAATTTATATTTTCAAAATATCAACTGATATATGATTTTTAAATCGATTTCAATATTCACTTTCAATTTATCTTTAAGAAGATAAAACTCAAAAACGTTTCATTTCATTTTGGAAAACATTTCCATACTTATTTAATAATAAGTATTTCACAAACCTATAAATTTTCAACACTTGGAAAATATTCGATATACTTAAATAAATGTTAAGTATATATTTCATTCTTTAAGGAAACATTTACTATAACAACATCTATTTGAGTCAAAACGAATGTTACGTAAAACATCGTTACGACGACTCAAAATCATTAGTACAGGGATTCGAATTTTATGATAGATATATAAATCCCAATACTAGATAAAAATATTTCCTTTCGGAAATCATTTACTATAACAATAGTGTTATAGTCCACCATTTCCTTATTTCTCGAAAACGTCTATTTCAACAATAAATGTTGAAATCTATGGTTTCGATATTTAACACATTTTAAAACATTGTTAAAACAATTAACTTCATTTTTAATGTCACTTTTCCAAAACAATATTCATTTTACTTAACAATATATTCACTGTCCAAAATCGTGAATATACTTCACTAACCAAACTTCACTATTTTCTACACATTTATATTTCAAGAATTATCCACTATCCAAAATCGTGGATAAAATTCCCTTAATCACTTTCTATATTAAATTTATCAAATTTGATTTATTTTCGAATTTATAAAACAACGTTTATAAATTCATCTTCATAATTCATAACAACTTTGATTTAATAAATCTCCTTTATTAACAAATTCGATCCATATTCCATTTAAAGGCAAAAATCCAATTTATAAGTTAATTTCTTATAAATCTCCTATTTGACAGTTTCATCCATTTTATAACTTCACAATTTATAAATTTATAAATTCATTTACTTACGAATTCCATAAATATTTCATTTTTAACACTTATAAAAACTCGTTTTATAATTCCAATATTTGATTTATAAATATCAATTTGTATAAATCTTTTTATACAAATCGTTTATAGTTATTCAAAAATCCCAACTTAAACCATTTTATAAATAAATCGACTTTTATTTCAAAAACGACACTTTGGTTATATTCCACTAAAAATTATAACTTTTCTAACTTTAAAATTTTAACGTTTATAAATAAATTCAAAAATTCCATAAAACGTATATTTTCAAAAATCACTTTAAAAATCCTTTTGTAACGACCCCGAATTTTTATAAATTTAAAATGATAATTAATTGAATTTTTGAATTAAAATTGTATAATTTATTTTAAATTGAAGCGAGTTTCCCCGATATCCAAATAAATTATATATTAAATCATTTAAATTTTAAATATTATATATATATGTATATATTGGATTTGAGATAAATTGTAAATAAATGGTTTAATAATAATAAATGATAATAATAAATATTAAGATTGATGGTTAATAATAATTTGAAATATATAAATTAAATATAAGATAATAAATATTAAATAAAATTTAATAATTGAGTTATAAATAGAAATAAATAAAGTAAATACCATTGTACAAACTTAACAACAAAGTAAGATAGAAATTCATTTTAAATTATAAAATAAACACATTGAATAAATTAGTTAAAATTATAACAAAACATACAAAATAATATATAGGAATTTATTTACAATACAAAGTTAAAAACAAAAGAAATAACATACAATAATTCAAACAACAATCCAACAAATATATCAATACAAATTCCAGAGATCAAATTGAAGATTTCAACTTGCAAGGTTCAGCCTGTTTCAAAGTAAAAGCAAGCTCAGCTCTTTTCTTTCCTGGAATCTAATGTGAGTAAACATATTTTCTTGAAACTTAAATCTTGATAATTAGTTTATAAAAAGAATCTTATGTTTGCTATATATTATAAACAAGTTATTCTGTGATGCTGTTGTTTACTGGAAACTCTGCTATGTGATGTTCTTCAATATTTCAAGTTCCTGAGCAAAGAAAACAGAGAAAATTTTAATATTTTTTTCATATAAATATTTTAAACTTAGCAATTTAAACAAAACAAATTTGTTTAAACTTAAATCATGACCTAGAATTTTTTTTAAGCTTGATAATGGAGAATTTGACTCAGTAAACTCAAGTTTACAGTAAAAAGAAATCATATGAATGATTTCGAATAATTTAAATTACTGATTTGATTTTATAATTTGAATCTACATTCAAAGGTAGGATTTTTAAAATTAATATGATGATTTTTAGTTGAGTGTGCAAGGTGCAGTTCCTAGTTGAACCAAATATGCATTTTAATCAAATTCCGGTGATCGAGCAAATCTTAGATGTTGAATTTTTGTTTAAAGATAGTTTGTTGATCAACGATTTCAGGAAAATTGTTAGAAAAATTATCTATTGCAAGAGATGAGAGAACGAGGTAAGAATAGGGTTTAAGCTCGAGTTTTGTTGTGGTCTGGAATCGAGGTGATTTCGTCATCTCTGAGTGACCGAGTGTTGGGAAATGGTAGAGGGGAGGATGATGAGTTGATGGCCGGAGCTGCTGGTGTTCTCGTGGATGGAGGCGAAGGGAATAAGGGAGTTTCCGGCGAGTGCTGTTTTTCTGATGTCGAGATAATTGCTCGATTTCGATTTCGTGGTGGTTTCGACGATCTGAGTGTTTGCCTGAGTTGAGATGGTCACCGGCGATTTGTGCAAGATAGCGGCGACTGTAACGACCCAGAATTTTTGATAATAAAAATTCAAATATTTAATTGATTTTTAATATTAATAAATGGAATTTAGAAGTCGAGTGATTTATTTTTCGAATATCGGGTTTTATTTGATAATTAAATCGATAATTTAATGATTGAAATTCCAGAGATAATTGAAAATCGTGTTTAAAATGATTGAAAATGATTTGTAAAATTTTATTTAATCATACTGGAGTTATAGAAAGGTTATAGAACTTTTAAAATTTAATTTGGAGTTAATCTGTGAAAATTGAATATTTTAATATTTAATTATCGACTGAAAAATAGCAAATTTTCGAACAGTCTCAGAATTGAACGAGACCAGTTCCATTGGATCCATAATAGTTAGTTATTATCGGATTTCAATTTTCGTATCAATCGGAGGTGTCGTTTGACCGTGGCAACTCGAAACACATCGATATCGTTTTAATTTTAAATCGTCGAGTTAAAATAGTCATTTTTCAAACAGTGTCGGATTTCGACGAAACCAGTTTCATCGGATCCGTAATGTGATATTATTGTAAGATTTCAAATTTCGTAATTTTTGGATTTACCATTTGTCCGATACAAATTAAAACGCCTCGAAATCGATTTAAATCGGTTTAATTTAAATTGATCGTTTATTTTCATATCTTGCACAGACGATCGAATTAGCTTCCGAAACCTGTTCCATTGCGTTCGAAACGCGGGGTAAACCTTAGAAACGCCAGCCGGCACGCTTCGTTTGGAGTTCGGAAAATTTCGGATGAATAGTGTCGCGTATTTTTCTATAAAAGCCCCTCCATCAATTCATTTTTCACAAAACCCCAACCAGCTAGGGTTAGCCGCCACATTTACAGTCAATGGCCAGCAATTCATCTTCTTCCTCCTCAATTTTCTTCAAATCCACAACTCGATTCACAAAACTTTCAACTAGTAAATTGTAGAGCGTATCGGGAGCTTCGATTTCAACGGTTATGATCGAAATCGAAGTCACGAATCAACGGCAAAGAGGATTTGAATGGCGCACGTTCATTGGGCTGTATCTCAGCGCTGGGGAGGCCGAGCTCCAAGCTTTTGCAGCCGATGGTGGCTTAGGTGATGGCCTTTCAAACTGCACTCGTTGATCGTCTTCAAAGTCGTCGAGGGGGTGGCGTGAATTAGGGTTTGTGGAGGTTGTTGGGTTCTTTGTATACGTGAAAGTAACGTAAGAGAGGAGAAGGGAGGGGGACGGCCTGATAATGAGTTGAGAAAAGCAACGGCTCAGATTGGATTGAGGTTGTAAATTATAAAAGGAAATGAAATTTATTTATATTTTAAATTGTTCAAACTTTAAAATGCGATAACTTCTTCATACGAGGTCCGTTTTGGACGAAATTTTTTGCGTTGGAATCATATTGATGAGCTCTTTGCAATGGAGCTGGTTTGGAGTTGATTGGAGTCAGTGAAAATTTCGGGTAAAGTTAAACGTCCGTTTAATTTTATTCGAAATAAACGCTGAAACTGAACTGAAATCAAGGTGAGATCTTCTCACTCAAATTGAATGTGGAATTTTTGCAGTTATTGATTGTGTTGATTGCTATTGGATGTGATATTAGATATAGTAGGATATATCTATTATATATAGCAATATATACATATTGGCATATGTATATATTGGATTGATTGATTCCCGCCTCGTATAGCGGATGAGACCCTATTGCGCCGTTAGTAAGCGGATTTTTATAAAACCCATATACCGCGATAATTCCGTACTGGAGCGGAATTGGTATTGTGCTAACATCTGTGGATGCAGGGAAACAGGTTGGAGGGATCCAACTGGATTCCTCACCGTATTGATTATTTACAGATATTGATGTATATTCTGTTATCATATTGATATATGATATTGACTGTTGTGATGGACTAATTGATGCTGTTGTATCATCGGATTCAGTTTTGAAATTTAAAAATAACGACTTTTACTTTAAAAGGTTTTTAAAGTGATTTTTGAAAATATACGTTTTATGGAATTTTTTGAATCGATTTATAAACGTAAAATTTTAAAGTTATAAAAGTTATAATTTTTAGTGAAATAAAACCGAAGTGTCGTTTTTGAAATAAAAGTCGGATTATTTATAAAATGGTTTAAGTTGGGATTTTGAATAACTATAAATGATTTGTATAAAAAGGTTTATAAATTTGATAATTTATAAATCAAAATATTGGACTTATAAAACGAATTTTTATAAGTGTTAGAAAGAAGTATAAATGGATTTCATAAGTGAATGAAATTAATAGATTTATAACGTGAAGTTATAAAGTAAATAGATATTGTAGAATAAAAGATTTATAAGAAATTTACTTATAAATTTGACTTTTGCACTTAGATGGGATATAAATAGAAATTGCAAAATGAAATGATTTTATAAGTTGAAATCGTTATAAAGTACAAATGTGATTTATAAACGTTGTTTTATAAATCCGAAATCACTTATTCTTATAAGTGAATTTTTGAAGTTAATAAAATGAGATTTATAAACCGGAGTTGTTATAGAAAATAGAAAATGGAATTTATAAACGTTGTTTTATAAATTCGGAAACCAATCGATTGAATTTGATAAATTAAATATAGAAGATTATCAAAGGAGATATATTCGCGATTTTGGATAGCGAATTATTATTGAAATAAAATGTATAGAAAATATTGAAATGGGGTTAGTGAAGTATATTCACGATTTTGGATAGTGAATATATTATTAAGTAAAATGGATATGGTTTTGGAAAAATGATATATGAAATGAAGTAATTGTTTTAAAAGATGTTTTAAAACGTGTGAAATATCGGAATCATAGATTTCAACATTTATTGTTGAAATAGACGTTTTCGAGAAATAAGGAAATGGTGGACTATAACACTGTTGTTATAGTAAATGATTTCCGAAAGGAAATGTTTTATATAGTATTGGGATTTATATATCTATCTAAATTTCGAATCCCTATACTAGTGATTTCGAGTCGTCGTAACGATGTTTTACGCAACATTCGTTTTGACTCAAATAGATGTTGTTCAAATAAATGATTTCCTTAAAGAATGAATTTATACTTAAATTTTGATTTAAGTATATCTTATATTTTCAAATGTTGAAAATAAAAGATTTGTGAACTACTTATTATTAAATAAGTATGGAATTGCTTTTCCAATATGAAATGAACTGTTTAGAGATTTTATCTTTTAAAGATAAATTGAAAAGTGAATATTTGAAATTTGTTTTCAAATGGTTAAGTGTGGAAATAATATATCTTATCAAGATATTTTTGGAAAATAAATAATTTGGAAAATTATTTGGAATCTGATGATGTTGCGCATCTTTATTGATAGTTAAATAACCGACTATCAATAATTACCTTTAGATAGGTATTTGTTGTGAATTGGATGAATTTGAATGCCACACTTATTTTTGAATAAGCGCTCACTATTCGGGTTAGCCGGGAAAGGACCATGGGGTCGTATAACCCATTCCGAATATGTGATACGTCGTTATGAATTGCATTTGAAGACCGGTGTTGAAGACCGGATATTTTTGAAAACGGAAGGATTACCGTCGAGTTACTCTACATCGGCTGATCTCCGATTTAGAGGTTTTATCACCCTTAGTGACGGGAAGTCCGGACGTGATTAGAAATTTATCCGGATATGCAAGGGCTTCGTGAGAAGTGCCTTCGGTTCTGTTCGATCCCGGAACAGACTTGTATGGATTGTGTGTCTGACGTTACAATTTGAGATATAAAGCTGATTTCTTTCAAATACATTTCTGTTGGTGGCGGAGAATTTATTCTCTTAGCTTAACACCCTTCTCTGAGACGTACGAGCTCAGAGGTTATGTAGTTGAAATTTATCAGCGATATATCCCAATTTGGTAACGTGGCATACTGAGTGTTGCTGTGAAATGATCAGTGTTTGATCATTTGTGATATGATCATTTGTTTGATCTTATATCTTTGTGATCATAGGTTGATCATTTTGTTTGACCCGAAGCAGGGCTTTTTGAGAAAGCGTAGCTTTGTGGACGAGACTTCGTCGAGCCTCACACCCCGGAAATGGTCGAAACAGGAAGAATGCAGCAAGGTTCTAGGGAGTAGCGCCCCTTAGTGTATGTCATTCCTTCTGGATAAAGGTGGTATCATGGTATGGAGCCCATATACTTAACCTCTGTGGTTACTGCATTATTATTTTCTATGTGGTTTGTTGCGAATCGGGGATCCTCGGGAAGATCGGTGACGATCGGGGGATGGCATACGCGTGTCAGTAGTTACCTATTTTTGCAGAGGTAACCCGGCCTTGTGTTGGCAGAGATCCGGTTAGGTTCTCGGGTCGTCTATTCCAGGGACGTACCCATCGTGGAAAAGGAAGTTCCTTAGCCTGACCATTTGTTGGAAATCCAAAGAAACAATACGTGACTTGTACGGTTTTAGTTGTATTACCTGCTATGGAATGTGGCGGTAACCTGCTATTGAACATAGTAGCTATAGTAGGCATAAGTGCGGAATGCCTATGCTGGCTAAGATTAATATTATACTTTCGAAATATTTTCTACACTATGCACTAATAATAATATCAAAAATGATTTGATTTTGCGTAGTAAGCATCTTTGACTATCATAAGAAGAAATCTCCTCCAATTCTGCGTTTGCATTGTGTGTGTGGTGGGAGGTCTTATGGTAGTCTCATTTTCCAAAAAGCATTGCGAATTTGTTTTATTTTCTTTGTGAAAGAATAACTGTTTTACGATCTCACACCAGTCACCATGACTGACTCGGAGTTTATTGTTCCCTTCTAAACTCTGGGTGCCCACCAATTTCCACACGGGCAGCCTAGAGTTATATTATCAGGATATTCTGGATATTCTGGAGCTTTGGAGATAAGCTGGAGGACGAGACGTAGTATTTGTATCTGATAGTATTTATTCCGCTGTGTATTCTGTATGAGGACAAGTTTATATAACTGTCCATTGTTGTTTATTGATTCTGATGATATGATGTGATGTAATGTAATAACAGATATAATTCTTTTGTTTTTAAATGATATTCATTTATCTATTATATATTGTTCCGCTGCGATATGTGAGATTCTGATATTGTTTTCTGTTTCTGTTTTTGCTCTTGTTCTGTTGTTGTTCTTCTTTCTTTTTCTTCCATCTTCTTCTTCTACCTTTTTCTTCTTTCTTAAAACCATAACTTTTCGGGTTTCCGGCATTCGATGGCTCAGCAGTCGATAAAGTGAGTATCGATGTTGAATTTTCGAAAGTCGAAAATTTTCGGGATGTTACAGCGACGATCGGAGTGGCTCCGGCGCCTCGTACACGTGCACGATATGTCACGAGTGTCAGTGTTTGGGTTAGTTCTGAGTTTTGGGGTAGTACGCAAGTTTGTCTCGAGTGATTCGAATAATGACTCGAAGCATTGAGGGTTTGGACTCGAAGTAGTTTTCAGGTAGCTCGAGTCATTTGTGGGTGTTGCAGTTTTAAACTGTAGTTTTTCTTTTAAATTTAAAATCTGGATTTTGAATTGAAAAGCAGGGATTTAAATAAGTTTAGACACAAGTTTAAATCTGGTTCAAGATGGTTTTGAATCTCAGCTAAAAAAAAATAAATAAAGTTTTTATTTAAATTGTTTTAACTACTTTAAAAATGGCTAAGTAGCTTGAAATGAAGAAAAAATGAAGTTTAAAATGTAGAAAAGTTTTTAAATTAAATCTGAAATCAAGATTTGTTTGTATTCCAATTTTGTAATAAAAGAAGTTTTAAATTTGAATTGTTTTAAATGGTTTTAAATGAAGTTTAACAATAAAATAAGTATTAATTTAAATGAAGAGTTTATCCTTAAATGTGGAGATTAATTAAGGATAATTAATGAGTAAATTAAATTAAAGATTTATTACCTATTTGAAATTAAGAATAATCACTTAATAAAGTAACTAGTGGAAATTAATGTGATTTGTTAAGAAATAATTAATGATAAATTAATTAAGGAATAATTAATCCGATATTAATTAATGATTAAAGTTGATTAATCAAGTGATTAAAGAATAATTTAATTAAATGATAATTTATTTATGTGATTGATCAATTACGATAATTAACTTGGGAATAATTAATTTATTTAAAAGTTAATCAATAAATGAAAGTAATTGGGGATGATCACTTAGGGTAATTAATTAAAATTAATTAACCAGGATTAGTAATTTATTCATAAGTAATTAATCTGATTTAAATTAATCAGATAATTAAATTTATCCTACTTATGGATGTTTGAATTTCATTGAATGATTGAATTGTTTGATATCTCTGGATTGTGATGCTTTGTGATATATTACGATTATGTGTGTGATCTGCAATGTAGTTAATTATCTGTGATATAATTTATTACCTATGATATATATCTGTGATCTGTACGATAAGCGTTATAATTTGTATCGCTTATCAACTATATTTCTGTATTTTAATCTGTGATGATTGAATGATGTTGCACTACCGTGTGAAACCCCTGGACTACACCTTTACACACACAAATATGGATTTCACGTGGAAATCGGTTAAGTCACAGATAATTTAAATTTGATATTTTCGAAATTGAAATTTTAATTTCAATTGATTTTGAAATTGGAAATTTGGGTTTAAAGTGAAAAGCTTTTGAAATGGAATTGCAAAGATAAAAGTTATTTCGAATAACTTAATCGAGTTTTGGAAATTTAAATAATTTGATTTAAATTTGAATTCAAGTTTGAAATTAAATTCTATGATTTGAAACTAGGGATAAAAAAATGCTGTACAAGTTATATATGGGTTAAACCATTTTTTAGATATTGATTTGGGAATTTTAATTTTAATTCAAGGGTTTTAACTCGTGTAAATATAACTGGATTTTTCCGAAACGAAAACGACTTGTTTTCAAATAATAATAGCTTTCATTTTAAGAAAGGATTTCTGAATTGTATTAAAAGGTTTCAAGTTTGAAATAGAATTGAAATGTTTTGAAAACTATGAAATGAGTCTTTGATTTCAAAGACCGGATGAGTTAATCTAACTTGAAATGGAATTGTTTTGAAAGGCTATGAATGAATCTTTGGAAACGAGTTTTGAAAGTTATAAGTTAAATCTTTGTTTTAAAGATTTAACGAGTTAATCAAAGTGAAATGGAAATTGATTTGGAAAACCTGTGAATGAATCTTTTGTTTAAAAGATAAAAATGTGAAAATTGTTTTAAACCGTTGTAGGTTGTTAAAATGAATCTTTTTGTTTAAAGATTTGGAAATGGTAATTTGTTAAACCATTCGAAAAGAAGATTTTGGGTAATAAGTTGTGACTTAATTGAAATCCCAATATCCATATGTTTTTAAAGTATTGCGCTCATTATTCGGTTTAGCCGGAAGAGGACCTTTGTGTTGTATAACCCATTCCGAATAATGATACGTCGTATATGGATAGCATTTGAAGACCGGTGGTGAAGACCGGATATTTGCGAAAACGAAAGGACAACTCGTCGAATGTCTCTACATCGACTGGCCCCGATATAGAGATTTTATCATCCTTTGTGATGGGAAGTCCGGACGTGATTGGAAATTATCCGGAATTGCAAGGGCTTCGTGAGAAGTGCCTTCGGTTCTGTTCGAACCCGGAACAGACTTGTATGGTTACATGTCTGACATTTCACTTTGAGATATAAAGCAGATTTCTTTCAAATACATTTCTGTTGGTGGCGGAGAATTTATTCTCTTAGCTTAACACCCTTCTCTGAGACGTACGAGCTCAGAGGTTATGTAGTTGAAGGTTATCAGCGATATATTCCCAATTTGGTAATGTGGCATGTTGAGTGTTGCTGTGTGATGATCAGTGTTTGATCATTTGTGATATGATCATTTGTTTGATCTTATATCTTTGTGATCATAGGTTGATCATCTGTTGACCCAAAGCGTGGCTTTTTGAAAAAGCGTAGCTTTGTGGACGAGACTTCGTCAGGGCCTCACAACCCGGAAATGGTCGAAACAGGAATGTTGCGGCAAGGTTATGAGGGCCGCGCCCTTTAGGGTATGTCATTTCCTTCTGGAAAGGGGTGGTATTATGGTATGGAGCCCTGATACTTACTCATGTGGATACACTTATTATGTGTGATGTTGGTTATCGAGGCCTCGGATAAAGGTCCCAAAGGACCGGGGGGTGGCATATTCGTGAGTTACCTGTTACAGGGGTAACCCGACCTTGTTTGGCAGAGAGCAGTTTGTCTCTCGGGGCGTCCCGCCAGAGGCGTTCCCATGCGGCGGAAGGAAGTTCCTTAGCCTGACCATTTGTTGGAAATCCATTTCTCCAATACGGAACTTGTACGGTTTTAGTTGTAGAACCTGCCATTTACGTACGGTGGTCACCACTGTTTAGATGGTAGCTATAGTAGGCATACGATACTGGTCGTATGTTGGCTAAGATTAATATTATATTTTCGAAATGTTTTCTGCACTATGCACTAATAATAATATCAAGATGATTTTGCGTAGTAAGCATCTTTGACTATCATAAGAAGAAATCTCCTCCAATTCTGCGTTTGCATTGTGTGTGTGGCGGGAGGTCTTATGGTAGTTTCATTTTCTAAAACCATTGCGAATTGACTTTAAAATTCTGTGCTGTTTGTTTTAAAGATAAACTGTTTTGTTGCTCACACCAGTCCCATGACTGATCCGGAGTTTATTGTTTCTTTCCTAAACTCTGGATGCTCAAAATTTTTCTACACGAGCAGTCTAGAGTTGGGTTTCTCAGATATTCAGGTTTAGTAGATTATCTGGAGCTAGTTCAGTATTTGGAGTTCAGGACTGCACTTGCTTCTCTTTGTGGTTCGAGCTTGACACTGAAGATCATTTTGGAGTCAGTCTCCCTGACTAATCATTTGGAGTTATCATTTCTGTTTTCCGCTGTTATTTCTTGTACCTCTGATATGGTTGTATCATATTGATATCATTGTTGTATATCATACTGGATATTGTATTCATTGGATTGTATATGATATCATCTATTTTTATTCCGCTGTGTTATTTACTTAATTGTGTTATAGCTTCGGCGAATCGGATTTGAACGGTCGAATCTGCGGCATTCTAGTACAACGTGAAGTACGGATGTTGATTTTCGAGCGGGCAAAACCCGATACGTTACACCTTTTAAACTAAAAGTCGTTATTTTTAAACTTCAAAACTGAATCCGATGATGCAACATCACCAATTAGTCAATCACAACAACAAACATCATATATCAATATGATAACAGAATATACATCAATATCTGTAAATAAATAAATACGGGTGAGGAATCCAGTTGGATCCCTCCAACCTGTTTCCCTGCATCCACAGACGTTAGCACAATACCAATTCCACTTCGAGGTGGAATATCGCGGTATATGGGTTTTATAAAAATCATCCGCTTACTAACGGCGCAATAGGGTCTCATCCGCTATACAATGCAGGAAATCAATCAATCCAATATATACATATGCCAATATGTATATATTGCTATATATATATATAGATATATCCTACTATATCTAATATCACATCCAATAGCAATCAATCAGTCAATAAATAACTGCAATACAAAATTTATTTTGAGTGAGAAAAATCTCACCTTAGCTTTATATTAGCAATCCCATTTTAATCCCAGACTTGTTTTCCCGATTTATTGACCTTGCATAAATATTATACAAATAAATTAACATTCGAACCAATTAAATAAATCGATTTCCGTTTTGATAGTTTTAATTAACCCATTCCTCCTTTAATAATTTATTTAACGAAACATTAAATTGAAAAACTACATTTCCTTTAATAAATTTAATTTTCTAACCATTTGACAAATTTAATTTACTAACAATTTAAATTTAAACAAATGATTTCTTTTCAAACTAATTTCTTTTAAAACTGTCTAGATATATATATACACAATTTAAATTTCAAAACAGTTCTGTTTAAACTTTATATATTTATTATTTCCTTTTCTGCAAATTAAAACAGCAATAAATTTTACTGTAAAAATTTTTTAACTGGTACGCATATAAATTTAAATTCGAAAATAGATTATACCTTACTGACCAAAATTCGAGTGAACCCTTATCGATGAACTCGCGATGCCACCATCGCGATGCCGATGAACCCAGCCTCGCCGTCGCTGCCTGCACACGAACCCTAATCCCCTTGCGAGCTTCCACGAACCACCATCGCGAAACCCATCGCCACTCGCCGCCTAGCTTACAGAATTTGAACGCGGCCGCCGATGTCACCGCCTCCCAATCGCTCGACATCGCAGTCCCCAAAAATTTGCGTCGCCGCCGCACCTCGAAATCGCGAATATCACCATCTGTCGATGTCGTGCCCTAGCTCGCGTATGCCTGCGATGTCATTCCACTCGACCCCGAACGCGTGCGCCTTCGAGGAACACCCTTGGTTGATTTCGAACGAGACTTGTCGATTTGATTTGAGCGCGCTTCATATTTCTTTGATTTTGAATGAACGAATTGGGTTTAGAGAAGAATAAAAATGGTGGATCTCGGGTTTTAGCTGAGGATTGGGTACGCGATCGGTTATTCGAAGGAAGTTTCGATTTTTTTTTCTTTCGTTTCCGCCATTTTTATTTTGATTTGAACGAAGATTGTTTCGTTTATTTTTTTCTTTCTTCGAAACTGATTTAGAACGGAGTTATTGAAAAGGGATGGAGGCATGGGTTACGTGATGGGTTGCCTGATTTTTTGTTCGGGATCTTAGGCGTGATTTTAGGGGAGAAAATATGCTAAGGTTGACCAATTCAAATTTTAAATTTAATTGAATTCTATTAAAATTTAAACGCGTTTATATGTCGTATTCGCACATAACAACTCCAAATGCCACGAAATTTGAAATCCGGTAATAATTCAATATTCCGGACCCAATGGAACTGGTTTCGTCGAATTCCGAGACAGCGCCTCAGACGGCTATTTTTAAATATCGGTTGAACGATATAGATTCAAACTGATCAAATTTATTTCAAATTCGATTCTGAAGTTTTCAATTATCTTCAGTATTATCAATACGAATTTTAAAAGCTTTCGAAATATTTTTCTTCAACTTAAATTAAAGATTTAAATTTTTATTCAGCATTCAATAGATTAAATTTTAATGTTTAATCGCAAATTTTCAAAGTTCAATCGGGGATTCAAATTAAATCGTCGTTCAAATATTTAAAACAAATTAAATATTCTTAATTGAATTTGTTCAAAATTCTGGGTCGTTACAAACTTCCCACCTTAAAAGAATTTCGTCCCGAAATTACAAGTCAGGAAGAAAAAGTCCTTAACTCGTCTACTATTTTTCAACCTCTAATAGTTTTATCTAATTTCAAAACAAATCTTTCTATTAAAGATTCGTTATCAATTCAACTAAATTTTCCAACTCAAATTATAAGTTCCAGACAACATTGTTTACCTTAACAATTCAAATTTAAGTTTAAATTCAAATTTCAAACTTTCCAAAAATTTCTCAAAAATTTTCTAACGTCCTAAATTTTCGAAAAATTTCGCCAGCGTCTCCTTTGCCCGGCTAATACGGTACGACTACAAAACGTCCCTACGGACTCTCAGATTTCAAAAAGAAAAAGAAAAAGCCAAGCGGCTAGAGAAGAAATCATTAAATCTCATATTGAAATTCAAATACATACCTTTTGTCGAGCAATTCAAATTTTATCTTTGAAATCAAATCCAAATTCCTTTTATAACACCTGTATATCCTACTAGCCATAATATCTAGTTACAATATTCAAACTATTTTGCCAATTCCATTACAAAATTTTCAATATAAACTGCTTATACCTTTTTAGCTTACTATTGAAGTTACATATATTCATTTTCATTCAATTTTACATTTCAAATTCATTTGAATTCAACTTCAATCTAATTTGGATTCAGTTTAACTTCTGAATATTGAATTTAATCGATTAACTTTCATCTACAACTCCTTATTTTAGATCAGTTTCAATTACTAATTCATCACAAATTCTAATTCACTTACAAATTCAAATTTGGTTTCAACATTCAGTTTTAATTCCAGTTTTATTCTCATTCAATCATCAAAATTTATTTTCAATTCACCCTTTGGTTAAATCTACTTACATTTAAACTGGATTTGAAATTCGAATTCAATTTATCTTTCTTTTATAATTATTGAATTTAATTCATTTGCTTACAAATTCAAAATGAATTTCAACTTTCAATTTCACTTTCATTAAATCACAATTGTAAATTTATTTATTCATTCACAATTTACTTCCATATTTCAATACCCAATTCCAATTTATTTGTTACTACTCCAAATTTATTTTCAACTTAATAAATTTTCTTTAAGTAATCTTTTCACTTTATTTAATTAATTCACTTATACTTACTTTGATTTAACTTCATTCTTTAAGTTAAATTTATTCTATCAAAATTCAAATTGTATAAGTTATCGACTTAGTAATATTTCATAAATATTTTTATATAGTATTCCAGAGTCTTACTAACATTTTCAAAATCATTTTTGAAAACAATTCAAATTATCCCTTGAATTTCCAAAACTAAACCCAAATTTTTTTTAAACAACTTCTATTTAAAACAATTTGGCAGCAATTCCTCTTTTGGAAACCCGAAAATGAATTCTAATGATGTGGCCATCATCATCAGGATTATTTTCCAGCGACCGAAAAGAGTTTAGAGCTTTTCATTCCTTCAAAACATTTTTCCAAAATCCTTTGAATTTCATTTTCAAATCAAAAAGGATTTAAACTTTCCAAATCTCCAAAATTTTCAAATTCTTTTCAAAACATTTCCAAAAATCTCTTTGGAATTCCGTTTCAAATTATAAGTCGCATTTATAATTTATATTATTAAATTCATTTGTATGTGAATTTATTTCCTAACTTTGGAGTTATGATTTCAATTTCTTATTTAATTCCAATGAGAATAATTTAATATTATTACTTCTAGCAACCATGCAACCATATACTATAGTAATTCATAGAAAATCGTTTCTTTTCTATACAAAAATAGTTTTGGGCAAAATTATCTGATTCACCCTATTTAAAAAACCATACTGTGCCGAACTGTTCTATTCGAGCGTTTAGAAACCCCTTCGATACAGTTTTGCAGACTGTGCCGACGAAGGTTCATATGCCACTCAATAAACCAATCATCACAATATAAAACAAATTTATATTAACTAACAAATACGCGCTCGTATCTATTATTACACTCAAACTCATTCTAGAGTACTACTGACTCTATCTCTAATGAGTAACACCCAACAGAGCAGGGTTGTTGTCACGTACTGAAATTTTCGACTTTCGAAAATCCGACATCGATATTCACTTTATCGACTGCCGAGAAATCGAACGCCGGAAACTCCAATAGTGAGGGTTTTAGAAAGAAGAAGTAGAAGAAAAAGAGAGAAGAAGAAGAAAGAAAGCAGAGAAGAAGAACAACAGAACAACATCAGAATCTCACATATCGCAGCGGAATAATATACAATAGATAATTACTAGTCTTTTAAAACAAAGGACTATATCAGTTTATACATACATCAATCATCAGAGTCAATATACAACAATGGACAGTTATATAACTTGTCCTCATACAGAATACACAGCGGAATAAATACTATCAAATACAAATACTACGTCTCGTCATCCAGCTTATCTCCAAGCTCCAGAATATCCTGATAATCTAACTCTAGACTGCCCGTGTGGAAATTGGTGGGCACCCAGAGTTTAGGAGGGAAACAATAAACTCCGAGTCAGTCATGGTGACTGGTGTGAGATCGTAAAACAGTTATATCTTTAAAAACAACAAGGGAATATTTTTAAAGTAAATTCGCAATGCTTTTGGGAAATGAAACTACCATAAGACCTCCCACCACACACACAATGCAAACGCAGACTTGGAGGAGATTTCTTCTTATGATAGTCAAAGATGCTTACTACGCAAAAATCAAATTCTTTTTTATATTATTATTAGTGCATAGTGGAAAACATTTCGAAAGTAGAATATAAATCTTAGCCAGCATAGGTACCATTATATTATGCCTGCTATAGCTGCCTCCTGAGGAGACAGGTTATACAATTGAAATCGTAAAGGCTCGTATTGTTTCTTTGGATTTCCAACAAATGGTCAGGCTAAGGAACTTCCTATCCACGATGGGTACGTCCCTGGAATAGACGACCCGAGAACCTAACCGGATCTCTGCCAACACAAGGCCGGGTTACCTCTGCAAAAATAGGTAACTACTGACACGCGTATGCCATCCCCCGATCGTCACCGATCTTCCCGAGGATCCCCGATTCGCAACAACCACAAAGAAATAAATTTGCAGCAACCACAGAGGTTAAGTATCTGGGCTCCATACCATGATACCACCTTTATCCAGAAGGAATGACATACACTAAGGGGCGCTACTCCCTAGAACCTTGCCGCATTCTTCCTGTTTCGACCATTTCCGGGGTGTGAGGCTCGACGAAGTCTCGTCCACAAAGCTACGCTTTCTCAAAAAGCCCTGCTTCGGGTCCAAAAAAATGATCAACCTATGATCATAAAGATATAAGATCAAACAAATGATCATATCACAAATGATCAAACACCGATCATTTCACAGCAACACTCAGTATGCCACGTTACCAAATTGGGATATATCGCTGATAAATTTCAACTACATAACCTCTGAGCTCGTACGTCTCAGAGAAGGGTGTTAAGCTAAGAGAATAAATTCTCCGCCACCAACAGAAATGTATTTGAAAGAAATCAGCTTTATATCTCAAATTGTAACGTCAGACACACAATCCATATAAGTCTGTTCCGGGATCGAACAGAACCGAAGGCACTTCTCACGAAGCCCTTGCATTTCCGGATAATTTTCTAATCACGTCGGGACTTCCCATCACTAAGGGTGATAAAACCTCTAAACCGGAGATCAGCCAATGTAGAGTAACTCGACGGTAATCCTTCCGTTTTCAAAAATATCCGGTCTTCAACACCGGTCTTCAAATGCAATTCATAACGACGTATCACATATTCGGAATGGGTTATACGACCCCATGGTCCTTTCCCGGCTAACCCGAATAGTGAGCGTAAATTCAAAATAAGTGTGGCATTCAAATTCATCCAATTCACAACAAATACCTACTCAAGGTAATTATTGATAGTCGGTTATTTAACTATCAATAAAGATGAGCAACATCATCAGATTCCAAATAATTTTCCAAATTATTTAATCTTCCAAAAATATCTTTACTAGATATAAAATTTCCACACTTCAAAAATAAACCAACGTTTATTTTCTTTAAAACGAATTTCCATTTCTTTTATAAATTCCATAGTGAATTTATATTTCAAAAATATCTACTGATATACGATTTTCAAATCGATTTCAATATTCAACTTCAATTTATCTTTTCAAAGATAAATTCTCAAAAACATTTCATTTCATTTTTGGAAAAGCAATTCCATACTTATTTAATAATAAGTATTTCACAAATCTATTTATTTTCAACACTTGGGAAATATTCGATATACTTAAATCAAATTAAGTATAATTTCATTCTTTAAGGAAAATATTCTTTTAACACCTTTATTTGAGTCAAAATGAATGTTACGTAAAACATCGTTACGACGACTCGAAATCACTAGTATAGGGATTCGAAATTTAGATAGATATATAAATCCCAATACTAGACAAAAACATTTCCTTTCGGAAATCATTTACTATAACAACAGTATTATAGTCCATCATTTCCTTATTTCTCAAAAACGTCTATTTCAACAATGAATGTTGAAATCTATGGTTTCGATATTTAACACGTTTTAAAACATCTTTTAAAACAATTAACTTCGTTTCAAATATCACTTTTCCAAAACCATATCCATTTTACTTAACAATATATTCACTGTCCAAAATCGTGAATATACTTCACTAATTACATTTCACTATTTTCTACACGTTTTATTTCAATGATAATTCGCTATCCAAAATCGCGAATATATCTCCTTTAAAAATCTTCTATATTTAATTTATCAAATTCAATCGATTTCGAATTTATAAAACAACGTTTTATAAATTCTCTTTCTATTTTTATTTTATAACCACTTTGATTTATAGATCTTCTTTATAAATCAATTCGATAAATATTCCATTTAAAGGCAAAAATCCAATTTCCATGTACCCTTCTTATAATCTTTTATTCTACAATTCCATTCATTTTATAACTTCATACTTTATAAATCTATAAACTTCAAATTTTATAAATCTATAAACTTCAAATCTTCACAATTTATAATTCTATAAATTTCCTATCTTTACAACTTATAATTTTATAAGTTTCATATCTTTACAAATTTAACACTTATAAAATCTCGTTTAAAATTCCAATAATTTTAATTGATAAATATCAATTTTTGTACATCTTTTATATCCATCGTTTTTAATAATTCGAAAATTCAAATTTAAACTATCTTATAAATTATTTAACTATTCACTTCAAAAATCATCTTTTGGTTATATTTCACAAACATTATAATCTCCATAACTTCAAATTTATAACATTTATTTATTTAAAGTAAACCAATTCAAAGATTCAAATAAAACGTATACTTTCAAATAATCACTTTTAAAATCTCTTTTTAAAGTTAAAGATCGTTATTTTTAAACTTCAAAATTTTGAATCCAATGATGCAACGCATCAATTAGTCAATCACAACAGTCAATATCATATCTCAACATATGATAACAGAATACATCACAATATCTGTAAATAAATAACTACTGGTGAGGAATCCAGTTGGATCCCTCCAACCTGTTTCCCTGCATCCACAGACGTTAGCACAATACCAATTCTGCTCCAGTACGGAATTATCGCGGTATATGGGTTTTATAAAAAATCCGCTTACTAACGGCGCAATAGGGTCTCATCCGCTATACGAGGCGGGAAATCATCAATCCAATATATACATATGCCAATATGTATATATTGCTATATATATAGATATATCCTACTATATCTAATATCCCAATCCAAACAGACAGTAAATCAATCAATAACTGCAATTCAAATTTAAATCTGAGTGAGAAGATCTCACCTTAGCTTTTAATAGCAATCCATTTCCCTTTCGACTATTATCTCCAGATTTTTTGACCTTGTATAACAATTTATACAATTTATTAATATTCGAAATCGAAAAATAAATTTTCATTTTTAATTTTTTTAATTATTCAATGGTTTTGTTTTAAACCAATTCCTTTAATAATTTTATTCAACTACAATTTTACCTTAAATTAATATCTTTTAATAAATTTGTTTAACTAAAAATTTAATTTAAAACCAAACTTCTTTTAAATAAATTTATTTAAACTAATTATTAAATTTCTCTTTTTAATAAATTTAATTAACCAAAAATTATATTTTAAACTAATAATCTTGGTTTGAACTAATTTCTCTTTAAATAAATTTTAATTAACTAACAAATTCTAATTTTTTTGAACTAATGCTTTTAATTTTAAACCAATTTTATCTCTTGTTCCACTGGAAAAAAAAACTGCATATGTATTTTTCTTTCTCTAATATCCATATTATATAAACTATATTGTTTATTTCCAATCTATAAACATTTACTTAAATTTATTTAAATAAAATTGATACCTCACTGCTAAATCGAGCAATCCCAGGCTCGATCTTCACCACGCCGAGATCGAAACCATCGCGAGTCACCTTCATCCATGAACAGTCACGACTGGAACCCCATTCGAGCCACCTCACCAATCGTTGCTGCCTCCCACGCGAATGCGAACCACCACCATCATCGAACGACACCCCTCCTCCAGTTCGTACGCGAGATCGAGCTCGCCAGTACCCCCACGTCACGCCGTGACAAGACGTCGCGACCCAAGTCGACCCCATTCCTCGATAATTCGTCACCTGAACGCGAGCTTCCCCAAATCTCGACTTCGCCTCCCACTAACTTGGTCGCGAATGAATCACGACCTTATGCCCAGCTGCCTCGTCGCCTGCTCTAGTTTGAATGTCGCAGCCCCGATTATATATATATATATATTTTTTTGAACGAACGAAAGGAGATTTTCGTTTCCATTTTTATTCGATTTGAGTTCGAATTTTCGATTTAAGACCAAGAGGGATACGCGGCCATTTTCGTGAATTTAACTGAGGAAAAGAAAAAGGGGAGGTGCGATTAAATTTTGAAATGAAGAAGAGCAGAGGAAATTTCGTTCGTTTTGATTTTACAACGAGAATAGTTTTCGTTTGCCATTGTTTTTCTTCGACTTAACCACTGTCGACTTTGAAATAAAATGGAAGGAGGCGGCCATTTATTTTTAAACAAACGAGAAGAGTACGCGACCATACTTGCACGATTTCTGTATCGTGATTTTAGGCAGAAAAAACGGGGCATGTTTTAAGGGAGAAAGGTGGCTGATATCTTTAAATTTTAAATTTAAATTTAAATTCGAATTCGAATAAATTCCGATGCGTTTACACGTCGTGCGCTCACATAACAGCTCCGAAAAATACGCAAATTGAAATCCGACAATAATTCAATATTACGGACCCAATGGAACAGGTTTCGTCGAATTTCGAGACTGTTTGAAAAAATGACTATTTTATAAATATCGGTTCGAACGATCTAATTTCAAACTGAACAATTTACTCCTAAATTCGATTCTGAAGCTTCTGTTATCTTCAGTAATATCAATACGAATTTTAAAAGCTTCCGAAATATTTTTCTTCGGCTTAAAATTGAAGATTCAAATTTTTATCCAGTTCAATAGATTAAATTATAAAATTTAATCGCCAAACTCCAAGTTATATCGGGGATTCAAATTAAATCATCGTTCAAATATTTAAAATTAATTAAATATTTCCAATTTAATTTGTTCAAAATTCTGGGTCGTTACAGACTTCCCTCCTTAAAAGAATTTCGTCCCGAAATTACAAGTTAGGAAAAGTGGTCCTTAACTCGTCTACTATTTTTCACAATCTAATAGTTTTATCAATCTTTCAAAACAAATCTCTCTACTAAAGATTCGTTATCATTCAACTAAATTTCTAAACCTTTCATAGTTTTCAAACATCATTGTTTTCTTCAAAATTCAAATTCGAGTTTAAATTCAAATTTTAAACTTTCAAAATTTCTCAAAATTTTTCTAACACCCTAAATTTTCGAAAATTTTTGCCAGCGTCTCCTTTGCGCGGCTAATACGGCACTACTACAAAACGTCCCTACGGACTCTCAGATTTCAAAAAGAAAAAGAAAAAGCCAAGCGGCTAGACCAGAAATCATCAAAAACTCATATTATAATTCAAATACTTACCTTTTGTCGAGCAATTCAAATTATCTGTGAAATCAAATTCAATTCCTTTATACCTCTATATCCTACTAGCCATAATATCTAGTTACACATTCAAACCATTTTGCAAATTCTATTACAAAATTTTCAATATAAACTGCTTATATCATTTTTACTTCACTGTTGAAGTTACATATCTATTTCATTCAATTTTCACATTTCAAGTTTCATTTGAATTCGATTTACAATTCCAATTTAATTTGGATTCAGTTTATCTCCTGAATATTGAATTTATCAATTATCTGTCATTTACAACTGCACTATCTTAAATTAGTTCCAATTACTAATTCAAATTGATATCAATTCAATTTATTTTAATTCTACTTCGGTTAAATCTACTTATCTTTAAACTGGATTTCCAATTTCCATACGAATTTTAATTCGTCTTTTATTTACAATTATTCAATTCAATTCATTTGCTTACGAATTCGAAATGAATTTCAACTTTCAATTTCATTTAATTGATTCACTTGTACTTACATTCATTTAACTTCATCCTTTAAGTTAAATTTATTCTATCAACCTTTCAAATTGTATAAGTTATCAACTCATTTCTTATTCCATAAATATTTTAAATAGGATTCCAGAGTCTTTTCAACTTTTCAAAAAATCATTTTGAAAACAATTCAAATTATCCTTTGAATTTCCAAAACAAACCCAAATTTTTCAAACAACTTCTATTTAAAACAATTTGGCAGCAATTCCTCTTTTGGAAACCCGAAAATGAATTCTAATGATGTGGCCACCATCATCAGGATTATTTTCCAGCGACCTAAAAGAGTTTAGAGCTTTCATCTCTCAAAATACTTTTCAAAACCTTTGAAATTCATTTTCAAATCAAAAAGGAATTAAACTTTCCAAATCTTCAAAATTTTCAAATTCTTTTCAAAACATTTCCAAAAACTTCTCTGGAATTCCGTTTTAAATTACAATTCACATTTATAATTTACATTCTCAAATTTCATTAGTATGTGAATTAATTTCTTAACTTTGGAGTTACGATTTTGAATTTCTTATTCAATTTCAATGATAATAGATTAATATTATCACTTCTAACAATCATGCAACCATATACTATAGTACTTCATAGAAAATCGCTTCTTTTCTATACAAAAATAGTTTTGGGTAAAATTATTTCATTCACCCTATTTTAACAATACTATGTCGTCTTGCCTCGTTTAAGTGTTTAGAAATCCCTATCGATAATATGGCGTCCCACATACCGACCAAAATTCATAAACATCTCAACGGATAAGCAAACACAATATAAAACATTTTTATATTCACTAACAAATACGCGCTCGTATCTATTATTACACTCAACTCATTCTAGAGTACTACTGACTCTATCTCTAATGAGTAACACCCAACAGAGCAGGGTTGTCGCTTAACCATATGCTCTGATACCACTTTGTCAAGGACTACCGTCGGCGGTCACAACCGGTAGGCTTTTCAACCATCCCAGCCCCACCGTGGCTGACAGTGATACCCCAAACTTGCTTTTACGGCCAGCCTCTCGACTGTCACGGCCTCTGCCTAACCAACCCATCCCTCTCAGGGACATGTAGGGGTAAGAGTCTCCCGTTCGCCACCTAACCGCGAAGCGAGAACCCCCTATCATGCTGTAATATAGCAAGACTGGTGTGAGATCGTAAAACAGTTATATCTTTAAAAACAACAAGGGAATATTTTTAAAGTAAATTCGCAATGCTTTTGGGAAATGAAACTACCATAAGACCTCCCACCACACACACAATGCAAACGCAGACTTGGAGGAGATTTCTTCTTATGATAGTCAAAGATGCTTACTACGCAAAAATCAAATTCTTTTTTATATTATTATTAGTGCATAGTGGAAAACATTTCGAAAGTAGAATATAAATCTTAGCCAGCATAGGTACCATTATATTATGCCTGCTATAGCTGCCTCCTGAGGAGACAGGTTATACAATTGAAATCGTAAAGGCTCGTATTGTTTCTTTGGATTTCCAACAAATGGTCAGGCTAAGGAACTTCCTATCCACGATGGGTACGTCCCTGGAATAGACGACCCGAGAACCTAACCGGATCTCTGCCAACACAAGGCCGGGTTACCTCTGCAAAAATAGGTAACTACTGACACGCGTATGCCATCCCCCGATCGTCACCGATCTTCCTGAGGATCCCCGATTCGCAACAACCACAAAGAAATAAATTTGCAGCAACCACAGAGGTTAAGTATCTGGGCTCCATACCATGATACCACCTTTATCCAGAAGGAATGACATACACTAAGGGGCGCTACTCCCTAGAACCTTGCCGCATTCTTCCTATTTCGACCATTTCCGGGGTGTGAGGCTCGACGAAGTCTCGTCCACAAAGCTACGCTTTCTCAAAAAGCCCTGCTTTGGGTCCAACAAAATGATTAACCTATGATCACAAAGATATAAGATCAAACAAATGATCATATCACAAATGATCAAACACCGATCATTTCACAGCAACACTCAGTATGCCACGTTACCAAATTGGGATATATCGCTGATAAATTTCAACTACATAACCTCTGAGCTCGTACGTCTCAGAGAAGGGTGTTAAGCTAAGAGAATAAATTCTCCGCCACCAACAGAAATGTATTTGAAAGAAATCAGCTTTATATCTCAAATTGTAACGTCAGACACACAATCCATATAAGTCTGTTCCGGGATCGAACAGAACCGAAGGCACTTCTCACGAAGCCCTTGCATTTCCGGATAATTTTCTAATCACGTCGGGACTTCCCATCACTAAGGGTGATAAAACCTCTAAACCGGAGATCAGCCTGTAATATCCCGGAAATTTAGGGCAATATCAATTTAATAATCTGTTTAAATAATTAAATTGATTGATAATTTTTGATAATAAGATTTGAATTGATTTAATAATCTGATTAAATGAATATTTAACTAGTGAATTTATCCTTTAAAAATTTATAGGATGATTTCTATTTATAATGTATATACAATTGTATATATTGTAAATAGATAAGCTTGGATTTAAAATTTAAATAAATAAATAAGATCTTGTTTTTAAATTCTAATATATATTGATAAATTGGAAATTATGATTTAATTAATATAAGCTTTTCAAGCTATTTAAATAAATAACAATATAGTTTTAAAATACTCAAGTTAACTGTTAATTGATTTAAATTGATTTTAGCTTAAGTTTAAATTTAAATTAATTAGCAAAAAGATTGTTTTATTTTATTTTTGAATATAGCTTGTATTGAATATATATATATATATAAAGTTTAAAATACAATTTAAATATGATATGTTAATTCATTTAATAAATAGAAGTAATTTATAATCTCCTTTATAAATTGTTTTAAAATTGATAAATATGTTAATTTCAAACAATATTAATAGAGTATTGTTTTTATAATATAAATAGACTTTAATAAAATAAGATTGTTATTTTCAAATTGAAAGTGTAGTTATATATGTATATAACATGACTTTAAATTGGATTTTAAATATAATTTGAATTTAGATTTAATTTTGAATTCAAAAAGAGGTAATATTCAAATAGTTTGGATTTCAAAGTATATGTAAACTTTTATTTATAATAATTAGTTTTGTTTCTTTATAAGTAATATATATATAAATAGATAAGTAATTATATTTAATAAATAAAGAAAAGCTTTTATTTACATTTAAATAAATAAGTGTTACTTAAATGACATGTGTAAATCTATAAAAGCTTGTTTAAACAAATGTAAACTAATTAACCACTCTAAGTGACAAATGTCAAGTTTTTAAAATTTTGTTTTCTTTTATTTTTAAGAAACTACAAATTAACTTATATATGCATACCTCTCCTTTCATTTTAATTTTTTCTATCTTCTTGAATTCAAATAAAAAAACTTTCAGCCTGAAAAGTTAAACAAAATTCTCAAAACAAAATCAGTAACTCAAATCTATCTTCCTCTCTAAAAAAATCTGCAATTCAAATCCTATTTCTCTAGAACCAAATCAGTAATTAAATTTCTCTCAAACCAGATTCCTTAAACAAAGATCTGTAATGTACTTCTTCAAAAATCTGTAACCATTTTCCAAAAATCAAAGACAAGACCTGTCTTCCTTTACAAATCTGAAAGCATGTAAATCTTTCTTCAATCCCTGTAATGCATTTTCAATCTGGAAAACAAAGCCTGCAAATTCTTCAAGTCTGGAATTAAACTCAAATCTGCATTTCTTAAGCCTGCAATATGAAAGCAAACAACCTGGAATCTAAACAACACATCACAAAGCAAGATTTTAGCAACATGCAAGTTTCCAGTTTTAAAAGACAATGCAAGTTTTAAATCAAAACAAAGTAGCATTCCAGATTTCAAGTATCTGTTTCAAACTCTGTTCTTCATTTGAAATCTGGTGAGTAACTTACATTTTTAAAGCTAAAGTATATGATATCTGTTGCATGCTATAAATTTTTGAATCTATAATATGCCTGCATGTTGTTTAATATGTTTGGAATGTATGTATATTTTTGTATATATGAATGTAAATTGGTGTGCATGTCTGTTATCTCTGTTTCCAGTTTTAAACTTAAGTTTTGATTGAAAAATCCTGTATCTCTTAACTTAGTTAATATTATGATTTAAGTTATAAACAAATATTGTTTGATTTATCATAGATTAGAGTTTAGGATTTAATTTAAGTTAAAACAAAACTTGATTGGCCAGGGAAAATCAAAAGAACAGAACAAGTTTAATATAAGTGGAAAAATCGAATATGTTAATTTAACAATTCAGGATTATAAACTGAAGCTCTAGACTAAGTTATGATTTTTAGAAGAGAAATCACAATTTTAAAGTTTATAAATAGTGAAATATTCTAGTATGAATGAAAATTGGGTTTCTGTTGATTTCTGGAAATCAAATGGATTATGGATCTCGGGGTTGAAGCTAGACTACGCTGGTAGGTCAGTAATCATCGGAAAAATAGTCAGGAGATTTTTAATTCATCATGGTAGGTGATTGAAGTTGATCTAGGGTTTAAGTACTGTATTTTGTAAATGATTTTCGCAAAGCAACGGTGTCGTCGATGTCACTTCGGAACGCATCGCACCAGGGGGAAAATGTTTGTGGGCCAGTGGAGTAGCTCTGGTGATAACGACGTGGTCGCTGATGGTCGTGGTTGACGAGGCGAGTTGAAACTAGTGATCGAAGTTCGATTCCAGGTTGTGATCGTGACGCTCGAATTCGATTGAGGCATTTGTTCCAGTTTCTGGTGATCGAGAACGTGAGAGATGGTCGTGGGTGAGATGTCGGCGATGGAATCGATGATCATAGGCGATCAGTTCGTCTGTGCACGTGCACCTTGTATCAGTGAGTATCTGAGTTGATTTTGGTTTGAGGAAGAAGCAAGGATCTCGGGGCAGGCTCGTGGAAAATGGTGAATATCTCGAAGCAGGGTGGAGAAGAATAGGAACGGGTTTTGGCTCGTGTAAAATAAGAATAGGCTCAGGTTAATGGAAGTGTTACAGGTTATAGAACCTGTTTGTTTAAATTTGAACAGAGTTTAAAGATTAATTTTTTTTAATGCAGATTCAAATTTAAATTTGAATTCCAGTTGTGAAATAAATGAGTTTTTATTTAACAACTTACAAGTTTAAAAGAATAATTTTATAAGGGTTTAATTTTAATGAATGGGTTCAAAATCTTATAAATTTTCTTTATAAATGTTAAGTGTTCTTAACATTTAGATTTAAAAAGATTTTGGTAAATTTGATTTAAGTCTTGGTTAAAGTTAAATTTGATTTTTCAAATCAAAATCATTAATTTGAAATGAAATAAAAGAAAGATTTAAAGGTAAATTATTTCAAAGCTTTTGTTAATAATAATTAATGTAGTTATGAGGATAATACTTTAATTTAAAGAAGAATTAAGGTTTAATGATTTAGGTTCATTAAATTAGTAAGGTAAATAAAGGGTAATTTAACAATTTAATTAATTAATGATTTAATGTTAATTAATTAAATAATTAAGAATTATAAGTTAATTAATGAAGTGTTAATTAATTTGGGATTTAGAATCATTTATTTAAATAAGTATAGGTTATTAATAAATGTTTTGAAATTAGTTATCAAGTGGTTAAAAGTTTATTTAGCAATTAATTAAGTAAGTGAGGATTAGTTAATTGATAATTAAGAATTTATTAAGTTGTAATTTATAAATAGTTGATTAAAGTTTAATTACTTAGGAAGTAGTTAAAGAATTATTAATAACTAATGAAAGATCATTAATTAGAGATTATTAGATAATTAATTAATTAATTAATTAATTAACATGATTAAATTTGATAATCAATTAGATTAATTAGTTAATATGAAAATGGGTTAAGTATAATTACTTAATGGAAGTAATTAAGGTAATTAATTACTTAAGGTAATTAATTAAATAAATTTGATTAAGTTAAATTAATTAATTAAATTAATTTAAGATAATCATTTAGAGATATGATAAATATAATTACTTAAATGTAATTAGTGAAGTGTAATTACTTAGGAAAGTAATTAAAGTTAATTAGTGGATGTAATTAACTAAAGATGGTTTAATGAACGTAATTTGAGTTTAATTACTTTGAATAATTAATCAAGGGATTAATTAAAAGATAATTAATTAAGAAGTAATTAATTTATGGAAGAGTAATTAAGGGTAGTTAATTACTAAATGTGATTAATCAAAGGTGATTAATAAATGTGGTTTAATTAAGAATTAATTATTAAATATAATTAATTTAAATGATGTAATTAAGGATTGGTTAATTAAAATTAATTAATCAATAATAAAGGATTAAAGTAATTAATTAATTAATGAAGTAATTTAAGATTAATTACTGAAATGGTTTAAGTTAATTAATTTGTGAAATTAATTAAGAGTTAATTACTTAAAGTAATTAAAGTATAATTAATCAGGAATGATTAACTAAGATGATACTTAGAGTAATGATTAATTAATTGGTTTAATTAATAATTAAGTAAGCAGGATTTATAGAATGAAGTAATTAGTTTAACTCACCATAAATTAGATGATATAAATCATTGTTTAAAAATGAATGAATGAGATTGAATGTATTTCATTGTTTGATATCTCTGATGAGATATGATTGATATGATATAGATGTTTGGTTGAATTGAAATGATAATATGAATTATCTATTGTGATGATAATGTAGATTATCTATTGAATTATCTATCTGTGTGTAGTATAGATAAGAATTGAATTGTTTTAACCTTAAAACAACTTGGCCCTTAAAATACGTTTTGGATTTCGATGAGACCGGGATCGGGTTTCCGTATACCGGAATTCCAGGTCTGGAGACCCGAATACCACATCGATCCAAATTTACGATAGGTCGTGAATCTCAAGTGAAGATGAAGATTCAGAGTGCAAGGGTTATTGTCGTTAACTCTGAGGGTGATTCCAAAACGAGTGTAACGAGATAATGCCTTCGGTTTCGTTCGAACCCGGAACGAACTTGTATGGATTGAATGCTTTCAGAACATCGTCAGGTGGACGATGAGCATTCTAAGTGATGTGTTCTGATTTAAAGGTAAATCGTAACCTCAAGCCTCATCAACCGGGAATGGCTAAAACAGGGGAGGTGCAGCAAGGCTTCGTGGGTAGCACCCACTGAGAGTAAGGTCATCCCTGTCTAGAGAGTTCCTTCTTTTATTTCGGCTTAGTGGTGGAGTTGGCGACGGCCATCTGTGGGGTGATTTTATTCGGAATTATCCAGTAAGGGATGGTTCCGGCTTTGTGTTGCAGGGGATTGGGAGTGATCCTCGGTACGGTGATCTAGGCCACGTACTGTGATGAGCGGTACCCCGGTAGCTCTGCCATTGTATGGAAATCCAAATTCCAATAAGTGATAACAGATTTGATTGTATACTTATGTATGCTGGAATTTAATAATGTAACAATTTCGGCTATTTCATATTTATTTGAAAATCCTAGACCCTATTATAATACAATCGAATTTCCTATCAAATGTTTTGGTTAGCGTAAGGTAAAAACTTACCCATGTTTATTTGTGGGGAGTCTTACGTGATACCTTTTCTTTCAAAAGGTTTTGAAGTTAAACAAGTTTAACCTGTTACTCACACCAGACCCATGTCTGACCCAAATTGTTTATTTCTGTTTTATAAACTCTTGGGTACTCAAATTTTTACGAGTAGCCAAGGGATTCAGGTTTAGCTTTGACGAATTGTGGAGGAGCAATGGAGCAGGAGGCTTCAGCGTTCGTAGATATAGTATTCCGCTGTGTTGATATCTGTGTTAGAGTCTTGTATTGTATTTGAGTTGTAATATATAGACAGATGTTTATAACTGTCTAGTATGTGTTGTATAGTTGTGTAAACTCTGATAAGTGTTGTATACTATGTAATAGTTTATGTTATTAATATAATTTATTCTTTCCGCTGTGAGATAGTTGTTGTTGTTTCTTTCTTTCTTCTCTTCTTTTCTATTCTCTACCCCTTTCTTTCTTATTAATGATGCGTCATTCTGTGGAATGAGTGGCGGGTCATTACAGTGGTATCAGAGCATAGGTTGAGCGAATACCTAAGCTTTTGGTTAAGTGAATATCAGAGCGCTAGGTTGAGTGAATACCTAGGTTCGGAAGGGTTGTTCATTAGAGATAGGATCTGTAGCAACCTGTTTGAGTCTGAGTGTATATATATTCGAGAGCGCGTATTTGTTAGTTATATAAAATGGTTTTATATTGTGTTAATTGATCGGTTGGGTGGTATATGGATTCTGGTCAATACGAGTAGCTAACGTTATTGATAGGGATCTCTAAACACTTGGATCAGGCCAACGGACACAATATTGTTTTAAAAGGAAAGGTGAAATAATTTTACCCAAATATATTTTCTATATATAAAAAGTATCATTTTAAACGTATATGGTTTTTGTAATGATTGGTTGAGATGATAATAATTTATCATCTAGGATTAGGAGTCTGAGTGTTGAGGTTGGAAGTATCTGTCGAGACTGTAGACCTAATACCGTCTCGAGTAAACTTTACTGTGGTAAAGGATTTCATCGATCTCCGAAGAAAACTGTTATGGTTCGGAGTTTATCTTTGTAGTTTGGATGAGTAAAGTTGGATCTGTTGGTTAGGACAGAAGCGAGTGATGGTATCTTGCTACTTTTGGAAGAAGTAGCTGCGTGATGAGATGCAGTGACTATGGATGTTCCCGAAGATGTTTTCTTTGGAACAAGTTAATGAAGTGTGTCTGTTTCGGTGTTGTGGCTGAGTTCAGCAAGATGTTTTTGTTCTGTTTGAAGTCCGAGTTTCTCGAAGAGCTTTGGATTGAGAAGTCTTTGGTATCTGTGGCAGTAGTGCAGCTCGGAGTGTTCTGTTTTCGGCAGAAGTTTTTCTGGCTGAGCAGTTTTTCTGAAGGTGAAGTTCAGAAGCAGCAGAGAGGATCCATTTCTTCGATGGATAGGATAGTCAAGTGTGAGCTGTTCTGATTGGTAAAGAGAGAACAGTTTTATTTGGATTTTGGCTGGGTGGATCGCAAAAGTGACTTGCGATAGTTTGAGTATTCTTTTGAGTTATCCGATATTTTCTGGAATGTGTTGTCCAGTCTGTGCTTGTGTTCATCATCAGCATTTTCATTCTACTCCAGATCAGAGTGGTGCAGCAGGAACAGTTTTGGCGAGTGCTCCTGTTCGTCTTTTCCAGATAGGAGAAGTTAGTTTGGAATCTTCTGATGTTTGAGAAGTAGAGTTTTGTTTTGGATTATGGGTGGATCGTGAAAGGATCATTCTGTTGAGTTATTCTTAGTCTAGTTTGTTTCTAGAAGTATCGGCGAAAGTTGAACTGATCAGGAAGGATTTGTAGGAAGTCCAAGATCGTTTGAAGGATTTTGTGGATAAAAGATGGAGGAATTTGGAATTCGAAGTTAGAGACTTCGTTGTTGTTGAAGTTTCCTCTTGTGAACGGGAGTTATCAGATTGGGTAAGTCTGGGAAGTTAGCTTCGAGTTATTTTGGATCTCTTCTGTGTTCTGATTTGGATAAGTGCTTTGATCTACTGGATTGAATTATCAGTTTGGATAATTGGAATTCGATGTGTTTTACGTATCTCTGAGGGAGTACGTGTTTGATCTATCTCTGGTTTTGGAACCAGCAGTTCTGGAGTATTTGGTTGTTGAGTCAGACTCGTCTGTAGTCTGATATCTTGTTTAGTTCTGTAGATCTAGATGAGTAGGAACTTTATAGCTTAGTAGTATTGGTTGTTTGATTTGTTTGTAGAGCGAGTATCCCGGTATATATATATACTTGGGGAAACTCGAGGAAATTTTATTCAGAATTTTGTCTGAATAATTAAAATTGTTTGATTAGGTGAATTTTTTGATATGGTTGATAGCATATGGATGATAATATATGCTTGTGATTTAAATAGATTATTAAATTAACTTTGTTTTAAATTTCGGGGACGAAATTATTTTAAGGGGGGAGGAATGTAATATCCCGGAAATTTAGGGCAATATCAATTTAATAATCTGTTTAAATAATTAAATTGATTGATAATTTTTGATAATAAGATTTGAATTGATTTAATAATCTTATTAAATGAATATTTAACTAGTGAATTTATCCTTTAAAAATTTATAGGATGATTTCTATTTATAATGTATATACAATTGTATATATTGTAAATAGATAAGCTTGGATTTAAAATTTAAATAAATAAATAAGATATTGTTTTTAAATTCTAATATATATTGATAAATTGGAAATTATGATTTAATTAATATAAGCTTTTCAAGCTATTTAAATAAATAACAATATAGTTTTAAAATACTCAAGTTAACTGTTAATTGATTTAAATTGATTTTAGCTTAAGTTTAAATTTAAATTAATTAGCAAAAAGATTGTTTTATTTTATTTTTGAATATAGCTTGTAAATATGATTTGAATATATATATATATAAAGTTTAAAATACAATTTAAATATGATATGTTAATTCATTTAATAAATAGAAGTAATTTATAATCTCCTTTATAAATTATTTTAAAATTGATAAATATGTTAATTTCAAACAATATTAATAGAGTATTGTTTTTATAATATAAATAGACTTTAATAAAATAAGATTGTTATTTTCAAATTGAAAGTGTAGTTATATATGTATATAACATGACTTTAAATTGGATTTTAAATATAATTTGAATTTGAATTTAGATTTAATTTTGAATTCAAAAAGAGGTAATATTCAAATAGTTTGGATTTCAAAGTATATGTAAACTTTTATTTATAATAATTAGTTTTGTTTCTTTATAAGTAATATATATATAAATAGATAAGTAATTATATTTAATAAATAAAGAAAAGCTTTTATTTACATTTAAATAAATAAGTGTTACTTAAATGACATGTGTAAATCTATAAAAGCTTGTTTAAACAAATGTAAACTAATTAACCACTCTAAGTGACAAATGTCAAGTTTTTAAAATTTTGTTTTATTTTATTTTTAAGAAACTACAAATTAACTTATATATGCATACCTCTCCTTTCATTTTAATTTTTTCTATCTTCTTGAATTCAAAGAAAAAAACTTTCAGCCTGAAAAGTTAAACAAAATTCTCAAAACAAAATCAGTAACTCAAATCTATCTTCCTCTCTAAAAAAATCTGCAATTCAAATCCTATTTCTCTAGAACCAAATCAGTAATTAAATTTCTCTCAAACCAGATTCCTTAAACAAAGATCTGTAATGTACTTCTTCAAAAATCTGTAACCATTTTCCAAAAATCAAAGACAAGACCTGTCTTCCTTTACAAATCTGAAAGCATGTAAATCTTTCTTCAATCCCTGTAATGCATTTTCAATCTGGAAAACAAAGCCTGCAAATTCTTCAAGTCTGGAATTAAACTCAAATCTGCATTTCTTAAGCCTGCAATATGAAAGCAAACAACTTGGAATCTAAACAACACATCACAAAGCAAGATTTTAGCAACATGCAAGTTTCCAGTTTTAAAAGACAATGCAAGTTTTAAATCAAAACAAAGTAGCATTCCAGATTTCAAGTATCTGTTTCAAACACTGTTCTTCATTTGAAATCTGGTGAGTAACTTACATTTTTAAAACTAAAGTATATGATATCTGTTGCATGCTATAAATTTTTGAATCTATAATATGCCTGCATGTTGTTTAATATGTTTGGAATGTATGTATATTTTTGTATATATGAATGTAAATTGGTGTGCATGTCTGTTATCTCTGTTTCCAGTTTTAAACTTAAGTTTTGATTGAAAAATCCTGTATCTCTTAACTTAGTTAATATTATGATTTAAGTTATAAACAAATATTGTTTGATTTATCATAGATTAGAGTTTAGGATTTAATTTAAGTTAAAACAAAACTTGATTGGCCAGGGAAAATCAAAAGAACAGAACAAGTTTAATATAAGTGGAAAAATCGAATATGTTAATTTAACAATTCAGGATTATAAACTGAAGCTCTGGACTAAGTTATGATTTTTAGAAGAGAAATCACAATTTTAAAGTTTATAAATAGTGAAATATTCTAGTATGAATGAAAATTGGGTTTCTGTTGATTTCTGGAAATCAAATGGATTATGGATCTCGGGGTTGAAGCTAGACTACGCTGGTAGGTCAGTAATCATCGGAAAAATAGTCAGGAGATTTTTAATTCATCATGGTAGGTGATTGAAGTTGATCTAGGGTTTAAGTACTGTATTTTGTAAATGATTTTCGCAAAGCAACGGTGTCGTCGATGTCACTTCAGAACGCATCGCACCAGGGGGAAAATGTTTGTGGGCCAGTGGAGTAGCTCTGGTGATAACGACGTGGTCGCTGATGGTCGTGGTTGACGAGGCGAGTTGAAACTAGTGATCGAAGTTCTGTTCCAGGTTGTGATCGTGACGCTCGAATTCGATTGAGGCATTTGTTCCAGTTTCTGGTGATCGAGAACGTGAGAGATGGTCGTGGGTGAGATGTCGGCGATGGAATCGATGATCATAGGCGATCAATTCGTCTGTGCACGTGCACCTTGTATCAGTGAGTATCTGAGTTGATTTTGGTTTAAGGAAGAAGCAAGGATCTCGGGGCAGGCTCGTGGAAAATGGTGAATATCTCGAAGCAGGGTGGAGAAGAATAGGAACGGGTTTTGGCTCGTGTAAATTAAGAATAGGCTCAGGTTAATGGAAGTGTTACAGGTTATAGAACCTGTTTGTTTAAATTTGAACAGAGTTTAAAGATTAATTTTTTTTAATGCAGATTCAAATTTAAATTTGAATTCCAGTTGTGAAATAAATGAGTTTTTATTTAACAACTTACAAGTTTAAAAGAATAATTTTATAAGGGTTTAATTTTAATGAATGGGTTCAAAATCTTATAAATTTTCTTTATAAATGTTAAGTGTTCTTAACATTTAGATTTAAAAAGATTTTGGTAAATTTGATTTAAGTCTTGGTTAAAGTTAAATTTGATTTTTCAAATCAAAATCATTAATTTGAAATGAAATAAAAGAAAGATTTAAAGGTAAATTATTTCAAAGCTTTTGTTAATAATAATTAATGTAGTTATGAGGATAATACTTTAATTTAAAGAAGAATTAAGGTTTAATGATTTAGGTTCATTAAATTAGTAAGGTAAATAAAGGGTAATTTAACATTTTAATTAATTAATGATTTAATGTTAATTAATTAAATAATTAAGAATTATAAGTTAATTAATGAAGTGTTAATTAATTTGGGATTTAGAATCATTTATTTAAATAAGTATAGGTTATTAATAAATGTTTTGAAATTAGTTATCAAGTGGTTAAAAGTTTATTTAGCAATTAATTAAGTAAGTGAGGATTAGTTAATTGATAATTAAGAATTTATTAAGTTGTAATTTATAAATAGTTGATTAAAGTTTAATTACTTAGGAAGTAGTTAAAGAATTATTAATAATTAATGAAAGATCATTAATTAGAGATTATTAGATAATTAATTAATTAATTAATTAACATGATTAAATTTGATAATCAATTAGATTAATTAGTTAATATGAAAATGGGTTAAGTATAATTACTTAATGGAAGTAATTAAGGTAATTAATTACTTAAGGTAATTAATTAAATAAATTTGATTAAGTTAAATTAATTAATTAAATTAATTTAAGATAATCATTTAGAGATATGATAAATATAATTACTTAAATGTAATTAGTGAAGTGTAATTACTTAGGAAAGTAATTAAAGTTAATTAGTGGATGTAATTAACTAAAGATGGTTTAATGAAAGTAATTTGAGTTTAATTACTTTGAATAATTAATCAAGGGATTAATTAAAAGATAATTAATTAAGAAGTAATTAATTTATGGAAGAGTAATTAAGGGTAGTTAATTACTAAATGTGATTAATCAAAGGTGATTAATAAATGTGGTTTAATTAAGAATTAATTATTAAATATAATTAATTTAAATGATGTAATTAAGGATTGGTTAATTAAAATTAATTAATCAATAATAAAGGATTAAAGTAATTAATTAATTAATGAAGTAATTTAAGATTAATTACTGAAATGGTTTAAGTTAATTAATTTGTGAAATTAATTAAGAGTTAATTACTTAAAGTAATTAAAGTATAATTAATCAGGAATGATTAACTAAGATGTTACTTAGAGTAATGATTAATTAATTGGTTTAATTAATAATTAAGTAAGCAGGATTTATAGAATGAAGTAATTAGTTTAACTCACCTTAAATTAGATGATATAAATCATTGTTTAAAAATGAATGAATGAGATTGAATGTATTTCATTGTTTGATATCTCTGATGAGATATGATTGATATGATATAGATGTTTGGTTGAATTGAAATGATAATATGAATTATCTGTTGTGATGATAATGTAGATTATCTATTGAATTATCTATCTGTGTGTAGTATAGATAAGAATTGAATTGTTTTAACCTTAAAACAACTTGGCCCTTAAAATACGTTTTGGATTTCGATGAGACCGGGATCGGGTTTCCGTATACCGGAATTCCAGGTCTGGAGACCCGAATACCACATCGATCCAAATTTACGATAGGTCGTGAATCTCAAGTGAAGATGAAGATTCAGAGTGCAAGGGTTATTGTCGTTAACTCTGAGGGTGATTCCAAAACGAGTGTAACGAGATAATGCCTTCGGTTTCGTTCGAACCCGGAACGAACTTGTATGGATTGAATGCTTTCAGAACATCGTCAGGTGGACGATGAGCATTCTAAGTGATGTGTTCTGATTTAAAGGTAAATCGTAACCTCAAGCCTCATCAACCGGGAATGGCTAAAACAGGGGAGGTGCAGCAAGGCTTCGTGGGTAGCACCCACTGAGAGTAAGGTCATCCCTGTCTAGAGAGTTCCTTCTTTTATTTCGGCTTAGTGGTGCAGTTGGCGACGGCCATCTGTGGGGTGATTTTATTCGGAATTATCCAGTAAGGGATGGTTCCGGCTTTGTGTTGCAGGGGATTGGGAGTGATCCTCGGTACGGTGATCTAGGCCACGTACTGTGATGAGCGGTACCCCGGTAGCTCTGCCATTGTATGGAAATCCAAATTCCAATAAGTGATAACGGATTTGATTGTATACTTATGTATGCTGGAATTTAATAATGTAACAATTTCGGCTATTTCATATTTATTTGAAAACCCTAGACCCTATTATAATACAATCGAATTTCCTATCAAATGTTTTGGTTAGCGTAAGGTAAAAACTTACCCATGTTTATTTGTGGGGAGTCTTACGTGATACCTTTTCTTTCAAAAGGTTTTGAAGTTAAACAAGTTTAACCTGTTACTCACACCAGACCCATGTCTGACCCAAATTGTTTATTTCTGTTTTATAAACTCTTGGGTACTCAAATTTTTACGAGTAGCCAAGGGATTCAGGTTTAGCTTTGACGAATTGTGGAGGAGCAATGGAGCAGGAGGCTTCAGCGTTCGTAGATATAGTATTCCACTGTGTTGATATCTGTGTTAGAGTCTTGTATTGTATTTGAGTTGTAATATATAGACAGATGTTTATAACTGTCTAGTATGTGTTGTATAGTTGTGTAAACTCTGATAAGTGTTGTATACTATGTAATAGTTTATGTTATTAATATAATTTATTCTTTCCGCTGTGAGATAGTTGTTGTTGTTTCTTTCTTTCTTCTCTTCTTTTCTATTCTCTACCCCTTTCTTTCTTATTAATGATGCGTCATTCTGTGGAATGAGTGGCGGGTCATTACACAGCCGATGTAGAGTAACTCGACGGTAATCCTTCCGTTTTCAAAAATATCCGGTCTTCAACACCGGTCTTCAAATGCAATTCATAACGACGTATCACATATTCGGAATGGGTTATACGACCCCATGGTCCTTTCCCGGCTAACCCGAATAGTGAGCGTAAATTCAAAATAAGTGTGGCATTCAAATTCATCCAATTCACAACAAATACCTACTCAAGGTAATTATTGATAGTCGGTTATTTAACTATCAATAAAGATGCGCAACATCATCAGATTCCAAATAATTTTCCAAATTATTTAATCTTCCAAAAATATCTTTACTAGATATAAAATTTCCACACTTCAAAAATAAACCAACGTTTATTTTCTTTAAAACGAATTTCCATTTCTTTTATAAATTCCATAGTGAATTTATATTTCAAAAATATCTACTGATATACGATTTTCAAATCGATTTCAATATTCAACTTCAATTTATCTTTTCAAAGATAAATTCTCAAAAACATTTCATTTCATTTTTGGAAAAGCAATTCCATACTTATTTAATAATAAGTATTTCACAAATCTATTTATTTTCAACACTTGGGAAATATTCGATATACTTAAATCAAATTAAGTATAATTTCATTCTTTAAGGAAAATATTCTTTTAACACCTTTATTTGAGTCAAAACGAATGTTACGTAAAACATCGTTACGACGACTCGAAATCACTAGTATAGGGATTCGAAATTTAGATAGATATATAAATCCCAATACTAGACAAAAACATTTCCTTTCGGAAATCATTTACTATAACAACAGTGTTATAGTCCATCATTTCCTTATTTCTCGAAAACGTCTATTTCAACAATGAATGTTGAAATCTATGGTTTCGATATTTAACACGTTTTAAAACATCTTTTAAAACAATTAACTTCGTTTCAAATATCACTTTTCCAAAACCATATCCATTTTACTTAACAATATATTCACTTTCCAAAATCGTGAATATACTTCACTAATTACATTTCACTATTTTCTACACGTTTTATTTCAATGATAATTCGCTATCCAAAATCGCGAATATATCTCCTTTAAAAATCTTCTATATTTAATTTATCAAATTCAATCGATTTCGAATTTATAAAACAACGTTTTATAAATTCTCTTTCTATTTTTATTTTATAACCACTTTGATTTATAGATCTTCTTTATAAATCAATTCGATAAATATTCCATTTAAAGGCAAAAATCCAATTTCCAAGTACCCTTCTTATAATCTTTTATTCTACAATTCCATTCATTTTATAACTTCATACTTTATAAATCTATAAACTTCAAATTTTATAAATCTATAAACTTCAAATCTTCACAATTTATAATTCTATAAATTTCCTATCTTTACAACTTATAATTTTATAAGTTTCATATCTTTACAAATTTAACACTTATAAAATCTCGTTTAAAATTCCAATAATTTTAATTGATAAATATCAATTTTTTTGCATCTTTTATATCCATCGTTTTTAATAATTCGAAAATTCAAATTTAAACTATCTTATAAATTATTTAACTATTCACTTCAAAAATCATATTTTGGTTATATTTCACAAACATTATAATCTCCATAACTTTAAATTTATAACATTTATTTATTTAAAGTAAACCAATTCAAAGATTCAAATAAAACGTATACTTTCAAATAATCACTTTTAAAATCTCTTTTTAAAGTTAAAGATCGTTATTTTTAAACTTCAAAATTTTGAATCCAATGATGCAACGCATCAATTAGTCAATCACAACAGTCAATATCATATCTCAACATATGATAATAGAATACATCACAATATCTGTAAATAAATAACTACTGGTGAGGAATCCAGTTGGATCCCTCCAACCTGTTTCCCTGCATCCACAGACGTTAGCACAATACCAATTCCGCTCCAGTACGGAATTATCGCGGTATATGGGTTTTATAAAAAATCCGCTTACTAACGGCGCAATAGGGTCTCATCCGCTATACGAGGCGGGAAATCATCAATCCAATATATACATATGCCAATATGTATATATTGCTATATATATAGATATATCCTACTATATCTAATATCACAATCCAAACAGACAGTAAATCAATCAATAACTGCAATTCAAATTTAAATCTGAGTGAGAAGATCTCACCTTAGCTTTTAATAGCAATCCATTTCCCTTTCGACTATTATCTCCAGATTTTTTGACCTTGTATAACAATTTATACAATTTATTAATATTCGAAATCGAAAAATAAATTTTCATTTTTAATTGTTTTAATTATTCAATGGTTTTGTTTTAAACCAATTCCTTTAATAATTTTATTCAACTACAATTTTACCTTAAATTAATATCTTTTAATAAATTTGTTTAACTAAAAATTTAATTTAAAACCAAACTTCTTTTAAATAAATTTATTTAAACTAATTATTAAATTTCTCTTTTTAATAAATTTAATTAACCAAAAATTATATTTTAAACTAATAATCTTGGTTTGAACTAATTTCTCTTTAAATAAATTTTAATTAACTAACAAATTCTAATTTTTTTGAACTAATGCTTTTAATTTTAAACCAATTATATCTCTTGTTCCACTGGAAAAAAAACTGCATATGTATTTTTCTTTCTCTAATATCCATATTATATAAACTATATTGTTTATTTCCAATCTATAAACATTTACTTAAATTTATTTAAATAAAATTGATACCTCACTGCTAAATCGAGCAATCCCAGGCTCGATCTTCACCACGCCGAGATCGAAACCATCGCGAGTCACCTTCATCCATGAACAGTCACGACTGGAACCCCATTCGAGCCACCTCACCAATCGTTGCTGCCTCCCACGCGAATGCGAACCACCACCATCATCGAACGACACCCCTCCTCCAGTTCGTACGCGAGATCGAGCTCGTCAGTACCCCCACGTCACGCCGTGACAAGACGTCGCGACCCAAGTCGACCCCATTCCTCGATAATTCGTCACCTGAACGCGAGCTTCCCCAAATCTCGACTTCGCCTCCCACTAACTTGGTCGCGAATGAATCACGACCTTATGCCCAGCTGCCTCGTCGCCTGCTCTAGTTTGAATGTCGCAGCCCCGATTATATATATATTTTTTTTTTGAACGAACGAAAGGAGATTTTCGTTTCCATTTTTATTCGATTTGAGTTCGAATTTTCGATTTAAGACCAAGAGGGATACGCGGCCATTTTCGTGAATTTAACTGAGGAAAAGAAAAAGGGGAGGTGCGATTAAATTTTGAAATGAAGAAGAGCAGAGGAAATTTCGTTCGTTTTGATTTTAGAACGAGAATAGTTTTCGTTTGCCATTGTTTTTCTTCGACTTAACCACTGTCGATTTTGAAATAAAATGGAAGGAGGCGGCCATTTATTTTTAAACAAACGAGAAGAGTACGCGACCATACTTGCACGATTTCTGTATCGTGATTTTAGGCAGAAAAAACGGGGCATGTTTTAAGGGAGAAAGGTGGCTGATATCTTTAAATTTTAAATTTAAATTTAAATTCGAATTCGAATAAATTCTGATGCGTTTACACGTCGTGCGCTCACATAACAGCTCCGAAAAATACGCAAATTGAAATCCGACAATAATTCAATATTACGGACCCAATGGAACTGGTTTCGTCGAATTTCGAGACTGTTTGAAAAAATGACTATTTTATAAATATCGGTTCGAACGATCTAATTTCAAACTGAACAATTTACTCCTAAATTCGATTCTGAAGCTTCTGTTATCTTCAGTAATATCAATACGAATTTTAAAAGCTTCCGAAATATTTTTCTTCGGCTTAAAATTGAAGATTCAAATTTTTATCCAGTTCAATAGATTAAATTATAAAATTTAATCGCCAAACTCCAAGTTATATCGGGGATTCAAATTAAATCATCGTTCAAATATTTAAAATTAATTAAATATTTCCAATTTAATTTGTTCAAAATTCTGGGTCGTTACAGTTGTCACTTAACCATATGCTCTGATACCACGCTGTCAAGACCCGCAAATCCGTACTGTTGATTAAACACTAATCTCCATTGATTAACTCAAGAGGCATGGAAATACGAACCCTGAAGGGTTTTAAGAAACAAGAAAAAGGTAGAAGAAGAAGAAAGAAGAAAGAAGAGAAGAAGAACAACAACAGAACAACATCAGAAACAGAAACAATTACAGAATCTCACATATCGCAGCGGAACAATATATAATAGATAATCACTAGTCTTTTAAAACAAAGAACTATATCAGTTTATACATACATCAATCAGAGTCAATATACAACAATGGACAGTTATATAACTTGTCCTCATACAAAATACACAGCGGAATAATATAAAGTATAGGTGATACGTTTCGCCATCCAGCTTGCTTCCAAAGCTCCAGAATATCCAGAATATCCTGATAACATAACTCTAGGCTGCCCGTGTGGAAATTTGTGGGCACCCAGAGTTTAGAAGGGAAACAATAAACTCCGAGTCAGTCATGGTGACTGGTGTGAGATCATAAAACAGTTTATCTTTAAAACAACAAAATAATTTTTAAAGTCAATTCGAAATGCTTTTGGAAAATGAAACTACCATAAGACCTCCCGCCACACACACAATGCAAACACAGAATTGGAGGAGATTTCTTCTTATGATAGTCAAAGATGCTTACTACGCAAAATTATGGGATTATTATTACTAGTGCATAGTGTAGAAAACATTTCGAAAGTATAATATTAATCTTAGCCAACATACGACCAGTATCGTATGCCTACTATAGCTACCATCTAAACAGTGGTGACCACCGTACGTAAATGGCAGGTTCTACAACTAATACCGTACAAGGTGCGTATTGGAGTTTGGATTTCCAACAAATGGTCAGGCTAAGGAACTTCCTATGCCACGAAGGAACGCCTCTGGAATGATGTCCCGAGAAATAACCTAACATTACGGTTAGATCTCTGCCAACACAAGGCCGGGTTACCTCTGCAAAAGTAGGTAACTACTAACACGCGTATGCCATCCCCCGATCATAACCGATCTTCCCGAGGATCCCCGATTTCCATCAAACCACATAATAAGCAGTATCAACATAGGTTAAGTATCTGGGCTCCATACCATGATACCACCTCTATCCAGAAGGAATGACATACACTAAGGGGCGTTACTCCCTAGAACCTTGCTGCATCCTTCCTGTTTTGACAATTTCCGGGGTGTGAGGCTCGACGAAGTCTCGTCCACAAAGCTACGCTTTGTTCACAAAGCCATGCTTCGGGTCAAACAAATGATCAAAGAAATGATCACAAAGATAAATGATCAAACAAATGATCATATCGCAAATGATCAAACACTGATCATTTCACAGCAACACTCAGTATGTCACATTACCAAATTGGGAGTATATCGCTGATAAATTTCAACTACATAACCTCTAAGCTCGTACGTCTCAGAGAAGGGTGTTAAGATAAGAGAATAAATTTTCCGCCACCAACAGATATGTATTTGAAAGAAATCAGCTTTATATCTCAAATTTGTAACGTCAGACATACAATCCATACAAGTCTGTTCCGGGATCGAACAGAACCGAAGGCACTTCTCACGAAGCCCTTGCACATCCGGATAATTTTCTAATCACGTCCGGACTTCCCGTCACTAAGGGTGATAAAACCTCTAAATCGGAGATCAGCCGATGTAGAGTAACTCGACGGTAATCCTTCCGTTTTCAAAAATATCCGGTCTTCAACACCGGTCATCAAATGCAATTCATAACGACGTATCACATATTCGGAATGGGTTATACGACCCCATGGTCCTTTCCCGGCTAACCCGAATAGTGAGCGATTATTCAAAAATAAGTGTGGAATTCAAATTCATCCAATTCACAACAAATACCTATCTAAAGGTAATTATTGATAGTTGGTTATTTAACTATCAATAAAGATGCGCAACATCATTAGATTCCAAATAATTTTCCAAATTATTTATCTTTCAAAATATCTTTATCAGATATAGAATTTCCACACTTCAAAAATAAATCAACGTTTATTTTTAAACAGATTCCCTTTCCTTTATAAATTCCATAGTGAATTTATATTTTCAAAATATCAACTGATATATGATTTTTAAATCGATTTCAATATTCACTTTCAATTTATCTTTAAGAAGATAAAACTAAAAAACGTTTCATTTCATTTTGGAAAACATTTCCATACTTATTTAATAATAAGTATTTCACAAACCTATAAATTTTCAACACTTGGAAAATATTCGATATACTTAAATAAATGTTAAGTATATATTTCATTCTTTAAGGAAACATTTACTATAACAACATCTATTTGAGTCAAAACGAATGTTACGTAAAACATCGTTACGACGACTCAAAATCATTAGTATAGGGATTCGAATTTTAAGATAGATATATAAATCCCAATACTAGATAAAAATATTTCCTTTCGGAAATCATTTACTATAACAACAGTGTTATAGTCCACCATTTCCTTATTTCTCGAAAACGTCTATTTCAACAATAAATGTTGAAATCTATGGTTTCGATATTTAACACATTTTAAAACATTGTTAAAACAATTAACTTCATTTTTAATGTCACTTTTCCAAAACAATATTCATTTTACTTAACAATATATTCACTGTCCAAAATCGTGAATATACTTCATTAACCAAACTTCACTATTTTCTACACATTTATATTTCAAGAATTATCCACTATCCAAAATCGTGGATAAAATTCCCTTAATCACTTTCTATATTAAATTTATCAAATTTGATTTATTTTCGAATTTATAAAACAACGTTTATAAATTCATCTTCATAATTCATAACAACTTTGATTTAATAAATCTCCTTTATTAACAAATTCGATCCATATTCCATTTAAAGGCAAAAATCCAATTTATAAGTTAATTTCTTATAAATCTCCTATTTGACAGTTTCATCCATTTTATAACTTCACAATTTATAAATTTATAAATTCATTTACTTACGAATTCCATAAATATTTCATTTTTAACACTTATAAAAACTCGTTTTATAATTCCAATATTTGATTTATAAATATCAATTTGTATAAATCTTTTTATACAAATCGTTTATAGTTATTCAAAAATCCCAACTTAAACCATTTTATAAATAAATCGACTTTTATTTCAAAAACGACACTTTGGTTATATTCCACTAAAAATTATAAATTTTCTAACTTTAAAATTTTAACGTTTATAAATAAATTCAAAAATTCCATAAAACGTATATTTTCAAAAATCACTTTAAAAATCCTTTTAAAGTAAAAGTCGTTATTTTTAAACTTCAAAACTGAATCCGATGATGCAACAGCACCAATTAGTCAATCACAACAACAAACGTCATATATCAATATGATAACAGAATATACATCAATATCTGTAAATAAATAAATACTGGTGAGGAATCTAGTTGGATCCCTCCAACCTGTTTCCCTGCATCCACAGACGTTAGCACAATACCAATTCCACTTCGAGGTGGAATATCGCGGTATATGGGTTTTATAAAAATCATCCGCTTACTAACGGCGCAATAGGGTCTCATCTGCTATACAATGCGGGAGATCAATCAATCCAATATATACATATGCCAATATGTATATATTGCTATATATATAGATATATCCTACTATATCTAATATCACATCCAATAGCAATCAATCAGTCAATAAATAACTGCAATACAAAATTTATTTTGAGTAAGAAAAATCTCACCTTAGCTTTATATTAGCAATCCCATTTTAATCCCAGACTTGTTTTCCCGATTTATTGACCTTGCATAAATATTATACAAATAAATTAACATTCGAACCAATTAAATAAATCGATTTTCGTTTTGATAGTTTTAATTAACCCATTCCTCCTTTAATAATTTATTTAACGAAACATTAAATTGAAAAACTACATTTCCTTTAATAAATTTAATTTTCTAACCATTTGACAAATTTAATTTACTAACAATTTAAATTTAAACAAATGATTTCTTTTCAAACTAATTTCTTTTAAAACTGTCTAGATATATATATACACAATTTAAATTTAAAAACAGTTCTGTTTAAACTTTATATATTTATTACCTTTTCTGCAAATTAAAACAGCAATAAATTTTACTGTAAAAATTTTCTAACTGGTACGCATATAAATTTAAATTCGAAAATAGTTTATACCTTACTGACCAAAATTCGAGTGAACCCTTATCGATGAACTCGCGATGCCACCATCGCGATGCCGATGAACCCAGCCTCGCCGTCGCTGCCTGCACACGAACCCTAATCCCCTTGCGAGCTTCCACGAACCACCATCGCGAAACCCATCGCCACTCGCCGCCTAGCTTACAGAATTTGAACGCGGCCGCCGATGTCACCGCCTCCCAATCGCTCGACATCGCAGTCCCCAAAAATTTGCGTCGCCGCCGCACCTCGAAATCGCGAATATCACCATCTGTCGATGTCGTGCCCTAGCTCGCGTACGCCTGCGATGTCATTCCACTCGACCCCGAACGCGCGCGCCTTCGACGAACACCCTTGGTTGATTTCGAACGAGACTTGTCGATTTGATTTGAGCGCGCTTCATATTTCTTTGATTTTGTATGAACGAATTGGGTTTAGAGAAGAATAAAAATGTTGGATCTCGGGTTTTAGCTGAGGATTGGGTACGCGATCGGTTATTTGAAGGAAGTTTCGATTTTTTTTTCTCCTTTCGTTTCCGCCATTTTTATTTTGATTTAAACGAAGATTGTTTCGTTTATTTTTTTCTTTCTTCGAAACTGATTTAGAACGGAGTTATTGAAAAGGGATGGAGGCATGGGTTACGTGATGGGTTGCCTGATTTTTTGTTCGGAATCTTAGGCGTGATTTTAGGGGAGAAAATATGCTAAGGTTGACCAATTCAAATTTTAAATTTAATTGAATTCTATTAAAATTTAAACGCGTTTATATGTCGTATTCGCACATAACAACTCCAAATGCCACGAAATTTGAAATCCGGTAATAATTCAATATTCCGGACCCAATGGAACTGGTTTCGTCGAATTCCGAGACTGCGCCTCGGACGACTATTTTTAAATATCGGTTGAACGATATAGATTCAAACTGATCAAATTTATTTCAAATTCGATTCTGAAGTTTTCAATTATCTTCAGTATTATCAATACGAATTATAAAAGCTTTCGAAATATTTTTCTTCAACTTAAATTGAAGATTTAAATTTTTATTCAGCATTCAATAGATTAAATTTTAATGTTTAATCGCAAATTTTCAAAGTTCAATCAGGGATTCAAATTAAATCGTCGTTCAAATATTTAAAACAAATTAAATATTCTCAATTGAATTTGTTCAAAATTCTGGGTCGTTACAATAACAAAATTTATTCTTTTTCATAAATAAAGCTTTTGAACCTGAAAAAAATCAATTTAAAAATATTTGAAAAATACAGGGTTGTTACAATACCATAGTAGTTCATGAAGCCACTATATACAAACTCTCAAAACATATACAAAATCTCATTGTCAAAATAGATACAATAGAAGTTAGGATACATAAATCAATAATACAGAGACAATACCGAATAGTAAATAATTGGATTAGAAGATAAGAAATAACAGATGGACAGATAAGCTCTAGCAAATCTCTAGCTCCAGAAGATAAATTCTAAAGCTGTGATTCTCAGGCTGACCCGAGCGTAAAGTAAAACACAAAACACTCGAGTCGGGACATATATACTTATACAATGTAAACCAACTCAAGTGAACTGTAATAGCGATGCATAATAACTTAGAGGATGCTTGGGATCGCCCATCCTTTAAGGATCCATAAAACCATCAATTAAACAGTAGTGACAATATCACAGAAATGTCCATATCGACGTAAACCATGCAACTAACAGTGTTAATGTGCATCAAACCATCACCAGGAAATCAAATGACATACAGAGAAGTATACCCGTGGTTATAAAATTCCAAAATAATATTTTATACTTCAAAACAAAATATCATTTCAAATTCAAATCTTTATCAAATTAAAGGTTAAATCATTTCTAAACCATTTCAATATTTCAAAATATCATATCTTTAAAAAACTTCATTATCCAATCATCATTTGAATTCAAAGCCCATATTTAACTTTAAATACCTTCTAAATTCCAAGATATCATTCATTTATTCTCATTTCAAATCACCTTTTATATAGTTTACATTCCAATTAAATTAATTCATTTAACCATTTAAAAGTGAAGTTATTATTCTTTCAGCTCAAGTATTCAATTTTCAAAGTTTAGACCATTCTGAGTTCATTTACTTAGTTAAAAACCATAAACATTGAAAATTTCAGCCTTTCACAACATTTAGAAAAAGCTGTTATAAGTTATACTTGAAAACATTTTTATTCAGCAAAGACAGCATTTAAAATTGTTGTAAAATCTCTATTTTAGTTGAAAATTAGTTCAATTCAGCAAAGACAACATTTCTAGAAATGCTGTAATAGCTCAGGTTTCATTATAAAGGTTTTCATTAAATTCAGCAAAGACAGTAGGCAACTACAACATTTATAGAACTGCTGTAATAGCCCTTTATGAAGTTTTAAGCCTTTTAGTTTACTTCAGCAACTACAGCATTTGCAGAACTGCTGTAATAGCCTCCTATTTAAGTTTTAGTTCATTTCAGAAACGATAGCATTTCTGAAGTGCTATTAAAAGCATTTCCAGATTTTAGTGTATTTCCAGCAAACAATAAATCCCAATTTAAACCATTAAACATTATAAAAACCATAATTAACATTCAAAATGTTCATTTAAAATACTTTTCACTTATGATTTTTATAATAAATTTTCTTATAAATAAAACCAATTTTCAAGAATTCACTTAATAAAATTTAAGTGTTAAATTTATATTCTCTTCATTTTAACAATTAAACTTAACACATAAATTTTTTATTTCCATTTTTCCAATATAATTAAATTTCCATTTTTATTTATATAACTCAAATTTTCATTTAAACCCAAAAATCCAAATTTCGAGACTTAAGTTATATTTCAATAATTTAAAATTTAACCATTCATTTAATTACATTTTTAACTTATAAAAGAATCAAAATTTCTTTATTTAAACATTAAAAATCCAATTTAAATCAAATTTTCATAAATTTACACTCTTAAACATATTTAAAATATTCAAAATACTTTATAAAATAACCACGGGCATGTATATAGTTTTCTAACCTAGGTCAAGTGATACGGATATATATCATTTCAATCCGCAGTTTACAAAGAAAAATCCGGGTTCTATCATTTCAAACTCGCAATCCCAAGTAAAATAAAATAAATAAAAATCGTTCAGGCCTATCATTTCAGCCCATAACGATTTTTTCCTATTCTAAAGTCCGTTCGGGTATGTATCATTTCAACCCATAGTGATCTAATCTACAGGGAACTTGCAGTGTGATAAACATATATAAATAAACAGTTTAACAACATATATTAGTAACAGATGAGATGATAGGTAAATAAAAAGGTTTAACATCATAAAATTAATAATCACAAACAGGGATAACATAACATAATAGTACTACACATTCAATTGTTGTCAATTCACATTTGCATGAGTATAAATGTCAGGTGAGATTTACTCACCTTTTTGTGCTGGAGATATCAATTCAAATGACACAGACTGATTCCGGAAAGCATGATGACACAATAATAGATTCAAGAGGAAAGAGAACCAAGCAAATTGATCTTGTACACAACCAATAAACAAGACAAATATAAATTTATATACAATGCAAAATATTTTGAAACAACTTGAAATAGAAGCAACAATGGAACAAAATGCATTGGCCATGCTTTCATCGACCAAGTGCTCGACCTAGGGGTCTTGTAGTTCGGCCATGAAATGATTTATGGGTCAGGTATGGGTCTGGTTTGGCACGGCTACAAGGATTAGAGAGTGGTGGAGGAGTTACAACATGTTGAATATGAAGAGGCAAGCAACATAGTGGAGTTCTGGTTCATACTTTGGGCTCGGCCATAGGGTGGTTTGGCTTGGCCATTCAAGTTCAGGTCTGGACAGTGGTTTAAATGATGAGTAGGGGTCTGGACAAGGTGGTGGCGGCGGCTAAAGGTGGTGGCCGTGGTGTAGTATGAAGGTGGTGAAGTTGTGGTGGCTTGGCTTGATGTTTTCAAGAGGATTCAAGGGTTTGTGTGGAGTTTTTGGTCAAGTGGAGGGTGCGGCCTGTCATGGTCAGGGGAGGAGATGATGATAGGTGGTTGATGGTGAAGAGGAGAAGGTGGTGGAGGATATGGCCAAGGCAAACAAGGTGAAGAGCATGGCTAAAACATTGAAAACAATAGAAAAAAAAGAAGAAAAAGAGTGAAACAAAGAGGAGGCCATTACCAATTTTCTCAAGCCATGCAAAATAATGAGATGGGATGTTTCTTACGTGAAAATGAATAAAATTCATGGCCAAGAACTGAAATGTACGACCAAAACACAAGAGAAAATGAAAAGACTAGCAGTCGAAAAGTCACACGTTATAAAGCTTTTTAGTCCCTTCAAATTTCCATTTCTATTAAATCAAATAAACAAATAAAATTTCGGTAAATGAATTTAAAGACTGAAAAAAAGTAAAATAAAATAAAAATAAATAATTAAATTTAAAGAAAATAGAAAAGGAATTAAAGAAATTGCTTAAATATTGAAAACCGGGTTCAAAAATTACAATTAAATCATCACAAGCTTTAGAAAAATATCTACTTCATTTTAAAAATATTTAAAAACAAAAATGTGAAGTAAAATAATTCATTTATATTTTCAAAATGGAATAAATAATTAAATTTAGAGAAATTAGAAAAAGAACTAAAGAAATTGTTTAAAAATTCAAAATAGGACTTAAAAATTACAAATAGAATATCACTAGTTTTAGAAAAATTATAACTTTACTTCTAAACCAAATAAAAGTCAAGTAAAATAAAATAAATGCTGAAAAAAATGAAGTGTAAATGAAAATAAAATAAAGTCTTAAGAAAATAGAAAATAAACAAAGAATTTCTTTAATTAAATGAAACTGGAAATTAGAAATTATAAACAGAATACAACTGACATTGGAAAATGTCAATTACACTTTGAAAAATGTTTTAAAAGCAAAATATATAAATAACATGTTATTTACCCATATAGATATAAATTAGAACATTACATGACCAAATAAAATATTATTTATATAATTTAAAATAAACAATTTTGTTAAATATAGTAAATTACACTCAATAGTTAAAAAGGCATAACTTTCACAATATTAATCAGATTTTAACGAAACGAAAAGCATTATTCTTAAAATTTTATTTACTTTCATAATAAAAGATAAAATTCAAATTATAAAACTTTCAAATTTTTAAATTTAAAAGTCAGAGTTTGACTATATCGACCAAAATTCACTTTTCTGGAAAATATTCTATTTAGTCATGTTTGGAATTCTAATTCACATCAAAATCCAAATTTATATTTAAAATAACAAAAATTATCCATTTAAATAAATAAAATAAAGTTTTCAAATCAGGAAATTCAATTTAAAATAATTAAAATAATCACAAAATACAGGGTTGTTACAATTTTAGTTCCTCGACTTGATGTGGGAACTATTTAGTCGTACTTAGTACGTAGCCTTCTGTATAGACTTGATTATCGTTTGTGTTGAGGATGTCGATTCGTGTAGTGCGGAGTATTACTCCAATCTATCGAGCTTCCTTCTTGGCCGAAGGATAGCAAGTTGAAAGTTGGAGACGTGATAAGTCTATGAGACTTAGTTTTTGTATGAGGTTGAGAAACGCTTTTGCATTGTTGGTGCGAAGAGACCATGATCGGTTTATCCGAAAACCAATTCAGACCAACGTATATGCGTTCGATTGTGCAGATTGTGATGATATTGTGATTTAGGATTTTCATAGTGAAGGACTGCTTGTTGATCGTTTGGGGTTAAAATCCCAATATACATCCAGTAGCAGTAGTCTCTTTGTTATGAAATATCCAATGCAAGGTCTATTCGCTACTAATCCTAGGGATTTCCTGACAGGATGTGGTAGGAGAGTACCTTCGGTTTGCCCTGTTCCTGGACAACTTGTACGGATGTTTGTCTTACATTGCATTTCTAAGATTACGTACATTGGTTTTTACAAACGTACATCAGTTGGTGGCGGAGAAGGCAACTTCTCTTAGCTTAACACCCTCCTTGAGACGTACGAGCTCAAGGGTTGTATTTTTGTGGAAGGCAGTTAGTAGTCAACGAAAATGGCCGTGTGGCATTCAAAGTGATGTGATATGTGATTTGTGAAAGGTAATCCTAACCTCAGGCCTCATCAACCGGAAATGACCGAAATAGGGTTAGATGCAGCAGGGCTAAGTGGGTCGCTCCCATCAGGATATGATTATCCTCTTCTAGATATATTTCTTCCCATTATGACGTTCGGGATGTAAATTATTGTGGTTTGTATGCTATGAGGGCCCTTGGAAAGGTCGGTAACGAACGTGGGATGACATATTCGGTACTATCTAGTTATAGAGGTAGGCCGGTCTTGTGTTGGTAGATGAACTTTGTGATGGTTTCTCAGGACATCCATCTAGAGGTGTACCCATCGGAAGGTAGTCCCTTCACCTGGTCATTTGTATGGAAATCCAAACTCCACTACGTGCCTGCCATTTTGATTGTATTACCCACTTTGGGCTATATGCTGGAATTTAATTAATGTAACAATTTCGGATATGATTAATATTATTTGTATATACTAGACACTAGTATAATATAAGAGGATTTGATATGAAAGATTTTAGTTATCGTAAGGTAAAAACATGTCCGTGTTTATGTGTGGGCTTGTCTTACGAGATACTTTTGTTTTGTAAGGAAAAGTTTGGTAATATAATAAATTATGTTGAGTATGTTTCTCACGCTGGTTTACTAGACTGAGCCGGGTGTTCTTCCCTTTCAATGCTCGGGTCAGACCGAGTATATTTACAGGTTCAGATTTGGTGCTTTTGGAGCTTCAGCAGGAGAGCTGGAGATCTTCATTTTCGAATACATGCATCAGTTTTGCTTATCCGCTTTACGCATTGTTGTTGTTTTGTATATTATCGACAATTGTGAGGACAGATTATTATAACTGTTCAGGCTGATGATTGGTGATTGATTGTTGAACTCTGATTGATGTATGTATATATAGTTTCTGTTTTGTAAAGATCATTGATATAATATTATATTTTTTCTGCAGCGATGTGAGATTTTGTATTGTTCTGTTTTGTTTCTCTTCTCTCTTTCTTCTCTTCTCTTCTTCTCTCTTCTTTTCTTTCTCATGACTTTCCGTCAGTCTGTGCTTTTTGGGTCGGACATCTGTGGTTTATTGTCGATTCAAAGAGTATGGATTTGCGGGTCGTCACAGCGCATCCTTATCCACCGACGGTTTACTGGTGTTTTATATGCAAACTATATGAAAATGCTTAAAAACGCATTAAGGGGGATCAATGTAAAGCCTTAACGCTATTTTAATATTTACTTTACTGATTAGACATTATATATATAGCGTATTCAACTACATATAAATATTTTGACGGATCCTTAAGAGATGGAAAATCCCGTAAATCTCTTGAGTTATTGCACGCACGTTATACACCGGATAAGAGATGTAAAACCTCGTAAACATCTCTGACGCCACACCACTCATGTTATATGCAATATCGATTTGACTCACATAAGAATATTTTAGTTCTATCTCGGTTTTTGTCTTTTCATTACGCTCGGGTCAGCCTTGAGTTTTCAGCTTATTGAAGATTTATTCTGGAGGACAAAGATGAATATTTGGTATATTTTTACTATTATTATTCCCAGCATCATGTTGTTCTGTTGTATTATATTTCTGTTCTGTTATTTATATATAACTCTGATAAGTGTTGTATAAATTATAATCAAATGTATAGTAAACAGCTTCATGAACTGTTTACTTGATTATTATACTTTATCGTTCTGCTGCGAGATTCTATGTTTGTTTTCTTCTTCTTTCCTTATTTTTCTTAATTAACCCCATTGATTATCTATGTTCTGGATTGTTTAAGTCGGACATGTGTGGATTGTTATCGATTTAAACCTTCTGAAATATGGGTCGTCACACTTGGTATCAGAGCCAGGTTTAGCTATAACCTTAGCTTTGTGGGGTAACTCATTAGAGATAGGGTCAGCAGCACCCTAGAATGGGTTTGAGCGAATATATATGAGCGCGTATTTGTTAGTGAATATAAAAATTGTTTTAAATTGTGTTGGTTGATTTGTTGGGTGGCTTATGGATTTTGGTCAATACGAGTAATTAACGTTATTGATAGGGATCTCTAAACACTTGAACAGAACAATTCGATATAGTATTGTTTTGAAATTGGGTAAATGAAATAATTTTACCCTGATTATATTTTATATATAAAGGAATAATTTTCAGAAATTATTATGGTATATATAGTGTGTTTGGTGGTGAGGAATGATAATATTGGTTATTATCATTAATTGGTTGTTGTGCCTTAATAAAAGACGTTTAAAATAAACAATGATAAAACTTTTGTGAAATGTTTTAAGGAAGGGAAATTTTGTAAGTATAATTTATAAACATGACTTATAAATTAAAATGGATTTAAAATTGAGAAGTTCTGAATCTAAGTCCCTGAGATTTTAAAATGTGTTTCAAAGTGTTTTGGAAAAATAATAATGATAGTATTATTTTCGAAGTATTTTTGAATAAAAATATTTAAAAATGGTTGTTAAAAGAGATAAAAGCAGTTAACTCACTTCGGTCATTGGAAAATAATTCTGATGATGATCGCGACATAATCAGTGTTTATTTTCGAGTTTCTAAGTGATGGATTGCTACCGCAATGATTTACTAATGGAGTCTTGTTTTGATAAATAAGTTTTTGATTTTAAGAAATTTAAAGTTTGGATTTGATATAAAAGTGAGATATGTGTGTGTGTATATATATATATGATTTTAAATTGATTTGAAATTAAACTGGTGTTTAGGTTCTGAAATTTGCTATCTAAGTGTTGTGGAATAAATAACGATAAGTTTTGAACTTATAAATTTGAGAAATGATATAGATAAGAAAAGAAATTATGGAATTGTGATAAGAGATTAAATTTAACTTAAGAAAAGTTAAGTGACTGTGGTAGTAGAATAAATTAGTGAAGTGGACAAATTAAGCAAATTGAATTGAACTAATAAAGTGCAATTTGGAAATTTAGCCTAAGTGGGGCTAAATAAAATAAATTTTGGAAATGGAATTTACTGAGATTTGAAATAATTAATGAAATAGGCTAAGTTAACTAACTAATTTAATTAGTGAGTAAATATGGTTTGGGATATGGTTGATAAAATTCAATATTTAAAATTGGGAGATAAATTTAAGTGGTGAAGTGGTAATAAATTTAAGTGGTGAAGTAGTAATAAACATAAGAACTTTTGTATAAAAATGTTTATAATCGACTTAAGAAAATTTGATGAGAAAATTCTTAAGAGATAACTGGTATTGAAAAAAATACTAAGAAATTAAACAATGTGAATAATGCAATGTGGATGATAATTGTGAATAATTGAATGGAAATGAAGTAAATGTAAACAAAAGAATTTGGTGTAACTAAGAATCAATTGGAAATAAATATGTAAGTTGTACTTATATTATTTTATTCGTATAACGATTTGATCCTGATTCGAGCATAGAATTTTGAGATAATTTATATCGATCCGAGTTAGGATTTTTCACCCGATTCTCGACGGCGAGCCCTGGATATGGATTTTTGATTGATTCTAGAATTCTCTATCATAGTATATGGCTATGCAAGGAGAATAACGGTTTCTGATCAAGGAAGAAAATCTGAGTCCGCACTAGAGAGTCGTGTGAACGATACTAGTTCGGAAGTGAAATTGTGTGATCGAGTGAGCGATCAGATTGATATTGCGTACGGATGATATATGTAAATCATACGGGCTTAAGTAAAGCAAATATTGGAAATTGAAAATGCAAAATATAAAATGATTTTAAATTATATGATTGGATATCATTGGTAAAGAAGATGCAGGTATTTAAAATCAAGAAAAATTTGGATTGCCCGACAAAAAGGTACATGTTTATTTTGTCATTTGATTTGATGGTTTTATGATTAAGCCACTTGGCTTTTGTTTTGTTTTGTTGGTTTGGGGCCCATAGTGGTGTTTTCTAGTTGTTCCGATCTAGCTGTGCAAAGGAGACGTTGGCGAAATTTTTCGAAAATTTAAGGAGTTAGAAACTTTTGAAGAAAATTTTTAACAACTAAAATTTGGTTTTTGGATATAATTTGAAATGATTGAGTAAATAATATTATTTGGAATCTATAGATGGATTTGGAAATTAGTAAAAATGATAGGGTGGTTTCAATAAAGTGATTGTGGGAAGTTGTTTCAACTAATTTGTTTTGGGAAAGCAAATGGGTTTTGGGCCATTCTTCTTACCTTGGCAATTTCGAGGACGAAATTCTTTTAAGGGGGGAGAATGTAACGACCCAGAATTTTTGATTAGTTGAAATTGTTTATTCAATTGATTTTAAATACTGAAAGAGTAAATTTCATAGATTTAATAACTTGAATTTCAAATATAATGATTTATTAGATAATTTTATTGTTTAATTTAATAAATAAAAATTGGTTTAAATATGGAATCTTGAGGTTTAGTCTAGATAAACATAATTTCAAAGCTTATCTAATTTCTATTTATAAGAATGAAGGTAATATAAATTTTAAATCGAATTAAAAAGTGGTTTACTCGATTTTTAAAAATAACTCGTTTAAATTAATATGTAAAAATAGCCTTCCGGGGCACAGTCTCGGATCTCGACGAAACTAGTTCTATTGGTTCCGTAATAGTGTATTATTATCGGATTTCAAATTTCGTAGCATCTGATGTTATCGTTTGGTCGTACGGGATTAAAACGCATTGAAATTAATATCGAAGATTCAATATAATAATTAGGTCCAAAAAGCTATCTTCTCCATACGATTGAATTGGGACTCGAAATTTGTTCCATTACTTTCGGAATAAGGGTATAACATTATGAATGCCTAGCGGCACGCCTCGATAGGAGTTTGAAATTTTAAGCTGCTTTTAAACGAGATATTTGTAATTAAATAATATTTTTTTGACATTGACTAGCCTACATTCTATCACCAATTAGCCACCCTATGATGTGATCGTGCCTATTCACTCTTCAAAAAGCTTCCCTCACATCACTTTTTAATTAACAGCCAACAATACAGAAAAAAGAAAAGAAAAAATGAAAACTTTGAAAAATTCTTACTCAAATTCTACTCAATGAAAAATTCCCAAATCAGTTTCAAAAATCTAGTTTTGGTTCAAGCTTCGATCTGATATACTTCTTAGATGATGTGGCCATGATTGGGGAGGGTCGGCTGTGATGTCGTGAGTGAGTTGATAGCTAGGGCTCGAGATTCTTATTGATTGGACCATCGATTCGCGAATTAAAGGTGATATTTGGATTTGCCGTGGAGCATAGCATCTTCGATCAAGTTTGGGTGAGCTTCGTTGGTTGGAGGATGAATGCGTCGCTACAGTGGTTTCGCGATGGAATGAGCAGGTCGCGTTAAGACTGGGGCATATAGGGCTGTGGCGATGGGGTGCAGCGGAGAGAGGCGGAGGAGAGTGACGTGGTGGTAGGGTTTGATTGTGGTTTCGTGTGGTCGATGGCGTGTGCATATGCACACGTGCACGGTGAAGCGGAAGTAAGGAGTGAAGTTTTGGGAAAAGGTACTATTGCATTCGGGTCTGTTGTAGTGGGCCTTGGGCCGAGAATAGGGTAATTGAATTTTGAAAATGGTTATATAATTTTTGGTTTTAATAAATTCAAGTTCTTATAAATTTCATAACTCGGTCGTTTTAGGTCCAAAGCCAACACGGCCAGTCACGTTGGGTTCGTATTAAGGAGATCTTTGCTATGGAATCAGTTTGGTTGAATTTGGAGCTTCTGAATTTTCAGTTAAATTCAAACGCATTCGAATTTAATCGGAATCAGAACGCGTAAGCGACAACAAAAATAAAGGTGAGTGTTTTAGAACGCTCACACGACTAAAATATTTTTATGCTAGTTAAATTCGAAATTGTGAAGTGATATAAATTTATTGATTGTTGTTTGATAAATTTAATTATCATCTTAACTGTCATTGAATTAACTGTTAACAATTAAAATTGATAGTTAAATTTGAAATAGGAATTTAATTGCCAGTAAAACACCCGATATTAATAACTATGAAACTGTTGTGAATTATATTGAGTGTTTGGATGATTGATTGCGGTGGATGCTATTGGTTGATATTTTGGATGTTTATTTATTTTGATATATCCTTTTATCACCTTGTATATTATTTACAGTATATAAATTGTAAATTGAATTATTTGAATAAATTAAGAAATAGGTTGAAATGATATATACTTATGACACCGTGATTTGGATTGAAATGATGTATATCCATCCCTGAAATTAAATTGAAATAACTAATCACTTGGCCATAGGATAGAAAATTATATACGGACACCGAATTTGTTAAATTAAATGATTTTAAAAATTTTATTCAAAATTTATCTAATTGATTTTGATTTAAAAGAAACAAAAATCAAATTTATAGAAATCAAATAATTTTTGAACTTGAGCTCAAATTGTGAAATTAAATTGTGGTAATCGAAATTGTTTAAATAATCGAAGTTGAGATTTTGAAGTTATAATCGAAATAAGATTTGAAATTTGGAAAATGGATTGTTTCAAAAGATTTGGACTTTATTCGAACTTTGAAATACTGCTATGTAAAAGTAATTTAAAAACGATATTTCAAAATTAAGCTCGGAATTGAATTATATTTGAAGATTGGGATTTTAAACTGAATATTGAAGGTTAATTTGATTTAAGTATTTTGAATCGATATTTTGAAAGTCAAGCTCAAAATCGATATAAATTGAAATTGAATTAATGGGATTTGAAAGTGGAATTGAATTAATTTGATATCGAAGTTGAAATTGATTTGAATTGAAATCGAAATTGAATCGATTGAATGGAAATTGGAATTGATTCGAATTGGGAAGTTGGAATTGAATCGGTTTGACTTTGAAGCTATTTTCAATAAAATTATTTTAATTTAAACTGTTTAAAATCAATCTTCTTAAATATACAAATTGTTTTGGTTTTCCAAATTATTTTACTATATAAACCCATTTAATATTTAAAATATTTTATAGTAAAACTATTTTAACCATTTAATCTATTTTTAACTATTCATTTAAACTATTTTTATATATTTTAATTATTTAAACTATTTTAAAACTATTCAAACTATTTTTTTCTAAAATTCAGACTGGTCAAAGGCTGGAAGCTTTATTTTTAAATCATAGATTTAAATACGAGTTGGGTTAAAATGAAGTTATAACCCAAATTGAAATTCGAAACAATTTTGGAACTGAAATTGAGATATTAAGACGAACATGATTTTGAATTAAAATACTATATTTTGAGTAAATATGATGATTTCGAAATGGATTTGATTTTGAAGCGAATATGATATTTTGATATCAAGTATGAACTGTTTTCGAAATGTTAAAGTACCAACCGGTGTGTAAAACGAAGTTTGGTTGTTAAGGAGACCGGGGCCTCTTATTGGCATACTCTCTGTCATTATTGGAACCACTTTAACAACTGTGAACATGGAGTGATGGTCCAGAATGAAGTGGTTGGATTTGGCGTCATTTGCTGGATTTGAAGAAAGAGAACGATGATGGATAGACACCGGCACTTGTACCAATTTGAAATGACTAAAACAAGATGGCTTCACAGGGCCAAGTGGGCTAATTACCCCGAGCGGACATCCGTTCTTTGATTTTCTTGGACTTGGTCCATATTATTACTCTTGTTGTTGGTTTCGATTGGTGCACCTTGATTTGGGATAGCCTCCCTTTGACTCGATATGGGATGGATGGACGCGGTGGGCGGTCATTGCTATGATGCGTTACCACCAGCCCTGCGACCCGAACTGGTAGTATCCTACCTTGGGCATTGCCTCATGTGCCTTGTCATACTTTTATCCTTATACGAGACCTCAAGATTTTGGTTTAGTGTTTTCGTATCACGGCGCATCCCTATCAACCGACGGTTTACTGTTGTTTTATATGCAAACTGTACGACAATGCTTAAAACGCGTTAAGGGGAATCAATGTGAACCCTTAAAGCAATTTTAATATTTACTTTACTGATTAGACATTATATATATAGCGTATTCTACTACATATAAATATTTTGACGGATCCTTAAGAGATGGAAAATCCTATAACATATCTTGAGTTATTGCACGCACGTTATACACCAGATAGGAGATGTAAAACCCCGTTAACATCTCTGACGCCACAACACTCATGTTATACGCGATATCGATTTGACTCACATAAGAATATTTTAGTCCTGACTCGAGTGTTTTGTCTTTTCATTACGCTCGGGTCGGCCCTGAGTTTTCAGCTTATTGAAGATTTATTCTAGAGGACAAAGACGAAGATTTGGTATATTATTACTATTATTATTACCAGCATCATGTTGTTCTGCTGCATTATATTTTTGTTCTGTTGTAAATGTATAACTCTGATAAGTGCTGTATAAATTATAATCAAATGTATAATAAACAGCTTCATGAACTGTTTATTTGATTATTATACTTTATCGTTACGCTGCAAGATTCTGTGTTTGTTTTCTTCTTCTTTCCTTATTTTTCTTAAATAACCCCATTGATTGTCTATGTTTCGGATTGTCTAAGTCGGACATGTGTGGATTATTGTCGATTTAAACCTTCGGAAATGTGGGTCGTCATAAATTATTTCATTTACCCAATTTTAAAACAATACTATGTCGAATTGTTATGTTTAAGTGTTTAGAGATCCCTATTAATAAAGTTAATTACTCGTATTGACCAGAATCCATAAGCCATTCAACAGATAAATCAACACAATATAAAACATTTTTATAGCACTAACAAATATGCGCTCATATATATACACATTCAAACTCATTCTAGGGTATTACTGACCCTATATATAATGAGTACCCCACTAAAGCCTAGGTGTTCGCATAAGCTCTAATACCAAAATGTAACAGTCGCCTTTTCGACCCTCAAATGTCGGTTGTAATGGCCTGCTTTTCCGACCCCCAGAAGTCGACACTAATACATCCACGGTATTCACATGCCAATCAACCAAGTGCCGGAAAGACTGATTGTTAGGGGAAAGAAAGGAGATAGAAGATAAGAAGAAACTAAACAATCACAGAATCTCACAACATAATGGAATATCATATATTAATCAACATAATACTTTACAAAGTCATTTCAAAAATGATACATTAGAGTCATACTAATATGATTTTACCCTTGGACAGTTATAACTGCATGTCCTTACCTAACTAATATAAGATATATATAATACAACAGAAACAAGATAATAACTAGCTATCGATGAAGCCTCCTGCTCCAAGCTCCTTTAAAATGCATCCATGGGAAACCCTAAACTACTTAGCTGCCCATAAAAATTTGAGCATCCAAGAGTTTTAGGAAAAGAAAATAAAACTCTGGGTCATACATGGGTTTGGTGTAAGTAAACTCAAACAACTAAATTATTATGTGTAAAACCTTTTTAAAATCAAAGGTATCTCGTAAGACCACGCCGCATATAAACACAGACGGATTTTTACCTTACGATAACCAAACAGTTTCATATGAAATTCTCTGATATTATAATAGTGTCTAAGATACAATTACTTATTAATCATAGTCGAAATTGTTACATTAATTAAATTCCAGCATAATAGGTATACAACTAAGACCATAAAGGCTCGTATTGGAGAATGGATTCCATATAATGACTGGGCTACTGAAGTATCGCCTGTCACGGTGCATCTCTAGATAAAATAACATCGAGAACCTCATCGGATCTCCTGCCAACACAGAACCGGGCTACCACTTGACTAGTAGTACCGAATATTATCACCCCTTAGTTAATGGGCCCCGAAGCATACAAATGAGAGATAATATCGACTCTAGATAGGGATGATCATACCTTAATTGGGAGCGACCCACTTAGCCTTGTTGCATCTCCCTTGTTTTAGTCAGTCCCAATTGATGAGGCTTGAGGCTACGTTTTACCCTTTTTAGCACTTCCCACTTGGAATGCTACACTACCTTCCAGGCATCAAATGCAATGCTAGCATTCATCCATACAAGTTTATTCTGGGACTGAATGAAACCGAAGGCACTACTTTTGTTACATCCTTTTCGAGGAATACCTTCCAAGATTAATCTCAAATAGCCCTTGCACTTCAAAGCTCTATCTTCGATTCCATATTCTTCAAGATGTCTTCAAGTCGAAACACTTGAGTTGGATCGAAGTGGTTTTTGGATAACACATCTGATCCTGGTCTCTTCGAAACAACTTTCGATAATTTTCGGTAAACTCAATCCTAGTTCTTTAAGAAATAAACAAACAAGATAAAAGTGGAGATCACTCTTAATCATTAGTGGATGGATTTCCTTATCATTTATCCTAGAAGAACGAAACAAATTTATACATATAGTATAGCACCACTGATGGTAACTGTACCATATAATTTCCATGTTTCTCCTAAATATTTCCAAAGTTACGTTTTGGTCCTGGTTTGATAGTCTGTTATTTAACTATCAAATAAACAACCATTCAAACATTGATTTAATTCCATATGGAATCCACTAAGCCTTTATTAATTAATCTTTCTTTAATTAAAATCACTTTATAAACATTCGATCAAAAGGTCTTTACACAACACTATCTCCAATACCCCTACTTCCCCTTTATACGTAGGAAACATTTATACTTATCTTAGCGGTATAAGTATATTATCAAAACATTTGGAAAATTCTCTCTTTTCAAATTCCTTTTGAAAACATTACTTACTATAGACCAATCCACTTACCCTTTACAAAAGTTCCCTTTTAAAAGCTCATTTCATATTTAAATACCTTTCTAAATTTCCAAAATCAGTTTATTAAAAGATTTTACAAGTCTACAAGTCAATTTACAAAACCAGTTTACAAACCTCTAAAATCATTTATAAACATTTCCCTATTAAAAACTCCTTGATAAATCTTCTTTATCAAAAATCCTTTACAAAATATCTTTTGCAACTCATCCTTTTAAATCACTTTAAATAAACCCTTTTACATAGTAAACCCATTTTATAAATAAGTTATTATTTATAAATACCTTCATAAAATAATAATATAACTTGAAAATCATTTATAAACCTTAAACCTCAAATTGATTAAAGAATTGAAGTAAATTTAAAACCATACTTTATAAATTCAAAAGGAGCTTAGCAACCCCATTGGTACTTATTTAAGTTACCATTTAACATCAATTTCACTTTCAAGTCACTTAACCATTTATCTACATAAGTCAACGTACATGTAAATGCATTTCATGTCCAAATCAGGGAATAACATTTCAGTACAGCTCAACTAGCATATACATATCCAAATAACATAATAGCAAGGTGGTGATTTGTCCTACTAAATAGATGTATAAGACAATTCAATCAATTTATAATAGAATGGGGATTTATTCTGCTAAACGCATGTCCATACAAACAACAATTACATTATAGTGTAACAGTGATTTATTTTTCTATTAGATGTCCACACATATAAAACAATCTATATTATACTCATTTACAGTTATATAGTTCTTTAATGGTATCGACACTTAAATCCCTTGCATTTGAAACCATCTTTGAAAAAAAAAGTTCCTTTAAAATAATTTGATTCTTTGAAAACACGGAATTTAATATTTAAAACTCCTTTTTAAAAAAATTATTTACAAGTTAAACCCTTATTAAAATTATAATTAATCTTAATTAATTCTTATCTTAATTTAATTATAAATCAAGAAATAATCAAACCTTTAATAAATAATTAAATAATAATTTATAAGTAATTAAACTCTAATTAATCCTTTATTAATTATTAAATAATATTTAAACCTTCATTAATAATTAAATATTAATTAATATCAATTAATAAATTAAATAATATTTAATTAAAAATTAAATAATAAATTAAACTTTATTACAAATAATTAAATCATAATTAAGTTTTAGTTAAATCCTTAACTTAAATCTAACTTGATTAGTAAATAATTAATAATTAAACCCTTAATTAAATTAATAATTAATTAAAATAAATTATATACTTAACTCATAATTAATTAAAATTTAATTAACTTAATTAATTAAATTTAATCATAACTTTAAAAGATAATTAATTAGTAACTAATCTTTTTTTAATTAAACTTAATAATCCTTGTTTAATATTTGATTAATTATTAACTACTAAACTTAATTTATTAATAATTAATAATTGAAAACTTAATTAAATTTCTAAAACATTTTTTTAAATTAAGTATATAAAACATTTACAAAACTTTTAAAGTAGAAAAACTCAAACATTTCAAAAATCGAATTTTCATCGAAACTGCATTCATAGCGACTATCGCTATGGATGCCGTTTTCTTAGAATTTTTCTCCTGCTTTCTTCTTTGAACCAATCCACTTCGAATGTTACTAACTTATAAAAACCCAAGCAAGTATTTGGAAACTAAAAACAAAGTTACTAACTTTTAAATTGATTTTGATTTCTAAACCAAAGCTCGTATTTTCATATAAGAATTCTTCGTCGATAAACCAAACCAAAGTGCTATCTTACATAGAAACCTACACAAAATCATGTCAACACCATTCATAACCATATCACAATCATAACCACAACCAAGAATTAAACTTTACCATCATTCAAATTAGATTCCAAATCCAAGTCTAATCTAACTACATACAAGAATTCACATACATAAGCAACATCACAAAATGATTTAAACCCAACATTCAACACTATTAGCAAGCACATGTAATACAATAAATTTATGCAATATACCAATGTTTAAACTTTTATTTTTAAAACCAAAAGTTTACTCACCAAAATTTTTGCAAAACTCTTTTGAAAAGTTGAATATACTTTAGAACCTACAAAGCTTGGACAACCCCCAAATCAACTCGAAAATGGATCATCTTCTCCTTTATTTTTGGCCATGTTACTGTTGGAATTTTAAAAAGTGATCACAAGAAAAGTTCTTGAAAATAATTTTCTCTATCATTTCAAAAAAAACCACTCAATTCGGTTAGGGAGATAAAGTCAAAAGTAGGAGTGCTATTTTCGGGCTTGAAAATATAGGTCCGAAATTGAGTCAGATAAAAATGTATTTTTAACCCAAAAAAATTCAACATTTGAAAAGTGGTTTAAATTAAAGTTGTAACCACTGGAATTCTACGTCGTTTTAATAGAAGAAAATCATGATTTGAAGAAGTCTAGAGGAAGTTACGGCCGAATGAAGTGGGGGAAAATGGAGCAGTTTTAAAATGAAAAGGAAGAGATTAAACAAGTTTGAAATCATTTTAAAAGATTAAAATTAGATTTTAAAAAACTTAAAATTATGAATGGAAGCCATTAAAGAATGCTTAAGCTTTAGAAAAAAATTTCCAAGTGAAAAGAGAATGAGAAAAAAATGAATAAAAATTATGAAAATGAGTATCTAATCGAAGACACATGGTAAATTACCAATCTAACCTTTAGGTACATATCCTCCTCAAACTTAATGACACGTCACCTTGCATGTTTCTCCCACCTTGAAACTCGTGAAAATGCTTGTCCCCCTCATGTACTCCTTGAGCTAACATGAATAAACATGCATTAGTACTTAATTGTACTTATGTTGGCTTAGGATGTGACATTTTCTTTTTATTAATTATATTTTACATCTTACATACTTAAATATATACATATGTGTATATATACACTAATACAAACATATATATATATATATATATAAACATATCCTAACTTATTTATAAATTTTTATATTTACCCTAAAGAGTTCATAATGTTTAAGTCGAAAATTCGAAAAACGAATTCCGGGCACATTTTCGATTTTTCTTCGAACTAATTATTTTTGTAAACAAAATGTGAAAATGATTTCACCATCATTAATTATTATTTAAAAGTGTTTTATTTTCATTATAAAACCAATGTATTGAATATTTAAAATTAACTGAATATTCGCAAATCAGAGCAGTGAAATTCCGGGTCGTTACATCGATACTAATACATCCATAGTATTCACGTGCTGAGCACCCAAGTGCTGAAAAGACAGAATGTTAGGGTAAAATAAAAAGAAAAAAAGAAAAGGAACAAGAAAGAGGAAAACATAATATCATAATCCCATAGCGGAATGATAACATATAATATCTGAATGATACATTTACAAAAAGAACATTTTATAGTACATACAACAATCGGAGAAAAACTAACCTATCATTAGCCTGGACAGTTATAACAACATGTCCTTACAATTACTGATAAATAAACAAAGTAGTGCAGAGGAAATAAAATCTACGATGGGAAATCATCCAGCTCCTCTCTCCAAGAGTTCCAATGATCATCAATTAAACTTGGAAATATACACAAGGCTAACCCAAGCATTATAGGAAAAATAACACCCAGATCAGTCTGGTAAACCAACATGAGAAAACTCAAGTAATTTGAATTATTTAATGTTATAAAATCTTTTGAAATAAAGGTATCTCATAAGACCACAACACACATAAACACGGACGGGTTTTTACCTTAAGATATCCAAATCACTTTATAGGAAATTTTAGTTTTATTATAATAATGTCTAACGTGTTTCAAATAAATATTAATAATAGCTGAAATGGTCACATTGATTACATCTGACAACATATTTAGATATATAAACAAAAACCGATAAGGTACGTTCATATAAATGGATTTTCCACGGAGACCTCCCCAGTATACTCGTAAGCCATACCAAGACCAATCACCTATGACAAGGTTTAGAAACTACCTTTTGAGCATCGTATATCTCTAGATAAAATGTACCATAAGATAAACATAACTAGCCCATGCCCAAACACGTCAACCAAATATCATCAACTTCATGCACAACATCTCGATAAGCATACTCTAGATAATGGAGTTGATGTACCCCCTGTTTGGATCAGCTAGACCCAGGATTATGCATCCTACTCTGTCTTTTGTCATTTCCCGATGTCGAGGTTACGTTCGGTATCTTCACACGAGTTTTGAACAAAATTCGATCATATAATGAATCCCACTTGGATTCCATCATCTCAACAGATTTTGGAACCATACATGGTTTCCATCATTCACTTCCAAAACAGAGAACCTATATCTCAGCCTTGAAGTGGTTTTCGATAAGTAGAATACTTACCGATCCCGGTCTCCTCAAGACCGAGTCGATGAATTTGGTCATATTCAACAATAAAGTGAATGATCGCATAAAGGAACTAATTCCCATATACTTTCCATAGTAAGTAGTCATACATGCACTATCTTTTCATGCAAGACATGAACAAGTTGTATAAACAGACTTTTTATCTCTTATTTAATTAGTTTATCCTTTATTGATTTAAAATCCATTCATTTAGTAAAACACATTTTTAATCAAATGAAACTCCTTTTATAAACCAAGACCTCCTTTATAAATTAATACCCCTTTTATTAAATAAAACATCCATATATATTTATTTGTATAAATATATTTAATTCCCCTTTCTAAAAGATACATACTTATATATATATATATATATATATATATTATTCATTTATACCTTTTTAATACTTTAAAAGCATTCATATACTTATTCTGATAGTATAAATATATTCACAAATCACTAAACAAGTTTACTTATTTTAAAAGCAAAGTTAAAGATAGAATTAAATTAGGATTTTAAAAGAATAATTAATGGCGACATCTTGCTCTCCTAAATGGCGTTTTCTATTTGCCTTCCCCTTCTGAGTCTTTCCATTCTCATCGTCGATTCCCCCATCTCTCCCTCATCTACTTCTGCATCGCCTTTTCACCTTAATCTCCTTGCCCCAACTGTGGTCTATGGCAAAGAACCGCAAAAGCAAATCAAGATTTATATCCTCCATTGCAAATCGTTCGATTATCAGATCTGGCTGTGAGTATGATTAACCTTTTCTTGATGTTCCTCTTACTGTTGTTGTCGCATCTGGATCTAGAGTATTATCTCCACTTCTGTCTGCTCGTGATGTTCATACTGACATTGTTGGAAAGACGATATCGATTGATGCATTTGCTTCTGCCTGTCATAAGCTATCTCCGTCTACTGGTCCAATTTCAGGTATTACGAATCCTACTTCTACCTTTGCCATTTCTCCTATCCTAGAGCAGACCGTCACAGCATGGAATAGTGTTGTCTTGGGTAATGATAGTTGCGATGCCTTGAGTAATGATGCTAGTGATAATAACATTGCTGATTTGAATTTAAAAACTGTTGAAATTGAAGATTTTGAAGCCCCTGTAAAATGTCTTGGTGTGAATAAATCTATAAATGATTCTACCGTGGTATTAGTTAATCATGACATTGCGCGATTATCTGTTGGTTTGGTAACCAGTGATGGTTTAATTAATAGATCAGCTGATAATTCTATCAAAGTGATTGATAGTCCTAGGGTGGAAATAAATGAAGTGGGTAACAATGAACCTGTTTATGCCCGAAATTGTACAAATACATCTCCTGCTCATCAACATCAGCTTCCCTTTAATGATACTACTTATATGCATGTAGCTTCTCCACCTTCTCCGGAAAGAATTCCACCTTCAATAGCACACCAATCTAATGAGCTGAATACAGGCTTAAAATGGTCCTCCTTATTCTCTACATTGCCAAGAAATGCAGGTGATTTTGTGCCCCGTTTTTTTGAAATGGTTAACAAAGACGGGGTAATGATCCCCTTCTGGAGGTAATTCAAGCAAGTATTGATTATTGGTCAAACTATCTTGTTGGGTTTTTTTTGGACTCTAACTCTTCTTATCTAGTGGTTAAGGATCATTGCTTCAAAGCTTGGCAATCAAAGGGTAGCCTACTAGTCCACATGGACAACTCTATGTTTTTCTTCAAGTTCTCAAGGCCTGAGGAGCATCTTCAAATTCTTAGTAAAGTTCCTATATTTATCAGAGGCAAGCCTTTTATAGTCACTCCTTGGAGTCCGTCTGTCGACTGTGCTAGAGAACAGGTACTATCTCTATTCCTGTCTGGACTTACTTCTCTCATATTCCCTCCGTACTACAACCTATGATAGGTCTAAATTGGCTAGCAAGTGTGGTAGGTAAAGTAAAATGTTTTGATGCAAACATTGTAGCTAGGGGAAAACTAGTCTATGCAAAAGCTTTGATTGAGATTTCCCCGGATAAGCGGTTACCGGAAACAATCAAAGTTAGAGTGTCCGAGGATCAAGTAGCGGAAATTGTAGTTCGTTATGGTTGGAAGCCAGACATATGTATGTTTTGTCAGTCTTTTGATCATATATCATCAGCATGCTCTCGAATGTCATTTGTTGATCCTCTCTTGGCTCGGACCCCTGTTCCTAGGCCTCCGAACTTGAAATGGATCCCGAAAGAGCGCATTATTCCTCCTCCTATGGCACCCTCTGTCCCTCTTGTTGAGCCTTCAGTGCTCCTATGGTTCCTCCCCTCTCCGACGCTGTTATGGATATTCCTCCTGCTACTTCAGATCTTGGAGTTTCTGATATCGTGTGGCATCCTGCTGAGATTGCTTGGATCCATGTTCAGTCCGACATGAGATATGACCCGGCTAGACATGATTTCCATACTTACGTTAGTGATGAAGATGGTCAATCTAGGCATTTACATTACTCCATAGATGGTGGTGAACTTATTCTCTCGGTGGATGGAGCATGTGGTAAGCGGAATATGTCTCTTTTCCTTGACGATAGCTGGGATAAGAGATATATATACAGTAGGGAACACCCGGCTTTTGTTTTGGAGATTGTATCCCTCTTTGCAGACTTTTTGCATGTCTTAGGCCCTGTTGGAAGTGATTCTTCCTCCTCTTGGGAGAAGGAACCGATGTTTCCTTAGGTCAGTATTATAGCTGCAGAAGCACCTTTGCTTCTTACCTGTTATGTACAGTAAGTGGAATGGTCACTATAAAACCATATATAAATGTTTATGTGCATGTGCAGAGCACCTTTTCTTCATTTATATACAGTGGCACGACCCACTATAAAGTAGGCTAGCTTTGCCAAAAAAGAAAAGCAAAGTTAAAGAAGTTAAAACAAAATTTATATAATTTTAAGTTAAAAATAAACCCAAACAATATCCCTCCGTTGTTAAGCATGGAACGAAAGTTCCACACCACCATAATCAAGAGGGCCAGCTAAGGGAAATCCAAATCTCAAATCCTTTTATAAACTTTACATTTAACATTTTCTATCTTTTTATAAAAGATTCCTATAATTGTTATTATCTTTAAGATCCCTTTTATTAAAGATCTAACTATATTTATTATTATTTTTCTACTTTTAAAATATAATTCAGGGTTTAAAAACAAATGTCACTAAAACCACCATTTACAACAACCCAAAACACTTTACATTAATCAATATCTTTAAAACTCTCTTTTAAAGGTTCAATTACATTTAAGCTTTAAAGACAAGTGTTGTTTTAAAACATTTGTCACAACAGACCCAAATAAGTTACTTATATTTATTCACTAAATATCCATTTGTAAATATCCAATTACATTTCCATGTATATTTAACATTAAGGGTCAAAACAAGTGTTGTTTAAAACACCGTTTACAACAACCCCAAAATCATTACTTATCTTTATCATTAATCTTTAAAACATTTATTTAAAGATCAAGCATATCTAAAATTTATAAATTTAGATAATACACTTTTAGAAATTTTCCCAGACTATTTATTTAATTTAAGTGCTAGAACCCAAATCCCTTTTTTATTATATTGATGGAATATTTAATTTAATACTTAAAACTTGTATATATATATATAAATACTTTAAAATACTTACTTATATGTTAAAACTACTTAAAATAACATTTTTGATATATATATACACAAATTTATTTATATGGAAAAATAGTTAATATTAAAAAAGATTTAAAAAGATATATAATATAAAACTTCTATTTACTATATATAAAATATTTAACTTGTTAACTAAAAACTATATATATATATATATATCCACTAAAAATACTTTAAAAACTATTATATTGTTAGAAATACTTTAAAAATTATTATATTATTATTTAAAATATTTATATTAAATATCTCTTAAAAATACTTATTTATAATCCATAAAACATATTTAATATGAAACCCCTTTACGTTTGAAATTCAGAAATAATTATAAAACATTATTAAACTTCGTAACGTCTTAATTTAATTTCTTTAATAAATATTTACAAAATTATCTTAAAAATATTTTGAAAGGATATATATATAAAGCAAAAGTCATTTTTACTTTATTAAATCAAGTGTTTCTATCACCACTTGTTATCTAATGGTAATAACATCCCAAGTTATCAATTTATGTCCAATATGCTAAAACGTGTGTAAACAACCCAATATATATTTAATATATATATTTATCCTAATTTATCCAATTTAAACGCATGTTTACTTTCAGGGATTTCAAAGCACGTTTATAACAACCATGTCACTTCAACCATTCACAATATAATTTCCAACATATCATATAACAGAATATATTTAAAGTAAAATCCACAGTGATGAGGAATCCTGTTGGATCCCTTCAACCTATCTCCCTGCATCATAAACAATATGTAATCATAAAATATAAATCAATTGCTTCGAGGCGGGATCGTATACAAAGGGTCATCCACTCATACATGGGAACGTATAATGTCTCGCTACTCCAAGAGCGGGAATATATCCAACCCAACTGATAAATACAGTAAATAATCAAAATAAGCAACAATAACATAAATAAAAATATCCATACTTATATAAAATATAAGTGGGCCAGAGAGGTGAGTTTAACTCACCGAAATTCCTGTTATCACCAAAGTGTTCCGGTTTGAATTAAAATTGAATGGGCGTTCGATTTTAACACAAATTCCTACTTGCTCCAAAATATTCCAATCCAACTCCATAACATTGTAATCGCTGATACGATCGCAATGCAACTCATCGTGCTCAAATTCGACCTCGTATGAAAAAGTTATACATTTATAAACATCTTATTTTATAATAAAATTAATTACATCATTAAGTTAAGTCAATTATGATTTTAACAAACCTTAACCTGCCTTCTACTCATTTAAACACGATTCCAGGCAAGAACAACATGCGTGCTTCCATATTCGTGACTTCAACCACCAATGACCGTCGTTCCATCCACCGCCACGCCGTCGCACCTCGTCTAAAGCCTTGCCCCATCCACGACCTCCTTCCAGCATCAACGTCATGCCCTAGCTCACCACCCATCACCATATTTTAGCTTAAACCTACCGCCACATTGTACCCAGATCCACTACTCCACACGCCTCCTTCCAACGATCAGTCACCATTGATGAACTCACCACCTCAAGCCGCTCCTCTTTCGTGTATAACGTTTTGGCTAAATCATCCCTAATCGATGCGTGTAATCTAAGCCGTTGGATGAAGGATAAATGGCGGCTCTGTTTTCTTTTTAGGGTTTTAAGTTTGTAAATGAAATCATCTCAAGTCCTTTTATAGAAAAACCTACAAAACACTATTCATGCTCTAAATTTTCGAACTCCAATCAAGGCGTGCCGCCTGACGTTCTATATGTTATACCCTTATTCCAAACACAATAGAACTAGTTTCGGGACCCAATTCCATCATATACAGAATTTAGCTTTCAAAATCAAAATATATTAATTTAAATTCCTTTAATTTATTCCTACACGTTACGAGCTCGCATGACCAAACGATAAGTCTAGTCACCACGAAATTCGATGGCATATAATAATATACTATTACGGATCCAATGACACTAGTTTAGTCAAAATTCGAGATCGTGCCCCAGATCGATAATTTAACATGTTTAGTAAAACGAGTTATTTTCAAAATCAGTTTAATCACTTTTAATTCTAATTTAAAAATTTACTATCTTCATTCTTATTTAAACAGAATTTAAATCAGCTTTTGAAATCATTTTTATCCATATTCAATTCAAGATTCAATTATTTAAACAATTCCATAAATTCAAATAACCATTATCTTTAAAATTTAAATTGTCTAACTTATAACATTAACTTTTCAATATTTAAAATCAATTAAATATTTCAAATTTAAATGACCAAAATTTTAGGTCGTTATAAAACTTGACTCTATTTGTGAGAGTTTAAGAATGTACGCCGAGGTAAGTATAGTGTGCTAAATTATCCGACTACATTGCTAACCGAGGGATAGTATAAGTTTGAAATCGAAAAGTGGTGGTAATTATATTTAGTCTAATTTATATACGATTCGTTTACTTACACGAAAGTTTTTTGGGCTTATTGTTATCAATGTTTTAAATGACATTTGTTTTAACCTAATTAAGTACGTTTATGGAAATGAAATCTTTATTAAGATTTTGTGAATATACTTATACCGATAAGATAAGTATATGATTATTTTTCCAAGTATTTACAAATCGATTTCAGTTAATGGGAGGATTAATTAAAGTGGCTTAGAGGGCTTATGTGCTAAATCATGCTTGATTTCGATATGAAATTTAATCTCTAATGGGATTGTTTGTTTATTTGATAGTTAAATAACTGACTAACAAATCTTGGCTAGTTTTAGAACTATCGATTGTTTGTTCAGAAAGACCGGGATCAGATAAGCATGTGTTATCCAAAAACCACTTCGAACCATCATAAGTGTTCAAACCGAAGACACCTTGAAGATGATGGAAATCGAAGATAAAGTTCTTTGAAGTGCAAGGGCTACTTGCTATTATTACTGAGGGTGATTCCAAAAAGGATGTAGTAGAAGTAGTGCCTTCGGTTTGTTCAGTCCGATAACAACTTGTATGGAGGAATGCTGGCATTGCGTTGTTGACTAGAGGGCAGTATTAGCATTCCAAGTGGGATTTGCTAAATGGTAAAAATGTAGCCTCAAACCTCATACCCAAATATGACTAAAATAGAGGAGATGTGTTAGAGCTATGTGGTTTGCTAACATTAAGGTATGATCATCACTTGTATCTAGATCGATATTTACAAATTTTTTATATTGGGCCCACGGAACGGTTTGTCAAGTTGGCACCCGGGGTAATGATCATATTCGACACTATCCTATAAGGAGTAGGCCGGTTCTATGTTGGCAAAGGTGCAACGTGTTTGTAGCCTTAGTACATTTTCTCTAAAGGTGTACTGTACGGAAGGTCGACCTTTATGTTGTTCTTGATGTAAACCATTTACCAATACGTGCCTTACGGACTTAGCTGTATGCCAAATATGTTAGAATGTGAGATGAAAGCATTTTAGCTATGTTACATATTTTTAAACCCTAGACATTATTATAATTTCATGTGATCTTCTAATAGAAATGGTTTGGTTATCAAAAGGAAAAAACCTGTCCGTGTTCATATGCGGGATAGTCTTACAAGATATCTTTATTTTTGAAAGGTTTTATAATTTGAAAAATCTACATGATTCGAGTTTCACATGCTGGTTTACCAGACTGATCTGAGTGTTATTTTCTTATAATGCTCGAGTCAGACCCAAGTATATTTCCAGACTTGGCTATGGATGCTTTGGAGCTTTAAGGGACGAGCTGGAGGCTTCTAAGACTTCACGTATTTTATTTTCCATTGTATTATGTGTTTTATATTTTTTAGAATTTATAAGGGCAGGCCGTCAGGCTGATGATAGTTTAACTTACTCTGATTGTTGTATATATATTAAAGTTTTCTTTTGTAAAGATTATTTGGATATTATACATTACTCGTCATGATGTGAGATTTTGTTTTGTCTTTTCTTTTCTTTCATCCTAAAAATCTATTTTTCTGACACTTGGATGTTGGACACGTGAATACCGTGGATGTAATTGTGTTGAATTAAGTTGATAATTAATTCAAATTTAATTTTTGCGACAAAGTGGAAATGTGAATTTGAGTTGTTTTGATAAATGAATCATTTATGAAGTATAATCATTTTAATTGTGAGAATAATTATATATATATATATATATATATACACATATCCCAAAATTTATTTTATGGATAATCAATAATCATCTTTTGATAATAGAAGAGAGTAGTTATCTCTTCCAAAATGAATTTTCTTAGTTAATTTCTCTAATGCTAGATTTTGGAAAGTAATAAAATAGGACCCAACAGTTCAATAAAAGCCCAACGGCTAAATTAATATTATGTCTCATATCATTATTTCAAGAGAAAGAGGATAGTTGGAATATATTTTGAGCAAAAAGAATATATATAAGTTTGTGCAAACTCGCTTTAAAATGCTAATTTTAAACTTTTAGCATGAAGTTGTGAGCAAGTTTTGGTTTAATTTTTTTTTGTATTAAAAATTGATGTATGTATATATTGTGGTTGTATCGCCAACCACGTATGACACTATGTATTGTATTTGATGTATATGTATATATATGACTGTGTTTGCTGTTCTGTGATATGTGATTATCATTTCTATTGTGTTTTGTTCTGAATAGATCCTGTAGCCACCGTAGCTTTGTATTAAATATTTTTTAAGAAACGAAAAGGCAGGATGTTACATTTAGTATCAGAGCTGAAAGTTAAGTGAGAACCTTGGTTTTGATGGAGTAGACTCACTTGAGATAAGGTAAGTGACGCCCTAGAAAAAGTTTGAGAGTGTGTGTGTGTCTATATATGTATGTATGTATGAGAGCGTGTATTTATTAGTGCTATAAAATAGTTTTATATTGTGTTGATTAGTTTGTTGAGTGGTTTATGAATTTGTGACGAGACAAGGGACACCATGGTGTCAATAGGGATTTCTAAACACTTAAACAAGGCAAACCGACACAGTATTGTTTTTGAAATTGTTAAGTGAAATAATTTTACCTAGGATTATATTTCATATATGTATAAGAATAACTTTCAAAAATATTAGTGCAGTTACTTATGATGTACTGGTTTGTTAGGAAATGAAAATATTCAATTATTATCATTTTTTGTTTGATTAGTCATGCTCGTCCAGTATAGAGCATTGACTATTGTTTGCTGATTGATTATTTATGTTCGGCTAGTTTGTGAGCATTTATTTGTTTGATTTAGATTAAATACGAATGCCTTTTGAATTAAGTTTTACAGTTTGACTGTAAGGTGGTTGGAGTAAGGTTGTTATAATGTTTGTTCTGATACAAAAAGGAATTATTTTATATAAAGATGATTTTATATATTTGGTTTACAAAAATGTGTTTCATAAAATAAGATGATTTCTGAGAATTTAAATCCTGGTGTCTTTAAAAAAGATTTCAAATGATTTTTGAGAATGGTAATAAAGGTGCTACTTAAAAATATTTATATAGTATAAATATGAAAAGGGAATTTTAAGTATGGTACATTTTCTTTAGATAGTTTAGGGAATAAGTCTAGAGTTGTTTGTGATCATCTGAATAATCTTCTAAGTGACAATCGGTTGTTCGCTTTGGCGAACATCATAGTGCACTTAGTAAATTATTCCCTTTGTCATTGTACGATCGAAATGAGTTTGAATCCGAACGAACCTAAAAGCAAGTGAAAATTGATATTTTATTAAAAGTATTTATATGGAAAAATGGGATTCAAAAAAGAAGAAGTATTTTTATATTGATGAGTTAAAGTGGCTCCAAAATGACTAAAAATGGGAAAAAGATGTGTTCGGATGTTAGGCACTTCTATGAAGTATTACCCTTCTTGGTAAGGGGATGTATGACACTATTTGGTAGGACCTAGTTCTTTGGTAACATTTCGGTGTTACTCGGTCTATATGTATATTTTCTATGGATTAAAATATAATGTATCATTTCAAAAAGGGTTTTCAAATAAAAATCATGTATTTAGTTCTTAAGTTTCCTTAATGAAAATGGATTCAAACTAAAAAGGTATTTTGATAAAAGAGTGTTTTGATAAATGAAATTTTTAATATATCTTCATATCACTTTTGGTTAGAGAAGAAATAATTTAACACAAATTTTCTTTAAATGGGTTAAATTTAGCAAGAATGTTTTGATGAACTTTGTTTTATTAAACCATGTCTTTGTTTTAACATCTAGGATGTAAAAACTATTTGATGTTATTGGGCCGACAAATAAACAATTACTTTAGAGGTTTCTATGGAAAAGTGGACTCTTGTACTAAGTTGGATATTAGCATCCTACTCTTCTTAGCTACTACCAGACTGGAAGAGTAAGGAGGTCGAAGAAGTCGACTCAATTATAAGACCCAATTTATTTTGGCTTACATCTGAATTTAAAAAGAAAAAATATTAAATCAGATAGTTATACCCACTCTTAGGATGTAGTAGGGTATTATACTAGTTTAAAATTTAAGTTATATTTTGTTTTCATAAATAATTTTAGAAGTAAAAAGAAATTAGTATAAGTAAGAACCAATGAGAATAAGTATGTAAGTTGTAAGTAGATTATTTTTTCGCACGGTTCTTAATTCAAGATTCGAGTACATGACTTTGAGGTGATTCACACTGATCCAGATAAGGATTTATCGCTCGATTCCTGAATGGTTAACACTAGGTGAGGGATCTTGATATGCTACCAATGCTTTCTATCATAATATATAGCTATGTAAGGAGAGCAGAAATTTTTAATCGAGAAGGCTGATCGGAGTCTGCACTGGGGAAGTCGAGTGAGTGATACTAGTTTGGAAGAAAAAGTGATATACTCGAGTAGATGATCAAATCAGATATTGCATACGGATGATCTATATACATTGTACGGGCTTATGAAGAATGTTAAGTATTTATGTAGGCTTGTTTCTTTCTTTGTTTGGACGTGATTAAATTTTGGGGTTGAAATTCTTTTAAGGGGCGAGGATGTAACGACCCAAAATTTTATCACTTTGATTGTGAATATTTAATTAATTTTGTAATATTTAATAATTGATTTTAAAAGCTTAAATAACCCATTTTTCTCATTTAAAATGAGGGCAAACTCAATTTAAAAGTTTGTTTACAAAAATAATTAGTTCGGAGGAAAATTGAAAATGTGACTGAAAATCGTTTTTCAGATTTTCGACTTTTCGTCAAACAAAAGTTGTTGAACTTGTTGTGCACACCAGTTTACATTTGAACACACACGTTTAACAAATAAGGAAACACTTTTTACTAATTAATGGGTTAAATTAAAGTAACTAAAGGATTAAGTAATAAAAAATCTTTTATTCCTTACTTTAAGTGGATTTTTTGCCTTGCATGGACTTGTATGCTTCTTTTTGTGATATGATGGAAAGTACTTTAGCACATGGGTAGCACATGGAGGAACTTGTTATGGAAGAGTAGTGGAGGGGTAGTTAGGTAATTTTGCTATAGGGTAGTGAAGGTAAATTACCACTTTTCATACTTCTATATATTAACACCGCTTACACACACATTTCTATTTTTCGTCTCTAGTTTCCTTTACTCCACTTCTTTTCCATGTCTTCATCTTTTGTTCATAAAACAAAAACACCTCAAAACCCCCACTCTTTTTGCCTCAAACTCCTTGCACAAGCTTGTATACATTTAGTACACACCACCACCATCCCAAAGTTTGAAGCCGAGAACCTTAAATTGGCTTATGGCCAAGCGCAACTAATGGAATGGATGGGGATTGAGCCTTGGCCATGAGCTTCTTAGGAGGACGAGAGGCTTTGGATGCAAAGAGGAAAGGTGGTGGCTTTTTGTTGGTTTAGGTTGAGGTAGGAGGATGGTAGCTTATTGCTAAAGTTTGGTTGAGATTAAAAGTGATATATCTCATTTTGGAGCTATTATAAATAAATATCATGCATTAAAATAATTATTATTGTTTATGTTGTGTATATGTGTGTGTGTGTGTATTTATGTATATATAGTAATTGATATATTCTGATTTCCACTTGGAAGCAGATGGCATAAGTAAGCATAATTTTTGCAGGGGACAAAAGCAAAGAAATGGAAATCGAAGTGTTTCGTAGCAATTAGGTCCTATGGGAACACTTCGAAGATTTGATTTTATAGAGGTATCCAACAAGATTCCACGCCCTATTGATTTACATTTCATTTATATATGTGTATATGAAGTGTTTGTATGTTGTGGTTTGGTAATGTTGAATATGACTTGGAAATGATTCTAAAAGTTGACTCCTTTGATATGAAAATAAATGTTAGGTTCCTTTAATTACCATAGTGGTCGCTAAGCCTCTTTTCATATTTGAAAAGATATTCTTATGAAGTTTTAAATCGACTTTAAACTTTTTGTTTTAAGTAAAGTGCTTTCTATACTTATAGTGGTTTAAATATAGAAATGAAGTTTGGAAGCAATTTGATTTAAAAAACAAAGTTTGAAAAGTTACGATCCATATAACGATAGTCGCTATGGATGCACTTTGAATACCCTTGAGTTTAGTAAAGTAAAAAAAGGTTATTTATTTTAGATATTTTATAAATTGTTTTCAAATGTGTTTTATAAAATTTATATAAGTATTTTAAAAGGAGTTTGAAGTTTAAATATATTTTGTGAGTATATAAACAAATGGTTTATTTATAAAGAATTCCCTTTACTTTTTCAGAGTCAAATTCTTTTTAAAAGTATCGATTTTTAATTATGATTTGGATGGAAGTTTAAACTTAGTTTACAAGTGTTTAAAAGAGGTTTGAAATTTATATAAATGCTTTTAAAGGATTATTTGATAAAGTAAAGCAAGTGTTACTTTTACAAAAGGGGAAACTCTTTTATTTCCAAAGTCAAACCTTCTTTTGAATGTCATGATATTTAAGAGACACATCAAATAAGGAGTTAAAACTGTATTATAAGTGTTTTAAATGATTTATGGAGAATGAAGAGGGCAAGTCCAAAATTGTAACCTCTGTGTTTTATTAAATGGTTTTCGAAAAATAAAAGAAAGTTATGAGCTATAATATTCTAGTTTTAGTAAAAGGCTTTGGAAAGTGGAAAAGGAGGAGCAGTCTAAAACACTTTGTTCTAAATACTATATGGAATTTATGAAGTCTTATAGTTGACTTTAAGCTTCAAGGTAGGGAAATTTCAACCTAATTGAAAGATAAGAATGTTGTCGAGTCAAGGTTTGAGAGTTAATAATACCCCGACTTGAACAACTTCTTTGTTAACCAAAGGATAGTTTAAGTTTGAAATTAAAGGTTAATGTTAAGTAAATAAAATATTATTTTCGTATTCGAATTTGGGTTCTTATGGAATTTAAGTTATCCTATACTAGGTGCTAAAAGCCGATAAGTAGATTGATCCTCTATCCATAAGTTCTAGAATAGGAGTGTTTAACTAAGGTAAGGTTAGAAGCAATCAGTGCCCTGACTTACCAGTCTTCATTTCTGGGCGAGGGATAGAGTAAGTCGAAATATTGAAAACGTGACAAGCGTAGGAGATTTGATTTCTATAAACAATCTTTATAATTTACGATGGTATGGAAGGCATTCTTTTCATACCTAGCACCAATTTCCAATAAGGAAACTCGTCTCTATTTATGGTTGTTTAAGAATGTGCACCGAGGTAAGTATAGTACGCTAAATTATCCAACTACATTATTAACCGAGGGATAGTACAAGTTTGAAATTGGAAAGTGGTGGTAATTATATTTGGTCTAATTTCTATACGATCTGTTTACTTACACGAAAGATTTTTGGGCTTACTTTTATTAATGTTTTAAATGACATTTGTTTTATCCCAATTAAGTATGTTTATTGAAATGAAATCTTTCTTAAGATTTTGTGAATATACTTATATTGATAAGATAAGTTTATGATTATTTTTCCAAGTATTTTCCAAATGATTTTAATTAATGAAAGGATTAATTAAAGAGGCTTAGTGGTAGCTTATGTGCTAAATCATGCTTGGTTTCCATGTGAAATAATCGACGATCCAATCTTGGTTAGTTTTGAAACTATCGATTGTTTGTTCGGAAAGATCAAGATCGAATAAGCATGTGTTATCCGAAAACCACTTCGAATAATCATAAGTGTTTAAACTAGAGACACCTTGAAGATGATGGAAATCGAAGATAAAGTTCTTTGAAGTGCAAGGGCTACTTGCTACTAATCCTGAGGGTTATTCCAAAAAGGATGTAGTAGAAGTAGTGCCTTCGGTTTGTTCAGTCCCAGAACAACTTGTATGGATGAATACTGGCATTGCATTCTTGATTGGAGGGCAGTGTTAGCATTCCAAGAGGGATTTGCTAAATGGAAAAAATATAGCTTCAAACCTCACACCAAAAATGAATAAAACAGGGGACATGCGGTAGGGCTATGTGGTTCGCTACCGTTAGGGTATGATCATCACTTGTATCTAGATTGATATTTACGTATTATTTATACTGGGCCCATGGGACGGATTGTCAAGTTGGCAGCCAAGGTGATGATCATATTCGGCACAATCCTGAAAGGGGTAGGCTGATTCTATGTTGGCGAGGTGCAATGTGTTTGTAGCCTTAGTACATTTTCTCTAAAGGTGTACGGTACAGAAGGTAGACCCTTACGTTGTTCTCGATGGAATCCATTTTCCAATATGTGCCCAATGGACTTAGTTATATACCTAATATGTTGGAATATGAGATGCAAGAATTTCAGCTATGTTATATATTTATTTTAAACCCAAGACATCGCTATAATTTCACGAGATCTTATAATAAAAATGGATTGGTTATCTTAAGCTAAAAACCCTTTCGTGTTTATGTACGGCATAATCTTGCGAGATATCTTTATTTTTGAAAGGTTTTATAACATTAAGAATCAATTTGATTCGAGTTTCTCATTCTGGTTTACCAGACCGATCCGGGTGTTATTTTCTTATAATGCTCGGGTCAGGCCTAAGTATATTTTGTAGAATTAACAATGGATGCTTTGGAGGTTTAGGGGACGAGCTGGAGGCCTCCAAGACTTCATATTTTTTTCCACTGTATTACATGTTTTATATTTATCAGAATTTGTAAGGGTAGGTTGTAATAACTATACAGGCTGATGATAGATTAACTAACTCTAATTATTGTATGTATACTAAAGTTTTCTTTCGTAAAGATCATTTGGATAATATACATTACTCGTCACAATGTGAGATTATGTTCTGTGATTTCATTTTCTTCCACCCCAACAATATATCTATCCAGCACTTGGATGCTGGACACGTGAATAGCATGGATGTATTAGTGGCAACTTTTGAGAAAGGAAAAGGCAGGATAATACATTTGGTATCAGAGCTGAAAGTTAAGTAAGAACCTTGGCTTTGATGGGGTAAACTCACTAAAGATAAGGTAAGTGACACCCTAGAATAAGTTTGAGTGTGTGTGTGTGTGTGTGTATGTATGTATGAGAGCGTGTATTTGTTAGTGCTATAAAATTGTTTTATATTGGGTCGATTGGCTTATTGAGTGGTTTATGAATTCTGGTCGAGACATGGGACGCCACGGTGTCAATATGGATTTTTAAACACTTAAACAAGGAAACCAACATAGTATTGTTTTTTAAGTTGGTAAATGAAATAATTTTACCTAGGATTATATTTCATATATATAAGAATATTTTTCAAAAATTGATATAGTTATTTATGATGTACTTGTTTTTTAGGAAATGGTAATATTAAATTAATATCATTTATTGTTTGATTAGTCATGCTCATCCAGTATAGAGCATTGACTTGTTTGCTGATTGATTATTTATGCTCGGCCAGTTTATGAGCATTTATTTGTTTGATTTAGATTAAATACGAACACCTTTTGAGTTAACTTTTACAATTTGACTATAAGGTGTTCGGTAGTAAGGTTGTTATATTGTTTGTTCTGATACAAGAAGGAATTATATCATATAAAGAAGATTTTATAAATTTGGTTTACAAAGATGTGTTTTATAAAATAAGAGGATTTTTGAGAATATAAATCCCGATGTCTTTAAAAAAGATTTCAAATGATTTTTGAGAAAGGTAAAAGGTGCTACCTAAAAGTATTTATATAGTATAAATATGAAAAGGGAATTTTATGTATGGTACATTTTCTTTGGATATTTAAGGAATGAGTCTAGATTTGTTTGTGATGATCTGAATAATCTTCTAAGTGACAATCAGATGTTTGCTTTGGCGAACGTTGTAGTGTTCTTAGTAAATAATTCCCATTATCGTTGTATGATCAAAACGAGTTTGAATTTGAACGAACCTAAAAGCAAGTGGAAATTGATATTTTTAAAAGTATTTATATGGAAAAATAGGATTCAAAAAAGAAGAAGTATTTCTATATTGACGAGTCCGAGTGGCTCAAAAATGATTAAAATGGGCAAGAGATGTGTTTAGATGTTAAGCACTCTATAAAGTATTAGCCATCTTGGTAAGGGTATGATACTATTTGGGAGGACCTAGTTCCTTGGTATCGTTTTGGTGTTACTCGGTCTATATGTATATTTTCTATGGGTTAAAATATATTGTACCATTTCAAAATAGGTTTTGAAATAAAAACCAAGTATTTAGTTCTTAAGTTTCCTTAGTGAAAATGGATTCAAAATAAAAAGGTAATTTTATAATAGAGTGTTTAGATAAATGAAAATTTTAATATAGGTTTATATCACTCTTGGTTAGAGAAGAAATAATTTAACACAATTTTTTTAAATGGGTTAAATTTAATAAGATGGTTTTAATAAACTTAGTTTTATTAAACCGTGTCTTAGTTTTAACATCTAAGTTGTATAAACTATTTGATGTTATTGGACGACTAATAAACATCGTTACCTTAGAGGTGTCTAAGGAAAACTCTTGCACTGAGTTAGATACTAGCATTCTACTTTTCTTAGCTACTTAGCAGACTTGATGAATAAAGAGTTCGAAGAGGTTGATTCAATTTTAAGACCCAATTTATTTTGGGCTTACATCTGAATTTAAGACGATAAAATATTAAATCAGATAGTTATACCTACTCTTAGGATGTAGTAGGGTATTATACTAGTTTAAAACTTAAGTTATAGTTTGTTTTCACAAAAAGTTTTTGAAGTAAAATGAAATTGGTATAAGTAAGAACCAATGAGAATAAGTATGTAAGTTGTAAGTAGATCATTTCTTCGCACGGTTCTTAATCCAAGATTTGAGTACATGACCTTGAGGTGATTCACACCGCTCCGGATAAGGATTTGTCACTCGACTCCTGACAGTGAACACTAAGTAAGAGCTCTTGATATGCTACCAAGGTTTTCTATAATAGTATATAGCTATGTAAAAAGAACAAAGGTTTTTAATCAAGAATCCCAATCGGAGTCCACACTAAAGAAGTCGAGTGAGCGATACTAGTTTGGAAGAGAAATCGATGTACTCGAGTAAATGATCGAATCAGAAATTACAAACAGATAATCTATATACATCATATGGGCTTATGAAGAATGTTACATATTTATGTGGGCTTGTTTCTTTGTTTGTTTGGGCGTGTTAAAATTTTGGGGTCGAAATTCTTTTAAGGGGCGAGGATGTAACGACCCGAAATTTTATCACTTTGATTGTGAATATTTAATTAATTTAAAAATATTTAAAAATTGATTTTAGAAGCTTAAATAACTTATTTTTTTCATTAAAAAATTAGAGCGAACTCATTTTGAAAGTTTGTTTACAAAAATAATCAGTTCGGAGATAAATTGAAAATGTGACCGAAATTAGTTTTTCGGGATTTCGACTTTTCGTCGAATAAAAGTTGTTGAACTTATGCCCACCAATTTACATTTGAACACACACATTTAACAAATAAGGAAACAGTTTTTATTAATTAATGGGTTAAATTAAAGTAACTAAAGGATTAAGTAATAAAAAAATCTTTTCTTCCTTACTTTAAGTGGACCTTTTGCCTTGCATGGATTTGTGTGGTTCTTTTTGTGATATGATGGAAAGTACTTTAGCACATGGGTAGCACATGGAGGAACTTGTTATGGAAGAGTAGTGGAGGGGTAATTAGGTAATTTGGCTATAGGGTAGTGAAGATAAATTACCACTTTTCATACTTCTATATATACACACCACTTACACACACATTTCTATTTTTCGTCTCCAAATTCCTTTACTCCACTTCTTTTCCATGTCTTCATCTTTTTTCATGAAACAAAAACACCTCAAAACCCCATTCCTATTGCTTCAAACTCCTTGCATAAGCATGTATACATTTAGTACACACCACCCCATCCCAAAATTTGAAACCTTGAAGCCAAGCATTTGAAATTGGCCTATGATCGAGCGCAACTAGAGGAAAGGATGGAGATTGAGCCTTAGCTATGAGCTTCTAAGGAGCAGGAGAGGCTTTGGATGCAAGTAAGAAAGGTGGTGGATTTTTGTTTAGGTTGAGGTCGGAGAATGGTAGCTTGTTGCTAGAGTTTGGTCGAGATTATAAGTGAGATCTCACTTTGGAACTATTATAAATAAATGTGATGCTGTAAAATAATTATTATTGTATATGTTGTGTGTGTGTGTTGATGTCTATATATAGTAATTGATGTGGTTTGATTTCCACTTGGAAGTGGATGGCATAAATAATCATTGTTTTGTAGGGGACAAAAGTAAAGTGATGGAAGTCAAAGTGTTTCGTAGCGATTAGGTTGCTATGGGAACACTTAGAAAGATTTGATTTTGTTAAGGGATCCAACAGGATTCCTCGTCTTGTTGATTTGCATTTCATTTATATATGTGTATATGAAGTGTTTATATGCTATGGTTTGGTAATGTTGAATATGACCTAGTAATGATTTGGAAAGTTGACTCCTTTGCAATGAAAATAGATGGTAGCTTTGTTCAAGTACAATAGTGGTCGCTAAGCCTCTTTTCATATTTGACAAGTTATTCTTATGGATTTTTAAATTGAGTTCAAACTTTTAGTTTGAAGTAAAGTGCTTTCTATACTTATATTTTCTTAAATATAGAAAGGAAGTTTGGAAGCTATTGATTCACAAAACAAAGTTTGAAAAGTTACAGTCCATATAAAGATAGTCAATATGGATGCACATTGGAAATCCATGATTTTAGTAAAGTAAAATAAATTCTTTTTGAATGTTATATAAAAGTTATATAAGTATTTTAAAAGGAGTTTGAAGTTTTAATATATTATTGATTATTTAAACAAGTGGTTTATTTAAAAGGAAATCCCTTCCGTTTTTAGAGTCAAATTCTTTTTAGAAATGATGATTTTCAATTATGATATGGATGGAAATTTAAACTTAGTTTAAAAGTGTTTAAAAGAGTTTTTTAATTTATATAAATGATTTTAAAGGATTATTTCATATAATAAATCAAGTGGTACTTTTATAAAAGTGGAAACTCTTTAATTTCCAAAGTCAAACTTTCTTTTGAAAGTAATGATCTTTAAGAGATGTTTTAAATAAATAGTTTAAACTATATTGTAATTTTAAATGATTTTGGGAGAATGAAGAGGGCAAGTCTGGAATTATAACCTCTGTGTTTTATTAAATGGTTTTCAAAAAATAGAAGGAAGTTATGAACTATGCTATTCTAGTTTTAGTAAAAGATTTTGGAAAGTGGAAAATGAGGTTTGGTTTATAACACTTTATTTTCAATAGTATGCAAAATTATTAAGTCTTATACTTGATCTAACTCTTGTAAATGATTATCAATATCTAAAACTAACCCTCTAATGCTAGTTTTTTAAGGACGTATAATGTGTTTCATAATTCTGGATCTAGCAATAGTGGATCAGAGTTAGAAAAATCAAATGAATTCTCACACAACCTCTTAGCATTAACAAGATCAATTGAAGCATCACTATCATCTGAACTATCCTGCGAAACGAAATCAACTGGAGCCTTTTTGTCATCTAAAACATCACCATTCAAAATTGGAGTTGGAGGACTAACATCAGCAAAAACAACATCATCTGAAAACAAGTCAGGGTCCCCAAATTTTTCATTGTCATTTTGGCCAATGCTCACGGCATTAGTCACATTGAAGTTTTTAAACAAGTCCTCAAAAATCGCAGTACCTTCATTTCTTTACACCTACAAGTGATCAAATTGTATTATGACATTTTTTAGCAAGATGAGCATAATCCTCATAATGAAAACAAAAGCACTTCCCCTTTCTGTTATCAATCTAATTTTCAATAGTAGGTTTTCGATTGAAGAACCGAGGAGAGGACAGTTTTGAATCTTCCAACAGTTGAGCATATAAACGTTTTCTACTAGTATTAGGAGCAGACGTGGAAGGACTGAATTTGAATTGGGGGGTGGGATTGGGAAAATTTGAGAAAGAAGATGAAAGAAACGGATTAAATTTGAGAAAGAAGAAGGAGGAAGTGTTGCCATTTTCTAAACCGACTTTCTTCCTTGCTTTAAGTAGACTTTTTCCTTGCATTGATTTGTGTGCTTTTTTTGTGATATGGTGGAAAGTACTTTAGCACATTGGCAGCACATGGAGAAGGCTTATGGAAGGGTCGTTGAGGGGTAGTTAGGTAATTTGGCTATGTGGTTGTGGAGGTAAATGACCACTTTTCATACTTCTACACACGCACACACACCCACTTACAACACATTTCCTTTTTCATATCCACTTTCCTTTACTCCACTTCTTTTCCATGTCTTCATCTTTAGTTCAAAAAACACCCCAAAACCCTATTCTTTTCACCTCAAAAATCCTTGCATAAGCTTGTATACATTTAGTACACACCATCACCATTCCAAAGTTTAATGCTTTAAAGCCGAGCACCTTTATTTGGCCTATAGCCGAGCACAACTAGAGGAAAGGAGGGGGTTGACCCTTGGTCACGAGCTTCTAAGGAGGAGGAGAGGCTTTAGATGTAAGGAGGAAAGGTTGTGGCTTTGTGTTGGTTTAGGTTGAGGTCGGAGGATGGTAGCTTCTTGCTAGAGTTTGGTCGAAATTAAAAGTGAGATATCTCACTTTGGAACTATTATAAATAAATGTCATGCTGTAAAATAATTATCATTTTTTATGTTGTGTGTGTATGTGTATATATATTGATGTATATATATAGTAATTAAAGTGGTTTGATTATCACATGGAAGTGGATGGAATAAATAACCACTATTTTGTAGGGGACAAAAGCAAAGAAATGGAACTCGAAGTGTTTTATGGAAAATAGTTCGTTACGGGAATACTTTGAAAGATTTGATTCTATAGAGGTATCCAATAGGATTCCTCGCCTTGTTGATTTACATTTCATTTATATATGTGTATATGAAGTATTTGTAAGTTGTAGTTTGGTAATGTTGAATATGACTTCGAAATGATTCTGAAAATTTACACCTTTGATATAAAAATAAATGTTAGCTTTATTTAAGTACCATAGTGGTCGCTAAATCTCTTTTCGTATTTTATGGATTTTTAAATCGACTTCAAAATTTTAGTTTGAAGTAAAGTGCTTTATATACTTATAGTGGTTTAAATATAGAAATGAAAAGCAATTTGATTTACAATACAAAGTTTGAAAAGTTACCGTCCATATAGCGATAGTCCCTATAAATACACTTTGAAAACCCATGATTTAATAATGTAAAAGGAGGTTATCTATTTTAGATATTTTGTAAATTCTTTTCAAATGTGTTTTAAAAAATATATAAGTATTTTAAAAGGAGTTTGAAGTTTAAATATATTTTTGAGTATTTGAACAAGTGGTTTATTTAAAAAGAATTCCCTTTACTTTTTCATGGTCGAATTCTTTTTAAAAGTGTCAATTTTTAATTATGATTTGGATGGAAGTTTAAACTTAGTTTATAGTTTACAAGTGTTTGAAAGAAGTTTGAAATTTATATAAATGGTTTTAAAGGATTATTTGATATAGTAAAGCAAGTGGTACTTTACAAAAGGGGAAACTCTTTTATTTCCAAAGTCAAACCTTCTTTTGAAAGTAATGATATTTAAATGACACGTCAAATAAAGAGTTTAAACTATATTATAAGTGTTTTAAATGATTTATGGAGAATGAAGAGGGCAAGTCTAGTATTATAAACTCTGTGTTTATTAAATGGTTTTCGAAAAATAAAAGAAAGTTATGAGCTATAATATTCTAATTTTAGTAAAAGTTTTTGGAAAGTGGAAAACGAGGTTTGGTTTATAACACTTTGTTCGAAATAGTATATGGGATTAATGAAGTCTTATACTTGACATTAAGCTTTAAGGTAGGAAACTTCTACCTATTAGATAGATAAGAATATTGCCAAGTCAAGGTTTAAGAGTTAATAATACCCCAACTTGAACAACTTCATTGTTAATCAAAGGATAGTTTAAGTTTTAAATTGAAGATTAATGTTAAGTATATGATATATTATTTTCGTATACAAATTTGTGTACTTACGGAAATTAAGTTGTCCTATACTTGGCACAAAAAGCCGATGATTAGATTGATCCTATGTCCGTGAGATCTAGAATTAGAGTGTTTAACTAAGGCAAGGAAGCACTCGGTGCCCTGACTTACCTGGCTTCATTTCATGGCCAGGGATAGAGTAAGTCAAAATATAAGAAATGCGACAAGCGTTGGAGATTTGTAACGACCCACAATTTTGGACCATTCAAATCGACAATAATCCACACATGTCTGACTTGAATAATTCAAAATAACAGATTGTAATAAAATTTGGAGCAAATAAAATCAAATACAGAATCACAGACACAGAATATCAGAATAACTCGCAGCGGAAATTAAAATACCATAGTAGTTCATGAAGCTACTATAACAAAATCTCAAACAAAATACATAATATCAGTCTGGAAAAACATATACAATAGAAATCTCAAATACATAGAAGTTTATAAATACCAGAGCTGAAATAGAACAACTGAAACTGAAAGGGAATAGATAACTAGACAAGTAGAATCTCCAGCGATTCCTAGCTCCAGAAAAGAAATCCAAAGCTAAGCTGTAAATACTCAGGCTGACCCGAGCGTAAAGTAAAACACAAAACACTCGAGTCAGGACATACATACTTATATAATGTAAACCAACTCAAGTGAACTGTAGTAGTAATGCACAATAACTTAAAGGATGCTTGGGATCGCCCATCCTCTAATGATCAGTTAAACCTTAAATTTAATTACATCTCGTGGTTAAAATTCCAAAATGGTATTTTATACTTTGAAATCAAATATCATTTCAAATCCATTTCAAAATATCAAAATATTTCAAATCAAAATATTCCATTTAAATCATTTAAAAATGAAGTTATTATATTTAATAGTCAATATTCAATTCTCAAAATTTTACCATTTCAGAATTCATTTATTCACTTAAATTTATTAAACAGTTAAATTTTAACTTTTGCAGCATTTATAAAATGCTACGGAAAGTTATGTTTAAAAACAATTCAATTAGCAAAAGACAGCGTTTAAATGCTGTAATAGGTTTAGATTTCAAATAAAACTTTATTTAAATTCAGCAACTATAGCACTTAGTTCATTTTAGCCATTTAGTTCATTTATATCAATTACAACATTTATAAAATGCTGTAATATCTTTAACTTTAGAAATGATAGCATTTTAGGAATGCTGTCAATTTAAATTCCAAACTTTCACTACAATTTCATAAACAATTAAAATTTATTTAAATCCATTTTAACTTATAAAAATCATATTTTATTACTTTAAAAACAATCATTTAAATAACCCTAAATTTATGATTTTACAAAGTGAAAGTTTCCCGAACAATTATCAAATCTTTAATAATTCACTTATAAAATAAATGTAAAATGTATAACATTTCATTTACTTAACATTTTAATTAAGTTTACCATTTCATAATTTTATTTAAATTCCATTTTATTTTCTTAACTTAACTTTTATTTTAAAACACTTTCACATTTTCCAAGTTAAGTTATACTTCAAATTTCAACTTTTAAACATTTATTTATTTGACTATTTTTAATTTATAGAAAAATCAATAACACTTTATAAAATCATTTTAAATAAAAATCAAATTATCATAATATTTACATTTTAAACATATTTTATAATTTCAAGAAAATATATATATTAACCACGGGTCTATATATAAATTTTTCTAACCTAAGTCAAATGATACAGATAATATATCATTTCAATCCGTAATTTACAAAGGAAAAATCCGGGTTTTATCATTTCAAACCCGCAATCCCAAGTTAAATAAAATAAATAAAAACCGTTCAGACCTATCATTTCAGCCCATAACGATTTTTCCCTATTCTAAAGCCCATTCGGGTATGTATCATTTCAACCCATAGTGATTCTATTCTACAGGGAACTTGTAGTGCGATAAACAAATATAAAATGAACAGTATACAATATATAACAGTAATAGATGATATGACAGGTAATTAAACAGGTTTAACATCATATAATTAAATCATCATAGGCAGTTATAACATATCATAATATTCTACACATTCAGTTGTTGTCGCTTCACATTTGTATAAGTATAAAATGTCGTGTGAGATTTACTCACCTCTTTTGCTGGAGATGCAAGTTCAAATGACACAACACAAACCAAAACACAATGACAAAGTTATGAACTTGAGTGGAGAGTGAGATCCAAGTTATAGATCTTGTGTTACAACCCAAAACAAAACCAAAATAATAGTTCAAAACCAATACGATTGAATTTGAATAACTTAGAAACAAAAATTAGTTTGAATATGAAACTTTTTGCCTTGCTTTCTCTACTTGTTTGCATGGCCTAGGGGATCAATTAGGTCAGGTTTGTACTTGGTTGGATCAGGTATGGGTCTGGAAAAGGTAAGGCTACACGGTAGAACATGATGGAGGAAGTTACAACATATGGATGTGAAGGGGTTTAGGCTAAAACATGGTTTTTGGCAACCAAAAGGGCTCGGTCATGGGGTTATATGCTTGGCCAGTCAAGCTCAGGTCTGGACAGAGGTTGGAGTGGTGTGGGGAGGTCTGGAAAAGGTGGTGGTGGCGGCCTATGGTGGTGGTGTAAAATGAAGGGAAGGTTTCATACATGGCTCGGGTAGGCAATAATTGTAAAGTTTTCAATGTTTTTGTGGAGTTTTGCTCAAGGGGAGGCCATGGCACTTTCTGGTCAGCGGAGAATGATGGTTTGGCCGTGGATTTAGTGGGGAGGAAGAGATGGTGGTCGATGGTGGTGATGGTGAGGCTATGGGCCGAGCAACATAGGTGAAGATCAAGGTCAATTCAAGTGAAAACAAAGCAAATTCAAGGAAGAAAAGTAGAAAAAAATAAAAATAAAATAAGGAAGCCATTACCAAACTTTAGAAATTTTTTGTGGCCGTAAATTGTGATGAATGAGAAGTGATTTCATGTGAGAAAGAAAATAAAACTCACGGCAAAAATTAAAGAAAGGAACGACCAAAATATGAAGAGTCTAGAAAATGAAAAGTCATATGTTTTAAAACTTTAGCCTCTTCAATTTCCATTTCTATTAAATCAAATAAATTTTCAGTAAATGAATTTAAAAACTGAAACAAAGTAAAATAAAATTAAAATAAATAATTAAATTTAAAGAAAATAGAAAAAGAATTAAAGAAATTGCTTAAATATTGAAAACAGGGTTCAAAATTACAATTAAATCATCACAAGCTTTAGAAAAATATCTACTTCATTTTAAAAATATTTTAAAACAAAATGTGAAGTAAAATGATTCATTTATATTTTCAAAATGGAATAAATAATTAAATTTAGAGAAATTAGAAAAAGAAGTAAAGAAACTGTTTAAAAATTCAAAACAGGACTTAAAAATTAAAAATAGAATATCATCGGTTTTAGAAAAATTATAACTTTACTTCTAAACCAATAAAAGTCAAGTAAAATAAAATAAATTCTGAAAAAAATTAAGTGTAAATGAAAATAAAATAAAGTATTAAGAAAATAGAAAATAAACAAAGAATTTCTTTAATTAAATGAAACTGGAAATTAGAAATTATACACAGAATACAACTAACATTGGAAAATGTCAATTACACTTTGAAAAGATGTTTTAAAACCAAAATATATACATAACATGTTATTTTACCCATATAAATACAAATTATAACATTACATGACCAATTAAAATATTATTTTTATAATTTAAAATAAACAATTTTGTTAAATACAGCAAATTTCACACAATAGTTAAAAAGGCATAACTTTCACAATATAAATCGGATTTCAACAAAACGAAAAAAAGTATTCTTAAAATTTTATTTACTTTCATAATAAAAGATAAAATTAAAAATATTCAAACTTTCAAATTTTCAAATTTAAAAGTCAAAGTTTGATCATATTGACCAAAATTCACTTTTTGGAAAATATTCTATTTAATCCTGTATGGAATTCTAATTCACATCAAAAATAAAAATTTATATTTAAAATAACAAAATTTATCCATTTTAATAAATAAAATAAAGTTTTCAAATTAGGAAAATAATTAAAATAATCACAAAATACAGGGTTGTTACACTCTCCCCCACTCAAATCTTTTCATCCTCGAAAAGGAATGAGGTACGGAAAACACAGAAAAGATAAAATGGAATAGGATTAAGACAAGATGACAAGAAGATTAAAATTCTGATAACTGTTGTTATAGGTAAGTTTAATAAGGTGGAGAATAGGATTAGCTAGAAGAGAAAATAGGACGAAAGACAAGGATGAGCCATTAATTTAAAACCATATAAATTTCAATTGGAATTCTTTAAACTTAATAATTTGGTTAAATCCATTTTATTATATCCATAAAAGTCATTTAATTCAAATTGTTAGTTAAAGAGGTAAACAATATGTAAAACACTTTAAAATCCTTTAGGAAGGAAAATAACTGATCAAAATATCATTTGTATAATATTTTATCAAAATACTTTTATAACTCGATGTCTTAACAAGTTTATCCTCGTTCCTGCAGACTCTGGCAGTGCGTTGATCAGGCGCAAAGTTAGAATTCTCCAGGTACTTAGTAGACTTGTTTCAACACCCAGTGAAAATACTGGAAAACTTTTAAAACCAGATATGGAAAGTACAATCCAAAAAAACAAAACATGTCGATCATGGATCGCAGATACACAATGGTTACGCCTGGATCCCCCAGGAAACATCCGTACCCGTAGGCCGCCCCCCAACCTTACGATTACGCCATGAAGACTGGTAGTACTGCAGATACACAATGGTTACGCCTGGATCCCCCAGGAAACATCCGTACCCTAGGCTCTTGCAGCCCCTGCTGATTACGCTACCAAGCAACCCAATAGATCGCAGATACACAATGGTTACACCTGGATCTCCCAGGAAACATCCGTTCCCGTAGGCCACCCCCAACCCAGCGATTACGCTATGAAGTCATGCTCGTAAGACCATGGAGATTGCCATGGAATTCGATAGAAACTCGATTACATATCCAGAAAACCAAAAATCAGAGAAAAATATCGATAGAATGAATCCACAATGTGGCCACAAAGCGGATATCAAGCAGAAGGCACTTTCCATATCTTTACTTCGAAAATATGTATCATATAGTACCTTTTCAAATCACTTTCAAATATCATACTTATATAAAGTCCATTATATATAAGATTTCATTTTCAAATCAAATACTTTCCAAAATTAATAGTATATCAAATCACACTTATATAGACTTCAATTATATAAGATTTCACTTTTCAAATTGAGTACCTTTTCAAATCCATAGTTTTCGAATCAACATCATACTTATACAAACCAAATTTTTATATAAGTTTGATAACTCCCAAATCAATTATTTAGTAACACAAGGTTTTCAAATTTCAATTTGTTTCAATATCAGTTCAGTTTCAAAATCATATACAATTCCACTAAATTATTTCCTCTCAATTTAAATATCTTCAGTTTCAAAGTTTCCAAAATAATAGGTTTGGAGAATAATCCAAGTTTCTAAATCAATATAATTTAAGTCAACCAATTCATTTCCAAAATCAATGGTTTTTAAAATATCTTATACTTACATAAGGTCCATCCTATATAAGGATCATAATTTTTCAAAACTCAATTTCGCTGCATGAAGAGCTATATGGGATTGAACATCTTTGCTTTATAAAAGTTTTTTTTTTATTTAGAATAGTTTTGTATATAAAATAGTTTGTATGTAAAATTGAATAAAATAGTTTGTTTAAGAAGAACAAAAGAAAAATGGTTTCGAAAAATGGTTTTAAATTGATAGTAGTTTTTCATAAAAAAAATTCCAATTGAATTACAAAGATATCCAACCCAACAACTTCCAATTTCAGCGTCAAGTGTATCAATGATATTAGAATATAAGATGTACATATGTCATCATTTCGCAAAATCACATTCGATCGCTCACTTGATCACACAAGTTCGCTTTCGAACTAGTATTGTCCATTCGACTTCCCTAATGCGGATTTCGATATGGTTTCTCGACTAGAAACCATCAGTCTCCTTGCATAGCCATATACTATGATAGAGAATTCTAGAATCAAGCCCAAAATCCATATCAAATATTCGCCATCAAGAATCAAATGAAAAATCCTAACACGAAATGGTGTAATTCACCTCGAACTTGTGTACTCAAACTTGGATCAATCTAATTATGCGAATAAAACAGCATACGTACAACTTATGTATAAATTACAACTTTTTAAATATATAGTTTCATAAAGATGTTACTAAGTTAAGCATTTAAACTAAATTTTATTCAAAATATTTTGAAGACCAAATTCTTCTCAAAACATTTCAAATCTAAACTTCATATTAAAAAAATTCAAAATAGCCTTATTCATTTACTTAACAAAACAGTTTCAACTTATTTAAATCATATTACTACATACTTTAAACATACATACCAAACTTATATACTTTATACTTTTCAAAATTTCTTAGCTTTGAAAAGTTAACCTTGATTTGAAAGTGCTCGAACCTTCAAAATAGTTGAAGAAATCATATTTCAAATTCAAGAGTTGGAAATCACTAATTAAATCAGTAAATTAATTCCAAAAATAGGGTTATATCAAATCAAATCCAAAACTCAAGGACTGAACACCGGCTAATTTCAAATTGTTCAAATATATATACATATATCTTTCAAATATCACATCACACTTCGGAATTTGAAATCAAAATTAGTTTCACAAGTCACCCACATAACAAAGCTACCGAAGTGGCCTCTCCCCCACTCTGAAACTCGAAAATCAATGTCGATGATGCATGCATTCATCACCGAAATTGTTTTCCGACATAAGTGGGTTTTGGACTTCTATTTTCTCAACTTCTTTTGAAATTTCTTCGAAATCATTTGAAGCTCATTAAAACCATTTGAAACATTTCATATTCGGAAAATACTTTCAAATCATATTATTAATTATTTCAAAATCTTAAAACCAGTTCCAAAATGCCGGAGTTCAATCACTCAAATTCAGATTCAAAACCTTCAGTTATAAATTATTTTATATGAAACCATTTCTTATATAACTTTCAAAATTTCAAATCCATACAAAACTTTAAATTCTCATTTAAAAGGTATATAGATCCTTATAGAAAACATTTGACCTTTATATAAACATATGGTCATCCTTATCAAAATAACAACTTCGATGAATGCACAATTTTCAAAAGACAATCAACCACAAATTTTCCAATGGATGTTTCAAGGATGGATTTCAAAACAAAACAGAGATTTAAATTTTTAAAGTTACCCTAATCAAATAGAATTCTGATTCGAAGATAAGCTCAACGAAGATGAGATAATTAAATTACCAAATACAAGATGGATAAGCCTATATAAATCGCGGGCGACCTTAACAAGGTCAACCGTGACTTCAGGAATATAATCGATGCGGAAATCTAAGGCAAATCGACCTTCAATCGCCAGAGATAGAATCAAGGTATAGAAGAAGATAGATAGCATTGTAAACCGAGGATATGGAAATCTCCGGTGAATCAATGCCAATTGTAAAGGAGTATCACCCCTTTACAAATCGTTCAAAGTTTGGCGGAATCGCCGGTCTATATAGAGGTCATTCAAAGTGGAGTTATGGAATGCTCAAAAATCAAAAGAATACAATTAGGGGAGACAGGAATGGATTTCAAAACAAGTGGGAGCGTTCCAAAATTCAAAGGAATCCTAATCAAAGAAATCCCAACTAAGATAGAAGTTCAGAATTTTAAGGAAATCCTAATCAAAGAAATTACTAACAAGGTGGATACGAAAGGGATAAAGTACAGAAAATTTTCTTTCAAAACAAGAAAATTTTATATCAAAATAACCTATAAAAATCCTTTAAAAATCATTTGAAAATCATTTTATACTTTGAAAATACGTTCTCTCACAAAGGAATGATTCTGAGATTGATTTCACTCATTTTAGGGTATTTCTACCCTATCTCTAATTAGTTTTTGCTCCGCAGGCTAAGGTTTGCCTAAAACCAAAGCTTCGGTACCAAATGTAACGACCCACTATTTTGGACCATTCAAATCGACAATAATCCACACATGTCTGACTTGAATAATTCAAAATAACAGATTGTAATAAAATTTGGAGCAAATAAAATCAAATACAGAATCACATACACAGAATATCAGAATAACTCGCAGCGGAAATTAAAATACCATAGTAGTTCATGAAGCTACTATAACAAAATCTCAAACAAAATACATAATATCAGTCTGGAAAAACATATACAATAGAAATCTCAAATACAGAGAAGTTTATAAATACCAGAGCTGAAATAGAACAACTGAAACTGAAAGGGGATAGATAACTAGACAAGTAGAATCTCCAGCGATTCCTAGCTCCAGAAAAGAAATCCAAAGCTAAGCTGTAAATACTCAGGCTGACCCGAGCGTAAAGTAAAACACAAAACACTCGAGTCAGGACATACATACTTATATAATGTAAACCAACTCAAGTGAACTGTAGTAGTAATGCACAATAACTTAAAGGATGCTTGGGATCGCCCATCCTCTAAGGATCAGTTAAACCATAAATTTAATTACATCTCGTGGTTAAAATTCCAAAATGGTATTTTATACTTCGAAATTAAATATCATTTCAAATCCATTTCAAAATATCAAAATATTTCAAATCAAAATATTCCATTTAAATCATTTAAAAATGAAGTTATTATATTTAATAGTCAATATTCAATTCTCAAAATTTTACCATTTCAGAATTCATTTATTCACTTAAATTTATTAAAACAGTGAAATTTCAACTTTTGCAGCATTTAGAAAATGCTATGGAAAGTTATGTTTAAAAACCATTCAATTAGCAAAAGACAGCGTTTAAATGCTGTAATAGGTTTAGATTTCAAATAAAACTTTATTTAAATTCAGCAACTACAACACTTAGTTCATTTTAGCCATTTAGTTCATTTATATCAATTACAGCATTTACAAAATGCTGTAATATCTTTAACTTTAGAAAAGATAGCATTTCAGGAATGCTGTCAATTTAAATTCCAAACTTTCACTACAATTTCATAAACAATTAAAATTTATTTAAATCCATTTTAACTTATAAAAATCATATTTTCTTACTTTAAAAACAATCATTTAAATAACCCTAAATTTATGATTTTACAAAGTGAAAGTTTCACGAACAATTATCAAATCTTTAATAATTCGCTTATAAAATAAATGTAAAATTTATAACATTTCATTTACTTAAAATTTTAATTAAGTTTACCATTTCATAATTTTATTTAAATTCCATTTTATTTTCTTAACTTAACTTTTATTTTAAAACACTTTCACATTTTCCAAGTTAAGTTATACTTCAAATTTCAACTTTTAAACATTTATTTATTTGACTATTTTTAATTTATAGAAAAATCAATAACACTTTATAAAATCATTTTAAATTAAAATAAAAATCAAATTATCATAATATTTACATTTTTAACATATTTTATAATTTCAAGAAAATATATATATTAACCACGGGTCTGTATATAAATTTTTCTAACCTAAGTCAAATGATACGGATAATATATCATTTCAATCCGTAATTTACAAAGGAAAAATCCGAGTTTTATCATTTCAAACCCGCAATCCCAAGTTAAATAAAATAAATAAAAACCGTTCAGGCCTATCATTTCAGCCCATAACGATTTTTCCCTATTCTAAAGTCCATTCGGGTATGTATCATTTCAACCCATAGTGATTCTATTCTACAGGGAACTTGTAGTGCGATAAACAGATATAAAATGAACAGTATACAATATATAACAGTAATAGATGATATGACAGGTAATTAAACAGGTTTAACATCATATAAATAAATCATCACAGGCAGTTATAACATATCATAATATTCTACACATTCAGTTGTTGTCGCTTCACATTTGTATAAGTATAAAATGTCGTATGAGATTTACTCACCTCTTTTGCTGGAGATGCAAGTTCAAATGACACAACACAAACCAGAACACAATGACAAAGCTATGAACTTGAGTGGAGAGTGAGATCCAAGTTATAGATCTTGTGTTACAACCCAAAACAAAACCAAAATAATAGTTAAAAATCAATACGATTGAATTTGAATAACTTTGAAACAAAAATTAGTTTGAATACGAAACTTTTTGCCTTGCTTTCTCTACTTGTTTGCATGGCCTAGGGGATCAATTAGGTCAGGTTTTTACTTGGTTTGGATCAGGTATGGGTATGGAAAAGGTAAGGCTACAAGGTAGAACATGATGGAGGAAGTTACAACATATGGATGTGAAGGGGTTTAGGCTAAAACATGGTTTTTGGCAACCAAAAGGGCTCGGTCATGGGGTTATATGCTTGGCCAGTCAAGCTCAGGTCTGGACAGAGGTTGGAGTGGTGTGGGGAGGTCTGGAAAAGGTGGTGGTGGCGGCCTATGGTGGTGGTGGTGGTGTAAAATGAAGGGAAGGTTGCATACATGGCTCGGGTAGGCAATAATTGTAGAGTTTTCAATGTTTTTGTGGAGTTTTTCTCAAGGGGAGGCCATGGCACTTTCAGGTCAGTGGAGAATGATGGTTTGGCCGTGGATTTAGTGGGGAGGAAGGGATGGTGGTCAATGGTGGTGATGGTGAGGCTATGGGCCGAGCAACATAGGTGAAGATCAAGGTCAATTCAAGTGAAAACAAGGCAAATTCAAGGAAGAAAAGTAGAAAAAAATAAAAATAAAATAAGGAAGCCATTACCAAACTTCAGAAATGTTTTGTGGCCAAAAATTGTGATGAATGAGAAGTGATTTCACGTGAGAAAGAAAATAAAACTCACGGCAAAAATTAAAGAAAGGAACGGCCAAAATATGAAGAGTCTAGAAAATGAAAAGTCATATGTTTTAAAACTTTAGCCTCTTCAATTTCCATTTCTATTAAATCAACTAAAACAAATAAAATTTCAGTAAATGAATTTAAAAACTGAAACAAAGTAAAATAAAATAAAAATAAATAATTAAATTTAAAGAAAATAGAAAAAGAATTAAAGAAATTGCTTAAATATTGAAAACAGGGTTCAAAATTACAATTAAATCATCACAAGCTTTAGAAAAATATCTACTTCATTTTAAAAATATTTTAAAACAAAATGTGAAGTAAAATGATTCATTTATATTTTCAAAATGGAATAAATAATTAAATTTAGAGAAATTAGAAAAAGAACTAAAGAAACTGTTTAAAAATTCAAAACAGGACTTAAAAATTAAAAATAGAATATCATCGGTTTTAGAAAAATTATAACTTTACTTCTAAACCAATAAAAGTCAAGTAAAATAAAATAAATTCTGAAAAAAATTAAGTGTAAATGAAAATAAAATAAAGTCTTAAGAAAATAGAAAATAAACAAAGAATTTCTTTAATTAAATGAAACTGGAAATTAGAAATTATACACAGAATACAACTGACATTGGAAAATGTCAATTACACTTTGAAAAGATGTTTTAAAACCAAAATATATACATAACATGTTATTTTACCCATATAAATACAAATTATAACATTACATGACCAATTAAAATATTATTTTTATAATTTAAAATAAACAATTTTGTTAAATACAACAAATTTCACACAATAGTTAAAAAGGCATAACTTTCGCAATATAAATCGGATTTCAATGAAACGAAAAAAAGTATTCTTAAAATTTTATTTACTTTCATAATAAAAGATAAAATTCAAAATATTCAAACTTTCAAATTTTCAAATTTAAAAGTCAAAGTTTGATCATATTGACCAAAATTCACTTTTTGGAAAATATTCTATTTAATCCTGTTTGGAATTCTAATTCACATCAAAAATCAAAATTTATATTTAAAATAACAAAATTTATCCATTTTAATAAATAAAATAAAGTTTTCAAATAAGGAAATTAAATTTAAAATAATTAAAATAATCACAAAATACAGGGTTGTTACAAGATTTGATTTCTATAAATGATCTTTATAATTTATGATGGTATGGAAAGCATTCTTTTCATACTTAAACACCAAATTCCAAGGTAAGGAAACTCATCTCTAATTGTGATAGTTTAAGAATGTACACCGAGGTAAGTATAGTATGCTAAATTATCCGACTACATTGTTAACCGTGGGATAGTACAAGTTTGAAACCGGAAAGTGGTGGTAATTATATTTATCTAATTTTTATACGATCCGTTTACTTACACTAAAAGTGTTTTGGGATTATTGTTATCAATGTTTCAAATGACATTGGTTTTATCCTAATTAAGTATGTTTATGGAAATGAAATCTTCTGAAGATTTTGTGAATACACTTATACCGATAAGATAAGTATATGATTATTTTTCCAAGTATTTACAAAGTGAATTTAATTAATAAAAGGTTTAATTAATGTGGCTTAATCGTAGCTTATGTGCTAAATCATGCTTGGTTTCCATATGAAATTAAACCTCTAATAACATTGTTTGTTTATTGATAGTTAAATAACCTACTATTAAATCTTGGCTAGTTTAGAAACTATCGGTTGTTTGTTTAGAAAGAATGTGATCGGATAAGCATGTGTATCCAAAAGCCACTTGGACCCACTATAAGTGTTTGAATTGGAGACACCTTGAAGATGATAGGAATCGACATAAAGTTCTTTGAAGTACAAGGACTACTTGCTACTATTCTTGTGGGTGATTCCAAAAAGGATGTAGTAGAAGTAGTGCATTCGGTTTGTTCAGTCCCAGAACAACTTATATGGATGAATGCTGGCATTGCATTGTTTCCTGGAGGGAAGTGTTAGCATTCCAAGAGGGATTTGCTAAATGGTAAGAACGTAGCCTAAAACCTCACACCCAAAAATAACTAAAACAGGGGAGATGCGGTGGGGCTATGTGGTTCGCTACCATTAGGGTATGATCATCACTTATATCTAGATCGATATTTACAGATTATTTATACTGTGCCCACGGGATGGTTTTTCGAGTTGGAAACCGGGGTGATAATCATATCCGGCACTAGGGGTAGGCCAGTCCTATGTTGGCAGAGGTGCGGTGTGTTTGTAGCCTCAGTACATTTTCTCTAAAGGTGTACTGTACGGAAGGTAGTCCCTTACGTTGTTTTTGATGGAATCCATTTTCCAATACGTGCCTTACGGACTAAGCCGTATACCAAATATGTTAGAATGTGAGATGCAAGCATTTCAGCTATGTTATATATTTATTTTAAGCTATAGGCATTATTATAATTTCACAAGATCTTCTAATAAAAATGGTTTGGTTATCATAAGGTAAAAACTCATCCGTGTTTATGTGTGGCATCGTTTTACGAGATATCTTTATTTTTGAAAGGTTTTATAACATTAAACATCCATGTGATTTGAGTTTCTCATGCTGGTTTACCGGACCAATCCGGGTGTTATTTCCTTATAATAGTCGGGTCAGACTCGAGGATATTTCCAAACTTAATTATGGATGCTTTGGAGCTTCAAGGGAAGAACATGAGGCCTCTAAGACTTCTCGTACTTTATTTTCCACTACATTACATGTTTTATATTTATCAGAATATGTGAGGGCATGCTATTATAACAATCCAGGCTAATGATAGTTTTACTTACTCTGATTGTTGTATGTATATTAAAGTTTTTTTTGTTAAGATCATTTGGATATTATACATTACTCATCACAATGAGATATTTTGTACTGTCTTTTCTTTTCTTTCACCCTAACAATCTATCTTTTCGGCACTTGGATGCCGAACATATGAATATTGTGGATGTATTAGTGTCGACTTTTTAGAATCGAAAAGCCAGGACGTTACATTGGGTATTAGAGCTGAAAGTTAAGCGAGAACCTTGGCTTTGATGGGGTAAACTCACTAAGGATAAGGTAAGTGATACCCTAGAATGAGTTTGAGTTTGTGTGTGTTTGTGTCAATGTGTGTGTGTGAGAGTGTGTATTTGTTAGTGCTATAAAATTGTTTTATATTGTGTCAATTTATCAGTTGAGTGCTTTATGAAATCTGGTCGAGACGTGGAACGCCAAGGTGTTGATAGGGATTTTTAAACTCTTGAACAATACAAACCGACATAGTATTGTTTTTTAAATTGGTAAATAAAATAATTTTACCTAGGATTATATTTTATATATAAAAAATAATTTTCAAAAAGATAGATTTAGTTATTTATGATGTGCTGTTTGTTAGGAAATTATAGTATTCAATTATTATCATTTATTGTTTGATTAGTCATGCCCATCCAGTATAGAGCATTGACTATGTTATTTGATTGTTTATTTATGCTCGGCTAGTTTATGAGCATTTATTTGTTTAATTTATATTATATACAAACACCTTGTGTATTAAGTTTTACAATTTGACTATAAGGTGTTCGGTAGTAAAGTTGTTATAATGTTTGTTCAGATACTAGATGGAATTGTTTCATATAGTGATGATTTTATAAATATGATTTACAATAATGTATTCTATAAAATAAGAGGATTTTTGAGAATTTAAATCCAGGCGTCTTTAAAAAAGATTTCAAATGATTTTTGGGAAAGGTAATGCAGGTCCTACATGAAAGTATTTATAAAGTATAAATATTAAAAGGAATTAAAGTATGGTATACTTTCTTCTGATATTTCATGGAATGAGTCTTGATTTGTTTGTGATGATCTGAATAATCTTCTAAGTGACAATTGGATGTTTGATTAGGTGAACATTGTAGTGTACTTAGTAAATTATTCTCTTTATTATTGTATGATTGAAACGAGTTTGAATCCGAACGAACCTAAAAGCAAGTGGAAATTGACATTTTGTTAAAACTATTTATACGGAAAAATGTGATTCAAAAAAGGAGAAGTATTTTTATGTCAACGAGTTCGAGTCGTTCGAAAATGACTAAAATTGGGCAAGAGATGTGTTCGCATAGTAAGCACTTCTCTGAAGTATTATCTTTCTTGGTAATGGGATGTATGATACTATTTGGTAGGACCCAATTCCTTGGTATCATTTTGGTGTTACTCGGTCTATCTGTACATTTTCTATGAATTAAAATATACTGCATCATTTCAAAAAGGGTTTTGAAATGAAAACCAGGTATTTAGTTCTTAAGTTTCCCTAATAAAAATGGATTCAAAATAAAAAGGTATTTTGATAAAAGAATGTTTTGAGAAATGAAAATTTTAATATGGGTTTATATCACTTTGGTTAGAGAATAAATAATTTAACACAAACTTTTTTAAATGTGTTAAATTTAATAAGAAGATTTTAATAAACTTTGTTTTATTAAACCCTGTCTTTGTTTAAGATCTAAGTTGTATAAACAGCTTGATGTCATTGGGCCGACTAATAAACATCTTTACCTTAAAGGTGTCTGAGGAAAAGTAGACTCTAGCACTGAGTTAAATACTAGCATCCTACTCTTCTTAGCTAATTACCAGATCGGTGAGTAAAGAGGTCGACTCAATTTTAAGACCCAATTTATTTTGGGCTTACATCCGAATTCAGAAAGATAAAATATTAAATCATATAGTTGTGCCTACTCTTAGGATGTAGTAGGGTATTATACTAGTTTAAAACCACAGTTACATTTTGTTTTCATAAATAATTTTAAAAGTAAAAAGGAAATTGGTATAAGTAATAACCAATGAGAATAAGTACGTAAGTTGTAAGTAGATCATTTCATTGTATGGTTCTTTATCCAAGATTCGAGTACTTGAATTTGAGGCGATTCACACCGATCCATTTAAGGATTTATCACTCGATTCCTGACGGTGAACACTAGTAAGGGTTATTGATATGCTACCAAGGTTTTCTATCATAGTATATGCTATGTAAGGAGAACAGAGGTTTCTAATCAAGAAGCCTGATCAGAGTCCGCACTATGGAAGTCGAGTGAGCGATACAAGTTTGGAAGAGAAGTTGATGTATTTGAGTAAATAATCGAATCAGATATTGCATACGGATTATCTATATACATCGTACGGGCTTATGAAGAATGTTAAGTATTTATGTAGGTTCGTTTAATTCTTTTTTAGGCATGATGAAATTTCGGGGTCGAAATTCTTTTAAGGGGTGAGAATGTAACGACCCAAAACTTTATCACTTTGATTAAGAATATTAAATTAATTTTAATATATTTAAATAATCAATTTTAAAAGCTTAAATAACCCATCTTTGTTATTTAAAAATGATAGTGAACTCGTTTTGAAAGTTTCTTTACAAAAATAACTAGTTCGGAGGAAAATTGAAAATGTGACCGAAAATCATTTTTCGGATTTTCGACTTTTCGTCAAACAAAAGTTGTTGAACTTGTTGTGCAAACCAGTTTACATCTGAACACACACATTTAACAAATAAGGAAATACTTTTTTACTAATTAATTGGTTAAATTAAAGTAATTAAAGGATTAAGTAATAAAAAAGACTTTTCTGCCTTACTTTAAGTGGACTTTTTGCCTTGCATGGATTTGTGTGCTTCTTTTTGTGATATGACAGAAAGTACTTTAGCATATGGGTAGCACATGGAGGAAGATTTCCATGGAAGAGTAGTGGAGGGGTAGTGATGCAGGCCAGCATCATGATACTATAGGTCGCTCAAACGACCTACGACCTAACTATGATCACAAGCTAAGTCTAAGTCGCGCCCGACTTAATATGAGGAAGAATGAACGAGTTAAGGAGATGAAAATTGATGCAGGCTAGAATGGAGAAGTCCTAGGTCGTGTACGACCTAACATGTTCTTAAGTTGCGTACGACCTAACGAGCTAAGGCATAAGTCGTGGGAACGACCTATCATGTCACCAGGGAAAGAGCTACGACTTAACTGGAGACCAGGGGAAGGAGTTAACTCGAGTTTACGACCTAAGGAGAAGGTTCTGGGTTGTCTACGACCTAACGAGATACTGGAACGACCTAACTTGTTTTTAGGTCGCATACGAGCTAACGCGTTAAGGTATAGGTCGTGGGAACGACTTAACATATCACCAGGGAAAGAACTACGACCTAACGGGTTTGGGGATGCCGAGTTAAAACAAGGAGATAGGTCGCTGGAACGAGCTGAGAAGATGCTACGACCTAACAAATCACGACCTATGATAGGTCGCAAGAAAACGGAACGAGCTAAGTTAGGACGCGAAGGCTTAGGTCGCAAAGTCTTGGGTCGCGGAGACTTAGGTCGCGAGGCCTTAGGTCGCGAAGAATTTCTGAAGCCGCTTCTGTTAGGTCGCAAACGAAAGGATGCCGTTCATTCTTAGGTCGCAAAGCTCTGGATGCCATTGATTTCCTTAAGTCGTTGAGTTGGGATACCGCAAAGTTCTTAAGTCGCAAAGCTCTGGAGGTCGTTGATTCTTATGCCGCATGGATCTCTGCCGTTGATTCTTAAGTCGCTGAAGGAAGCAGATGTATTGAAGATAAGTCGCGTCTGTTTAAGTCGCAGGTCGTTCTGTCTTTTAAGTGTGTACTTTAGGTCGTGTACGACCTATGTAAGTCGATGTAATATGTTGTATGTTTTCTTAAGTCGTGAGTCGTTTATCTTTGAGCCGTTTGAAATGTTGTAAGGTCGTAGCCTGTTTGTTTTGTAATGTTGATAAGTCACTGTGTTGAGCATAGGTCGTCGCCGACCTTAGATAGGTCGTAAGTCGTCATCTATAGGTCGTTTCCGACCTAGGAGTTGTGAATTTTTGTACTGCGTGAGTTGTAGCCTATAAATAGGCAAGTTGGGTCATTTGTAAAGGTTGTTGATTTTTGAATAAAATTCTCTTTTGTTAGCTTTGTGCTTTCATTCAAATTGGTAGTTGAGTGTAATCTCCTATCTCCTCTTTCGATTAATCGAGTGCGCTCGATTCAACGATTGTAGAAGCCGATTCGCGGAATCAAGTGCGCTTGATCAACACTTGAAGAATTGAAGATCTTTGAACCCGGTATCGTGCGCGATCAACGAGTTTGGGACAGCTAGAGTTCGGTATCTTCGGATCAACGAATTCGGGCATTTCAGTATCCATCAATCCATCGATTGCTACATTCAACGACCTACATTGTTTTTGTAATATCCGCTGCGTCATTTGGTATCGGAGCTTGTTTTAGCCAATCATAGCTAAATCGAGTCTTGGAGCCGATTTGTTTGAAGTTTAAAGCATCAAGTGTTAGCCGAGCTTGAAGTGAGGAAGCCGAGCTAAGGAGAGTGTAGACCGAGCATCATTGCATTGTCTAGCCGAGAATTATGATTTGGAGAAGTTGTGTTCATTGTGTTCATCGCGAAGTTGCAACAAAGTGGGAGTTTTCGATCCATTTCATTTTAGATCTAAGTTCGAAAGGTGTTTGAAATTTGGAGTGGAGCCGAAAGTCAAAGTTTGAAGGCTTGATCATGCCTCCGAGATATGTTAACCGTCATCATAGTGTTGCAGATTTATATGAGAGAGAAGATCCTGAACAGAAGAAGCAACGTAGTGATGAAAGATTCAATAAGGATTTCGAGAAAGTAGAGAGAATGAAGTTTGACATGAATCGAAATCAACGGAGAGTGTCGCCACATTATGATTATGAGAAAAGAAGTAGAGAGGACGTGCATGGGCATAGAAGAGTCGATATTCAGAATCGACGACAAAGTTCAACTAATTTTGAAGAGGAAAGTTATGGTGATCGTGTTCATTTTCGATATTCTGGCCAAGGGCAAAATCGATACAAGAATATTGAAGAGGATGGTTATACATGGAAATCAAGAAAGGATACGGAGATTCCAGAATTCCGAGGAGGACTACGAGCAGAGGAATTCTTGGACTGGTTATCCACGGTTGAAAATGTTTTTGAACTCAACTACGTTCCTGAGGATCGTCAAGTGAAACTAGTTGCTACAAGTTTGAAAGGAAAAGCCATGGACTGGTGGCAACAAACTAAATCAACCAGAGAGAGAATGAAGAAGTCTAAAGTTGTCAAGTGGGATAAGATGAAAAGGATGATGAAAGCAAATTTCTTACCCTACAATTATCAAGCTCGTATTGATCAACAATTGCAGAAGTTGAGTCAAGGGAGTCGTGGAAAGGGTGTGGTTATAAGCTCCAGCAATCAGAGTAGAGTTGTTATTTGCAATATGAATATTTCCAAGAGAGTCAACAAACCGGTTGTACATGGATTCAATAAGACAAATGTTGATGATCGAATGAAGCGTTATCCTTATGAGGAGTCTGCCCATCGAAGTTCTGAATGTACAAAGTCCCAGAAGAAACCCTTTGTTGTAGAAGAATGTGAAAGTGAGGATGTGGATGATACTACTGAAAGCAAGACAGAAGAGGAAGAGGAACCAACTAGTCCATTACCTTTCGGCGAAAGTGCTGAAGAATCGGAAGGTAGTGCTGAAATCTTGGTTAGGTATGAGGCAAGTGAAGAGCTTAAAACTCTCGAGGAGGTTAAACCAATGATAGAAGAATTTGAAGTGGTCGGACATACAGAATCATTCGCAACCTTATCACTAAAGTTTGACAACGAAGATGAAGAGGTCGAGTTGGAGAACGAAGAATGTAATTTGATTAATGAAGTTAACTTTTATCAATCACCACAATTTGACGACGATGAAGAATTTTTTTCAGGATTTGAGGAATCTTTATCAGGGAGAGTAGAAGTTTTGTCAATAGAGAAAGGAGGTAACTTGTTGTGGGGGACTGTAGAAATTGACTTTTATGAACCGTCGAAATTTGACGATGAAGAAGAAGTTGAGTCAAAGTATGTGGAGGTCGAAGTTGATTACTCTTCATTGCCACATTTTGATGTTGATAGTATGGAAGAAGAAGCTGTGTTCGGGATGGAGGGAATTCATTTGACAATGGAGGATTCTTATTTAGCACCTGAGCTTATGGATGAGAGTCAGCCATGTATAAATTCCTTAGTTTCCGAGGAGCATGAACAAAGTGAGAGTGAAACAGAAGAGAAGGCAGAATCAGATAGCTTATTATTTTTGAAAGACTTCATCATTGAAATAGAAGATGATGATGAGTTATCAATGATGATTGAAGCTGGAGAAAATTCTGATTTTGAGAATCCTGAAGAAGATGAAGTATTTTAAGAATGTGAAGATGAGATGTCTGAGGAACTGCTTGAAGAATCTAGTCTTGTATGTTTGGAAGAGCCTGATGAAAAGGTGGAAATTAGTACTGACTTGTTTGTATTATCCCAGCAAGGAACGAGTGAAGATTTTGATGTTTATGAGGAAGTTGGATCAGAATTCGATGAGTCTGAAGTCGAATACTCTGAGGAGTTTTCCGAAGAGTTACCATCTCTACAGGATATCCAACCTCACACTGAACTCGTACCAGATGCTATTTTACTGCCAGGATCGTATGATCTTATGTGTCTGAAAGAACAAGAAGAGTTGATACAACAGGAGGAAGTGAATGATTGTCAGTTGAAGTTGTCGGATGATGTCCACGCTGCTAACATTGCCAATGTCGATTGCTTGGAACCGAATTATAAACATAAATATGTTGAAGTAGAAGCAAGTGGGAGTTCATTTCAGTCAGGGAAATTTGATGCAACACGTCAAGGGATGATTCAAGATGATGATACATCTGAACGGGATAAGGAAAGACAAGAATCTGAGCATGAGTCATCACAATTTTTCGGTCGGGGTTTCCCAAGTCATTCCATGATTATAAATTTCCTTATATCTTCACACATTTTAGACATGTTTTGGTTCTATATCACATCTTCCTATTGGCACAAGCAATATGATATACGACACTATTCTTATGAAGTTCTGCGCTACATGAAGTGGATCTGGCATCTAGTGCTTAGTTTATTCTGCAATTTTCCATATGTCATCTCCCTCAGATCACTTTCTTATGCCGCCTGCCTGACGCCACGTTTGTTCACTTCCATGTATTATTTAGCTCGAACCATAACATCCAAAGTACAAAACAAGCTTAATTTCAAGAATGGTTATCACCAGAGCCGTGTCAAACCAGATAATGAATGGAAGACAACGTCTCGAAGAAGGAAGCTTTTAAATTCGAGGATGAATTTCTCCCAACCAGGGGAAGATGATGCAGGCCAGCATCATGATACTATAGGTCGCTCAAACGACCTACGACCTAACTATGATCACAAGCTAAGTCTAAGTCACGGCCGACTTAATATGAGGAAGAATGAACGAGTTAAGGAGATGAAAATTGATGCAGGCCAGAATGGAGAAGTCCTAGGTCGTGTACGACCTAACATGTTCTTAAGTTGTGTACGACCTAACGAGCTAAGGCATAAGTCGTGGGAACGACCTATCATGTCACCAGGGAAAGAGCTACGACTTAACTGGAGACCAGGGGAAGGAGTTAACTCGAGTTTATGACCTAAGGAGAAGGTTCTGGGTTGTCTACGACCTAACGAGATACTGGAACGACCTAACTTGTTTTTAGGTCGCATACGAGCTAATGCGTTAAGGTATAGGTCGTGGGAACGACTTAACATATCACCAGGGAAAGAACTACGACCTAACGGGTTTGGGGATGCCGAGTTAAAACAAGGAGATAGGTCGCTGGAACGACCTGAGAAGATGCTACGACCTAACAAATCACGACCTATGATAGGTCGCAAGAAAACGGAACGAGCTAAGTTAGGACGCGAAGGCTTAGGTCGCAAAGTCTTGGGTCGCGGAGACTTAGGTCGCGAGGCCTTAGGTCGCGAAGAATTTCTGAAGCCGCTTCTGTTAGGTCGCAAACGAAAGGATCCCGTTCATTCTTAGGTCGCAAAGCTCTGGATGCCATTGATTTCCTTAAGTCGTTGAGTTGGGATACCGCAAAGTTCTTAAGTCGCAAAGCTCTGGAGGTCGTTGATTCTTATGCCGCATGGATCTCTGCCGTTGATTCTTAAGTCGCTGAAGGAAGCAGATGTATTGAAGATAAGTCGCGTCTGTTTAAGTCGTAGGTCGTTCTGTCTTTTAAGTGTGTACTTTAGGTCGTGTACGACCTATGTAAGTCGATGTAATATGTTGTATGTTTTCTTAAGTCGTGAGTCGTTTATCTTTGAGCCGTTTGAAATGTTGTAAGGTCGTAGCCTGTTTGTTTTGTAATGTTGATAAGTCACTGTGTTGAGCATAGGTCGTCGCCGACCTTAGATAGGTCGTAAGTCGTCATCTATAGGTCGTTTCCGACCTAGGAGTTGTGAATTTTTGTACTGCGTGAGTTGTAGCCTATAAATAGGCAAGTTGGGTCATTTGTAAAGGTTGTTGATTTTTGAATAAAATTCTCTTTTGTTAGCTTTGTGCTTTCATTCAAATTGGTAGTTGAGTGTAATCTCCTATCTCCTCTTTCTGTTAATCGAGTGCGCTCGATTCAACGATTGTAGAAGCCGATTCGCGGAATCAAGTGCGCTTGATCAACGCTTGAAGAATTGAAGATCTTTGAACCCGGTATCGTGCGCGATCAACGAGTTCGGGATAGCTAGAGTTCGGTATCTTCGGATCAACGAATTCGGGCATTTCAGTATCCATCAATCCATCGATTGCTACATTCAACGACCTACATTGTTTTTGTAATATCCGCTGCGTCAGGTAGTTAGGTAATTTGGCTATTGGGTAGTGGAGGTAAATTACCACTTTTCATACTTCTATATACATACACCACTTACACACATTTCTATTTTTTGTATCCAGTTTCCTTTACTTCACATCTTTTCCATGTCTTCATCTTTTGTTCATAAAACAAAAACACCTCAAAACCCCGCTCTTTTAGCCTCAAACTCCTTGCATAAGCTTGTAAACATTTAGTACACACCACCACCATCCCAAAGTTTGAAGCTTTGAAGCTGAACACCCTAAATTAGCCTATGGCCGAGCGCAACTAGAGGAAAGGATGAGGGTTGAGCCCTTGGCCATGAGCTTCTAAGGAGGAGAAGAGGTTTTGGATGCAAGGAGGAAAGGTGGTGGCTTTGTGTTGGTTTAGGTTGAGGTCGGAGGATGGTAACTTGTTGCTAGAATTTGGTCAAGATTAAAAGTGAGATATCTCACTATGGAACTATTATAAATTAATGTCATGCTGTAAAATAATTATTATTGTTCATATTTTGTGTGTGTGTGTGTGTATTAATGTGTATATATATAGTAATTGATGTGGTTTGATTTTCTCTTGGAAGCGGATTGGCATAAATAACCATTGTTTTGTAGGGACAGAAGCAAGAAATGGAAGTCAAAGTGTTTCATAGCTATTAGGTCGCTATAGGAACACTTTGAAAGATTTGATTTTGTAGAGGGATCCAATTTGATTCCTTGCCCTGTTGATTTGCATTTCATTTATGTATGTGTATATGAAGTATTTTTATGATATGGTTTGGTATTGTTGAATATGACCTGGTAAAAATTTGGAAAGTTGACTCCTTTTCTATGAAAATAAATGGTAGTTTTGTTCAAGCACCATAGTGGTCACTAAGCCTCTTTTCGTATTTGACAAGTTATTCTTATGGATTTTTAAACTGAATTCAAACTTTTAGTTTGAACTAAAGTGCTTTCTATACTTGTATTAGTTTAAATATAGAAAGGAAGTTTGGAAGTTATTGATTTACAAAACAAAGTTTGAAATGTTACGGTCCATATAATGATAGTCAATATGGATGCACTTTGAAAATCCATAATTTTTAGTAAAGTGAAATAAGGTTATCCATTTTAGATATTTTGTAATTTCTTTTCGAATGTGTTTTATAAAATTAATATAAGTATTTTAAAAGGAGTTTGAAGTTTAATTTTTTTTTGTGTATTTAACAATTGGTTTATTTAAGAAGAAATCACTTTACATTTTCAAAGTCGAATTCTTTTCAGAAATGATGATTTTCAATTATGATATGGATAAAAGTTTAAACTTAGTTTAAAAGTGTTTAAAGAGGTTTTAAATTTATAGAAATGATTTTAAAGGATTATTTGATACAATAAATTATGTGGTGCTTTTATAAAAGCGGAAACTCTTTTATTTCCAAAGTCAAACTTTCTTTTGAAAGTAATGATATTTAGGAGATGTTTTAAATAAATAATTTAAACTATATTGTAAGTGTTTTAAATGATTTTGGGAGAATGAAGAGGGCAAGTCTGGAACTATAACCTCTATGTTATATTAAATGGTTTTCGAAAAATAAAAGGAAGTTATGAACTATAATATTCTAGTTTTAGTAAAAGATTTTGAAAAGTGGAAAAAGAGGTTAGGTTTATAACACTTAGTTTTAAATAGTATACGGAATTTATGAAGTCTGATACTTGACATTAAGCTTTGAGGTAGGGAAACTTCTATCTAACTTGAGAGATAAGAATGTTGTCGAGTCAAGGTTAGATAGTTAATAATGCCCCAATTTGAACGGCTTCACTATTAACCAAAGGATAGTTTAAGTTTGAAATCGAAGATTGATGTTAAGTATATGGAATATAATTTTATGAATTTGGGTACTTATGGAAATTAAATAGTCCTTTACTTGGCACTGATAGTCGATGAGTAGATCGATCCTCTATTTTTGTGATCTAGAATATGAGTGTTTAACTAAGGCAAGGCTCGGAGCAATCAGTACCCCAACTTACCTGGCTTCATTTCTGGGTGAGGGATAGAGTAAGTCAAAATATCGAAAATGGGCAAGTGTAGGAGATCTGATTTCTATAAATGATCTTTAAAATTTATGGTGGTATGGAAAGTATTATTTTCTTACTTAACACCAAATTGTGAGGTAGAGAAAGTCATCTCTATCCATGAGAATTTAAGAATGTACGTCAAGGCAATGACAGTACGTTTACTTGTCCAACTACATTGTTAACCAAGGAACAATACAAGTTTGAAATCGAATGTGGTGGTAAGTATATTTGGTCTAATTTCTATACGAACCATTTACTTATGCCAACAGTGTTTTGGGCTTATTGTCATCGATGTTTTAAATGACATTTTATTATCCCAATTATGTATGCTTTTGGGAATGAAATTTTTCCTAAGATTTTGTGAATATACTTATGCCGATAAGGTAAGTATATGATTAATTTTCCAAGTATTTACAAAGCGATTTTAATTATTGAAATGATTAATTAAAAAGGCTTAGTGGTTGCTTATGTGCTAAATCGTGCATGGTTTCCATGTGAAATTAAGTCTCAAGTTGGATTGTTTGTTTATTTTTTTGAGAAAATGGATTGTTTGTTTATTTGATATTTAAATAGCCGACTATCAAATCTTGGCCTGTTTTGAAACTATCGATTATTGGTTTGGATAGACTGGGATGACATAATCATTAGTTATCCGAAAAACACTTCGAACCAGCATAAATGTTCGAATTGGAGACTCCTTTAAGTTGATGGAAATCGAAGATAGAGTTCTTTGACGTGCAAGAGCTACTTGCTACTAATCCCAATGGGGATTTCAAAAAGGATAAAGTAGAAGTAGTGACTTCGGTTTGTTTGGTCCCAGAACAACTTATATGGAAGAATGCTGGCATTGCATTATTTCCTAGAGGGCAGTGTTAGCTTTCCAAGAGGGATTTGCTAAATGGTAAAAACATAGCCTCAAACCTCACACCTGGAAATGACTAAAATATGAGAGATGCAGCAGGGCTATGTTGTTCGCTTCCATTAGGGTATGATCATTATTTGTATCTAGATTGATATTTACGGATTATGTATGATGGGCCCATGGGATGGTTTGCCAAGTTGGAAGCCGGGGTGACGATCATATTCATTACTATTCAAGAAGGGGTAGGCTGGTTCTGTGCTGGCAAAGGTGCAATATGTTTATAGCCTACATTTTCTCTAGAGGTGTACCGTACGAAAGGTAGTCCCTTACTTGTCATTGATGGAATACATTTTCTAATACGTGCCTTATGGACTTAGTTATATACAAATATGCTGGAATGTGAGACGCAAGCATTTCAGCTATGTTATATATTTATTTTAACCCCTAGACATTATTACAATATCACAAGATTTTATGATAAAAATGGTTTGGTTATCGTAAGGTGAAAACCTATCTGTGTTTATGTGTGGCATGGTCTTACGAGAAACCTTTATTTTTGAATGGTTTTCTAACATAAAAATACATATGATTCGAGTTTCTCACGTTGGTTTACTCGAATGATCCGAGTGTTATTTCCTTATAATGCTCGGGTCAGACCAAGTATTTTTCCAAACTTAGCTATGGATGATTTGAAGCTTTAGAGGATGAGATGGAGGCCTCCATGACTTCACGTATTTTATTTCCACTTCATTACTTATTTGATATTTATTAGCAATTGTGAGGGAAAGCTGTTATAACTGTCTAGGCTGATGATAGTTTAGCTTACTCTGATTGTTGAAGTACATTAAAGTTTTCGTGTGTAAAGATCGTTTGGATGTTATACACTACTCGTCACGATGTGAGATTATGTTCCGTCTTTTCTTCACTTTCATCCCAACAATCTACCTCTTTAGCACTTGAATGCTCGGTACGTGAATACCGTGGATGTATTAGTGTCGACTTTTAAGGATCGAAAAGACGGGTCGTTACAGAGCAAGCATCAAATCCAAATTAATATTGCTATATAGTAGTTTAGAGTGTTCTTGAGTATAAACGAAATAATAGAGAATCATTTATAGAATAATGAACTCTTCATGAAAAAGTACTCGGACTCAGACTTCAAAAGTGTTATTGAGCATAGTATGTCAATCATAATATCATGTTCAGTTTTATGTTAAGAAATTTAAGTTGGAAATGTTCCAAGTAATAAAAAGTGGCTGATTCGACCAAAAGGCTAAGTATATTGCCTTGATAGCGCCGCGACAGAAACAATGCGTGTATGTGTGTATGTCTATATAAGCGCACAATTTTATAGTAGAGCTGGGGTGATTCAAAATGTTAAGAATCCCATGTCATTTTTATATGATAACAATGCTGTGGTATAGATCATGGAAGAACCTTGAGCTCACTAGAAGTTGAGAAACATATTTGAAAATTTTCACATGATAAAGGCAGTTTATCAACATCAGAGAGAGTTGATTGACGGAGTAGACAGTAAACATATAGCATATTCATTCACTAAGGGACTAATCTTATTAGTTTTTTGAAAACCAGGTTGAAGGAATGGAAATGAGATTCCATAATTGACACCAAGTGCAAGTGGGAGATTGATAAAATTAGGGGTATACCATAGGGGTAATTATGTAATTTGTTACATATATCTCACTCGATAATCAATCTTGTTCAAATAAATATATTTTATTTCAAATATATACTTTGTTATATAGTGATATAATTAATAAGTAATTAAGTCAAAGTATGTTAGTTAAAAATCCTTTAAATAATATGTTATCTGATAATTGTTAAGAAGAGTTGTAATCATGAGAAAGTTATCATAACGTAGAATAACGTATTATTTTACATATTTATGGTTAAGATGTTTTGATAAAGGATATTGATGCATCTGTTGAGACCAAATTGCATAACATATCTAAATGTTGGGAAATGTATTACTCATGGCCAGGGTTACACAATGATAGATTTTGGATAACCATGAAATGGTTTGTTTGCGAGTTGTTTGTTGGTTAATAACAACCAGGTCAAAATGAAAATCTTGAGTGATGACGTTACATAGTTCTTTCAACTTAAGAATACTGATGAACTTCAATATGGAAACTCCACTTTGATTATAGTTAAATCATGGCATGGCATCCAATAAATGACTCTAGTTGATCCGGGGTTGAAGCATTGGAAGTGAAACACTATTCAATAGAGATTTCGTCTCCTTAACTGTACGAGGTTAGTATCACAGTTAACTCTAGCCAACTCAAAGTCAAAATCTATAGCCAGAGTAGAATGATTAATAATGGATGTTATTATTGAACAAAAAGACTTTGTTTATAGACTAACCAAGTTGAATGTGGAGGATAAAGGAATTTTTACCAAAACCAAATTCTAAAAGTCCTAATGTGATATAGTATCGATAAAGAGAATTGACGTAAAATAATCATTACTAAAAAGTACCACTTAAAATGCAAAGTTGAATTTTATCAATGGGATTTGTAATCAGTGAATTAAGTCAAATTGTCACACAACTAGCTAAGGTAACGTGTGAATATTAGTATTCAATTTTTTTAAATATTAATTACTGGCTAAATTCACACCTATGAGTTGCATAATCGAATCTATCAATCTTCGAAACACCACTTAATTTAACTGATTTATAATAGTTATAAATTAATTAAATTAATTAATATTTATGTAGTATTAATTATTATTTATTTATCCTACGGTGTGTTAAGTAAAATGTAGTTGCCTCTAAAAATATATGGGATTCCATAAGTAATTGGATGTGTATATAAAAGTTGTATATGTGTAATTTGATATACGATATCGATAAAAAATTAAATTTGATGTAAATTGAATAAACTGTTAATGGGTTAAGTAGGGTTTTTATCCATTATGAACTCTAATCCATGTGACAAGAAAGATGTGCAGAAGAGCTATTTGGTTTTTGAATTGGTAAGAGATATTTGTCCAAGATGTAATTTCCTAGATCTCACTACATATTCAAATCAATATCCTCCACTTTTTTGGACTTTTTGGCTCCTCTCTCCCAATTCATGGCTGCCACTTCCCTGGCCCATGGCTTCATTTTTCAACTTTATTTGCATCCATTCAAAAATACAACTAGATCCATTGGTAAAGCATCGATAGCCAACAATAGTAGTGCTGATTCAAAATCAAGGAGACCAATGGATCAAGGCATGGTTCTTGGGCAAACTCTAGCATGGTGATCTTATTTTTACATATTTACATGTTGACAATTTTATTATAACCATTTTATATGTATAATTGTTCCCTTTAAATATTAATGCATTTAACAATTTTAAACAATTGATATGCATGAATCTATTATTTAAAACAAAATTAAAAACTAAAAATAATAAATAAAACTATGCAATATTTTATTATAGCCATAAATCATATTTTTGTCTATATAATCACTATTAAATAGTTTTTATTAATCATAAATGAATATTTACTATATTTAAACCTAAAATACTTTAAACTAGGTTTCAGTGTATGTGTATGTGTGTGTATAATTATTTAAAATATATTTTATAGGTAATTAAAAATTAAAAAATTTATTCTCTGGACGAAACATAATTTGTAAATAATTATAGTATACATTAATTATTATTTAATACAATGATTACTTTTAATATTATTCTATATAGATATATATATATATAGTTTTCTACCAAAATTAGTTTTTAAAATAATTTTTTACTAACAAAATAAGATTTACATACATGTGTGTGTATAGTTTTTAAATATTTATTTTATAATATATATATTGCTTATACATGGTAAAACAGTAATGTGTATTTTAAACAAATAAAAAAAATGTATATATAAATAAATAAAATATAGTAGCCAAATAAAATTTACACGCACACACATATGTATGCATGTATTTTCTTCAAAAAAATATGTATGCATATATGTAATTTTAAATATTTATTTTACATTAAATATATTTGTAAATTATTTATAAATATTAAATAATGTTTGTGTGTTTTTTAATAAATTAATTAATTAAATACATATATATATATATAATTAATTTTTGACTTTGATAATTATTTTATACAAATATATGTAATTAACTTAGATATTTTGGCTAATGTTTTAAGATCCATTTTTGAAGTTTAAAGTGTTTTACTAAGTCTTAATTAAATATTTTTCACAAAAATTCTTTTCAAATATCCTGAAATTATAATAATACTTTACCGAAGTTTCAAAATAAATTTATTATTATCTCTTTCACAAATTCTTTCGAAATCACTTTTTTAGAATGCCGAGATTTAAGTCCTAACAACAATAGTTTTATAAATCGTAGTCTATAAAATAAAACTATCAATCAATCAAATTCCATAAGTGAATAAACTAACACTTAACATTATTTAAAATGTCAAATAACTAACAAACAAGATTTAGAATTTTGCCTAGGATCACACTTTCTTAAGTTACACACCAAGTATACAAATATACTCATGCCTGTATGATATGCATAAGTCATCTGTATGCTATATTTGATCTTATCACTTGCTCGGATACATAGACTTTTACTTTCGAACTAATATCGCTCACTTGACCTCCCTAGTGCAGACTCTGATTAGGTTCCTCAGTTAGAATCCTCTGTTCTCCTTACATAGTCATATACTATGTAAGGGAAACCTCAATATCATATCAAGAATATGAATCAAGTGTTTGTTGACAATAACCAGGTGAGAACTCCTTTTTGAGACTGGTGTGAATCGCCCTGAAGCCATGTATTTGAATCTTAGGTCAAGAGTCGTGCGAATAAAATGGACTCTGTATAATTTACATACTTAAGCCGATTGGTTTCTTAATTACACCAATCTCTTCCTAAATGTAAAGGCTCGTATCTTCATTTCCTTTGAGTAGACAATAAATCACACGTGTCCAACTCCAATTGAATGGAAATATGAATCTTTAGGGCTTAATTAAGAAAATAAGAAAAGAAGAAGAAAACAAACATGGAATCTCGCAACGGAATGACAAAAATATAATAATCATATAAACAGTTCATGAAGCTGCTAATAATATACATTTGATTATAATCTATACAACATTCATCAGAGTTATATATATACATCAGAGACAAATAAATAATGCAGCAGACAACGTGATGTAGGAATAATAATAATAGTAATAATATACCAAATCTTCGTCTTTCTCCTCCAGAATAAATCTTCAATAAGCTGAAAAACTCAGGGCTGACCCGAGCGTAATGAAAAGACAAAACACTCGAGTCAGGACTAAAATATCCTTATGTAAGTCAAATCGATATTGCATATAACATGAGTGTAATGACGTCAGAGATGTTTACGGGATTTCACATCTCCTATCCAGTGTATAATGCACGTGCAATAAATAAAGAGATGTTACGGGATTTTCCATCTCCTAAGGATCCATCAAAATATTTATATGTAGTAGAATACGCTACATTTATAATGTCTAATCAGTAAAATAAATATTTTTCTTAGTGTTAAGGCTTTACATTAATCCCCCTTAATGCGTTTTTAAGCATTGCCGTACAGTTTGCATTTGACATCACTAGTAGCACGTCGGTAGTCAGGGATGCACCGTGATACGACAACACTAAACCAAAATCGTAGGGATCTCGTATAGGGACAAAAGTATGATAAGGCACGTGAGGAAATGCCCAAGGTAGGATACTACCAGTTTGGGTTGCAGGGCTGGTGGTAACGCACAATAGCCATAACCGCCTACCACGTCTATCCATCCTATATCGAGTCATAAGGAGGCTATCCCAAATCAAGGTGCACCAATCGAAACCAACAACAAGAGTAATAATATGGACCGAGTCTAAGAAAATTGAAGAACGAATGTCCGCTCGGGGTAATTAGCCCACTTGGCCCTGTCAAGCCGTTCTGTTTTAGTCATTTCAAATTAGCACAAGTGCCGAGGTCTATCCATCATTGTTCTCTTTCTTCAAATCCAGCAATCGCCGTTAAATCCAACCACTTCATTCTGGAGTCTCCTCCGCTTACACAGTTGTTAAAGTGTTTCTGGTATCGACAGAGAGTATGCACATATCCGGCCCCGGTCTCTTTAACAACCAAACGCCGTTTTAACACCGGTTGGTACTTTTACATTTCGAAAACAGTTCATACTTGATATCAAAATATCATGTTCTCTTCAAAGTCAAATCCATTTCGAAATCATCATATTGACTCAAAATATATTATTTCAATTCAAAATCCTTCACGCCTCAATATCTTAATTTCGATTCCAAAATTGTTTCAACTTTACATTTGGGTTATAACTTTTTTTTTACCAAATTCGTATTTAGATCCATGATTTAAAAATACAAAATTCCACCCTTTACCAGTATGAAATTTTTGAAAAATAGTTTGAATAGTTTTAAAATAGTTTAAATAATTAAAATAGTTTAACTAGTTAAAATAGTTTATATATTAAATAGTTAAAAATAGTTTAAAGGGTTAAAATAGTTTAATATAAAATAGCTTAAATATTAAAATGGTCTATATAGTAAAATAGTTTGGAAAATCAATATAATTTGAATATTTAAAGAATATAGATTTAAAACGGTTTATACTAAAATAATCAATTGTAAAATAGTTTCAAAGTCAAACCGATTCAATTTCAACTTCTTAATTCAAGTCAAACCCAATTTCCATTCAATCGATTCAATTTCGATTTAAATTCAAATCAATTTCAACTCCGGTTCCCAATTATTTAATTTCGATTTCAATTCCAATTTATTTCAATTCAATTCTAATTTGAAACTGTTTCAATTCAATTCTTAATTTTAAACCATTTCGATTTACATAAATCCCAAGTTCGATTCCCAAAATCGATTTTAAACACTTAATCAAATTTACCTTCAATATTCAATTTAAATCCAATTTTCAAATATAATTCAATTTCGAGCTCAATTTCGAAATATCGTTTTATATCACTTTTATTCAGCAATATTTCAAAGTTCGAATAAAAATCCAATCTTTTAAAACAATTCAATTTTCGAATTTCAAATCTTATTTCGATTATAACTTAAAAATATCAACTTCGATCATTTAAACACTTTCATTACCACAACTTAATTCCACAATTTGAGCTCAAGTTCAAAAATAATTTGATTTCTATAAATTCAATTTCTATTTCTTTCAAGTCATTTTAATAATTTCAAGTCAAAAATTTAAAATTATTTAATTTAACCAATCTGGTGTCCGTATATAATTTTCTATCCTATGGCCAAGAGATCAGTTATTTCAATTTAATTTTAGGGATGAATATATATCATTTCAATCCAAATCACAGTGTCATAGGTATATATCATTTCAACCTATTTCTTAATTCATTCGAAATAATTCAATTTATAGCTTATATACTGTATTCCATGTGATAACAAGATATATAAATAAATAAACATCCAATCATCTAAATACCAATCAATTGGCATCCATCATAATCAATCATCCATATAGTCAAAATAATTCACAACCATTTCATAGTTATTAATATCAGGTAATTTACTGGCAATTAAATCCCAATTTCTAATCTAACTATCAATCTTAATTTTTAACAGTTAGTTTAAATGACAATTTAGCGGACGATTAATCAAGCAACAGTCAATAAATTCATATCACTTCATAATTTCAAATTTAATTAGCATAAAAATATTCTAGTACGTGTGAGCATTATAAAACACTCACCTTGAGTTTTCAATTTTAAATCAAATCGAATGACGTTCGATTTAACCTAAAATTTTCACTAGCTTCAAACGACTCCAAATCAATTCCATGATGTAGTGCTCGTCGCCATGATTCCAACGCTTCTTGTTTCGTCCAATTCCGACCTCACATATGAGAGTTATAATTTTTACAAGTTTATACGATTTAATATAATATAATTTATACACTTTATTTTATTTTATTTTTATTTTACCAAACTAGATCTGATTGCTCATCATCTTCTTCATCGCGCCTACAGGAACAAACAAGACGCATTCGAACCCATCGGCCGCTTCCAACATCTTCACGCCGCGACCACCACACTCGACTGAAAGTCAACCTCAGACAACCGGCATGATGCCCTAACTTAGCTCCACCTTCATCTATAAGCACGGCAAACTCGGCCGCCCATAACTCTGGAAAAACATGCACGAACGCGTGCGCTTCTAACTGGAATTTCCACCACCTCATTGCTTGAAAACCCATCATCACCGTTGAAATGCAAGAGCTCGACGAGCTCGATAGTTCTCTAGTTGAAGCTTCAGCCTAATATCGCTTGGATGAGGAGAGATCGAGGGGCAAAGAATGGAAGTTTTCGGCCATTGATAATATTATGGAGGCGCGGCTCTAATATGAGCTAGGGTTTTACTGTGCAGCTTATATATATACGTGCATGCACATTTTATTATTATTTTCAACTTTTTTCGGACGAACTCCAAACGAAGCGTGCCCCAAGACATTTATAATGTTATACCCCCATTCCGAACACATTGGAACATGTTTCGGGGCCTAATTCGATCGTATGTGGAAGATAACTTTTTGAACCTAATTAAAATATTAAATTTTCGATATTTAGTTCAACGCGTTTCTATCACGTACGACCAAATGATAACTCCAAACGTTACGAAATTCGAAATTCAAAATTCGAAATTCGATAATAATACACTATTTTGGATCCAATGGAACTGGTTTCATCGAGTTATGAGGTTGTGTTAAAAATGGCTATTTTTACACATCAATTAAAATATAATACTTTCAATTTCTAATTATTCACTTTTAAATTCAATTTTAAAAGTTAACAGCCTTCATTGTTGTTTAGATAAAAATTAAATCAACTTTTGATATCATTTTCAATCATATTAAATTTAGATTTCAATTATTCAAATAATTCCCAATGTTAAATTTAAACAATTTAATTGTTCAATATTCAACAAATTTCAATATTAGATTTTAAATGAATTTTAGTTATCAATCGATTACTTTATTTACATCAAATAAATTCAAAATTTATATTCAATCCAACTATTATTTGTAAACTCATTTAATACATAGCATTACCTTTCAATGCTTGTTATTACTTAAATATTCGAAATTAGTTTATTTCAAAATTTTATTCAAGTTCATATCCAATAAATTACATTCAAAATCATTAAATTTTTATTTTTTAACCATTTTTATTTAATAATTACATTAAGTTTAATATTTAAAATAGCTAAAAATATGGGTCGTTACAATCTCCCCCACTTAAGACTTTTCGTCCTCGAAAAGACGTTTAGTAAAGAATTTAACATTTGATAAATTTTATTCAAAATAATATACTTATAAAACAATAAAATCTCATTTATAAAACCATTACTACGTTCCTACTACGCTACTCCAATCGGCTTACGGAAAATTTCGGTAGAGTCTCCTTTGCGTAGCTTGATCCGAACAACTACAAAACGCCACTACGGGCCCCAAACCAACAAAAGAAAACAAAAGCCAAGCGGCTCCATCACAAAACCATCAAATCAAATGACAAAATAAACATGTACCTTTTTGTCGGGCAATCCAAATTTGCTTTATTTTAAATACCTGCATCTTATTTACCAATGATATCCAATCATATAATTTAAACTCATTATTTTATTTTGCATTTTCAATATTTTCTTTACTTAAGCTCTTACGATGTACATATATCATCCATACGCAATATCAAATCTGATCGCTCACTCGATCACAAATTTCACTTCCGAACTAGTATCGTTCACACGACTCTCTAGTGTGGACTTAGATTTGGTTCCTTGGTCAAAAACCGTCATTCTCTTGGCATAGCCATATACTATGATAGAGAATTCCATAATCAAATCAAAAATCCATCTCCAGGGTTCGCTGTCGAGAATCGAGTGAAAAATCCTAACTCGGATCGATATAAATTATCTCGAAATTCTGTGCTTGGATCTGGATCAAATCATTATGCGAATAAAATAATATACGTACAACTTACATATTTATTCCAATTGATTCTTAGTTACACCAAATTCTTTTCATTCACATTCATTTTCATAATTTCGTTTAATAACAAATTTATTTGTGAAACATTTTATTAATCATCACTTTAGTTTATAATCTTGCTATAAAAGTCCAACTTCTTATATATGGCTTTATCTAAGTTTACAATTATCTCAAAAGTTACAAATTCAATTTCACAATTCCTTTGCAAGTTTATATTTAATTCTATAGGCAATTTACAAAGGTATTATTTAATTCATTTGTCTTCTTCCTTAAGTTTACTTACTTATTCCATTTAGTCATTAATCATTTCATAATATACCAATTAACTATATAGCATTTATTATTACAACTAAAATTCCATTTATATACATTTTAATTACTTTTAGGTTTTGTTTACTTGTTTAATATCCCATTACATATCCAAATCACCATTTTAACTTTTAACATTTGGTAAGTCTTATTATATGCTGTTAGAATGCAATTTTGGTATTATACAAATTAATCTGATTCATTTTTACTTACTTAGAATGTTCACTATCTTAACTTGTTTAAATTTTCTTTACATTCAATTTAAGAGTTGCAAACTTCAACTCTAAAGCTTCTCAAAACATTTATAGCTTAGATTTTCTTAATTCTCTTTTTTTATAAGCTCTGGTTATTCAAATATTTCATTTTCTTCAAATAATTTGAAGATTATTAATTAACAGAACTTAAAAATTTTAAATACCGGGTTCATTTCAAATCATTTGAAATAAGCATGTATACTATTCTTATATATACCAAATCATATTTTTGGAGTTTAAACCAAAATCCGTTTATCAAAACAATTTCGTAGCAAAGCTTCTTAGAAGTCTCCCCCACTTTGAGACTCGAAAATGAACGTCGATGATGCTGTGCAGTCATCACCGAAATTATTTTCCAGTTACAAAAGAGGGGGGTACTGAATTCATTTCTTTTAAAATCCTTTTAAAATCCTTTTAAAAATATTTTTCAACTAATATCACTATATTTTCCAAAACTTTAAAAACCATTTTCAAAATTTCTGGGTCTTGGATTCAAAACTCCTCAATTTAAATCCATTTTAATTTATAAGTCACATTTATAAATTATACTTATAAAATTTCACTTTCTTAATATATTTCACAAATGTTTTATCATTGTCTATCTTATAATAAACATCTTTTGTTAAGGCACAACAACCAATTAATGATAATAATCAATATTATCATTCCTAACAACCAAACATACTATATATATACCATTATAATTTCTGAAAATTATTCCTTTAAATATAATTAGGGTAAAATTATTTCATTTAACCAATTTCAAAACAATACTATGTCGAATTGTTCCGTTCAAGTGTTTAGAGATCCCTATCAATAACGTTAATTACTCGTATTGACTAGGATCCATATGCCACTCAATAGATCAACCAACACAATATAAAAAAAAAATTATATTCACTAACAAATACGCGCTCATATATATTAATACACTCAAACTCATTCTTGGGTACTGCTGACCCTATATCTAATAAGTTACCCCACAAAGCTAAGGTTATCGCTAAACCAAAGCTCTTATACCAACTATAAAGGCCCGTATCTTCATTCCCTTTGAGTAGACAATAAATCACACGTGTCCAACTCGAATTGAACGGAAATACGAATCTTTAGGGGTTAATTAAGAAAAATAAGAAAAGAAGAAGAAAAAACACATAGAATCTCGCAGCGGAACGACAAAATATAATAATCAAATAAACAGTTCAGGAAGCTGTTTATAATATACATTTGATTATGATCTATACCACATTCATCAGAGTTATATATATACATCAGAGATAAATAAATAATGCAGCAGACAACATGAGGCTGGAATAATAATAGTAATAATATACCAAATCTTCGTCTTCGTCCTCTAGAATAAATCTTCAATAAGCTGAAAAACTCAGGGCTGACCCAAGCGTAATGAAAAGATAAAACACTCGAGTCAGGACTAAGATATCCTTATTTAAGTCAAATCGATATCGCATTTAACATGAGTGTAACAGCGTCAGAGATATTTATGGGACTTCATATCTCCTATCCAGTGTATAACGTGCATGCAGTAACTCAAGAGATGTTACGGGATTTTCCATCTCCTAAGGATCCGTCAAAATTTTTATATGTAGTAGAATACGCTACATATATATTGTCTAATCGGTAAATAAATATTTTTATTAGCATTAAGGCTTTACATTAATCCCCCTTAACGCGTTTTTAAGCATTGACATACAATTTGCATTTTACACCACTAGTAGCACATCGGTAATCAGGGATGCGGCGTGATATGACAACACTAAACCAAAATCGTAGGGATCTCGTATAGGGATAAAAGTATGACAAGGCACGTGAGGCAATGCCCAAGGTAGGATACTACCAGTTTGGGTCGCAGGGCCGGTGGTAACGCATCATAGCCATAACCGCCTACCGCGTCCATCCATCCCATATCGAGTCATAAGGAAGCTATCCCAAATCAAGGTGCACCAATCGAAACCAACAACTAGAGTAATAATATGGACCGAGTCCAAGAAAATTGAAGAATGAATGTCCGCTCGAGGTAATTAGCCCACTTGGCCCTGTCAAGCCGTCTTGTTTTAGTCATTTCAAATTGGCACAAGTGCCGGGGTCTATCCATCATCGTTCTCTTTCTTCAAATCCAGCAATCGTCGTCAATTCCAACCACTTCGTTCTGGAGTCTCCTCCGCTTACACAATTGTCAAAGTGGTTCGGTATCGACAAAGAGTATGCCCATATCCGGCACCGGTCTCTTTAATAACCAAACGTCGTTTTACAAACCGGTTGGTACTTTTACATTTCGAAAACATTTCATACTTGATATCAAAATATCAATTTTGCTTCAAAGTCAAATCCATTTCAAAATCATCATATTTACTCAAAATATACTATTTCAATTCAAAATCCTTCTCACCTCAATATCTTAATTTCGGTTCCAAAATTGTTTCAACTTTACATTTGGGTTATAACTTCATTTTTTTTACCCAATTCATATTCAGATCCATGATTTAAAAATAAACATTCCACCCATTACCGGTTTGAAATTTTTGAAAAATAGTTTGAATAGTTCTAAAATAGTTTAAATAATTAAAATAGTTAAAAATAGTTTAACTAGATAAAATAGTTTATATACTTAAAATAGTTAAGAATAGTTTAAAGGGTTAAAATAGTTTAATATAAAATAGCTTAAATATTAAAATGGTCTATATAGTAAAATAGTTTGGAAAATCAAGATAATTTGAATATTTAAAGAATATAGGTTTAAAACAGTTTATACTAAAATAATTCATTGTAAAATAGTTTCAAAGTCAAACCGATTCAATTTCAACTTCTTAATTCAAGTCAAACCCAATTTCCATTCAATCGATTCAATTTCGATTTAAATTCAAATCAATTTCAACTCCGGTTCCCAATAATTCAATTTCGATTTCAATTCCAATTTATTTCAATTCAATTCCAATTTGAAACTATTTCAATTCAATTCTTAATTTTAAACCATTTCGATTTACATAAATCCCAAGTTCGATTCCAAAAATCGATTTAAAACACTTAATCAAATTTACCTTCAATATTCAATTTAAATCCAATTTTCAAATATAATTCAATTCCGAGCTCAATTTCGAAATATCGTTTTATATCACTTTTACTCAGCAATATTTCAAAGTTCGAATAAAAATCCAATCTTTTAAAACAATTCAATTTTCGAATTTCAAATCTTATTTCGATTATAACTTCAAAATCTCAACTTTGATTATTTAAACACTTTCGATTACCACAACTTAATTCCACAATTTGAGCTCAAGTTCGAAAATAGTTTGATTTCTATAAATTCGATTTCTATTTCTTTAAATCCAAGTCATTTTAATAATTTCAAATCAAAATTTTAAATCATTTAATTTAACCGGTCCGCTATCCATGTATAATTTTCTATCCTATGGCCAAAAGATCAGTTATTTCAATTTAATTTCAGGGATGGATATATATCATTTCAATCCAAATCACTGTGTCATATGTATATATCATTTCAACCTATTTCTTAGTTCATTCGACATAATTCAATTTACAGCTTATATACTATATTCCAGGTGATAACAGTATTGTAGGATCTAGAATAACCCTAGAGGGGGGGTGAATAGGGTTATGACAAATTTTCTTGATTTAAACAGATTCAATCACAGAAACAAATAGCAGATAAGTAAATATGCAGAAAAGTAAATCACACACAAAATTTACCCAGCTTCGGCAAACCCTGCCTACTGCTGCATTCCCAGATTTCTATTAGAATTAAACAGTCTCACGCTTACAAACACTCTCACAGACTCGCAGACACTCGCAGACACGCTCCCGCTCACAAACACTCTACTAGACTCTCAAACACTCGCTCCCGCTCACAAACACTCTAATAGACTCGCAACCCCTGCTCCCGCCTATAGAGCTTCGTTTACTCGCGAACTCTGCTCCCGCCTATAGAGCTTCGCTTACTCGCGAACTCTGCTCCCGCACTCTGCTCCCGCCTGTAGAATTTTGCAAACTCGCAACCCCTGCTTACTGAACTAATTCTAACTAGACAATCTGACAACACCTAAACCCTAGGTGGTGATTAACCCTGCTTTTGATTGGAAAAATAAAAACAAACTGCTGATTTGAAAACCGGAGCAAAAATTTAAGTATAGACGTGTTTAAACATTTTTTTGCTCGATAAAAATTCGATTTGAAAATTTTAAAAGCAATGAAAAATATTTATCTCAAAATTTTCAAATCCTAAATTTAAAACCCTTTTTAAAATAAAAACCTTATATCCTTAACATATCCGGCCGGCCCTATTTTATTTCTACAACCCGATTCAGTTTCTTTGCTCTGGAGAAATTAAATGGCGGCCGCTTCTTCTCTTGTTCCTTCGATCTGAAAGCTAGGGCTTGTGAGAAAGTGCTTTAGTTCGATTGTGAGGTTGGCTAGGGCTTTGCGAAGCTCCGATACTATTTCGATCGATTGTTGGTTGTGCGCGATTTATCCTGGCTCGATCGATCTCCTGTTGCTTTCTTCGGTTGCTTCGATGAGTTCGACAATTGCTTCGAGGTTAGATTTTTATCACTGTTGCTCTTCGATTTTTGTATTCGAACTCCTATGGATATGCCGATGATGATTGGGGTTATTTTGCGTTCGTATGATTTGTCGTTGAAGCTCATACCTTTTTGCCGATGATGATGTTGGTTTATATAGGAGTCGAACTTCATAATTTTCGTTCGTCTGATTTGTGCTTTGGCCGTTCGATATGATTTTGATGCTTGCGATTTTCTTTGACATTTTCAAATTGGATATATGCGTATATTTTGCTTTTATATTACGTGATATTCACGGCTTGAGTTTCAACTCCTTGATCATCACGATGTTGACTTCGAATCATTCAACACATTCCTGATTTTGTGATTTTCTGGCTACTGTTTTGATGAGTTCGAACTTCTCTGGTATTTAAATTGTTGACTTCGGCATTTTTTTAGTTGTCTGATCTGTAGCATACTCGACTTGTTCGATTTATTGACTTTGGCATGGAACCATATTTGATTTTGAGATTGATACACCTTCCACTGTTCGAACTTGGCACTGGTTGATTTTGACCTTATATTCTTGTATTGGTTTGAGTTGGTCTTGTAGCATTGTTATTATGTTGACATTTGTAGTTTGGAGTCTTTGTATACATCTGTGCACATTGTAGTCTTTGTTGTTGAGACACTTCTGCCATGTCTTGTTCATCTTGTATTTATTTCTGGTCGGTCTGTAGCTTTTGTGTTGTTGTCCGTGTCATTCCATTATAGTTGGTCCATGAGTTTGATTCAATTGTTGCAGTGATTATGTTGGCTATCTGCGCATACGAGTTGGCGGGGCAGTGCACACGTGTATGAATGTACACGTGTGTATTGCAGCCACTTATGTACAATCTGTCCCTGATAAAACACTGATATGCACAGATATTACACAGTCAAAAATGATGATGAACAACCCAAATAACTGAGGCAAACAATGTTTTCAAAAACATCTTTTATTTTGAATTGCAAAAATATTTCTTTTCAATTTTACTGCTTTAGTGAATATTTTTTGTAGATTGCTTGGATGCTAGAATCAGACTGGAATACAGTTGAAGACAAAAATATGAGTGTGAGTGATATGTAGTGAGGTTGATAATGTAAATCAGAAACTGTGATGTATTCAGATGTAAAAACAAGATTGTAGTGTATTCAGAAATTGTACAGTTATAGTGAGAGTGTGATTGTGTACTATTCAAAACTTTGTAATGACAATAATATGAATAAAATTTCTTTTTGAATTCCAAATTCCGTTGTTATTTAATTTTATTCAGTATATTGTCATTTATTCTATGAAGTATGAAATAGTACAATATCAAATACATTTGTATGAATATATATGTTTATTATCATCAAACAAAAACTATATAACGATCATATAATCGCATATTCCACAATCTCCCCCTTTTGATGATAACAAACATATATTTAAGATTTTGAACATGTGAAATGTATTTGATCATTCAATTTTGCTCCCCTATTTGAATGCTTCCTATTTTCTCAAAACTCCCCCTTTATAAATGCATAGAAGCTCCCCCTTCATCAATGCATAGTCAAATAAATAAACAAATAAAATTTGACTTTTCGCTTGATTTTATTTGACAAAATCTTAACTTTTCTCTCCCCCTTTTGTTATCAGCAAAAGAATAACAGTGCTATAAAATAGAGATGAAATGACAGACATAAATCAAACATTAACATCAATTTAACATAAATATCAAATTTCAATAAAAACAAACAAAAATCATAATTACCCTTGTCAGGCGCATATTCCACTTTCAGAAATGGTGGAGATAAAATCATCAAAAAAAAAATCATACAGTTTTGTCTATTTGCGGTATATTTATTTCAGGAAATTTGAATATCTACTAACCATGCATAACCGTTAGGACTTTTAAATGAGATTAGTAGTATTCACATTTTTTATTTAAAAAGGAATTCAAGTATCTTCTAACCACGCATAACCGTGAGGACTTTTAAATGGGATTAGAATCAACTTGTCAGTTTAAAAACTCAATTTTGATACGCGTTCCATACATGCATAACCATGAGGACTTTTAAATGAGTATGGAAGCACATAATCAAAAATCCAAGTAATTCACCCATGCATGACCGTGAGGACTTTTAAATGAGAGTGAATACTTTGGATATTTATTTATTGAATAATATAACAAATTGAAGCACAAATAATTTCCTTCACAAATTTAAAGATATTGAAGAACGAATGATTTCCTTTGTAAACTACCACAAATTTACATACTATATGTGATTTTGATGAGTGATGATCGATAGAAAGATGATAGAAATAGAAATGGTCATGGAATTTTTACCCAACAAAAAGTTTTTATAACTCTTGTTATGAATTTTAAAGAGATTTTTCTAAATATATTGTCTTGAGTAATGTATAACAGATATCGCCACTCATCACTTTTTTAATCACTATTAATCTTTTTTGATAATCATTAGGGAGTCAGATTAGTCAAAAAATAGTCATTAAAAAAATCAAATTCAGAAAATCAAATTCAAAAATGATTATAAAATCAAATTTTCATAATGACTGAAATATGAAAAGAGATGATTTTCTGAAAGGGGGTTTTACAAAAAAAATCTGCTAAGAAATAAAAATATTTCAAGTGACAAATATGCAGATATTTTCTGTGAAAGGAATGATGCAATTAATCACTTTCAACTCATACATTTTCTATCAACTAGATTACCAGTGATCCCCATCCGAGATTTTTCAATTTATTCCAAATTATCACAAAATCATTTTAATAGATCAAATCATGAAGTGAGTACCATAAACAGAGTTAGCAACATTTTTGTATTTGAATTGAAGCAGTGTAAATAATTGAAACTCATGAGTAAAGCCAAAATCAAAAGTATTATCATCCAAAAAAATAATAATTCGGAAAGGATTTTCAAGCATAGTGTTATTGACATGATTGGCCAACAGTTTTGAATAAATCAGAGTCAAAAATTATTATCTCAATATTGACTGATTTTGATTCAATATTATGGTGCAGATAATCACCTTTGATATACCGTTCAAATATACCAATACCTGTTTTACCTTTACGATATTTCTCAAAGTTGTTCATGGTGATTCTGTCACCTTTACATTGGGCTGAGGATCTCGCTTAGTCATCCGTTGTGTCCTTAGAACAGTCTGAGTCCGAGTAACACTATTATTGTTCCTCTGCTTGCCATCTCACCTGCACGAAAAGATTTATGTGACCTATATAGGTCCATGATTGTTAGTGGCAGAAAAATACCAAATAGTTTTGTGGAGACCCATTTTAACAAGTTTTGTACTCTTTGAATAATCAAAAATTCAGACTTTTTGGTTAAGAGATAAACCTATGTAAATCAAGAAGAATCATCAATCAACAATAACGAATTCCATTCAAGCTTGCAAATTCATTTGGTTCAAGTAAATATATGTGAATTGACTCAAGGACCCTTGATGTGCTAGCAAAGTCTTTATCAATTATACTTGCGGTTGTCTTCCATGATCACAATTCAATTCTCTAAAATTCTCTAGGCTAAGGAGCTTCAAATTATCACCTGTTATATGTCTAGAACAGCCAAAAACTTGAAACCATTCTAGTTACTCCCTAGCCTGACAACAAATCTATATAGAGAGAGGGAGGGAGGACCTAGAGTAACTCGTAGGTCCAATGACATTAGTAACAGAAGCATTGTGAATATACACTCCCTTTGGAATCCAAACTTGTTTTGTATTTTTATTCTTGTTCCAATAGATATTGAGTTTGTTTGTAAAATTCTTAGGAACCCAAACTTGTATAAATTTTGTGTTCTTGTTCCTATGACTACAATTTTCAATATGATGTCCAATTATTTCACATTCAGTAAAGATGCCCTTTCCTTTTGCACTATCGTCAACCTGTGATTTACCAAAACCTAGCCCTTTTCGGTTGTTAGCAAACAGTTGATTGCCTAATAACATATTGAATGATTTTTCTCCTCTAGAAAAGTTATTCAGTGATTTCTCAAGATCTAGGACTTTGGTTTTCAGTGTTGAGTTTTCAGACACAAGTGTAGTGCATCTATTTATAAAATCCTTTTTCCTAGTCTCAATAATTTCCTTTAGATTCAGATTTTCTTTTTCAAGATCCTCGAAGCTATTTTTCAGTTTAGATAATTCTGAATCTAAAGCTTTACAGTTTTTACATTCTAGGTTTTGAATTTTTTCAAGTTCAGATTCTAACCTAAAATTTTCATGGGCAAGTTCTTTCCTATCAGATTTCAGTTTTTCATTTTTAGAATCAAGAGTTTCAACAGTTTTAGTAAGATCGAGGCACAAATAAACAAGATCTTTATAAGAGTAGTTTTTTACCTCATTGGATTCCTCTGAGCTTACTTCTGAATCTGATCTTGATTCCTTTGAGCTTGCTTCTGAATCTGATCTTATCGTAAGACAGAGATTAGCCTCCTCTGAGCTATCAGTTGAAACTTCCTCTTCATCCTCATCATCCCAAGTTGCTGCGAAGGCCTTTTTCTTCTTTTTCTTTCCTTTGTTGTTTTTGAGAAGTGGACAGTTTTGTTTGAAGTGACCAGGCTTGTTGCAGTTATAACAGATTAGTTCGTTTTCAGAGTTGTCAGAATCTTTAGGTGTATTACTACTGGTCTTCTTCTTTCGTGGCTTGTATTTCGACCACCTTCTGAAATTATTGACAGCCACTGCAAGTCCTTCAATTGGATCAACTTCTTCTTCATCGCTCTCTTCTCTGCTCTTTAAGGCAATCGTCTTCTTCTTTGGTTTGGAATTGATGCGTTCCTCCTTTGCTTTCAACTCAAGTTCATACGTCATCAAATTTCCAATCAAATCCTCCATGCTTAGTTTACTCAAATCTTTTGATTCTTGTATTGCCGTGACTTTTGCCTCAAAGTTCATTGGTAAGACTCGTAGAATCTTCCTCACCAGCTCTACTTCAGAGAATATCTTTCCAAGCGCTCTAGCATTGTACACCAAGGTTGAGAAGCGTCCAAACATATCCTTTATGCTCTCGCCTTTGTCCATCACAAAGTTCTCGTATTCATTGCTGAACATGGCTAGACGAGACTCTTTGACTTGAGAAGTTCCTTCGTGTGTCACCTCCAAAGTATGCCAAATTTCCTGTGCTGTTTTACAATGAGAAATTCTATTAAATTCAGTTTTATCAAGAGCACAGATAAGAGCGTTCATGGCCTTAGCATTAGTGGTTTTCAACTTCTTATCATTAGCATCCCACCTATCCTTTGGTTTCGGAATCTCAGTATCACCAACAGTTATAGTGGGAGGTGTATAGCCAGTTTCAATAATATCCCAAACATCGTAATCAACAGAACTAAGATAAATACCCATCCTAACCTTCCAATACGCGTAGTCACTCCCATTAAACATTGGTGGCCTAACAATAGATTGCCCCTCAGAAAAAGCATTATCTGATAGATTCATGACTCTAGAGTTAAAAAAAAAAATTACCTCGCTCTGATACCACTTGTAGGATCTAGAATAACCCTAGAGGGGGGGTGAATAGGGTTATGACAAATTTTCTTGATTTAAACAGATTCAATCACAGAAACAAATAGCAGATAAGTAAATATGCAGAAAAGTAAATCACACACAAAATTTACCCAGCTTCGGCAAACCCTGCCTACTGCTGCATTCCCAGATTTCTATTAGAATTAAACAGTCTCACGCTTACAAACACTCTCACAGACTCGCAGACACTCGCAGACACGCTCCCGCTCACAAACACTCTACTAGACTCGCAAACACTCGCTCCCGCTCACAAACACTCTAATAGACTCGCAACCCCTGCTCCCGCCTATAGAGCTTCGTTTACTCGCGAACTCTGCTCCCGCCTATAGAGCTTCGCTTACTCGCGAACTCTGCTCCCGCACTCTGCTCCCGCCTGTAGAATTTTGCAAACTCGCAACCCCTGCTTACTGAACTAATTCTAACTAGACAATCTGACAACACCTAAACCCTAGGTGGTGATTAACCCTGCTTTTGATTGGAAAAATAAAAACAAACTGCTGATTTGAAAACCGGAGCAAAAATTTAAGTATAGACGTGTTTAAACATTTTTTTGCTCGATAAAAATTCGATTTGAAAATTTTAAAAGCAATGAAAAATATTTATCTCAAAATTTTCAAATCCTAAATTTAAAACCCTTTTTAAAATAAAAACCTTATATCCTTAACATATCCGGCCGGCCCTATTTTATTTCTACAACCCGATTCAGTTTCTTTGCTCTGGAGAAATTAAATGGCGGCCGCTTCTTCTCTTGTTCCTTCGATCTGAAAACTAGGGCTTGTGAGAAAGTGCTTTAGTTCGATTGTGAGGTTGGCTAGGGCTTTGCGAAGCTCCGATACTATTTCGATCGATTGTTGGTTGTGCGCGATTTATCCTGGCTCGATCGATCTCCTGTTGCTTTCTTCGGTTGCTTCGATGAGTTCGACAATTGCTTCGAGGTTAGATTTTTATCACTGTTGCTCTTCGATTTTTGTATTCGAACTCCTATGGATATGCCGATGATGATTGGGGTTATTTTGCGTTCGTATGATTTGTCGTTGAAGCTCATACCTTTTTGCCGATGATGATGTTGGTTTATATAGGAGTCGAACTTCATAATTTTCGTTCGTCTGATTTGTGCTTTGGCCGTTCGATATGATTTTGATGCTTGCGATTTTCTTTGACATTTTCAAATTGGATATATGCGTATATTTTGCTTTTATATTACGTGATATTCACGGCTTGAGTTTTAACTCCTTGATCATCACGATGTTGACTTCGAATCATTCAACACATTCCTGATTTTGTGATTTTCTGGCTACTGTTTTGATGAGTTCGAACTTCTCTGGTATTTAAATTGTTGACTTCGGCATTTTTTTAGTTGTCTGATCTGTAGCATACTCGACTTGTTCGATTTATTGACTTTGGCATGGAACCATATTTGATTTTGAGATTGATACACCTGCCACTGTTCGAACTTGGCACTGGTTGATTTTGACCTTATATTCTTGTATTGGTTTGAGTTGGTCTTGTAGCATTGTTATTATGTTGACATTTGTAGTTTGGAGTCTTTGTATACATCTGTGCACATTGTAGTCTTTGTTGTTGAGACACTTCTGCCATGTCTTGTTCATCTTGTATTTATTTCTGGTCGGTCTGTAGCTTTTGTGTTGTTGTCCATGTCATTCCATTATAGTTGGTCCATGAGTTTGATTCAATTGTTGCAGTGATTATGTTGGCTATCTGCGCATACGAGTTGGCGGGGCAGTGCACACGTGTATGAATGTACACGTGTGTATTGCAGCCACTTATGTACAATCTGTCCCTGATAAAACACTGATATGCACAGATATTACACAGTCAAAAATGATGATGAACAACCCAAATAACTGAGGCAAACAATGTTTTCAAAAACATCTTTTATTTTGAATTGCAAAAATATTTCTTTTCAATTTTACTGCTTTAGTGAATATTTTTTGTAGATTGCTTGGATGCTAGAATCAGACTGGAATACAATTGAAGACAAAAATATGAGTCTGAGTGATATGTAGTGAGGTTGATAATGTAAATCAGAAACTGTGATGTATTCAGATGTAAAAACAAGATTGTAGTGTATTCAGAAATTGTACAGTTATAGTGAGAGTGTGATTGTGTACTATTCAAAACTTTGTAATGACAATAATATGAATAAAATTTCTTTTTGAATTCCAAATTCCGTTGTTATTTAATTTTATTCAGTATATTGTCATTTATTCTATGAAGTATGAAATAGTACAATATCAAATACATTTGTATGAATATATATGTTTATTATCATCAAACAAAAACTATATAACGATCATATAATCGCATATTCCACAAGTATATATACACACAAATAAATAAACATCCAATCATCCAAATATCAATCAATTGGCATCCATCACAATCAATCATCCAAATAGTCAAAATAATTCACAACCATTTCATAATTATTAATATCAGGTAATTTAATGGCAATTAAATCCCAATTTCAAATCTAACAGTCAATATAATTTTTTAACAGTTAATTTAAGTGACAATTTATAGGACGATTAATCAAGCAATAATCAATAAATTCATATCACTTCATAATTTCAAATTTAAATAGCATAAAAATATTCTACTATGTGTGAGCGTTATAAAACACTCACCTTGAGTTTTCAATTATAAATCAAATCGAACGATGTTCAATTTAACCTAAAATTTTCACTAGCTCCAAACGACTCTAATTAGTTCCATGATGTAGTGCTCGTCGCCGCAATTCCAAGGCCGCTTGTTTCGTCCAATTCCGACCTCGCATATGAGAGTTATGATTTTTACAAGTTTATACAATTTAATATAATATAATTTATACACTTTTTATTTATTTATTTAACCAAACTTGATCTGGCTGCACATCATCTTCTTCATCGTGCCTATAGGAACAAACGAGATGCATTCGAACCCATCGGCCGCTTCTAAAATCTTCACACTGCGACCACCACATTCGACCGGAAGTCGATCAAAGATCACCGGCATGAAGCCCTAACTGAGCTCCACCTTCGGCCATAAGCACGGCAAACTTGGCCGCCCATAACTCTGGAAGAACGTGCACAAACACGTGCGCTTCTAACTGGAATTTCCACCACCTCGTTGCTTGAAAACCCATCATCACCGTTGAAATGCAAGAGCTCGACGATCTCGACAGTTCTCTAGTTGAAGCTTCGACCTAATATCGCTTAGATGAGGAGAGATCGACGGGAAAAGAATGGAAGTTTTCAGCCATTGATAATATGGTGGAGGTGTGGCTCTAATATGAGCTAGGGTTTTACTGTGCAGCTTATATATACGTGCATACACGTTATTTTATTATCATTTTCAACTTTTTTTGGAAGAACTCCAAACGAAGCATGCCGCCAGGCATTTATAATATTATACCCCCATTCCGAACACAATGGAACACGTTTCGGGGCCTAATTCGATCGTATGTGGAAGATATCTTTTTGAACCCAATTAAAATATTAAATTTTCGATATTTAGTTCAACGCGTTTCTATCACGTACGACCAAACGATAACTCCAAACGTTACGAAATTCGAAATCCAATAATAGTACACTATTACGGATCCAATGGAACTTGTTTCGTCGAATTTCGAGGCTGTGTCAAAAATGGCTATTTTTACATGTCAATTAAAATATAATATTTTCAATTTCTAATTATTCACTTTTATATTCAAGTTTAAATGTTAATAATCTTCATTTTTGTTTAAATAAAAATTAAGTCAAATTTCAATATCATTTTCAATCATATTAAATTCAGAATTCAATTATTCAAATAATTCCCAATATTAAATTTAAACAATTTAATTGTTCAATATTCAACAAATTTCAATATTTGATTTTAAATGAATTTTAGTTATCAATCAATTACTTTATTTACATCTAATAAATTAAACATTGATTATTCAATCCAACTATTGATTGTAAACTCATTTAATACACAGCATTACCTTTCAATGCTTGTTATTATTTAAATATTCGAAATTAGTTTATTTCAAAATTTTATTCAAGTTCATATCCAATAACTTATATTCAAAATCATTAAATTTTATTTTTTAACCATTTTTATTTAATAATTACATTAAGTTTAATAATTTAAAATAGCTAAAAATATGGGTCGTTACACTAAATCCCTTTCATTTTCATTTATAGTGTTTCATTCAATACTAAAATTATTTATGAATAATTTCATAATTTTTCACTTAAGTTTTAACATTTTATAAAGTCACATCTTTATAATACATTAGATTAAAAACTTATTCCACTCTTATTTACTTGTATAATACTCCTCTACATCCCAAGAGTATATACAAAATATAAATTTAATTTAGGTTATTTATTATTTGTTTTTATTTTTTTCAAAACTCAAATGGAGGCCTAAACAAAATATGAGTCTTAAAACCGGATCGACTGTTCCGACCTTTTTACCTTAGAGTATCCTAAGGAAAGATGTTTACTAGTCAGCTCTATAATATCAAATAGTTTATACCACCTAGATGTTTAAACAAAACTACGGTTCTAATAAGACAACGCTTATTAAAGCCTTCCTATCCAATTTATCCCATTTGAAACTCGATTTAAAGTATTCTATTTCTATTCGAGAGTTAATAATTTTTCGTTTATCAAATTATTTATCACAATACCTTTTATTTTAACTCAATTCCCTTTTAAGAAAACTTAAGAACTAAATACCCAGTTTTTATTTAAAATCATTTTTAAAATAATAATAATATACATATCTCTTTTTTGTATATCAAATCGTACTTTTTGAGTTTAAAAAAAATTCATTTTACCAAAACAACTATGAAGCAAATTACTATGATAGCATTCCCCCACTCACAAACTCGAAAATGAACGCCGATGATGCTGTAGTCATTACTAGAATTATTTTCTAGCAAGAGAAGTGAGTTCAGTGCTTTGTTATCTCTTTTAAAATCCTTTTGAAATATTTCTACACACAAATACTTTTAAATAATACTATTATGATTTCCACCAAAACTCTATTTAAGTTCTCAAATTCTCTGCATAAATCCATTTTTTTATTTATAAACTTTATTTATCACTTATACTTATATAAATTCACTTTGAAATATTTATTCCCATAAACACTTCCCTGTAATATTACCATTACTTACCGAAATCCTTTTGAAATTATTTCAAATAATACCGAGATTTAAATTCTCAAAAACTATATTTACTTATAAGACACCATTTATAAATCATATAAATTATTTTATGTATACCATATTCACATAAAATGTACTTTAAAAATTTCTTATATTATAATAACTTTCATTTATTATAACAAAATTTTCTCAAATATTTATCCTCTAAATGTCTTATCTTACCATTTAGATTATATTAAATAACTTTATTTTGATGACTTTTAATTAACAATTTCATTGAACACCTTATAGTCAAATTGTGAAACTTAATTCACAAGGGGTTTGTTTTTAATACACTTATAATTATCAAAACAATAAATGCTCATAAACCAGTTGAGCATAAATTAACAATCAACAAACAATAGTCCATGCTCCTAGACTATCCGAGCATGACAATCTAGCAATACTTATAGTAAAGTAACATTATGTACCAAACAAACAATATAAATAATTAAATAAGTTGGAAAATTATTCCTTTATATATATAATATATAATCCTAAGTAAAATATTTCATTTACCAAATTTTAAAAAATCAATATTGTGTTTGTTTGTCTTGTTTAAATGTTTAGAGATCCCTATCGCGTCTCAACCAGAATTCATAAACAACTCAATAGTCCAATTAACACAATACCTTTTTATTACAATAACAAATACGCTCTCGTATATATAATACTCTTAACTCATTCTAGGGCATCGCTTACCCTATCTCTATTGAGCCATACCTTACCAAAGCCAAGGTTCTCGCTTAACCTTCAACTCTAATACCAAATGTAACAACTCGCTTTTTCGACCATTTAAAGTCGAGATCAAACACATCTACGGTATTCCAGTGTGGAACATCCTATTGTCGAAAAGGCAGATTATTAGGGTAAAATGAAAAGAAAAAAGAAAAAGAACAGTAGAAACAGAATCTCACAATGGAACGACAATGTATAATATAACAAAAACTATAAAAGCTACTACTCCAAAATACATGGTATATCCGAGTTAAAAACAAACCTCATCAACCTGTACAGTTATAACTTCTTGACCTTGCAATTGCTGATGAGTATATATAATAATACAACGGAAAATAAAATACTACAGTAGGTGAACATCCATCTCTACTCCATGAACTCCATGTCACACCAAAGACAACCTGGAAAAATACTCGAACTGACCCAAGCATTATAATATAATAACACCTAGATCGGTCTGGAAATACCAGTGTGAGAAAACTCAGGTAATACGATTGACATATAATAATTCTGTGAGACCACGCCACTGAACTCGGAAGAGCTTTTACCTCACATGGAAAACTTTGCACATGAATGAATGAAATCCATTTAAATAAAACCCAAACTTGAAAGGATGGGCATAAACAAGGCCAAAATCCAAACTTAAAGAATGGACATAAATAATTAATCATCGAGAAGAGTTTTAGTCACTTCTCGATGCAATTAAGAAAATAATTCAAAATTTTGAATCAACAATAAGGAAAAGAAGTTTTCCAACAATGACTAGGAGGGTGCATCCCCTTACCAAAAGTGTACCTTTAGAAATATACTTAAGGACTACGTTGGCGCTCAGACATGTCCAAGGCGGACCCCATAAACCTTTACCAAGAATCTGAGTATTTCATATCTCTGGTCGCATACCACCGAATCTAATCTAGAGTAGATGTGAAGATACCCTAGTGGGAGCAATCCCACATAGCATTGCTTCCACTCGCTCTTTGGTTTTAGTCATTTCCGACAAAGGATATCAGTGCTCAAAGAGCAACAAATCATCTTAAATTGACGATGCACAAAGAAGAAAGCTGAATCGATAGTCAATAAATCAACTATTGGGAATAATCAAACTGATCGTATATGGAAATTAAATCTCATGCCCTTACTGCTACTCGTTGATTTCAAACTTGTACTATCCCTCAGTTAAAAATGAAGCCGGGCAAGTTAAGGTAGTGTTACCTCTAAACATTGCCTTGACAACAATTTTAACCTTCGAGATAGAAAAAATGAGTTTCCATACCTCGATGTTTAGCGCTAAGAGTATGACTAAATCCTTTCCATATAACGGATACCATTTACAAAAATTAAATTTCTTACCACTTATGCATGGTTTTCACATCATAAATATTTGTAAAACACTTTAAAAATACTCTTTAAAATATTACTTTTTAAAGATTTTCTTATTTATAAATTTCAAACAACATTTATTATCTTGGAAGACAATCAATCAATCAAAATACTTCTATAAATTTAAAACCACATTAATTATCTCGAAAGAGAATTAATCAACTTTACAACTCCTTTAATGAATAAATCAATTATTGTTAAATACCTTTATTAAATTAGATAATTAATTTTAAATACCTTTATTTAAAACAATTAATTAACTTCACACATCATTTATTAAAATGATTAATAAATCTGTAATATCATTATTAGAATGATTAATTAACTATAAAACCTTTATTAAATCAGTTAATTAACTTTAGAACTTTTATTAAATCAGATTAATTAACTTCAAACATCATTAATTAATAACTTTAACAATTAACTTTATTATAATGATATAAAGATTAAAAATATATTTAAACCCTCAAATTCCTTTCAAAAACTTATACAATCCTTAGAAACCCATTTGAAAAGAATTTACAAATACTTAAGGTAAAATCCTTATAAATTTAAATCAACTTTGACTATCCCAAAAGATAATTAAATCCAATTTATAACCTTTTATAAATTTAAAACAACATTAATTATCTCAAAAAATAATTAATCAAATTTATAATCTCTTTGTAAATTTAACACCCCATTAATTATCCCAAAAGATAATTAATTAAATTAGTACCTCCTTTTATAAATTTTTAATCGACACTTATCCTTTATTTTCAAAGTTCCCAAAATATATGAAAATATAGTTTAAACAATTTTCAAAGTGCAAAAACATGACCAAACATTTATTTTGCAACAATACAAGCTTAATACACACAACAAGGGTTTAAGGGAATGATAATTATTAAGTGACGGTACAGCTACAGTCGTTGTAACGATATTTACATAGTTAACCAGTTTGTAATAAAAAATTTCAACTAACCATCAATATAAACAACAGAGGAATATAAGTAAATAAATATTGGAGAGAAAACCCTTAGGGTCTCTCCATAAAAGTTCTCTGTAAATCGAACATATAAATGTGTATTTCGAAGTGTTTTTAGTTATGACAAAAGTTGGACGATTTGAGGTTTTTCAATTTGGAAGATTTGCTAGGTATATTTATTTTTTCTAGTTGTAGTATTTGAAGGAACCAGGATTTTCTTGGATGCTCCATGTTGAGTTATACCATGATTGTGTAGGAGAAGCCCCTCCTTGCATAATTCATTTTGGTTTTGATATATATTTCTCCTTGGAGGAAATTTGAAAATATATCTCAAATATAAAATCAGGGCATTTAATTCAAAATTTCATCCTTTGGAAAAATTGGATGCACGGTATTTTATTACAGAGTATTCTCTGTATTTTCATTGCAAATAATTGTTAATTATCCATGTTGATAGTGTATTGTTTTTCTTTTTACAGCATGATTCTCTTTCGAATTATGTAAGTATGAGATAGGTATAGGAAAGCAAGAGATTGCTATTTAATTTCTTGCGCACCTGCATTCGCTTTAAGATAATAACTTGCTTGCAAAAATAAAAATAAAACACAAAAGAGGTACGTTGTAGATTTAGATATTGGTGATTGATTGATGATTTTATGCCTCAAATATGGGAGACCACTTGGATTTTGTTTTGTTTTATTGATTTGGGCCAATTTTGGTAAGTCGTAGTTTTTCGGATCTAGCCGAGCAAAGGAGGTGCTACCGAAATTTTCCATAAAATAAAGGACTTTAAAGGTTTAATATCTTATTTTGAGTAATAACTTTTTTAAACCTTAAGGGTTTGGAGATATATTCTTCCTTTGGAAATTTCGGGGATGAAAATTCTTTTAAGGAAGGAGAATGCAACATCCCGTAATTTTATCGTTTGGATTTTGAATATTTAATAAATTTTAAATATTTAAGCAATTGGTTTTAAAAGTTCAATAACTTGAATTCAACTATGGAGATTAGTTAAATATTTGAATTGTAATTAAATATTAGTTGAATGGATTTAATGACCTTATTTAACTCCTTTTAATTAATAAATAATAATGCTGAATTTATTTTATAAATATATTTATAATAATTAAAGATTCAAATAAATAATAAGAAAATCCTGGTTAATAGAACGACTTGATTTTTATTGACGTATTTTTGATTTAATTTATTGGGTTTTTCCATAAATTTTGATTTGGAAATTATTTAAATTATCTTTTGGCTTATTTTACAGCAAATGATGGTATTTTTCAAATTTCATAGAATAAAATAGTCTGTGTAACGTAGACGTGTGATCGAGTCACATTTTGGTGCACGATCGTATTTCTATTTCTGTTGTTCACGGTTCGTATGCAAACAGCGTATTGGATAGCGAAGTACAAGAAAAATCAAATTTTAAAACCTTTTAAATAATCAAATCGAATTCAAAAGTGTTTGATGATGATGCAACATTGACTTGAAAGTCTTAATTTACTTAGAAATCTTGTAAATGTAAATGTAAATGAAGAAAGGCATATTGTTTTGTTAATAAAATTGAATAAAAATTTTAAACACTCGGACCACATACTCATTTCATTTTCTTTTCACAATAGCTTATCACTTCATTTTCTCTTCCTCAAGTTGCTAGTAAACGAAAACTATGGCCAACATTCAAAATTAAAATTCAAAATTAAAATTAAAATCCAACACTTAACTAAAAATCACAAAGTTTGATTCTTTAGCTTTGTTTAGGCTTGGGCTTTAAAACTATACGGGTATTGTGATGTTCGACATTAATTCTGGGATGGACGAATATCACAATTGAGGCTAGGGTTTGATGTCATAGTGTTTTGAGGCAAAATAGGCTAGAGGAAGGTTGGTTTCACGTTTCTATTATCGAAGAGCATCGTTCAGCAAAAATTGGTGGAGTGCGTCTATCTCTCAGTAGACGAAACATCTGTAGGTCGCATGGAGCAATGTCGAGTGTCACATTTTGGTGGTGGGTGCGAAGAGAGTTGGAAGAGGAGGACGTGGGTGAAATCGATACGAGGAATAGTCGCTTGTGGAGGGAGAAATTTGGTATAGATGCACGGCCATGTTTGTTTGTTCGTGTGTAGGTGTTTCTATCAGTGGTGGGGGTGTTTTCTTAGGGAAGGACTTAATTATTGATTAGGGGTAATTAATCTTAAGTGATATGCTTAACATATTTAATTATATTTTCTAATGCGAAATCTTATAAAAGCGATAACTTTTGCATTCGAGGTCCAATTTGGACGCGGTCAGTTGCATTGGACTCCTAGGAAAGTTGGCTATGCATTGGAACTAGTTTCATCAAATTGGGAGCTAGTAGAATTTTAGACTAAAATTTCAAAATGGAACGCTTATGCGTCGACTGAAATTTCGATGAGTTTACTCGGCTTTAAATAAACTATATATTATCTGTGTTGCTATAAATTATTGTTAAATGCTTGGATAATAATTTATATTGTTGTTTGGTTATTTGTTTGGATTTTAAATTCCCACTTGAAAAGCAAATGGCATAAATAACTTTTGTGTTGAAGGGGACAAAAACAAAAAGGAAAACCGGGGTGTACGTAGCGAATAGGTCGCTATGGAACACTTCGAAAAACACATTTATGTGTATGATTTATAGGGGACTTTTGTAGAGAGACCCTAAGGGGTTTCTCATTAATATTTATTTACTTATATTTCTTTGTTGTTTATATTGATGCTTGGTTGAAAATATTTATGACATACCGTTTAATTGTGTAAGTGTCGTTATAGCAACTATCGCTTGACCATCACTTATGGAATATCATCCCCTTAAACCCTTGTTATGTATTGAAGATGAGCTTGTATTTTTACAAAATAAATGTTTGGTCGTGTTTTTGCACTTTGAAAATTGTTTAAACTATATTTTCAAATATTTTTGGAATTTTGAAAATAAAGGATAAGTGTCGATTAAAAATTTATAAAAGGAGTTATGTAATGACCCGTAATTTTGATAATTATTAAATTTAATAATATTTTGGAATTTAATATTGTGAGAAATTAAATTTTATGATTTATAAATGGAAAAAAATTTATTAGAATATAATTTAATATTGTTGATTGAATGAAATAGACAGCTGTTTAATGTAATTCCAATTATTGGTAATAATAAAGTTTAATGAGGAATAAAGTAAATGTTAGATTTAATGGTGAAATCATATGTTATTAATTGAAATAGGTTTAATATAGAATATGAAATCAATTAGTTAGTAAATAAATCTATTAACCTTGTTTGTAAACAATAATTTTATTAATGTGTTTGAATTACTAAGTCGTAACAATTGATTTATTATCATCTTATTATTTAACCAGTTTGAAATTAAATTGGAAATCAATGAAATTTAATGTAATTAAATAGTGCAGTTAATATAAGAAAAGACATTAACTGTAGAGTTTGAGTGAAATAAAATGGAAACTTATGTTTAATTTATTCATAAGGTAATAGTTGATTTAATATAAGAATTTAAATCAAAATATAAGATTTTTTTTGGAATTTGAATTATAATGAATGGATTTATTACTGTTGTACTTGAACGCTGAAATTGATGCAATATTTAAGTATTCGATTGTTACATGGAAAATTTAATTTAAGATCATTAAATTTCTGTGTAATCAGGAATGATGTAACGACCCAGAATTTTGAACAAATTAAATTGAGAATAATTAATTAATTTTAAATATTTGAACGGTGATTTAATTTGAATCCCCAATATTACTTTGAATTTGGCGATTAAATTATAAAATTTAATCTATTGAATGTTGAATAAAAATTTGAATCTTCAATTTTAAGTTGAAGAAAAATATTTCAAAAGCTTTTAAAATTTATATTGATGATACTGAAGATAATAGAAGCTTCAGAATTGAGTTTGAAAATGAATTGTTCAGTTTTGAAAATTTTATCATTCGAACCGATATTTAAAAATAGCCGTCCGAGGCGCAGTCTCGGAATTCGACGAAACCAGTTCCATTGGGTCCGTAATATTGAATTATTACCGGATTTCAATTTTCGTATATTTCGGAGTTGTTATGTGAGCATACGACACATAAACGTGTTGAAATTAAATTGAATTCAATTTTAAAATTTAAATTTCTAAACTGGCCGACATACACACGTTCACTCCTTTCCACCACGCAGACAATCACGATACCTTCCCCTTATCTCACGCCTAAAAACACGCCGAGCATCACGAGATAGAAATCGTGCAGAGCATACCGAGCGTTTTAAAACACTTCCTTCCTTATTCGTTTCCTCAGTTCAAAGAAAATCAATTCAAAGAAAATTAATGGCCGAAGCCCTCTCAGATTTAAACAAAAAAAAAAGAAGGAGAAAAGAAATTGAAATCACCTCGTTCGTTTCGAATGAAATCAAAGTCGATAATAAGTCGTGAGTAGGAGGAGGGGTGGAGACGTTCGACTCGAACGAGACTGAAGCTCGCGATTGTTTTTAGGGCATCGCGATTTCGAGGTTGCGAGGCAGGCGACGACATTCGCGGTGGCGATGGGGGCGCTCGATTTTGGAAAGAGTCATGTCGCGATTCTAGGACTCGCGGTGGGAGACTTCGTCGATCTCGAGTACGATGTCGCGTGGATGGTGGTCGCGAGATGGAATTTGGGCACGCGCGGCTGCAGTTCGAAGTTGATGGGCATGGCGACGTCTTCGATTGGGAAGGAAGCAACGACCTTGTTAAGTCGCTCGCGAAATAGTCAAGGCAGTTTCTCGACAAGTGGATGCAGAGAAGGCTCGAGCACGAGCAAGTATTGGGTGAACTCCGATTGTGTCGAGACCTTGGGTGGGTTCGTCTCTGGCCGAGTGTGTTGCAGTGAGGTTTAAAATCAAGAAACAGCCGAAATTGGAAAATGGATGGCAAATTAAAAGCTAAGGTGAGATCTTTCTCACTCAAATAAATTTTGTATTGCAGTTATTTATTGACTGATATGATTGCTATTTGGATGTGATATTAGATATAGTAGGATATATCTATATATATAGCAATATATACATATTGGCATATGTATATATTGGATTGATTGATTTCCCGCCTCGTATAGCGGATGAGACCCTATTGCGCCGTTAGTAAGCGGATGATTTTTATAAAACCCATATACCGTGATATTCCACCTCGAAGTGGAATTGGTATTGTGCTAACGTCTATGGATGCAGGGAAACAGGTTGGAGGGATCCAACTGGATTCCTCACCAGTATTTATTTATTTACAGATATTGATGTATATTCTGTTATCATATGTTGATATATGATGTTTGATGTTGTGATTGACTAATTGGTGCTGTTGCATCATCGGATTCAGTTTTGAAGTTTAAAAATAACGACTTTTACTTTAAAAGGATTTTAAAGTGATTTTTGGAAGTAGACGTTTTATTTAATTTTTGAATTAATAAATAAACGTTCAGATTTTAAAGTTATAAAAGTTAAGATCTTTGTGAAATATAACCGAAAAGTGATTTTTGAAATAAATAGTTAAGAAATTTATAAAATGGTTTTAATTGGAATTTTTGAATTATAAAAAACGATGTATGTAAAAGATGTACAAGATTGATATTTATAACTCTAAAATGTTGGTATTATAAAACGAGTTTTTATAAGCGTTAAAATGAATTTTTAAGAATTTATAAATAAATGAAATTTATAAATTGTGAACTTATAAATGGAAATGATTTTGTAAAATAAAGGAATTATAAGTATTTAACTTATAATTATGGATTGTTGGTATAAGATTTGAGTTATGAATAGAATTGTTAATAAAGGAGATTTATTAAATTGAAGTTGTTAGAAAATAGAAATAGAATTTATAAACGTTGTTTTATAAATTCGAAATCAATTGGATTTGATAAATAAAATATAGAAGGTTGTTAAAGGAGATATATTCGCGATTTTGGATAGCGAATTATTATTGAAATAAAATGTGTAGAAAATATTGAAATTTGGTTAGTGAAGTATATTCACGATTTTGGACAGTGAATATATTGTTAAGTGAAATGGATCTGTTTTGGGAAATTGTTATTGGAATAAGATGAAAACGATTTAACAATATTTTAAAATGTGTTAAATATCAAAATCATATATTTCAACATTCATTGTTGAAATAGACGTTTTCAAGAAATAAGGAAATGGTGGACTATAACACTGTTGTTATAGTAAATGATTTCCGAAAGGAAATGTTTTTTTTATGTAGTATTGGGATTTATATATCTATCTTAAAATTCGAATCCCTATACTAGTGATTTTGAGTCGTTGTAACGATGTTTTACGTAACATTCGTTTTGACTCAAATGATTTCCTTAAAGAATGAAATATATACTTAATATTGATTTAAGTATATCGAATATTTTTCAAATGTTGAAAATAAATAAGATTGGTGAATTACTTATAATTAAATAAGTAGGGAAATGTTTTTCCAATATGAAATGAAACGTTTTTTAGAATTTATCTTCTTAAAGATAAATTGAAATTGAATATTGAAAATGATATGAAAATCGAATATCAGTAGATATTCGAAAGTATAAATTAAATATGGAATTTATAAAAGAAAGGGAAGTTGTTTGAAAATAAACGTTGATTTATTTTTAAGTGTGGAAATTATATATCTAGTAAAGATATTTTGGAAGATAAATAATTTGGAAAATTATTTGGAATCTGATGATGTCGCATCTTTATTGATAGTTAAATAACCGACTATCAATAATTACCTTAAATGGGTATTTATTGTGAATTGGATGAATTTGAATGCCACACTTATTTTTGAATAAGCGCTCACTATTCGGGTTAGCCGGGAAAGGACCATGGGGTCGTATAACCCATTCCGAATATGTGATACATCGTTATGAATCGCATTCGAAGACCGGTGTTGAAGACCGGATATTTTTGAAAACGGAAGGATTACCGTCGAGTTACTCTACATCGGCTGATCTCCGATTTAGAGGTTTTATCACCCTTAGTGACGGGAAGTCCGGACGTGATTAGAAAACTATCCGGATTTGCAAGGGCTTCGTGAGAAGTGCCTTCGGTTCTGTTCGATCCCGGAACAGACTTGTATGGATTGTGTGTTTGACGTTACAAATTGAGATATTAAGCTGATTTCTTTCAAATACATTTCTGTTGGTGGCGGAGAATTTATTCTCTTAGCTTAACACCCTTCTCTGAGACGTACGAGCTCAGAGGTTATGTAGTTGAAATTTATCAGCAATATACTCCCAATTTGGTAACGTGGCATACTGAGTGTTGCTGTGAAATGATCAGTGTTTGATCATTTGCGATATGATCATTTGTTTGATCTTATATCTTTGTGATCATAGTTTGATCATTTGTTTGACCCGAAGCATGGCTTTTGAAAAGCGTAGCTTTGTGGACGAGACTTTGTCGAGCCTCACACCCCGGAAATGGTCAAAACAGGAAGGATGCAGCAAGGTTCTAGGGAGTAGCGCCCCTTAGTGTATGTCATTCCTTCTGGATAGAGGTGGTATCATGGTATGGAGCCCAAATACTTAACCTATGTGGTTACTGCATTATTATTCTTATGTGGTTGTTGCGAATCGAGGATCCTCGGGAAGATCGGTTACGATCGGGGGATGGCATACGCGTGTCAGTAGTTACCTATTTTTGCAGAGGTAACCCGACCTTGTGTTGGCAGAGATCCGGTTAGGTTCTCGGGACATCATTCCAGGGGCGTTCCTTCGTGGAATAGGAAGTTCCTTAGCCTGACCATTTGTTGGAAATCCAAAGAAACAATACGAGCCTTGTACGGTATTAGTTGTAGAACCTATCATTCACTTATGGTGGCGCCCCACTGTTTGGATGGTAGCTATAGTAGGCATAGTTCGAAATGTCTATGCTGGCTAAGATTAATATTATACTTTCGAACTGTTTTCTACACTATGCACTAATAATAATATCAAAAATGATTTGATTTTGCGTAGTAAGCATCTTTGACTATCATAAGAAGAAGTCTCCTCCAATTCTGCGTTTGCATTGTGTGTGTGGTGGGAGGTCTTATGGTAGTTTCATTTTCCAAAAGCATTGCGAATTTGTTTTATTTTCTTTGTGAAAAATAACTGTTTTACGATCTCACACCAGTCACCATGACTGACTCGGAGTTTATTGTTCCCTTCTAAACTCTGGGTGCCCACCAATTTCCACACGGGCAGCCTAGAGTTATGTTATCAGGATATTCTGGAGCTTTGGAGATAAGCTGGATGACGAGACGTAGTATTTGTATCTGATAGTATTTATTCCGTTGTGTATTCTGTATGAGGACAAGTTTATATAACTGTCCATTGTTGTATATTGACTCTGATTGATGTATGTATAAAAACTGATATAATTCTTTGTTTTAAATGGCTAGTGATTATCTATTATATATTGTTCCGCTGCGATATGTGAGATTCTGATATTGTTTCTGTATCTGATGTTGTTCTGTTGTTCTTCTTTCTTCTTCTGCTTTCTTCTTCTTCTCTTTTTCTTCTATCTTTTCTTCTATTTCTTTTTCTTAAAACCCCTCAGGGTTCGTATTTCCGTGCATCTTGAGTTAATCAATGGAATTTAGTGTTTAATCAAGGGTACGGATTTGCAGGTCGTGACAGTTGGTATCAGAGCATATGGTTAAGCGACAACCCTGCTCTGTTGGGTGTTACTCATTAGAGATAGAGTCAGTAGTACTCTAGAATGAGTTTGACTGTAATAATAGATATGAGCGCGTATTTGTTATTGAATATAAAATTTGTTTTGTATTGTGTTGACTTATCGGTTGATTGTTTATAGATTCTGGTCGGAACAGTCTAGCTAACTGTAATCGATAGGGGTTTCTAAACTCTAAACAAGATAAACCGACACAGTATTGTTTTAAATGGGGTAAATGAAATAATTTTGCCCAAAACTATTTTTGTATACAAAAGAAATAATTTTCTATGAATTGTTATAGTATATGGTTGCATGGATGTTAGGAAAGTGATAATGTTGAAATGTTATCATTATATGAAATTGAATAAGAAATTGAAATTGTAACTCCAAAGTTAAGAAATAAATTCACATACAAATGAAATTTAAGAATATAAATTGTTAATGTGATTTGTAATTTGAAACGGAATTCCAGAGAAGTATTTGGAAATGTTTTGAAAAGAATTTGAAAATTTTGGAGATTTGGAAATTTTAATTCTTTTTTGATTTGAAAATGGATTTCAAAGGTTTTGGAAAGTATTTTGAAGAGATGAAAAGCTCTAAACTCTTTTCGGTCGCTGGAAAATAACTTCGGTAATGACTGCAGCATCACTGGTGTTCATTTTCGGGTTTCCAGAAGAGGAATTTCTGCCAAATTGTTTTAAATGGAAGTTGTTTGAAAAATTTGGGTTTTGTTTTGAAATTCAAAAGATAATTTGATTTGTTTTCAAAAATGATTTTTGAAATGTTGGTAAGACTCTGGAATACCATATTTGTGAAATATTATTAAGTTGATAACTTATACAAATTGAATTTTGATAGAATAAATTTAACTTAAAGGACGGAGTTAAATTAAAGAAAGTATAAGTGAATAAATTTGAATAAATGAAAGTGAAATTGAATGTTGAAAATTCATTTCGAATTTGTAAGCAATGAATTGAATTGAATAATTATGAATGAAAGATGAATTAAAAGATTCAATAATGGAGAGTGATATGAATTAGTAAATGAAAGATAATCGATAAAAATTCAATATTCAGAATTGAAGATAAATTTAACTCAAATAGAATTGAAATTGTGAATTAAATTCAAATGATTGAAATGTGAAATTGAACGAAAAATGAATATGTAACTTCAACAGTGAAGTAAAAATGTATAAGCAGCTTATATTGAAAATTTTGTAATAGAATTTGCAAAATGGTTTGAATATTGTAGCTGGATGATATGGCTAATAGGATATACAAGTGTTATAAAGGAATTGGAAATTTGATTTCAAAGATAATTTGAATTGCTCGACAAAAGGTAAGTATTTCAACTTCAATATGAGATTTGTTGATTTCTTGTCTAGCCGCTTGGCTTTTTCTTTTTCTTTTTGAGATCTGAGAGTCCGTAGGGACGTTTTGTAGTTGTGCCGTATTAGCCGCGCAAAGGAGACGCTGGCGAAATTTTTCGAAAATTTCGAGTGTTAGAAAATTTTTGAGAAAATTTTGAAAGTAAATTTGAATTTAAATTTGAATTTTGAAGTAAAACAATATTGTTTGAAAACTTATAATTGAAGTTGGAAATTTAGTTGAATTAATAACGAATCTTTAGTAGAAAGATTTGTTTTGATAAATTGATAAAACTATTGGATGTTGAAAAATAGTAGACGAGTTAAGGGCTTTTTTTTCCTGACTTGTAATTTCGGGACGAAATTCTTTTAAGGAGGGAAGTTTGTAACGACCCAGAATTTTGAACAAATTAAATTGAGAATATTTAATTAATTTTAAATATTTGAACGGTGATTTAACTTGAATCCCCAATATTACTTTGAATTTGGCGATTAAATTATAAAATTTAATCTATTGAATGTTGAATAAAAAATTGAATCTTCAATTTTAAGTTGAAGAAAAATATTTCAAAAGCTTTTAAAATTTATATTGATGATACTGAAGATAATAGAAGCTTCAGAATTGAGTTTGAAAATGAATTGTTCAGTTTTAAAAATTTTATCATTCGAACCGATATTTAAAAATAGCCGTCTGAGGCGCAGTCTCGGAATTCGACAAAACCAGTTCCATTGGGTCCGTAATATTGAATTATTACCGGATTTCAATTTTCGTATTTTTTGGAGTTGTTATGTGAGCATACGACACATAAACATGTTGAAATTAAATTGAATTCAATTTTAAAATTTAAATTTCTGAACTGGCCGACATACACACGTTCACTCCTTTCCACCACGCAGACAATCACGATACCTTCCCCTTATCTCACGCCTAAAAACACGCCGAGCATCACGAGATAGAAATCGTGCAGAGCATACCGAGCGTTTTAAAACACTTCCTTCCTTATTTGTTTCCTCAGTTCAAAGAAAATCAATTCAAAGAAAATTAATGGCCGAAGCCCTCTCAGATTTAAACAAAAAAAAAGAAGGAGAAAAGAAATTGAAATCACCTCGTTCGTTTCGAATGAAATCAAAGTCGATAATAAGTCGTGAGTAGGAGGAGGGATGGAGACGTTCGACTCGAACGAGACTGAAGCTCGCGATTGTTTTTAGGGCATCGCGATTTCGAGGTCGCGAGGCAGGCGACGACATTCGCGGTGGCGATGGGGGCGCTCGATTTTGGAAAGAGTCATGTCGCAATTCTAGGACTCGCGGTGGGAGACTTCGTCGAGCTCGAGTACGATGTCGCGTGGATGGTGGTCGCGAGATGGAATTTGGGCACGCGCGGCTGCAGTTCGAAGTTGATGGGCATGGCGACGTCTTCGATTGGGAAGGAAGCAACGACCTTGTTAAGTCGCTCGCGAAATAGTCAAGGCAGTTTCTCGACAAGGGGATGCAGAGAAGGCTCGAGCACGAGCAAGTATTGGGTGAACTCCGATTGTGTCGAGACCTTGGGTGGGTTCGTCTCTGGCCGAGTGTGTTGCAGTGAGGTTTAAAATCAAGAAACAGCCGAAATTGGAAAATGGATGGCAAATTAAAAGCTAAGGTGAGATCTTTCTCACTCAAATAAATTTTGTATTGCAGTTATTTATTGACTGATATGATTGCTATTTGGATGTGATATTAGATATAGTAGGATATATCTATATATATAGCAATATATACATATTGGCATATGTATATATTGGATTGATTGATTTTCCGCCTCGTATAGCGGATGAGACCCTATTGCGCCGTTAGTAAGCGGATGATTTTTATAAAACCCATATACCGCGATATTCCACCTCGAAGTGGAATTGGTATTGTGCTAACGTCTGTGGATGCAGGGAAACAGGTTGGAGGGATCCAACTAGATTCCTCACCAGTATTTATTTATTTACAGATATTGATGTATATTCTGTTATCATATGTTGATATATGATGTTTGATGTTGTGATTGACTAATTGGTGCTGTTGCATCATCGGATTCAGTTTTGAAGTTTAAAAATAACGACTTTTACTTTAAAAGGATTTTAAAGTGATTTTTGGAAGTAGACGTTTTATTTAATTTTTGAATTAATAAATAAACGTTCAGATTTTAAAGTTATAAAAGTTAAGATCTTTGTGAAATATAACCGAAAAGTGATTTTTGAAATAAATAGTTAAGAAATTTATAAAATGGTTTTAATTGGAATTTTTGAATTATAAAAAACGATGTATGTAAAAGATGTACAAGATTGATATTTATAACTCTAAAATGTTGGTATTATAAAACGAGTTTTTATAAGCGTTAAAATGAATTTTTAAGAATTTATAAATAAATGAAATTTATAAATTGTGAACTTATAAATGGAAATGATTTTGTAAAATAAAGGAATTATAAGTATTTAACTTATAATTATGGATTGTTGGTATAAGATTTGAGTTATGAATAGAATTGTTAATAAAGGAGATTTATTAAATTGAAGTTGTTAGAAAATAGAAATAGAATTTATAAACGTTGTTTTATAAATTCGAAATCAATTGGATTTGATAAATAAAATATAGAAGGTTGTTAAAGGAGATATATTCGCGATTTTGGATAGCGAATTATTATTGAAATAAAATGTGTAGAAAATATTGAAATTTGGTTAGTGAAGTATATTCACGATTTTGGACAGTGAATATATTGTTAAGTGAAATGGATCTGTTTTGGAAAATTGTTATTGGAATAAGATGAAAACGATTTAACAATATTTTTAAATGTGTTAAATATCAAAATCATAGATTTCAACATTCATTGTTGAAATAGACGTTTTCAAGAAATAAGGAAATGGTGGACTACAACACTGTTGTTATAGTAAATGATTTCCGAAAGGAAATGTTTTTTTTTATGTAGTATTGGGATTTATATATCTAACTTAAAATTCGAATCCCTATACTAGTGATTTTGAGTCGTTGTAACGATGTTTTACGTAACATTCGTTTTGACTCAAATGATTTCCTTAAAGAATGAAATATATACTTAATATTGATTTAAGTATATCGAATATTTTTCAAATGTTGAAAATAAATAAGATTGGTGAATTACTTATTATTAAATAAGTAGGGAAATGTTTTTCCAATATGAAATGAAACGTTTTTTAGAATTTATCTTCTTAAAGATAAATTGAAATTGAATATTGAAAATGATATGAAAATCGAATATCAGTAGATATTCGAAAGTATAAATTCAATATGGAATTTATAAAAGAAAGGGAAGTTGTTTAAAAATAAACGTTGATTTATTTTGAAGTGTGGAAATTATATATCTAGTAAAGATATTTTGGAAGATAAATAATTTGGAAAATTATTTGGAATCTGATGATGTCGCATCTTTTTTGATAGTTAAATAACCGACTATCAATAATTACCTTAAATGGGTATTTGTTGTGAATTGGATGAATTTGAATGCCACACTTATTTTTGAATAAGCGCTCACTATTCGGGTTAGTCGGGAAAGGACCATGGGGTCGTATAACCCATTCCGAATATGTGATACATCGTTATGAATCGCATTCGAAGACCGGTGTTGAAGACCGGATATTTTTGAAAACGGAAGGATTACCGTCGAGTTACTCTACATCGGCTGATCTCCGATTTAGAGGTTTTATCACCCTTAGTGACGGGAAGTCCGGACGTGATTAGAAAACTATCCGGATTTGCAAGGGCTTCGTGAGAAGTGCCTTTGGTTCTGTTCGATCCCGGAACAGACATGTATGGATTGTGTGTTTGACGTTACAAATTGAGATATTAAGCTGATTTCTTTCAAATACATTTCTGTTGGTGGCGGAGAATTTATTCTCTTAGCTTAACACCCTTCTCTGAGACGTACGAGCTCAGAGGTTATGTAGTTGAAATTTATCAGCAATATACTCCCAATTTGGTAACGTGGCATACTGAGTGTTGCTGTGAAATGATCAGTGTTTGATCATTTGTGATATGATCATTTGTTTGATCTTATATCTTTGTGATCATAGGTTGATCATTTGTTTGACCCGAAGCATGGCTTTTGAAAAGCGTAGCTTTGTGGATGAGACTTCGTCGAGCCTCACACCCCGGAAATGGTCAAAACAGGAAGGATGCAGCAAGGTTCTAGGGAGTAGCGCCCCTTAGTGTATGTCATTCCTTCTGGATAGAGGTGGTATCATGGTATGGAGCCCAGATACTTAACCTATGTGGTTACTGCATTATTATTCTTATGTGGTTGTTGCGAATCGAGGATCCTCGGGAAGATCGGTTACGATCGGGGGATGGCATACGCGTGTCAGTAGTTACCTATTTTTGCAGAGGTAACCCGGCCTTTTGTTGGCAGAGATCCGGTTAGGTTCTCGGGACGTCATTCCAGGGGCGTTCCTTCGTGGAATAGGAAGTTCCTTAGCCTGACCATTTGTTGGAAATCCAAAGAAACAATACGATCCTTGTACGGTATTAGTTGTAGAACCTATCATTCACTTATGGTGGCGCCCCACTGTTTGGATGGTAGCTATAGTAGGCATAGTTCGAAATGTCTATGCTGGCTAAGATTAATATTATACTTTCGAACTGTTTTCTACACTATGCACTAATAATAATATCAAAAATGATTTGATTTTGCGTAGTAAGCATCTTTGACTATCATAAGAAGAAATCTCCTCCAATTCTGCGTTTGCATTGTGTGTGTGGTGGAAGGTCTTATGGTAGTTTCATTTTCCAAAAGCATTGCGAATTTGTTTTATTTTCTTTGTGAAAAATAACTGTTTTACGATCTCACACCAGTCACCATGACTGACTCGGAGTTTATTGTTCCCTTCTAAACTCTGGGTGCCCACTAAATTCCACACGGGCAGCCTAGAGTTATGTTATCAGGATATTCTGGAGCTTTGGAGATAAGCTGGATGACGAGACGTAGTATTTGTATCTGATAGTATTTATTCCGCTGTGTATTCTGTATGAGGACAAGTTTATATAACTGTCCATTGTTGTATATTGACTCTGATTGATGTATGTATAAAAACTGATATAATTCTTTGTTTTAAATGGCTAGTGATTATCTATTATATATTGTTCCGCTGCGATATGTGAGATTCTGATATTGTTTCTGTATCTGATGTTGTTTTGTTGTTCTTCTTTCTTCTTCTGCTTTCTTCTTCTTCTCTTTTTCTTCTATCTTTTCTTCTATTTCTTTTTCTTAAAACCCCTCAGGGTTCGTATTTCCATGCATCTTGAGTTAATCAATGGAATTTAGTGTTTAATCAAGGGTACGGATTTGCGGGTCGTGACAAATGATGAAAATGGTTAGCTTTTAAATTTGAATTTAAAAGCGATTAAATTGATTTTAAAGTAATAATTCATTTAATTAACATGAAATATTAGTCTGTTTGAGCACTTTCTCTGATTTTGACTAATACCAGTTTCATCGGAATAGTAATAGTGAATTGTTATAGGATTTCAAGTTTCATAGCGATCAGACTTATCGTTTGATCGTGCGAACTCGAAATGCGTAGAAATCAAGTAAAGGAATTTAAATGAATATAATTCGACAATTCGATTTTAAAAGCTAACTTCTGTATATAGTAGAATTAGGGTTTGAAATTGGTCCATTGAATTTAAAAATATTGAAAACCTATATTTCGACATATAGGATGACCTATTTTCGTTTCGAGAACGAAACGGGCTTTTCGGGTCTTTGTTATCGCTTAGACCGCATTCGATCTATATATTCCATCCATTTTTATCCATCTCTGTTTATAAATAGGCTGTTATAAACCCTAGCAGTCTTTTATTCCATTGTCTGTACGTACAATTTCTATCTCATCCGTTCCTTCTCAATGGCAGACATCTCAAACCCTAATTACAATTCCAAATCAAATCGAAAATTCAAACTGCTCAAATCATGTCATATAATATATCATTGCGAAGCTCTCGATGAACATAATCTTTGTATGCAGTTCGTTTTTGCAATCAAGTTTTGGTTTTTCTATAAATCGCCAAAACAGTCACGAAAGTTGAAACTAGGGCTTTTCGATCAACGGTTAAACGTCGACCATTTGAGGATCGGGGAGTTGCGTCTGGAAGAGAAGACAAAGCAGAGTTCATCTATAGTCATCGATCGTCTCAGAAGTGCAAGATTTCACCAGAAATATAGGAAGAAGCGGCAGCGGGGCAGAGCATTTCTCGCGAGGCGGAGGTGACCGGGTGGGTCCAGGCACGTGCGGCTCGGTCAGGTTAGGTCGGCGGTGGTGTCTGATGAGGTCGGAGGTGGTCGTAGTCACGGCGGCGTTGATGAGAAGGTGGCAGTTGTTGTGCATTTGCGTGGGTTCCTGTTCATGTTCGATAGCAAGGTTGAGAAGATTGGTATATCTACTTATTTTCCCCTATATTATTTTTAGGGTAAGTTTGGCTCACATCCCTAAAAAATTTCAAAATAGAGAGAACATCCTTCCCAAACTAAACTTACATTTCCGGTCCCTATATTCAAATTCGCGCATGCAAAAAGACCCAAATACCCTTAATTGTTTTTAACATTTCAAACGCGTATAACTTTATGTAGAAAAATCGGATCAACATACCGTTTTCACCAAAAAATCACAAATTTTATGATCTTTAAAATGAGATCCATTGTTGATACCAAAAATTCAAATTTGTAGTAAATGTGCAATTATTTCATATATTTGCAGACAATTCAGCAAATTTTGAACACTTTCGATTTTTTTTTAATTTACAACATTTGCAAATAATTGCAAACATTTCTGCAACTATATGGTGTTGTTGCAGAAATTTCTGCAACTATACCATATAGTTGCAGAAATGTCTGCAACTATATGGTACAGTTGCAGACATTTATGCAACTATTGCATATTTGCAGAAATGCAACTATATGCAATAGTGCAACTATTGTGTATAATTGCAGTTTTCCATTGAAATCGAGAAAGCTGAGCTCGCCATTGAAGAAGAAGATGAAATCAAGAAACATAAGTTTGCCCATGAAGAAGAAGATGAAATCAAGAAAGATAAACTCGTTATTAAAATCAATCGTGCAAGAAGCGGAGGGGTATTTTAGGGAAAAAACAACCGAAATGAAAAACAGGGACCTGCAAAGTATGTTTTCTTATGGGAGGAGTTTTAGTGAATTAAGTTTGCTTTTAGGGATGCGTGCCTAATATTCACTTATTTTTAATTCAAATTTTAAATTTCAAACCTTCTAACTAGCATAACTTTTCCATACGAGCTTCGAATTATGCACTGTTTCTTCAGTGAGGTTCGTATCGAAATTCGGGACAACATGAAATTGGTTTGGTTGAATTTGGAGATTGTTCAAATTTTGGGCTTTTATTGGATTTTTAATTGGCTATAAATCAAAGGTGAGTGATTTAACTCACTCATGCAATTCTAAATCTTCTTATGTTAGTTGAATTAAAATTATGATATGACAAGAATTTTATTGGTTGTTGTTTGGTAGTATAAATTGACATTCTAATTGTAATTGAATTTTATATTGAATTAAATTGACATTTAAATTAATATTAGATTTAATTGCTAGTTAAATACCTGATATTGATAACCAATAAACTGTTGTGATATATTGGTTGATTTGGATGTTGTTTGTTATTGTAAGCTATTGATTGATGTTGGATATATGGTTGTTTATATATTTTGGATATATCCCTCTTATTAACTATTTATTTATTGACATCATTTATATTATCATTTGGACCATTGAAAAATAAATTAAGAAATAGATTGAAATGATATATACCTATGAGACCTTGATTTGGATTGAAGTGATATATATCCATCCCTATAATTAAAATTGGAATAACTGATCACTTGGCCATAGGGTAGAACATTATATACGGACACCGGAATTCAATGATTTTAAAATCTTGATTTTTGGATTTTTGGTTAAATGATATTGTTTTGAAAGGTAATAAATTATGGTTTTATATGAAGTGAATTATTCTTATTCAAGCTTTGAAATGTGAAAAATGAAATTGGTTAAAAGGAAATTGTTTTAAAGAATTTAATTGGAAATGAGAAGTTATAATTGATATTTTGACTTTACTTCGAAAAATTGAATTATTTTAAAGAGTCGGGTCTTAAAATTGAACAATAAGGTTTAATTTAATTTAAGTGTTAAAATTAGTAAATTGAAATTGGACTTGAAATCGATATGAATTTAAACGGTTTAAAATAAAAATTGAATTGAAATTTTAAATCATTGAATTGAATTGCTGAATTGAATTTGAAGTTAAAAATGAACATTCGAAAATTAAAGTTAATTCAAATTGTAACGACCCGCCCTTCTCTCCACAGAAGGACGCATCGCTGATAAGAAAGAAAGGGATAGAAAGAGAAAAGAAGAGAAGAAAGAAAGAAACAACATCAGAATCTCACACAGCGGAACGAATAAATTATATTAATAACAAAAGTATTACACAATATACAACACTTATCAGAGTTATACAACATATACATCACATACTAGACAGTTATAAACATCTGTCTAGACATTACAACTCAAATACAATACAAACACTATCACAGAGATCTACACAGCGGAATTCTATATCTACGAACGCCGAAGCCTCCTGCTCCATTGCTCCTCCAGAATATTCGTCAAAGCAAACCTGACTCTCTTGGCTACTCGTAAAAATTTGAGTACCCAAGAGTTTATATAAAACAGAAATAAACACTTGGGTCAGACATGGGTCTGGTGTGAGTAAACGGTTTAAACTTGCTTAACTTCAAAACCTTTGAAATCAAAAGGTATCACGTAAGACTTCCCACACATAAACATGGGTAAGTTTTTACCTTACGCTAACCAAAACATTTGATAGGAAATTCGATTGTATTATAATAGGTCTAGGATTTTCAAGTAAAATACAGAAATAGCTGGAATGCTTACATCTCACGTTCCAACATAGTTGGGCACAACTAACACGTACGGCACTTATTGGAAGTTGGATTTCCATACAATGGCAGGGCTACTGGGGTACCGCCCGTCACAGTACGTGGCCTAGATCACCGTACCGAGGAGTACGCCCGCTCCCCTGCAACACAAAGCCGGAACCATCCCTTACTGGATAATTCCGAATAAAATCACCCCACGGTTGTGTACATCAACCGCACCACTAAGTCGAAAATAGAAAGGGACATCTAGACAGGGATGACCTTACTCTCAGTGGGCGCTACCCACGAAGCCTTGCTGCACCTCCCCTGTTTTAGCCATTTCCGGGTTGATGAGGCTTGAGGTCACGATTACCTTTAATCAGAACACTTCACTTAGAATGCTCATCGTCCACCTGACGATGTGCTGAAAGCATTCAATCCATACAAGTTCGTTCCGGGTTCGAATGAAACCGAAGGCATTATCTCGTTACACTCGTTTTGGAATCACCCTCAGAGTTAACGACAATAACCCTTGCACTCTGAATCTTCATCTTCACTTGAGATTCACGACCTATCGTAATTTGGATCGATGTGGTATTCGGGTCTCCAGACCTGGAAATCCGGTATACGGAAACCCGATCCCGGTCTCATCGAAATCCAAAACGTATCTTTTAAGGCCAAGTTGTTTAAAGGTTTAAACAATTCAATTCAATTTAATACTTGAATTCACATAGCATTAACATAGATAAATATCACACATTTATCACAGATATATCATAGTATATCATCCAATAGATATCAACCAAATCAGACATTCTACTCAACCATCATTCATAAGCAACCATTTATTAATCTCTATTATAATCAATTTAATCAATTTAAATTAAATTAATTACTTAAGAATTAATTCCTAACCTTGCTTAATCAACCATTAATTAATTACAATCCATTTAATTAATTAATCATTAAATATTAATCACTCTTGATTAATTATTCATTAATTACATAAAGTAATTATCCTTTAATTAATTTCACAAATTAATTATTCTTAATCATTAACAGTAATTAACCTTTAATTATTCTCATTAATTACAATAATTAATGATCCTTAATTAATTACTTCCTTTAATTAATTAACTATAATTAACTACATTATTCTTTAATTAATTACATTAATTAATCATGCATTAATTAATTACTTCCATTAATCAACCTTAAATAATCATTAACAGTAATTAACTATTCTTAATTACTTTAATTTCTTTTATAAATCCTTTTTATTAATTACACCAATTACATACAGTAATTCATTTATCAATTACTTACACTAAGTAATTACACTTAACAAATCTTATTAAGTAATTATACTTAATTACCAAGTGACTATCTTTAATTAATTAACAAATTAATTAACTTAAATAAATCACATTCATTCCTAAATCATAACTGAGTAACTCATCCTTAATTACCCTTTAAACAAATTAATTAATCCTTGATTAATTATTCTTTAATTATTAATTAATAAACCTTAATTATTAATCAATATCTTTTAATACAAAGTAATTAATCCCTAATTGCTTTTATAATTAATTAATTAACTAATTAATTACCTCTTAATTATTAATTAATAAAACTTAATTATTAACTAACAATCTTAATTATCAATTTAATTAATCCATAATTACCAATTAATCAATCCTTAATGATAATTAATTAACCCTTAATAACAGTTAATTAATTCTTAATTAACTTTAATCATAGATTAATAATCTTTTAATTATTAATTAATGAAAACTTAATTATTACTTAATAAAACTTTATTAAGTACTTCTTAATTATCATTTTTAATTAATCCTTAATTACTTAATTAATCCTTATTAAAAATTAGTTAAATTAAACTTAAATTTCTTAATTAACTTAATTAATTTCAACTCATTAAAAATCTTAATTAATCTTGAGATAAAACATTATCATTAAAACATTTAATCTTAGTAATTAACTTACTTAATTAAATCATTAATTAAGTTTTTAAATAAATAATCATTTATTTCTTATCTCTAATTATTAATTAACAATCCTTAATTTACAAGTTAATAAATCTTGAAAACCTTAATTGTTAATTAACAAATCCTTAATCATTAACTAATTTAATCATTCTTAAATTATCTCATTAATTATCAAACTTTAATTAAGTTTTAAAATAAAAGCATTTCCTTATTAATTTCCTTATTTTCAAATTAAGTTTGAAAATAACTTAAGAATTTAACTTAATATATTTAAGTTAAACAAATCATACAACTTAATTTATTTAAAGAATTTATTACAAAGAAATGAATTTCAAGACAATTTATTTAAACTTAATTATTTAAATTTAAAACTTACTTTTATTTTAAATTTTAAAAACTGGTTTAATATTTTAATTTGGATTTAACTCATATATGCTTGAAATAAAACAAATACATCTTCATTTTTAAAACAGAGTTTAATTTAATTAAACTGTTTGGTTTTACAAAATTTAAACTGTTAAAATCTGGTTTTCACTCAAATCACAAACGACCCGAAGACAATCCCTTGTCAAACCCTATTCTACGCGAATTCCTCCCCGAGAAACTGTTTGTTTAAATTTAAACTGTTAAAAAAAAAACTTTAACAGTTACCCTTTAATTACTCGCGTACGTCCCTACAACATACCCGAGCCAAAATCCTTTCCTCCCGAGACCAACTTCGAGAAAAAAAACAACGAATCCAAAAATGCAAACAACTGACACTCTGCCACCGTGCACCTTGCACCACCCACGGGGTACTTCCGATCATCGCCAGAGCTTCCCACATATCCACTATCGTTCCAGCAACCTACCACGATCATCAAACCACCATCATATGCCAAGATTCAAAATCGAGCTTCACAGCAGGAACACGAACTTGAAACTTCACCAGAAAATCGCCTCAAATCTCTCGTCTCCGATCACTGGAGTCGCGGCAAACCCGATGACATCTTCCCTAGCCTTCCAAGCTACTATCCTCAAAATCTAACGCCACTCGATCAACTCGAGATACAACAATGCCTCAAATTCCAGAATCGAACATTCTTTGGATTTTAACCCTACTCTGACGAACTACTGCCGCCACGGTGGAGATTAAAGCCACCTACCATTTTTGCCTTGACCAAAGACCTCACAGCCAACTCCAGAAATGACCACGACCAACCAAACTCCATCGATCATCAGAAAAGACCCAAAATTTACTTTCTGAACAAAACCCGATATCTCACTTAATAGAATTTTAAAAATTATGAATTTACTCTTAAAAATCATGATTTAAGTCAACGATTCAGGTTATAAAAGAAAAACTTAGGATTTTAGAGTTTGAATTTCGACATATGTATAAAATTCTTACTGTCATTTTTCTTTTACAGGTGATATTCTACTTTTCTTGCTTAATTAAAATTTTCAAAACTTAGATTAGAATTAAACAAACAAATCTTGCTTGAATCCTAAAGCCTTACAGAGAACAGAAGAAAAGATTTTGAATTTCGGTCAAAACTTCAAACTGTGAACAATGAACAGAGAGGTATACATATGCAATCAAACATGCACACTTTTAAAACAGATACATAAATACATACATTCAGCTTAGAACATTCATGCACACATATATTCAAACATACAGCACAATTTTACTTCAAACCTTTACCACATGCAACAAATTTAAAACTGTTTTAAATTTTAGTTTACTCACCTATTTCAAAGAGGCAGAGAGTTTTGGAAAAACTGGAATGTTGTGATCTTTGAAAACTGGAAACTTTTGAAACTGAATTGCTTCATTTCTTTAAAACCGAAGAGCTGGTTTTGAAAACTTGAAAACCATGAATTCTGGAATTTGTAAGCTTTGAAAACTTGCATGCACTTGGAAATGATGACTGGTCTTGAAAGAACAAATGGTTACAAATCTTTGGTGATTTACAGAGCTTTGATATGATCTGAAATGTGGTTTCAGGCAATTGAATCTGAGTTTGAGCTTTTGAAAATGAATTCAGGTTTGAGGATAATTGATTTCAGACTTAAGAATGAAATGATTTCAGTTTTTGTTTGAGAAGATTTCAGGTTGTAGATTTTTGGTTTAAGAAGATCATTTCAGTTTTGATTCTTGAGTTTGGAAATGATTTCAGTTTTGGTTTGAAGATGATTTCGGTTTGAATAATTATCTGGTTTTGGCTTTGTCTTTGTTTAGAAATGAGATTAGAAAAGAAAAAAGGAAATAGAGATGTAGGCTTTTATAAACTTAATTTTATGGTTTATTAAAAATCAAAGAAAATGATAATAAAATGACACTTGTCTCATACCATTCTTATTATGTTAACACATGTTACTTAAGATGTTTAGAACTTAACACTTGTCCTTATTTATTTTTATATTATTATTAAAAAGAGTTTAAAAGCTTTTATATTTATTTCCTAAATAGATAAATACATATTTTATTTAATAAATGCTTTCCTATATTATAAATAAATGAAATTTTTAAAAGAAAATAAAATAGAAACTAATCATATTCTAATAAAATCATATACAATATATTTAATTCATTTATAAGTGTAAATATATCTTTTGTACTAAATTTACTATTAAATAAATACTTTCTAAATTTATATACAAAATCTCTTTAAGGAAGACAAAAACAAAAGCCTTATTTTAAATAAAAGTCTTGTTCGTATATTCTTATACCCAAATATATTAAAACAATACTTATTAATTTTAGAAATGATAAATCTATTAAAAATCAAATTTATAAAATAACATAATTTAAACAATTATTCTTATTACAAATCAATCTATACCATAATTAAAACATCTTATTATTATATTATTTGGTTATTTATATTTGAAAATAACAATTTTATCAATTTAAATTAAGAGATTATCACATTTTAAATTCCTCGAAATCCCGGGATATCACATTCCTTCCCCCTTAAAAGAATTTCGTCCTCGAAATTTAAAACAAAAGATAATCCAAAAAAAATTTAAATTTATTTTCAAAATTCCAAGCATATACATCAACCATACACTATCAATCAAACAACCATTCATCCAAACAAACCATTTCATCCAAACAAACAATTCTAGCTATACAAACAACTCTAGTTATCCGGACATAGATCCGGATAAACTACCTAAAATTATCCCGAGTTTCCCCGATACAGATACTGGGTTACTCGCTCTACTAAATCCAAACTGGTAATTCAATACCGAAGCCAAAACACTTATCCTCACAAAAACTCAGAAAGATCTAATATACTCGGAGCTATCTTCCTAGTCTTACCCAATCTTATTTGCTCCCTTTTACTGGAGAAATAACAATGAAGTCTCCAACTTCGAATTCCAAAATTCTCCATCTCTAATCCACAGAACTCTTCTGACGATTCTGGGCTGCCTTCACCTTTCCTGATCAGCTTAATCTTCGCTGACGCTTCTCAAAAACAAACAGGACCAAAAACAATCCAATAAACGGATCCTCTCAAGATCTACAGAAATCCAGAACACAAACTCTACTCCACAATCATCGGTAGATTCCAAATACTTCTCCTATCCGAAAGAGACAAAACAGATGCACCTGCCAATCTGGCCTCAGATCTTGAAAAACTTCCTGTAGGAACCCTCTAATCCAAATACTGCAACTTCTGGTTGCTTCTACTCTAGAACAACTACTACCAAGCTTTCGCTGCTCAACTCTGATCTAGATGTCGTCTATGAACTCGAACACAAACTAGATCAACACTCCAGAAAATTTCTGACAACTCTATAACTCCTACATCTTCTAGAGATGCCTCAAACTCAAGCAAAAGATTTCCCAAGAGAACACTCAAACTATCGCAAGTCACTTTTGCGATTCTATCCAGTCCAATATCCAAAAATTACTGTTCTTTCTTAATCCATCAAAACAGTCTAGTGCTTGACCAATCCATTTGAAAAATGAATTTACTCCGCAGCTTCTGAACTCCACTTCTAAGAAAGCTAAGCCAAAAGATCTTCCAGCAGGAACACAGAACACTCGAACTGCACTGCAGACACAGATGCCAAAGACTCCTTATCCAAAGTTCTTCGAGAAACTCGATCCTCAAACCAACAGAAACACCACGCTGGACTCAGCCTCAACACCGAATGCAGACACACTTCCTTAAACTTGCTCCAAAAGAGAACATCGTCGGAGATATCCATAGTCACTGCATCTCATCACGCAGTTACTACTTTCCGAGATACCATCACACACTTCTGCTTAACCAACAGATCCAAACTCTACTCATCCAACTGCACTTCAAAGATCGACTCCGAACCTTAACAGGTTTCCTTCAGAGATCAATGAAATTCTTACACCATATCAAAGTTCACTCGAGACGGTATTAGGTCTAGAGTCTCGACAAATACTTCCAACCTCAAACATTCAAATTCCAACCATTGGTAGTCGTGTTTCACACACCACCACCCTATCTACCTTTATAACTTATTTGGAAAACCCGAACAGATAATCCAACAAATAGGTAGAATAGATATATATATATATATATATATATATATATAGTAAAAATTACAAATACGCTCTCTCAAGATAGACACCACTTCAGAGCTTAGGTATTCGCTCAACCAAATGCTCTGATACCAAATGTAACGGTCTAGGCTTTTCAACCATCGACAGCGGCCTCAACTGGTAGGCTTTTCAACCATCCCAGCCCCACCGTGGCTTACATTGGTACCTCGAATTTGCTTTTACGGCCAGCCTCTCGACTCGCAACCAACCCCTCAATGGGACATGTAGGGGTAAGAGTCTCCCGTTCGCCACCAAACCGCGAAGCGAGAACCCCCTATCACGCTGTAATGTAGCAAACCCGATCCCGGTCTCATCGAAATCCAAAACGTATCTTTTAAGGCCAAGTTGTTTAAAGGTTTAAACAATTCAATTCAATTTAATACTTGAATTCACATAGCATTAACATAGATAAATATCACACATTTATCACAGATATATCATAGTATATCATCCAATAGATATCAACCAAATCAGACATTCTACTCAACCATCATTCATAAGCAACCATTTATTAATCTCTATTATAATCAATTTAATCAATTTAAATTAAATTAATTACTTAAGAATTAATTCCTAACCTTGCTTAATCAACCATTAATTAATTACAATCCATTTAATTAATTAATCATTAAATATTAATCACTCTTGATTAATTATTCATTAATTACATAAAGTAATTATCCTTTAATTAATTTCACAAATTAATTATTCTTAATCATTAACAGTAATTAACCTTTAATTATTCTCATTAATTACAATAATTAATGATCCTTAATTAATTACTTCCTTTAATTAATTAACTATAATTAACTACATTATTCTTTAATTAATTACATTAATTAATCATGCATTAATTAATTACTTCCATTAATCAACCTTAAATAATCATTAACAGTAATTAACTATTCTTAATTACTTTAATTTCTTTTATAAATCCTTTTTATTAATTACACCAATTACATACAGTAATTCATTTATCAATTACTTACACTAAGTAATTACACTTAACAAATCTTATTAAGTAATTATACTTAATTACCAAGTGACTATCTTTAATTAATTAACAAATTAATTAACTTAAATAAATCACATTCATTCCTAAATCATAACTGAGTAACTCATCCTTAATTACCCTTTAAACAAATTAATTAATCCTTGATTAATTATTCTTTAATTATTAATTAATAAACCTTAATTATTAATCAATATCTTTTAATACAAAGTAATTAATCCCTAATTGCTTTTATAATTAATTAATTAACTAATTAATTACCTCTTAATTATTAATTAATAAAACTTAATTATTAATTAACAATCTTAATTATCAATTTAATTAATCCATAATTACCAATTAATCAATCCTTAATGATAATTAATTAACCCTTAATAACAGTTAATTAATTCTTAATTAACTTTAATCATAGATTAATAATCTTTTAATTATTAATTAATGAAAACTTAATTATTACTTAATAAAACTTTATTAAGTACTTCTTAATTATCATTTTTAATTAATCCTTAATTACTTAATTAATCCTTATTAAAAATTAGTTAAATTAAACTTAAATTTCTTAATTAACTTAATTAATTTCAACTCATTAAAAATCTTAATTAATCTTGAGATAAAACATTATCATTAAAACATTTAATCTTAGTAATTAACTTACTTAATTAAATCATTAATTAAGTTTTTAAATAAATAATCATTTATTTCTTATCTCTAATTATTAATTAACAATCCTTAATTTACAAGTTAATAAATCTTGAAAACCTTAATTGTTAATTAACAAATCCTTAATCATTAACAAATTTAATCATTCTTAAATTATCTCATTAATTATCAAACTTTAATTAAGTTTTAAAATAAAAGCATTTCCTTATTAATTTCCTTATTTTCAAATTAAGTTTGAAAATAACTTAAGAATTTAACTTAATATATTTAAGTTAAACAAATCATACAACTTAATTTATTTAAAGAATTTATTACAAAGAAATGAATTTCAAGACAATTTATTTAAACTTAATTATTTAAATTTAAAACTTACTTTTATTTTAAATTTTAAAAACTGGTTTAATATTTTAATTTGGATTTAACTCATATATGCTTGAAATAAAACAAATACATCTTCATTTTTAAAACAGAGTTTAATTTAATTAAACTGTTTGGTTTTACAAAATTTAAACTGTTAAAATCTGGTTTTCACTCAAATCACAAACGACCCGAAGACAATCCCGTGTCAAACCCTATTCTACGCGAATTCCTCCCCGAGAAACTGTTTGTTTAAATTTAAACTGTTAAAAAAAAACTTTAACAGTTACCCTTTAATTACTCGCGTACGTCCCTACAACATACCCGAGCCAAAATCCTTTCCTCCCGAGACCAACTTCGAGAAAAAAAACAACGAATCCAAAAATGCAAACAACTGACACTCTGCCACCGTGCACCTTGCACCACCCACGGGGTACTTCCGATCATCGCTAGAGCTTCCCACATATCCACTATCGTTCCAGCAACCTACCACGATCATCAAACCACCATCATATGCCAAGATTCAAAATCGAGCTTCACAGCAGGAACACGAACTTGAAACTTCACCAGAAAATCGCCTCAAATCTCTCGTCTCCGATCACTGGAGTCGCGGCAAACCCGATGACATCTTCCCTAGCCTTCCAAGCTACTATCCTCAAAATCTAACGCCACTCGATCAACTCGAGATACAACAATGCCTCAAATTCCAGAATCGAACATTCTTTGGATTTTAACCCTACTCTGACGAACTGCTGCCGCCACGGTGGAGATTAAAGCCACCTACCATTTTTGCCTTGACCAAAGACCTCACAGCCAACTCCAGAAATGACCACGACCAACCAAACTCCATCGATCATCAGAAAAGACCCAAAATTTACTTTCTGAACAAAACCCGATATCTCACTTAATAGAATTTTAAAAATTATGAATTTACTCTTAAAAATCATGATTTAAGTCAACGATTCAGGTTATAAAAGAAAAACTTAGGATTTTAGAGTTTGAATTTCGACATATGTATAAAATTCTTACTGTCATTTTTCTTTTACAGGTGATATTCTACTTTTCTTGCTTAATTAAAATTTTCAAAACTTAGATTAGAATTAAACAAACAAATCTTGCTTGAATCCTAAAGCCTTACAGAGAACAGAAGAAAAGATTTTGAATTTCGGTCAAAACTTCAAACTGTGAACAATGAACAGAGAGGTATACATATGCAATCAAACATGCACACTTTTAAAACAGATACATAAATACATACATTCAGCTTAGAACATTCATGCACACATATATTCAAACATACAGCACAATTTTACTTCAAACCTTTACCACATGCAACAAATTTAAAACTGTTTTAAATTTTAGTTTACTCACCTATTTCAAAGAGGCAGAGAGTTTTGGAAAAACTGGAATGTTGTGATCTTTGAAAACTGGAAACTTTTGAAACTGAATTGCTTCATTTCTTTAAAACCGAAGAGCTGGTTTTGAAAACTTGAAAACCATGAATTCTGGAATTTGTAAGCTTTGAAAACTTGCATGCACTTGGAAATGATGACTGGTCTTGAAAGAACAAATGGTTACAAATCTTTGGTGATTTACAGAGCTTTGATATGATCTGAAATGTGGTTTCAGGCAATTGAATCTGAGTTTGAGCTTTTGAAAATGAATTCAGGTTTGAGGATAATTGATTTCAGACTTAAGAATGAAATGATTTCAGTTTTTGTTTGAGAAGATTTCAGGTTGTAGATTTTTGGTTTAAGAAGATCATTTCAGTTTTGATTCTTGAGTTTGGAAATGATTTCAGTTTTGGTTTGAAGATGATTTCGGTTTGAATAATTATCTGGTTTTGGCTTTGTCTTTGTTTAGAAATGAGATTAGAAAAGAAAAAAGGAAATAGAGATGTAGGCTTTTATAAACTTAATTTTATGGTTTATTAAAAATCAAAGAAAATGATAATAAAATGACACTTGTCTCATACCATTCTTATTATGTTAACACATGTTACTTAAGCTGTTTAGAACTTAACACTTGTCCTTATTTATTTTTATATTATTATTAAAAAGAGTTTAAAAGCTTTTATATTTATTTCCTAAATAGATAAATACATATTTTATTTAATAAATGCTTTCCTATATTATAAATAAATGAAATTTTTAAAAGAAAATAAAATAGAAACTAATCATATTCTAATAAAATCATATACAATATATTTAATTCATTTATAAGTGTAAATATATCTTTTGTACTAAATTTACTATTAAATAAATACTTTCTAAATTTATATACAAAATCTCTTTAAGGAAGACAAAAACAAAAGCCTTATTTTAAATAAAAGTCTTGTTCGTATATTCTTATACCCAAATATATTAAAACAATACTTATTAATTTTAGAAATGATAAATCTATTAAAAATCAAATTTATAAAATAACATAATTTAAACAATTATTCTTATTACAAATCAATCTATACCATAATTAAAACATCTTATTATTATATTATTTGGTTATTTATATTTGAAAATAACAATTTTATCAATTTAAATTAAGAGATTATCACATTTTAAATTCCTCGAAATCCCGGGATATCACACAAATTGAACTTAAAATCAAGTTGACTTTAAACTAAATCGAGATTGAATCAATTTAATTGAAAGATTGGAAATTGTGTTTTGTTGACTTGAAATTGGACATGGGTCCAGATTTGTTGAAACCGAAAGAAATGGTTTGATTTAGTTCTATTTTAAAATAAATTATTTTAATATAAACTGTTTAAAATCTATCTTTTTAATATTCAAATTATTTAGATCTTCCAAACTATTTTACTATGTAACCCACTTTCAATACCCAAACCATTTTATATTAAACTATTTTAACACCCTAAACTATTTATAACTATTCAAACTATTTCTAAAATTTCAAACTGTGCAAAGTTGGAATGTTTATATTTATATCGTTGATTTAAATGCGAATGTGGTTAAATGAGGTCATAACCTAAGCTGAAATTTGAAATGATACTTTCAAGTGGAATGACATATTTTGAGTAAATATGATGATTTTGATATTCTGATATGAATATGTTATTTTGATATCAAATATAAATCGGTTTTGAAATGTAAAAGAACCAACCAATGTGAAAAGTGATGTTTGTTTGTTAAAGAGACGGGGCCTCTTATTGGCATACGTCACTATTGAAACCACTTTAACAACTGTGTACGTGGTGGATGATCCAGAATGAAGTGGTTGGATTTGATGGATGTTTGCTGGATTTGAAGAAAGAGAACGATGACGGATGACCCCGGCACTTGTGCCAATTTGAAATTACTAAAATTGGACGGATTGTCAGGGCCAAGTGGGCTAGCTACCCCTAATGGAAACACCTCTTCGTATTACTATATTGATGTTGTCTTGATCGGTGCACCTTGATTTAATTTTGGAGGTGGTGGACCAGGTGGGCGGTCGTAGCTACAATGTGTTACCACCAGCCCTGCAACCCGAACTGGTAGTATCCTACCTTGGGCATTGCCTCACGTGCCTTGTCATACTTTTATCCTTATATGTGACCACTACGATTTTGTTTTAGTGCTGTCTGATCACGACGCCTCCCTAGCTACTAATGTTACTGGTGATGCTACCAAGGCAAACTATAGGACAACGCTTAAAAATGTGTTAAGGGGGATCAGTGTAAAGCCTTAACGCTATTTTAATAATTTACTGATAAACACTACATATATAGTGTATCTTACTACATATAGATAGTTTGACGGATCCTTAGGAGATGGAAAATCCTGTAACATCTCTTAAGTTATTGCACGCATGTTATACACTGGATAGGAGATGTAAAATCTCGTAAACATCTCTAAAGCTATTACACTCATATTTACTTGTTTTTGATTTAATTTACATAAGAACTTTTAGTTCTGACTCAAGTGTTTTGTCTTTTCATTACGCTCGGGTTAGCCTGAGCATTTCAGTGTTTAAAGACATTATTTCTAGAGGATGAAGATGGAGTTTGGTATATTATATTATTAGTATTATTCTGTTGCATCATTATTGGTATGTTGTTGTTGTACTCTGGTTATGTTGTAAAAATTGTGTAATCAAATGCATATTGTAAAACAGCTTCATGAACTGTTTATTTGATTATTATATTTTGTCATTCCGCTGCGAGATTCTGTATTTTATTTTCCTTCTTTTCTCTTATTTTCTTATTAAATCCCATTGACAATCCTCCCTTTTGAATGGTTTGAGTTAGACATGTGTGGTTTATTGTCGATTTAAACCGTTCAATAACGTGGGTTCACTGGGTTATCACAAGTTATAAATTTAATTAATTATCTTTCGGGGTAACTAATGTTGTGTTATAATTTTTAAAGATATTATAAATTTGATTAATTATTTTTTGAGATAATTAATGTTGTTTTAAATTTATAAAAGATTATAAATTAGGTTTAATTATCTTCCAAGATAATTAAAGTTGATTTAAATTTATAAGGATGTTTACCTTAAGTATTTTGTAAATTCTTTTCAAATGGGGTTGTAACGATTGTATAAGTTTTTGAAAGGAATTTAAGGGTTTAAATATATTTTTAATCGTTATTTAATTATAATAAAGTTAATTGATAAAGTTATTAATTAATGATGTTTGAAGTTAATTAATCTGATTTAATAAAAGTGCTAAAGTTAATTAACTAATTTACTGAAGGTTTTAAAGTTAATTAATCATTCTAATAATGATATTTAAGATTTATTAATAATTTTAATAAATGATTTTGAAGTTGATTAATTGGTTTAAATATAGGTGTTTAAATTTAACCTAACTTAATAAAGGTATTTAAAGGTAATTTATTTATTTATTAAAGGAGTTTTAAAGTTGATTAATTCTCTTTCGGGATAATTAATATGTTTTTAAATTTATAAAAGTATTTTAAACGATTTATTATCCTTCAGGATAATAAATGTTGTTTGAAATTTATAAATGATAGTTTATAAATAAGAAAATATTCGAAAAGGAATATTTTTAAAGAGTATTTTTAAAGTGTTTTACAGATATTTGTGATGTGAAAACCAAGCACAACTTTGGGTTTAAAAAAAGTTTAAAATTTTGATTCGATTACGGTAAGGGTAAGAAATTTAATTTCCGTAAACGGTATCGCTTATATGGAAAGGATTTAGTCATACTCTTAACACTAAACGTCGAGGTATAGGAACTCATGTATATCTCGAAGGTTAAAATTATTGTCAAGGTGATGCCTAGAGGTAACACTACCACAACTTGCGCGGCTTCATTTTAAAATGAGCGATAGCACAAGTTTGAAATTGTTGAGTAGTGGTAAGGGAATGAGATTTAATTTCCATATATGATCATGTTTATTACGCCCGATAGTTGATTTATTGACTATCGATTCAGCTTTCTTCTTTGTGTTCCGTCAAGTTAAGATGATTTGTTGCTCTTTGAGCGTTGATATCCTTTATTGAAAATGACTAAAACCAAAGAGCAGGTGGAAGCTATGCTTTGTGGGGTTACTTCTATTATGGTATATTCATATCTACTCTAGATTGGATTGGTTGTATGCGCGTAGAGGTGTGAAATACTGGGATTCTCGATAAAGGTTGGCGAGGTCTAGCTTGGACATGTCTGAAAGCCATTATAGTCCTCAAGTATATTTCTAGAGGTATGCTTTCGGTATGGGGGTTGCATCCTCCTATTCATTGTTGGAAAACTGCTTTTCCTTGTTGTTGATTCAAAGTTTTTAATTGTTTTCTTAATTGCATCGAGAAGTGACTTAAGGTCTTATCGATGTTTAATTATTTTTGTCCATTCTTTAAGTTTGGATTTTGGCCTTTTTTATACCCATCTTTCAAGTTTGAGTTTAGTTCAAATTACTTCCATTCATTCATGTGTGGAAGTTGTACTTGTTGGTAAAATCCTTTCTGTGTTCAGCGATGTGGTCTCACATAATTATCATATGTTTATCATATTACTTTAGTTTTCTCACGTTGGTATTTCCAGACTGATCCGGGTGTTATTTTATTATAATGTTCGGGTCGGACAGAGTATTTTTCCCGGTTGTCGTTAGTGTGAAATAGAGCGCACGAAGTAGAGCTAGATGTTCGCCTGCCGAAGTATTTTATATTCCACTGTATTATTACATATACTCATCAGTAATTATAAGGTTAGGAAGTTATAACTGTTAGGCTGATGATGTTAGTTTTTAACTCTAATATACCTTGTATTTTGGAGTGACAACTTTTACTGCCTTTATTATATTATATGTTGTCCTTCCACTATGAGATTCAGTTTCTCCTGTTCTTTTTCATTTTCGTTTTCTTTTTACCCTAACAATCTGCCTTTCCGATGATTGGATGCTTGGCATTGGAATACCGTGGATGTATTTAGTATCGACTTTCAATGGTCGAATACTTACTAAAAATTTTGTGAGTGATTCAATACGCTTACTTCACAAGTGAAAATAAGAAAAAACAATCACGAAACGAGTTACATTAAAATCATAAAGTTACACCTCATAGCAAAACAAAAACAATGCTAAGAATCTGATTTAGGCTCAGAAGAAGAGCTAGATACGATTATTCTAGGATGGAATGATCTGCGAAAACAATACCGGATGTAGAGGAGAACTGCCTATCAGTTGGAGAATAGGAGGTGGATCATTCGATTCAGTAATGAAAACTGATGAGCGAACAGGAGCAATAAGGCCGTAAGCAGTGCTGTCGTAAACCGTACGTGGGTTATAATTGGCGCCAGCCCAAGTATTATCATAATTTTGCGGGTCATACTCGTAATCTGCATGATTATATAAAAAAGATAGGTCAAGTCCAGGTAAAAAACATTTGAAAACATCGATTGCATGCCTCCTGCCAATTTTTGCCATTACATTCTTTACCTTCTCATTATGAAGTTGCTCTAATAAGGAAGTCATATTCATCCCATCTTAGGAGACAGCAATGGAGTCCAGGCGAGCTTCAGATTCTAAGTTAAATTCCTTATTCTCAAGGACATTCACATGCCCCATGGCCACTCTTCTAGTTCTTTCAATCTCACCTAAAAGGTGTTCCCATGTTTTCTTATTATTCCTAGAGATGAGGCCAAAGAGCTCCTCTATAGTAGAAATGAAGGGTGAAATGCGAGTACCCGATGTACCTGATTCTTTCTTACAATGATCTTCCAACTCATTAAGCTTGGCTTTATAATAATTTTCTAAGTCATTCTTCCACTTAAAAATTTCATCTGGGTCGACTCTAATAGGAGGCACGGGAGCAGCAACTAGTGTAGAAGAGGTACCTACGGCCAAGGTGGTAGAGTGAGTATCTTCTATGCTAATTTGCCTAGCAATCTCCCTGTCCAATTCTTAAACTTTTGGTTGTAAGGTTTGGTTTCATTCTGGAGTTCAATCCTATACGCATTTTTGCCATCTTTTAATAAACCTTCTAATTCTACAACATTGGCCAAGGCAGAATCCAACTTCTCCGTAAGAATGGCAAGCTCGGAAGACTGATCGAAAGAAGTTGGCTGAATGCCAAACCAATCCGTAAAAATCCAAATCAAAGAAAAGAAAAAACTCAAAAAAAATGAAAATGATGGGTAATTCACCTAACATAAATACAACTCCAAAGATATTATTAAACGTTATGAATTTACAAAATCATTTTCTACCCTAAGATCCAATAATTAAACACAACAATAAGATACCTAAGAAATGTTGGGTAAAGGCAGGGCTAAGCTAATGGAGAAAGTCCTACGGGGGTCGTAGCAAGCCCCAACCAAGTGGTCCATAGGTTGTTCGACAAATGCCTGGAAACCCACTATATTGTGTAAAATACTTTGATCCGGCGCAGAATAGAAGTACTCTAGAACATCCTTGGTGTGCTGTAGGAAAACATCACCCTCGTACTTTTAATTTTCTCTCGCTTAAGTTTCTCCGAGTAGGAAGAAATCTTGCCTTGAGCATCACATAGGGAATCCTCAAGATCATAAATCTTCCATACAGCCTTCTCCTTTTTTTCTCTAAGGTATCGATTAGCTCAAACTACCTTAGTCTTCTTAGTTCATCTCGAGAAACCACCAAAAACCTATGGGTGTCGATTCTCCATTCCCTATCCAGCAAATGGGAGGGCCCCCTCAACTCCGCTACCCTCATCAGATTAGTCGTTAGAGAAGACTTGGAATCCATGGGAAGAGCAGGTACTGTGTTTGAACGAGGTACCCCAACCGCCTTCCCATTTTCGGCAACTTCTTTCTCTCTAATTAGGCAAGCAATCTCTGTAGACATATCTTCAATGATTTTCTTCTGTTTTGCGGTATCATTCTCATAAAAAATATTATAAAAATTTTCACCATCTTTCATAAACTCTTGCATTCCTTCCAACTTTGATGCGGCTTCCTTGGCCCATACACGCAACTCAGTGTTATATTCATGTTATTATGGAAGCGCATTTGTAGTTTCTTTGATTTCCATACTATCATGTCCCAACTCATGTTCAAGACTTTCATTCTCAACTTTGAGAAATCTAGCCTCCGCCTCAATGGCAGTAGAAGGGTCCTTCACCTCAACCGTAAGTTCAGACACACCTATGACATCGGGACTCTGAACGATGGAAAAAAGAGGAACATTAGGTTTGTAGGCTTTATTAGGTTTAGGAAATAGTTCAGGGGAGCCATACTAATTAGTACCAAGAAAAATTAACTGAAAGACAATCGATATACACCATTATTCACTACATTAATTCAACAAACCTTCGTGCTAAAGAAACATTTATATAATAACATGATTAGGAAGATTTTGGTCTTTTTATAGTTTTCTAATCCTAAGCCTAAACCACTCCAAGTAGGGGCTAATAGCTAGAAAACAACAGCTTTCTAAAGTGTATTGCCAATGGCACATCACAAAATTGTTGAGGGCTTCCTTTTCTTGAACTACCTGGTCAAACCTGGAAAGTAATCACTGGGTCTCATCCTTAAGTTTTGGTAAATACTCGTGTACGCAACACTAAGACTAAGGCAATCTAAATTCTGAGTTTCAAGCCTAGCTACGCTCTCCCTCAAAAGTTTTGTAAACATGATTTGTTAAGAAGACTAAAACAAAAAAAGTAACCGAAACGACATGATCATTCACAAAACAACAACTAGATAAAATAGTAACAAGAAACAAAAGGGATAAGTTTTCATTACATATTAAATAAGATCCTAGAATTTGCATACAAAAAATTAGACATCTCTATGAGGGTTTAAAGTAACCTTAGTTCCAACTGTTCCCTCAGCACCCTTGGATGTCAAGTCTCCATGATCCTCCTTCGCCTCCTCATCCTCAATGGTGTGTACTAAACGACCAAGGGCAGTATCTTGTCCTGCAAACTCTTTATCCCACTTGTCATGGAAATATTGGTAGACCAAGTCAACCACAAACTGTTCACCCAGAAAGCTAAGGTCGATCTCCTCCTTAAACTAATGCTTGGTCGAGACATAGATTATAGACCATGTTGGAAGTGCTCGTCCTAAGCTCTTCTTGTGAATCGACTAGTTCTTTTTCCACCTTGGCCAGCTCTTTTCTCACCTTGGCCAGCTCCTTCCCTTTCTCCTGTAACTCACATTCTTTTGAGGTCAAGGCATCCACCAAAGATTTGGCCTCCCTTTCGGCCTCTCTCGGTGCACCTTGAAGTCTTCCTTGATCTTGGCCTTCGCAAAAGCGAGGTCAGCTTTCTAAATGTTAGATAAGACAAGGTCTGCTTCACATATAGCCACATAATTAAGTGTAGTGGCATGTTTGCCTTCCCACTCTCGTGCCTTTATCCTTAAGGCGGCATGCTAAAAAAATAAAGAGAATACGATTGGGTAAATTTGACTGGAATAAAATGTAAAAAGGGGGGAAGATTACTTACGTAGGACCATGACCTCCCTAGGTCGGAAATTAGCTCAGAAGGGGAAAGCTTAGGAAGTGGAAGAAGAAGGAGAAGACGAGGCAATGCGAGATAGTGAACCAAGTGCGGTCTTCCCTACTCTCTCCACTAGATTGGATATGGCCCTTTTCTAGCAGTGGATAACATGTATTAGGGGCAGGACTACTCTACAAAGGAGGGACATGCAGTGCCATTGAATTAGAAGGGAAAGGAACATCTGGAGAAGGAGAAGGGGAGAAGTATCCACCGTTTTGGGATCCCGATCAGAGACATGGACTGTATCATGTTATCTTTTTCGAGTGACCTTTTGTGTTGGCTTTCTCAGCTGGTTAAGCGCAGCTGCAATAGAAGCATCCATTGTACCTATATAGAAAAGGAATATTAAGGTTAGGAGAAGCTCCCAATAAAGAATTGAATCATAAGAATAAGTCTAAAATCTATCATCAGCAGGCTATACCCCTGATCAGCCAAAGTTGAGGAAGGCTTAAAAATGGAATGAGAAAAATGGTGATATGGAGGCTAGAACCCGTGCTTTTTTAGCATTTGTTCAGCATAGAATATTCCAAGTTCCTTCTTCTCGTCACTAGTTTCTTGAATATGAACCCTATGCATCTTATACTTCTTGTTGTCTTTATCAAAACAAACAAACTGAGTAGAATATTGGCGGAAAGAAGAAGGGAAGTCGTCGGAGTTGGAAACAAAGAACTACAACTCAGCCCATTTTTGGGTCTTTCATGGGACGGCTGTAGGGACTGCCTTCTTAGCTTGGGCACAGAAAAATCCAACAAAACCCCTTTTAGGACTTCTATTAATGTTAAATAAAAACCAGAGCTCGTCACAAGAAAGGGTATAATGGTTCTCAGCTTAAAGAATAAAAGTGGCGATGACTAGAGAATACGAAAGAGGAGCAAGCTGAACAGGTATAAGATCGATGGACGAAAGCTATTAACGAAGAACTAGATTTGGAGGAAGATAGAAACCACAATGTATATGTTCAGGAATAATAGGAGTAACCCAACCGGGGGAGTGTTGATATGTTTGTAGTGTTAAGGAACCCTAGCTTCATAACCTAAAAAACTAAATTGATTCAAGGTACCATTGGCTTCTTCCAACCAAGTAATTTTCGAAGACAGAAATTAGGGGGAAGATAAAGAGGAATCCATTTAACAACCTTACGATAAAAAATCTAATAGAAATAAAAATAAAATTCTTATTTTAAATCTAAAGGGAAAACCCGAATTCAGCGACGAAATCGTTCTAACGGATGGTGAATTTTTCGTTCCTTTCTTCGTTTTCCTTTCTTGAGTAAAAACGTAAAAATGAACAAAGGAAAGATGAAGAAAATATACACGTGCCTTAAAATGGTGGCCGCACGATTGAAATGATGAAGGAATTAGCGAGACATCGGTCGGTTAAATAGCCAAAATAATTAATACAAAGATTAATACAAATTTACCTAGAAATGAAAGGTTTGATTTAACAACGATTCAAATAGTGGCCTAATAAGGGAATGACACGTACAAAAGAGCATTAAATGTAAAAGCAACTGGTAATACTTTTTCCACTAACGAAAAGAAAGGAAGGATTAGATGGAAGCGACGGGAAGTGCATACCGAGTGTGAGTGGTGACAAGTTTACACTAATCTGCGATCGTCGCAGACTTAAAGGGCAAGTGTTACATCCGTATTTCTCAGAATATGTTAAAAATAGGCTAAGCAATGTATGAGGCTAGGAGAAATGCTCTCACAGTGAAGGATAAGATAAAATGAGAAAGAATTAAAGTGACCTGATCGATACTGCATGAGAAATCGAGAAGTGAAGCGAGGCGCGTAAGACTGCATTCGGCTATTTAATTAAAGCCTTATTGCTACCGTCAATATTGACTACAAAGTATGATAGGCAGCCTATAATCAGGATACCTGACTCAACTAAAAGAACTGTAGCCAAAGAAGTCACAACGAAATAAAATACTATGCTCGTAAGTAAGGTCACAAAGATGTCAGGTCTACGCTCTCCCTTAGTTTCAATATTACATTATGATACTAAAACCAAAATTTGGCATAGTCACAAGAAGCAGGTATATACTACGTTTACGAGCCATAATAAATGGATGATTGAACTATGATATGAACATCTCTAAAGCTTATAATTTGTTGACACCTTCAAGAGTGGATTTGCACTGCATATATGGAGGGCTACCTAAGCAGTACCGTATGGAGTCAGAAGCACACTAAGGGTTGCATACAGGGCCACTCAAATAGCGCTTCAATGCAGATCCACACCTACAAGTACACAGAAAATATATAAATAACCCTTATCGATAACTCATGCATAATTAGCAATAAGGGCAACTCAGATCACATTCAGCTCATATCACCATCAGCTCAGATCATATTCGTACGTTTATTGAATCAACCCCTAAGTTAAGAAAATCACGCACCCTGAAGCCCAACGCAGCACAGAACGATCGCACCTAAGTATCAAGCGAGCACCGTAGCATCATGCAGGTATCGCACACCAACCAGTACAGCCTCACTCTAAATATGTCAGTAGTCCCCCAAAACTAATGAGTAACTCTTAATGTCCTCCTAAGGAAGTATGCAAAACCTTCACTTCTTCAGACCAGAAATACATAACCCGTTTAGGCTCGAGTTTCCGACTATAATTTAAGATATTCCCACTTCAATTTCAGGAGTTCCCGCCTTCATCTTAAATTTCCCGCCAAAGACCATAATTCAACCACTCAAATCATGGCTTTCCTTTAAAGACATGTCAACAATCTGGGTGCATCAAATAACTAGTGCGGAGAGGAGACAGGTGGCATGATCCAAAAGCGGAAACAAAATGATGGAAGAAGGATGGTGGCAATCTGCGTACACCCTCTACACAATAAATAGAGATGATCTGGAATGTAAGGGAGTTCTTTTTCTTTTTTGGAAAAGGGGAAAAATTATACCTTTTTGTCTTCTTTATCAAACATTTATACCAGGAGAAAAGATATAAGAAAAGGACTTGACCTGTGGACGTAGGATTAAAAGGGATCCGAACCACGTAAAAATTTCTGTGTCCTCTTACTTTCATGCACTATTATCTATTTATATTGCATTAGATTGTAACTCATTAAGCAAATGTGAATAGGATTTGACATTCTAAAAAACAGTTGGAGTGCAACTAAACAATTATGTAAGCATCCAACAACATAATTACTATAAATGCAAGCTTAATACAAATTAAGGTTGTTGGTTCAAATTGATGAAAGAACATTAACAGTTACTTTCCTAATAAATTAAGGTGTTGTAGGATGAAAAATCCCACCAATAGTATACCTGCTACTTACCCTCTTCTTCTTGTTGGTAATGTCCCAATCCTTGCCTCATGCTAGTCTTTGTAGTTTCCTCCTCCTTATCCTCCCTTACCAATTGAGGAACTCTTCTTATCATCACCCGCATAGTTGCCACCACCGGTTTGTTCTTCCTAGGCTGTGGGATCTCCTCCCTCCCCATTAACATTGATTGATACGGTCTCAACAGCCCGACCAGGCGCATGTTTTCATTTGCATGGATGAATGTTACGTTTCGTTGGCCATCGCCCGTGTAACGACCCAGAATTTCAGTCAATTGATTTTGTAATATTTAATTGATTTTATATATTGAATAATTATTTTTATAAGTCGAATAGCAAAAATTTCAAATATAACGAATTATTTGATAATTTTAATTGTTGAATTAAAAATTTTAAATTGTTTAAATAATTGAATCTTGGGTTTTAAGCTGAATAAAAATAATTTCAATGCTTATTTAAATTCTATTTAATAAGAATGAAGATAATAAAACTTTTAAATTGGATTTAAAAGTGATTTAACTGATTTTGAAAATAACTCGTTTTAATTAACATGTAAAAATAGCCTTCCGGGGAACTGTCTCGGATTTCGACGAAACCAGTTTCATTGGATTTGTAATAGTGAGTTATTGTATGCCAATGATTTCTGTGGTCATCAGACGTAACTTTTGGTCGTGCGAGATTGAAACGCGTAGAATTTAATATCGAAAATCTAATATAATAATTGGATTCAAAAAGCTATCTTCTGCAACAGATCGAATTAGGTCTCGAAAAAAGTTCCATTGTGTTCAAAATAGGGGTATTACATATAGAACGCAAGTCGGCACACCTCGTTTGGAGTTCGAGATTTTCGAACGTTGTAGAGCTTGATATTTTAAATAAATAAAAAAGCAAGAAGAATATATATTCCTATATCAGGCCATACTCCCTCCATACTATTACCACGTTCAAAACCCATACCCCTCCCTTTTATAAATCGTGCTATATTAGATAATAAGTTCAAAAAAATTCAAATTAACAATGCTCTCAATCCAATGGTCGCAAATCATCGGAGCCTCCACAAGCACTTCCAGGCGATGACCTCAACTGGAGTTGTGTTCGCGACATCGAGTTGAACTTGTTCAACGGTGGAGATGAGGTGCAATCGCTATTATCCCACCTTTTGGTCAAGGCCGGGGTATCAATAAATAGGCTAAAAAGGATGGAAATTAGTATTAGAGATCGATTGGAAACAAGGCTATAATCGATATCGCCAAAATTTAACCCACCCTCAATCAAGACGGAATTGATTGGGAATGATGAACAAGGCTAGGAAAGACTATGTTTCAAATTTCAAGTCAATCAGAGTTCGTATGCTCAAGATATGATCGATGCAAATTAAATATTGTCCTTATTCGTATCCATCATGTTTACTTCACTTCGTATCCATCATCAACTCGCAGGCCTCGTTCGTGTCCACCAAACATGTACTACTTCGAATCCATCAAGCACACCCCACTTTGTATGCATCCATACTTGTCCCACTTCACATCCATCATCACCAGCTAATTCGTATCCATGGGAAATTGTCACTTCGTATCGTCATTCCATGCACTTCGTATCAATCCACCCATTCACATATTTCATATCGATTGGCCATTGATTGATATGAAGAATGCATAATGGATCGATACAAATGTTATCCTTTTTCAATCGATATGAAAAAACTATTGAATCATCGATACGAAGTAAGCGTCTCAGATCGATACGAAGAGTGGAATACATCGGGTCGATACGAATAAGATTATGTTTAAGTGGATTACTCGATACGAATAAGGGAGAAACCGATGGACACGAAGAGGCAAGGTAAGGGATCGATGCGAGCAAGACAACAGGTACATGTTGATCGATACGAATAGGGATTGATGGATGGATACGAACAGGCCATCGAACCATCGATGCGAAACAAGCATCTCAGATCGATATGAAGGGAGTGTGTTTGAATGAGGAAGCAGTCAACTCGACACCAAAAATGGATCTACTCTGGGTTTCTGAGCCACGTCATCGGTGCGAATGGGATGGAGACGAATTCATGGATACAAACGCTTCAGGCTTCATACAAACTGCAACTTGGATCGATCGTAACTCTCAATCCACAACTCTGAATGCTATGAAATTTTCAAAGGAACTTCCTGATACACTCCAGAACCTCAATGATCGATCTCAGCTCGATTGGACCACTTTTGGATCGATACGAATTGAACACACATCGATCCCAAATCGCTCTGGATTGGTCTGGTGGGCCCACTTGTGCAAGAGAGGAGGTACTCCAGTTTTGGGGGCAGGTATTCTCGAATCTATGCCTATAAATAGGAGTGCTATGGAAACTAAAAAAGGATCCTTTTTCTTCTCTTCTAGGTGAAGCCTTGCAATTTTAGCTATTGATTTAAAAAGGCTTGTTTGTAATCTCACGATCACAGCAATAAAAAGGATTGATTTAATGTGGATGTAGACCGGAGATTGCCGAACCACTATAAACCTTGTTTTTTTTCTTGCTTTCTTCCATTTTAATTTTATTGTTTCTTCAGTTTTATTCTCTATTATACCTAGATCTGAGATCTGTAATTGAATATTGTGGATCTGTGTGTATACACTGGTGCTTTCACTACTTCTGGGGTTTGTGGCAAATTTTGGCGCAAACACTTTGGTGCTTTCACTGAGGATTGAAGCACCCGCTATACCGACTTTGAAGTTCAAATTTGGAAAGTTAAAGGATCAGATCTAAAGGGAACAATGACTTAGCAATCAACAAGAAGATAAAGAGCGGAAAGGAGTCAACACGAAGGGAGTCAGGAGGCTTCCTCAGGAGCAAATCAGGCATCAATCTTCATCACTAGAGAGGAGATGGAAACGATGCTGAAAAGGCAAGAGGACATGATACAGAATCTTCTCCGATAGGTTGGACAAGCTGGAATGCAAAGCCAAGGGAACCGGATTGCAAGGAATGAGAATGATGAAGCTGGAGTAGCAGGAGTGGAGACGGTTCAGAATCAAGATCAAGAGCATAGAGCAAACAAGATGCATGACAGAGTAGGACCATCAGGAGCAGCTCCTATACTCGGGGGCATACCCACAGATCATGTCGACTCAATTCCAGGAAGGATACCAGGCGGCGCTGTACAGTTTGGAATTTATCGGGATATGGGTGCTCATCCAGAAGGACAAGTTTCAGGATTCCCTCAAGGGCTTGGGGGGCAGGTTAGTGATGGAAGGCAGAGGCTACCTTTTGATGACAACGACAGGTTAGCGGACATGATCAGACGGGCTATGAGAGGAGGATTGGTGAATATAGACTTGGAGGATGTGAATAGGAGTCCATTTTCTCCTACGATCAGGCAAGCTTGGAACCCACCGGATTTTAAACTACCAACGTTGGAGATGTATGATGGAAGAATGGATCCCGCTGTTCACTTAACAAGGTACATGAGACACATGGAAGTGCTGGGGGCATCGGAGGAAATCATGGCGTGGTGCTTCCCTTTGTATTTGACGGATATAGCAGCATTATGGTTCAGACAGCTGGAAAGCGGTTCTATTGGCACATGGACGGAGCTGATTGGGAGGTTTATGAGGCAATTTTGGGTCCACATAGTCAGACCCAAGAATGTGATGACTCTGACATCGATGAAACAATGGAAGAGGGAATCGTTTAGAGATTTCTTAACCAGATTCAATGCGGTGGTAGCCTTGGTGGATCGACCCAATCCGTCGATGGTTTTGATGGCAGCGGTCTCAGGAATTGCGGATGACTCAGATTTTAAGATATCACTAGAATGGGATCCACCGATAGATCTCGGGGAGTTTTATCACGAAGCGGAAAGGTTTCTGCGGCAGGAGGATGCAAAGGCTGAGAGAGAAGGAAGGGAGGTTGAAGTTTATGTGGTAAAAGGTGGAGGTCCACCCAGGGAGGATTCAAACAAAGATGAAAGGGACAAGAGGAAAATGAATGACAGCGGCAACACATCGAAAAGACAACGGAGGGAATCGAAGTTCTCTTCTTACACTGATTTGACTGAAACTCCGGAGAGGATTTACTTGGATACTCGAGGGCGTCTCCAGTATCGAAGGCCGGCAAAAAGGGAACCCTCTGAATATGAGCGAGCATCGGGAAAGCATTGCCTATTCCATGAACTGGATGGGCACACCACGAACGACTGTAGGCATTTGAAGGATTTCATTGAGGAGCATGTAAGGAATGGTCATTTGCAGCAGTATGTGAGGAATCGAGCCGTGGCAGTAGGACAAGAGCAGCCGTCGCCCACCTCAAACAAAGATGACACTGGATCTAGGCGTCATAAGCTTGTTATCAACTGAGTGGATTTGCGGCATGGAATAAGTAATAGACCTTGAAGTAATATGGTTATGTCAGTTACACATGTATGGGATCGAGGACGGTCCCTAGGCATGCTCTGAGATGATGACAAACCGTAATACTCCGGTTTATGAAATCTTGTTTTCTTCCTATTTTTTGCAAATTTTGGTTCTTCCCCTGGTTGTACGAATTTTTATTTAATTTTTTCTAGGTATATGGACTTTTATTTTGTCAATTGGACTTTGTAATGGCTGGATTTGGATTACTGTAATAAATAATACAGGTCACGCGACTACGGTCCCGACCGGAGAAACATGGCAGTTATCGCGAATTATGAGTCCCTTCGCCGGAAAGTGATGGGATGGACTCGAACACAATATAAAAATTCCTCGGCCGGAGAGCCAAGGCCAAAGAATATAAAAAGTCCTCGGCCGGAGAGCCGAGGTCGGAGAATATAAATTGTCCGTTATCAGAGAGTCGAGGCCGGAAAATATAAAACACCCTTGGTCGGAGAGCCGAGGCCGGAGAATATATATAAAAAGTCCTTGGCCGGAGAGCCGAGGCCGGAAAATATTAAAAAGTCCTTGGCCAAAGAGCCAAGGTCGAAGGATCTAAAAGTCCTTGGCCGGAGAGCCGAGGTCGGAGAACATAAAAGCCCTTGATCAGAGAGTCGAGGTCGGAACAGGATATCGGCCCGGAGTGGTCATGAATTTGGTTATTGGTTATTTGATACGAATGGATTAAAACTCGGTTGACGGGTTTGGATGGCTATGGAATTGGCTCAGGTTTGGTTATTGGATTCAGAATCGGATATCAACTCGGAACAATCGCGGACTTAAATATGACTATGGCATGTGGATAGGATGGCTTGGAAATAGGTTGGATTGTGGATCAGATGGTATGGCTATGGATGGAATATGAACTTTGGATGTTGGACTCAGAGCTATTCAAAACACACCTTCTTACCACAAGGAATGTTTTGGGGGAAAATGTTATCCCGCCCTTTGGTCAAGGCTGGGGTATCAACAAATAAGCTAAAAAGGATGGAAATCAGTATTAGAGATCGATTGGAAACAAGGCTATAATCAATATCGCCAAAATTTAACCGACCCCCAATCAAGACGGAATCGATAGGGAATGATGAACAAGGCTAGGAAAGGCTACGTTTCAAATTTCAAGTCAATCAGAGTTCGTATGCTCAAGATATGATCGATGCAAATTAAACATTGTCCTAATTCGTATCCATCATGTTTACTTCACTTTGTATCCATCATCAACTCGTAGGCCTTGTTCGTGTCCACCAAACATGCACTACTTCGAATCCATCAAGCACGCCACACTTCGTATCAATCCATACTCTTCCCACTTCACATCCATCATCACCAGCTAATTCGTATATGTAGGTAATTGTCACATCGTATCGTCATTCCATGCACTTCGTATCGATCCACCCATTCACATATTTCGTATCGATTGTCCATTGATCGATACGAAAAATGCATAATGGATCGATACGAATGTTATCCTTTTTTAATTGATATGTAAAAACTATTGAATCATCGATACGAAGTAAGCATCTCAGATCGATACGAAGAGTGGAATACATCGGGTCGATACGAACAAGATTATGTTTAAGTGGATAACTCGATACGAACAAGGGAGCAACCGATGGACACGAAGAGGCAAAGCAGGGATCGATGCGAGCAAGACAACAGGTACTTGTTGATCGATACGAAGAGGACATCGAACCATCGATGCGAAATAAGCATCTCAGATCGATACGAATGGAGCGTGTTTGAATGAGGAAGCAGTCAACTCGGCACCAAAAATGGATCTACCCTGGGTTTCCGAGCCATGTCATCGGTGCGAATGGGATGGAGACGAATTCATGGATATAAACACTTCAGGCTTCATACAAACTGCAACTTGGATCGATCGTAACTCTCAATCCACAACTCTGAATGCTAGTAAATTTTCAGAGGAACTTCCTGATACACTCCAGAACCTCCATGATCGATCTCAGCTCGATTGGACCACTTTTGGATCGATAGGAATTGAACACGCATCAATCCCAAATCGCTCTGGATCGGTTTGGTGGGCCCACTTATGCAAGAGAGGAGGTATTTTAGTTTTGGGGTGGGTATTCTCGAATCTACGCCTATAAATAGGAGTGCTATGGAAACTAAAAAAGGATCCTTTTTCTTCTCTTCTAGGCGAAGCTCTGCAATTTTGGCTATTGATTTAAAAAGGCTTGTAATTGTAATCTGACGATCAAAGCAATAAAAAGGATTGATTTAAAGTGGATGTAGGCCGGAGATTGTCGAACCACTATAAACCTTGTTTTTCTCTTGCTTTCTTCCATTTTAATTTTATTGTTTCTTCAGTTTTATTCTCTACTATACCTAGATCTGAGATCTGTTTTGGAATATTATGGATCTGTGTGTATACACTAGTGCTTTCACTACTTCTGGGGTTTGTGGCCAATTTTGGTGCAAACAATCGCCTATGGTGGCTGAAATCTCAAGATGAACGGCGAAGCAACATTTATCGATTACGGCGATTACAATCATCGATTGATCATAGGTTGTGAAAGGAAGTTGTAGGGCATGGGACAAGCCACCTTCGACCAAAATTTGGTGCCGAATGGAGCGGTGTGGCAGCGGCATTTTGGAGTTGAGTGAAAAATGTTCAAGTGGGTTTTCGTGGGGGTGGTGGCATCGTTGAAGCTGAGGGTGGCGGTGAATTGAAGCTAGAGGGTGGAACTTCTCAAGGTCGAAACACGGTGGGGCCAGATGGTGCTATGCGGTGACGAGGAGTTTTTTGAATAGGGCGGCAATGGGGATGGCTATGTTCGTATGTATTAGGGAAGAAGGAGGATTATAAATGTAATTAGAGTTTGACTTTGTACTTAATTATTATATTATAATTCAAGATATTAATAACTTATATATCTAGTAACTTTTGCATGCGAGATCCAATTGAGACGCGAATTTTTGCATTGTGCTCGTAACGATGAAAGCTTCGCAGTAGAGCTGGTTTGGACGAATTTGGAGACTATTGAAACTTGAGCTAAAATCGGACGTCGTTCGATTTTATTTCCAAACCAAAATGCCTCGGTGACAACATAAATTTCGGTGAGTTAAACTCATCTTCTGGTTCACTAGTATGATATATAATTGATAAAAATTTGTTGGATGATTGTTTGAATGAATTACTATATTTATATTAGTTGGACTGAATATTCCCGCCTATTGGAGAGGATGAGACCCTATTACGTTCCCATGTAAGAGCTGATGACCCTTTGTATACGAATCCTACCTCAAAGCGGTTGATTTATATTATATAATTATATAACATTTGTGATGCAGGGGAACGGCTTGGAGGGATCCAACGGGATTCCTCGCTATTGTTAAATTTCTTCAATAATATTTCTTTATATGAATTATTGGATAATGAACTTGATTGTGGACATTATGGTTATAATATTGTTATATGTTTGAAACTAAAACCCAGTAGTGATAGAAAATAAATATCATATTGGTTAAATGTTGGGTAGCTATTGGCCTTAAATTAGTATTTTGAAATACTATAAGTTGTCATTGAATTGAAATTGATTTTGAGACGGAAAATAATTTTAAATCCGAAAATTGGGTTTTCGAAAAAGTATTGTTTTAGAAGTTATATAATTGTATTAATATTGCTTTAAAGGTTATTTAATTATATTAATATTGTTTTAATTTAATTATAATAATATTATTTTAAGGTTATTTGATTATATTAATATTGTTTTAAAGTTATTTAATTTTAGTATTATTATTTTAAGGTTATTTAATTAGATTAGAATTGTTTTAAATTTATTTTTTTATAGTTAATATGTTTTAAATAATTTATCAAAAGGTTAATAAATGGAAAGGTTAATTATTTCAAGAATAATTATGGTTTGAAATTAATAATAAGGTTTTGGAAATAAATTATTACTATTTATAATAAGGGTAAAGATTAATTATTATTATTTTGGAAATGATTAATTATTGTTTTAAGATGCTTAAGATTAATATTTATTTATTTATTTATAATGTTTAATTTTAATAATTATTTTTATATATAATACTATTTTAGAAGTAAATGATCTTTATTTGTTTATAAATGTGTTCGAGACCCATGAATAAAGTTGAAAGACTTGGATTTTAAAATGGAGTTTTAAATGGTTTGAAGACTTAAGGAATGATTATTTACAAGGTGAAGGGTTTTATAAATGGTTAGATATTTATAAACGGACTTAAGAAACAGGTTTATAGATTTATAAAAGAAGTTTCATAAATGGTTTAGAGATTTATAAAGGATTTATAAATGAGTTTTAGAAATGATCGAAAAGTATAACAGAGGTTTTATAAATGGTTCCAAATAAAATGGATTATAGATGTTTTAAGAGAATTATAAGGAGTTTTATAAATGATTGGAGAATCGAATAAAAAGAAAATCATTCTAAATTTTGTGGATATACTTATACCGTTGAGATAAGTATATGGATATTTTCTAAGTATTGAAAATATAGGGATTTGCATATATACCTTAGTAAAAGTATTCTTATACAAGTAATTTACAAAGTGATTTTAATGAACGGAAGATTTTTAAAAAGAGGCTTAGTGTTGCTTGGTGCTTAACCAATGTTGATTTTTCACTATGGAATAAATCCTTTATTGAATGTTTTTATTTGATGGTTAAATAACCAATTATCGAAATTGAACCCAAAACGTAACTTTGGAAATATCTAGGAGAAACACGTGAGTTATATGGCACAGTTATCTCCAATGATGTTGTATTGTGTGTGTATATCTCGTTTCGTTCTCCTAGGACAATGATAAGAAAATCTGTCTACTAACGGTTGGAAGGTGATCTCCGATCTTATCTTTGACTGTTTATTTCCTAAAGAACTAGTGTTGAGTTTACCGAGAATTATCAAAAAGTTGTTTCGAATAGACCGGGATCAGGTATGTTATCCAAAAACTACTTTGATCCAATGAATGCGTTTCGAAGTGAAGACGTCTTGAAGATGATGGAATTGGAGACGGAGCTCTCAAGTGTTTCATTCAGTCCCAGAACGAACTTGTATGGATGAATGCTAGTATTGCATTATTGCCTAGAAGGCAGTGTTAGCATTCCAAGTGGAAAGTGCTATATAAAAGGTAAAACGTAGCCTCAAGCCTTATCAACCGAGAATGACTAAAACAGGGGAGATGCAGTAGGGCTAAGTGGGTCACTCCCAAGTAGGTATGATCATCCCTTTCTAGAGTCGATATTATCTCTCATTTGTATACTTTGGGGCCCATTAATTGAGGGGTGATCATATACGGTACTATCCAGTAAGGGGTAGGCCGGTTCTATGTTGACAGGGGATCCAGTCGAGGTCCTCGATGTTATTTTATCTAGAGATGCACTGTGACGTGCGGTACCCCAGTAGCCCAGTCATTATATGGAATCCATTCTCTAATACGAGCCTTTTACAGTTTTATTTATATACCTATTATGCTGGAATTTAATTAATGTAACGATTTCGGCTAAGATTAATAAGTATTTGTATCTTAGACACTATTATAATATCAAAGAATTTCATATGAAATGGTTTGGTTATCGTAAGGTAAAAACCCATCCATGTTTATGTGCGGCGTGATCTTACGGGATACTTTTGATTTCAAAGGTTTTCTATAACTTTGAAATCCATTTTGGTGTGCTTTCTCATGCTGGTTTTCCAGACTGACTTGGGTGTTATTTTATCATGATGCTCGGGTCAGACCAAGCATATTACAGAATAGTTTGGATGCTTTGGAGCTTTAGGAGACGGGTTGGAGGCCCAAGGACATATGCACATATATGGTTATTTTTCGATGTATTCATTGTTGTAGCTATCACCAATTGTAAGGACAGACTGTTATAACTGTCCAGGCTTAAATAGGTTAGTATACTCTGATTGGTGTGTGTGTGTCTATATATATATATATATATATATATATATATATATATATATATTACAGTGTGACTTTTGTGTAAAGATTTGTTGTATATTATAGATTATTCGTTCCGTTGTAAGATCATTTGTTGTTTAGTTTTCTTCTTATCTTCTTCCTTCTTTCTTTTTCCCTAATAATTGGTTTTTCCGGCATTCGATTGCTCGCCACGCAATACAGTGGATGTATTAGTGTCGATTTTCGAGGGTCGAAAATCTCGATCGTTGCATTTGGTATCAGAGCTGAAGGTTAAGCGAGAACCTTGGCTTTGGTCAGGTATTCATTGGAGATAGGGTCAGTAGCACCCTATAATGAGTTTGAGTGTGTGTGTGTGTGTGTATATGAGCGCGTATTCGTTAGTGATATAAAATGTTTTATATTGTGTTGGTTGATCTATTGAGTGGCTTATGGATTTTGGTCAACACGAGTAATTAACGTTATTGATAGGGATCTCCAAACACTTGAAGAGTAGTTTGACGTGGTATTATTTTGAAATTGGGTAAATGACATAATTTTACCTTGATTATTTTCATATATAAAGGAATAATTTTCGGAAATTATTATTGTCTATATGGTGTGCTTGGTTGTGAGAAAATGATAATGTTGATTATTATCATTTGTTGTTTGTTGTTGTACTCTAATAAAAGTTGTTATTATTATAATGCAAACAAAGATTAACAATCAAGGAATGATTTTATATAACTAAGTGAGATTGTATAAATATATGGTTTATAAATGTGATTTATAAAATTGGAAGGAAATGAAATTTTAGAAGTATATTATAAATATGATTTGTAAGTAAAAAGGATTTAAAAGCTGGGAATTTGAAAATTTAAATCCCGTTGGTTTTGAAAATGGTTTTTCAAAGTTTTTGGAAGTAATAATAGTATTATTTTGAAAATATTTTTTTTAATGAAAATATTTTTAAAAGGATTTAAAAGAGGTAAAAAGAACTGAACTCACTTCGGTCGCTGGAAATAATTTTGATGATGACTGCAACATCATCGACGTTCATTTTCGGATTTCCAAGAGTGGAATTGCTACCATTGGAATTTTGTTTTAGTAAAACTAGTTTTGACTTTAACAATCCAAAAAATTGATTTGATATACCAAGGGGATTATGTATATATATGATTTCAAAAATGATTTGAAATGAACCAGAATAAGATGTTTAAACTTTGGAAATTTTCAATTAAGTGTTTATTGAAAATATGATAAAATAAGTTTGATAACTTATAAATTTTGAGAATTAGTAAGTAAAACAAGGTTTTAAAATTATTGAATATGAATGTTGAGGAAAGCAAATTTGAAATGAAATTTAACTTAAGTTAAGTTAAATAAAATTAATTAATGAAAGGATTTTTGAAAGGAAATGAATTGTGATTTGAAATGAGTTAATGAATGAGCTAGTTAAATAAATTAGTGAGTTGGATACCGTTTTGGAATATGGTTGATAAAATTGAATATTGAAATTGGAAGATGAATTAAGTTAAATGGGATTGAAATTCACTTTGATTTAAATCGAATATGAACTCAAGTTGTGAAGTGGTAGTAAACATAAGAAGTTTTGTATAAAATGTTTATAATAAACTTAAGTAAAGTTGATGGAATAGTTCTTCAGTGACATTAGTATTGAAAAGAATATACTAAGTAATAAATGACTATGAATAAAGCAATTTGAATAATTAAATGTAGTAACACCCCTAATTTTTTATAACATTATTCAGGAGATTTAATTAGATAAATTAAATAGAATAATGTAAATGTTAAGTGATAAGAGGGTTGAGATTTGAATAAATATAATAAGGCCATGCTCACTTAAATAATTAAATGGGATTAAGAATGGGTTATAAGCTAATTAATTTACATAAGAGTATATTTGGTATTTGCAGCACATAACCCTTACCCTTATATATATTCGTTCCTACCATTTTATTTCTCATTCACGTTATTTTGAGAATGCAAAACAAAAACTTAAAGAGGAGCCAACCACTAAGAGAAGAGAAATCAAAGTAAAGATAGGGATTCAAGCTTAGGGGAAATTAATCTCAATCCAATCTCCTTATCTTAATCAAGGTGAATAATAATTCCATCTTTATTTTGATTTATAATCATATGTTTTCAGATTTAAGGGTAAATTCGTTTTTATGATGATTTAGATGATGATATGCTTGAATTACAATTTGTTTGATTTAAACAAGAATGATTAAATAATATTATAGGCGGTTTTAGGGATAAACCGATTAACATTGATGTTTAAATGCCATGGAAAAATTTTATGTTATGTAAAACATGATTTGTAGTTGGGTTGTAATTTTGATAATTTTCCAAGCTATGGAAAGATTGTTATGAATTTTCAAAGGAAAATATTGTTAATTGGGTTTATAAATTTATTTCGGAAAATATATTGTGAATTTGGGTCTGAAATTTTGATATGTTAGATAACATGATTAAAGTGAATTTTTGGAATCTTTGGAAATTTTTCCTAAGTGATTTGATATGCAAATTAAATTATTTTAGAAGAGGGACTTCTTTGCAATATTGGTTTTGCTTAATGGAAGGGCTTATTTGCTAACTTAACAATGGTTTAGATCTGAAATTAGTGGCAGTTATTTTAGTAAAGAAATTGAGAAGTTAAGGCAACCAATCTTATGTTTACACGTGGAAGGTTAGTTAGAAAAGCGTATGCTTTAATTAATATTAAATCAGGTTTACTCAGAAAAGTTGGTTCCGCCTTCTTTAGAAGTACCTTTCGACTTAGAGCTTCCGCCTTCAACCAAGTCGAAACCCACTAAGCCGAAACCAATACACATGGTATTACATATATGGTACGTAGTGGATTGGAGAAAGGCGGAAGGCTTGGTGTTGAAAGCATGGCTTTCGATGGGGTCGATACCTTTTGTTTGTTTTAAAAAGAGAAGCGCCTGCCTTTGTTTTATTAAAGCCTTCGAAGGAGTCCATATGTTTTCGAAAGAGGTTTTTAAATGCTTTCGAAGGGGTTGCCATCAACTTATTTTTTGAAGAGTAAGCCTTCGAATGGGTTTCTTTACTTATAAAAAAATGCTTTCAAAAGAAGGGGTTCCGACTTAGTCGATGCCCTGCTGCCGTTCTTTAGCCTTTCGAGTGTATTGAAGTCATCAATGCTTTCGAAAGGCAGTGCTTGTTTTAAAGATGTTTTAAGCCTTTTTCTAAATGATTTGTCAAAGGGTTTCGAAGGCAATGGCTTCGAAAGGGGTTTCGACACTATCCTTCAATGTTTTGTTTAATTGGTTGAAGCTTTCGAAAGAGATGGTGCCGATGCCATCATATTTTCCCCAATATTTTTATATGATAAAGGATGGTTTCGAAAGAGATACTTTCATCTATATTCACTTTGACCTAAATAATATTTTAAGTATAAGTCCAATGGTTTCAAAAGGGGGACTTTCAATGGTTTCGGAAGGGTCACTTCCAATGGTTTCGGAAGGGGTACTTTTAATGGTTTTGAAGTAAAGTTTCTAATTGTTAATAAATAATACTTTAATGTGTTCAAAATATTTTGAAAGAGAAGTTTTAAAGTGTTTCGAAAGGCAGGGGCCTAATGTTTTGAAAAGAGATTTATATGCTTTCGAAGGAGGTTATCAAGTAAAGTCGAAAGCAAGGTTTTGAAGGTTTCGACAACCTTAGTTTTCAAAGCAAATAACCCAATCTCATTTTTTAAAGAAGAACCATGGCATAATTAAATAAAGTGTTTTGGAAAGGAGTTTTTGAAGAAGTTTTCTTTGATTAAAAGGGATTAACCAGTTTTTTATGTATGCTTCTTCATATATGTATATATTCACATTGTAATGGACCCATAACTGAATTTTGGGGAAGGGCAGAATAACCAGCTAGGTTGACCTAGTTGTGAATATAAATTAAGTTAACTCCTGAATGAGTAGAATTGCATCCAGGAGGTCAGGAAGGCTAGAATATAGGATGCTAAAATAATAAAGAAAGATATTTGCAGGGGCCAATAGGTTCTCAGTAAGCCCATGAAAACTATGTATAGGAAAAGATATTGGTAGGAGCCAATAGGCTCATAGTTAGCCCGTGAAAACTATGTATAAAGAAAGATGTCAGAAAGACAAGTTCATAGTAAGCCCATGAAAACTATGATTTGATACTGGCTGGGCTAGTAGGTTTGTAGTTTGCCCATGAAACCGATTAAGATATTGACAGATGTCAATAGGTTCCTAGTCAGCCCATGAAAACCAGGATAAGAAGAAAAGATATTGGAGTTACCAATAGCTTCCTAGTCAACCCATGAAAACTAGGTTGAGAGCAAAGGTATTGGAGTCACCATTAGGTTCATAGTGATCCCATGAAACTATGTAATTGGACAAGGAGTCCTTCGATATTTTACTGGTTATTTGTCAGCCCACGAAAACTAATAGGTTAATGGTGATCCTAGAAACTATAATTGAGACAGATAGTCAGAATGGGGATGGGTAATCAACAATTGATTCATTTGATTTGCATTTCATCGTATCATATTGTTTTGAATTGTTTTAACCATTATGGATGTAGGAGCACAGTATATGGTTTTATAAAGGTTTTAGGATACTAGTGAGGGGAAAACACATTCGCTAAGCGGCGTTGTCTCACTAGATATTTAAATGATTTGAGATGGTAGATTGTTATTCATACCAGGCTTTATGTTTGATCGAAGTTTATGTTTTCCCCTTAAACTCTCGGGTACTCAATTAATTTTGAGTAGTTTGAGAGTTGAGGTTTTTAGGTACCTCATTAGACGAATAAAGCTTCCAGAGACGTGCAGGAGGCCTAATAGCTATATACAGTTCTCTTTTATTTGATTCCGCTGTGTTGTTTGTAACGGAAAAGTTGTTATATTGCCTGTATACACTTTGATCATCAAAGGGGGCATCTTCATATGTTGCTCTTGGCGTATGTTGTATTAAATATATTTTCTCTGAACGTGGTTGGCGATTGTGGGATTATGGAATGAATTGGAAATGTTTTGAAATGGAACGTGATTTTGTTTGATGTTTAAATTTTTATCCATATTCATGTGTTTCTGTGTATCAATGAATCTATCACAGTCGTATTTGGTCACCGAGGATAAATAACTATGGATGACTGTAGCATCCGTAGCCATTAGTTTTGGGCCTCCAAGTAGGGGGATGTTACAAGTTGGTATCTGAGCATAGGTTTATGAAACTTTAAAAGAAATTAAACCTAAAAGATTTTTGTAACATAATCCAATGAATTAGAAATATGATCGGGGTTTGGGATAACACTATAGTAACGTACTTGTATTTAATATATAGCTATACATACTCCCCTCTCTCTTAGATCGTTCTTTTGTATCTTACTAAGGCTCGTATGCAGATTTACGAGAAAGAAGATATGGAAGCAGGAAAAGGAAGAGGAAATCTCGATGGAGGAAGCACCACAACTAATGGAAATGCTCGACCTAATACCAAGAGGAACCAAGGTCGACAGGCTAATGCTAACAAAAATGTTGAAGCCAATGTAGGTGCTGGAAATCCACCAGTAGATATGGGGGCGATGTATCAGTTCTTCATCAATATAATGCAAGTAGGAGCTGCTGTTGGTGTGGCTGGAAATGATGGAAGAGCTAATCATGTGGCTCCAGTTGAGAATAACTATGCTAAGTTAAGCAGAGACTACACCAGTCTAGGTGGGAAACCGTTCATGGGAACGGAGGATGCTATTGAGGTAGAGAACTGGCTGTTGCATTGTGAGTGCATCTTTGTTGATCTGGGTTTGGATGATGAGCAGAAGAGAAGATTGCCCTCTAGAACGTTGCAAGGGTCACCACTTCATTGGTGGAATAGTGTCACTACCGGGGTTCTAGAGGAGGAGTTGACATGGGCTGAGTTCAGAAGGAGATTTGAACAAAGGTTTCTATCTGAGGTTGCTAAGTCTGCATTGATGAGAAAGTTCACGAATCTAGTTCAAGGAGAGACGTCGGTTATCGAATATGCCACTAGGTTTGATGAGCTGTCTTGATATGGGTATGTTATTGTTGACACTGACATTAGAAGAAATGAGAGGTTCATCCATGGTTTAAGACCTGAGCTTGCTAAGGCAACCATGACACATATCTGTGATCCTTGTATTTTAGTTGGGGAGATGACAATTCGCCATGAAGAGATGCTTACTATTTGTGCTAGAGAGAAGCCAGTTCAAACCCAAGGTTCTTAGGGAAAGAAAGAAAGTTCTTTGAGAAGAAGGGAGCCCAGAAGGGAGATGTTGCCAAGAAGGTAAAGGCTGATTTAGTTTGCTACAAATGTGACATGAAAGGTCATTATACAAATGTGTGCCGATCAGGAAAGGGAAAGAAGGCTGTAGACAAGAAGAATGTGAAGTACTTTAACCGTGATCAAGTTGGGCATTATAAGAACTAGTGTCCAGAGCCAGTCAAGGCGGACAAGGGGAAGGTTTTTTCTGTTGGATCATCTGCTAAGCCAACTGTAGCTGATAAAGGAAAGGCTGTGATGGATGGTACGTTTTTGATTCAGAGTATTCCAGTTAGGATACTATTTGATACCGGTGCATCACATTCATTTATATCCCAGTGTTTGGTTTATAGGTTATGCTTAAAACCCATATACCTTATTACTTCTTTAAGGGTTGCGAATCCAATAGGAGGGTATGCAACCCTAGGGATGAGATGTGTCCAATTAGAACTTGATTTGTTAGGTAATATGTTTGCATGCAATCTGTATGTTTTCGATTTCGTAGATTTCGGAATCATTTTGGGTATGGATTGGTTGAGAAGGTATGAATCCACGATATTTTGCCAAGATAGGGAGATATCACTGAGACACGCTGATAATAATAACCAAATTATATTCTCAGTGGAAAATTCTGACAGGAGTAGTTGTGCTTTGTTAAGTGTAATGGAAGTGGGAGAAGAGTTAAGTCAGGTTCGAATTGCAAGAGATTTTGCAGATGTCTTTGAGCCATTCTCAGGACAACCACCGAAACGAGGTGTCGAGTTTCAGATAGATCTTGTGCCAGGAGCTGAACCTGTAAGTAGACCAGCTAGATGAATGACACCGACCGAGATGAAGGAATTGAAGGTGCAGCTAATGGATCTAGAAGGAAGGAATTTTATTAGACCAAGCAGTTCGCCTTAGGGAGCGGCCGCGATATTCGTGAAGAAACCGGATGGGTCGCTGAGGATGTGTATCAACTATCGTAAGTTGAACGAGAGGACGATCAAGAATAAGTATCCTTTGCCGAGAATTGATGACCTATTTGATCAGTTGAGCGGAGCCAGAGTGTTTTCCTAGTTGGATTTAGCGACGGGCTTCCATCAGTTAAGAGTGGTAGAGGATAGCAATCCTTTAACAGCATTTCGAACTAGATATGGTTCGTATGAGTGGATAGTAATGCCATTCGGGTTGACGAATGCACCTGCTTTCTTTGTGGATTTGGTGAACCGAGTGTTCTGTTAACCCCAAAAATGGATCAACACCCTGGTTTGAGTTTGAAAGCACCAGCCCTCTTCTGACAGAGCGATAATACAGATAATAGGTATAGAAAAGAACAGTAAAAGAAAGAAGACAAGGAATTTTTATAGTGTTTTGGCTGTTAATGAAGCCTACGTCCACTTTATAGTTTTATTATAGACTGATTGCTTTTACAAGGAGTGTTTGATTACAATGCTTTGATTATCCTTAGGTGGATTGAATCCTCGGTGTTGGAATCCACTAGAGAATCACAGTGAATCCCTTTGGAGATTGTTGTGAGGGAGGTAGAGAGTGAAGAATGTTTCCAGCAGAGCTTTAGCAACCAGTCCAGAGAAAATTTAGTTTATGTTGCAGGCAGGTCGGTAGTTATAGGGATCAGAGAGCTTCTGGACCAGGCCACTTCTTCAACTGCTCGTAGGTGGGTACTGAGCGACCTAGAAGAGTTTTGCTCGTGATCTGAGCCAAAACGATGGATCATTAGCGATCCATGGTTTGTCGATCGCTTGCTCGCTAACCACTTAGGTGCTCTCTCCATCACTCCAATATGTTGGGTCGCCTCCAATCAGAGTTCCATATTGGTCGATGGCGATCCATACACTTGATATTTTTTGTTTCTGTCTTCTAGGCTTCTTTACTTCCTTTGTGCCTAAGCAATCCACTGTCTTGCATGGATCGCCAGCGATCCATAGGGTATGGATCACTGGCAATCCAAGCACTTAGCCTATTTTTAGAGTCTGAAGTGTGGGATGCTTTCATCACCTTGTATCGTTGTTATTTGCGTAGTCTCGTTGCATGTTGCTCCGTTTTGATGACGATCTACTAGCTGTTTGCATTCAACTGCTGATTGGGATGAAGTGACGCTGATGTCTTGGCTTAATTGAATTTGTCTGTCGCTTTAGTAATATGACTTGGCTCTCGTTAAACCCTTGCCTTAACCTTTTAGTTTAAGTTCTAAGCCATTCTATTATCACAGGATTGTTCTGTTTTCTTCTTGATCCTGCTGGGTTAAAAACCCGGATAACATTTGCCCCCCAGAGCACGTCTTCGTTGTAAACAAGGCATGCTCTAGAAGTTATCGCTTTCAACTTTTGTTCGTCGAATTCCAAGTGATCGAATTAGAGATTTACAGATACATGGCATTTCATTTTGTTGATCACCTGGCTTTGGTCTTGACTGCTATTGCTTGTCGTAACGGATCAAATTTCTCTCCACAGCTTCCCGATATGCTTCAAAATGATGGGTAGATGTCGGAGTTGGAGTTCGAGAAAAATTTGCTTTCGATCTTATTGGTCGCCAGCGACCCATGCACGATGGATCACTTGCGACTTGACCCCTTAACAAAAATTTCTCTTCAAAAGATGGGTCGCTAGCGATCTATCATGGATCGTAAGCAACCCAATGACTTAGCTAATTTTTTGCTGCCTTACTCTTTTATTTGTCTATATATGTGTATCTGAGCCGACCTAGTTGTTCATTCGAGCCAAGCCAGTGCATTTTCTTCACACGACCCGAGTTCTTTATCTTTGTGCGATCCAACTCCAGGCGATTCAGCAGCTTGTTCGACCCGATCCATTGCCACCTTAGATCCATCTTGTCCAAGCTCCACGTCGTGATTCTCTCTACTGATTGGTCGTGATTCTTCCTAGTGGATCTTAGATCATTTCTAAATGAAACCCTAGCTTGCCTCAGCCCTAATTCGCTACCGATCCATTATTAGCTCGCCGCTGAACCGATTGCTTTGTCGCTAGCTCAGCTTTGAACCGTTGATTCAAGTCTTCGATCAATTTCACGTTTAAAGTTTAATCCAACGTGGGTCCGCTAATTAGTTTGCCAATTACAGCGTTCGTGTAGCGATTTGATAGCGAGTTTGCATTTGCAATGTTGGTCGTGAGAAGTTTGAGTTGATTGCGGTTTAATGGAGGAAGATAGTAAATCAAATCTTGAGTTTTCTCCTGGAATGACATTTTGGCTTTGGCCCAATGCTTGACGTGTTTTGCTATCTTCGTCCATTAGACCAGAATTGACTTGTGCCCAATTTTGTAGCTGTTACTGCACATCACATCACTAACCGATCTTGATTCTTCCAAAGAATTCAGACTTATCTTGCTTGCTAGTTGCATGCTCGGTGTCCCTGTAGTTAGAAAAGTTTTCCACATCGCTTTGAACAACGGATCCGTTATCGATCATTGATCGATAACGGGTAAGTTTGCAGGAAGTAAAAACAAAAATAAAGTGATGTGGGAAATCCTTTTCTTCTTCCACTACAAGCAAACTATCTACATGGGATAGAGCGTTTGTAGTGTTTTGGGCACTGAGTTTATCCTATATAGAAAGCACGCTGCACTTGCCCCAGTTTACACTTGAAATCCGATGTGCCAATCACGAATTAATGTTTCTTTAGAATTCAAGTGTGGTAGGGGAAACTATTAGTTTAGGATAGAATTACCTGACCGTTTTGGATGCGATTGTTTAGAATGAAGCAGCCATCTTTCCGTCGTAAGTCAATCGGAGGAAGCCCGATCTTTGCAGCCGAATCATCATCCGTCGCTGTTTCTCCTATCACTTCACAAGCGGAATACGGTCAGTTAGTCCCGGTCGGGCCAATTGTGGATCGAATGCCTCCCAACTTTAGAGTTCTATTCAATCCACCTGGGAGGGCTTCTTTGGTGGTTTCTGCTAGAGTTTTTCGTAACATATATGCATAACACGGTATTCCTGAGGACGATGTGCGTCTGCCAGAGAAGGACGAGTTTGCTCAGATTCCTCCTCTGGGGTACACCGCTTGCCACCGGTATATGTGTTTGAATGGAGTCATGCCTCCCTTTAACGACTTTCTACACGAGACTCTTTCGAACTTGGGTATTGCCCCATTCCAGATTCATCCTAATGGCTATGCCATCTTGACTTGCCTACATGTTCTTTTCATGCAGATGTTCAACCGCGCTCCAAGCTTTGATGAGTTGCGATACTTTCTGTCATTCAAAAAAGGAGATGACCACCCCTCCTTGATCGTAATCGAAGCCCAAGGAAACCGAAAAATCATCATGCGCTTGTAGAGCAACTTGTCGTAATTCAAAACGCAATATTTCTTCGTTAGATGCCCTGAGGGGTTCAATCGTTGGTGGACGATAGGGGGTAAGTTCTTTTTTCCATCTATTGAGCTCCGATATGTTGCAATGGAGTTTCTAACCAGCCATATGTCTCTTGTAGTTATTCCAAGGCCAAATAGAGATGTGGATCTCGATGAAGATTTTCAGACTCTAAAGGCTATTGATGCTAAGGAGAGATGCGTTAAAGTGTTGCTTACTGATGAAAACTTGCATCAATATGGATTATTATATCTTGGTAGATCTGCTGTTCAAGTTGAAGTCCCCTCTCCTGGCCGAACCAGAATTCGCACAAGATCTACTTCTTCTCCCCACGGTTCCGAAAAAGGCGCTTCTTAAGAGAGAGAGAGCCTATCCGGAGGATCAGCCGATGAGGCCTGGGAGGGAGGAGATCCTACTACGACTGGATTTAGCGGCCCGGTTAAAATGCCTCCAATTCCAAAGGAAGGAGAAGAAGAGTTTAAGCAAAGAGAAGGCAAGGCTGCATTTGACGCGGAAAAGGAAGAGAGGGGGTTCGAGAGTAGTAGCAAGAAGTCTACTGCAAGTGGTGATCTCTACGCAGAATCTGATGGTGAGGACTCGGAATCGTGCGACGAAACTTCGAGTATGGATCCATTCTTCCGAGCTCACCCCTTCTAGATGCAGGAGATAAAGTCAATGCTCGAGAGAATAGAGAGCGTCAAGATACCACGGATAAAGACGTCGGTGCAGAGTTTGGAGATTTAAGCGACGTCTACGTTGATTTTGACACGCTTATGAAAGAAGATTTTAAATTTGATGAGGTTCCTCCCCGCTCGAGCAGTATCGCGCCAGGAGTTATCCCGGTTCCACATACGATGGCCGAAGTTAGTCCGATTCCACCTAAAACGGCCGTCCGTTCTGGTTTGTAATGATCTTTTAGGCCTACCTTAGAAACACCCTACACGTCTCGCTAGGATTACACTCACTTCGATTTGTTTCTTCATTTTTTTGTGTTTATTCTATGCTTCTGAAACCTTTTATGTATGCTTCATGCCCGGTATAACGAGAGGACGAGGTTTCTACGATGACTTCAAAGAATTCACTGACTCGCAGTGGTATTCCAAGCGTACCTCCAGCCGTCACCAACCTCGAGAAACGTAGGATGAATATTGAAGGAAAGAACTAGAGACCGAAGTCCGCCATCAAGGAGAAAAAGATCGAGGCCGATCGTACAAAGGCGGGTACGAGAAGAGGAGAACTTTTGAGGAAAGGGAGAAGCCATCGAAAAGGTCAAAATTTGAGCATCGTCCCCATTCTTCAGGGCTTGCCACAACACGCTCTTCGAGGGGCCAAGAAATTCCCGTTACTTCTGCCCCTATTCCACCTTCAACTCATATCACGTCATCTTCTATTGTTACTGCCCCCGTGCTTCTCGCCCCCATTGGAGACCTGGATATATCCTTCCTTTAGGCCCCCCTAAACTTAAGGCAGCGTTCCCCGGATGATTCTTGAAGGGGGTTAAGTTTGACTGCAATATGCACCCAGTTCGTAAAGATTCGTATATGCCGCACTTCCAAGATATTTAGAGCGATTTAGAACAAGCCGAAGGATGGGAAAAACTCTGTAACAACTAGCGGATACGAATCGTAATAACTACCAGGAAATCCTCTCTTTCGAGTCGGAGACGGATAATTTCGAGAAAGCGATGTCAGAACGCGACGCTAAAATCAAACTACAAGAGGAGGAGAAAGCAATGGCACTAAAAGAGGGCAAGAGGCACGCTGACTTGTTAAAAGAGGTGAAAGAGGCTCATGCCCGAATAGAGATCGTCTACAGAGACGAGATAAAAAAGGATCATGCAGAGGAAGAGAAATTAAAACAAGAAGTGACTACATATAGTGCAACGGTTGAGGCTCAACGGAAAACTATTGCAGATCACGACCTCATCATTCAGGGGCACAACAAAACTATTTTTGACCAAGCCGAGACCATTGCCAAGCTATAGGCCTAGGTCGCACAGCTCAGTGCCGATAAGTCTGCTGCTAAAGTTGAGGAAGCTGCCATTAAGGCAGACTACCTGGAGCTCCAAGATGCTTTTGAAAGAAAAATGGAGAAGCTGGATGCAACCATTCTAAATTTTTACGTTAACTCCCTGTTGCACCAGGGGAGTCTCATCTACCTGAGCCCGAAGTTCCCACGGACTCTTGCTTTGGCATGGGAAGAAGTCTATTCCCACTTTTCTGATAGCGGTGATGCATACATCGAACGGTAGTTGGAGACGCTTATATTAATGAAGAGTCAAAGAAAGCATTGCTCGAGGGCCGGGAAATTTTGCGAGCTGAGAGAGAGAAAGAGGCCACCGATGCTGCCTTGACGAATACCACCGAAGCGCCCACTAAGCCTCTTATTTCTGAAGTGGGTAAATCATCAAGGCAGCTCCATGACCTTCCGGTAAGTTTAGAGCTTGAGATTCTTCCTTAGGTAGTGGAGCCATCGAAAGAAGGCGAAGGTGGTGAGTTTGAAGTCGCTATTCTCGACTATTGCTCCGGTGCAGGTAATGTTCTTGCTTCCTCCGAATTCGGGAGCTTCCAACTTACGCCGCAAGATTAGGAAGAATTTAATGCTTTCATTTTTTATCATATAGGTCCATCTACCTTTCCCATTGACGTGCCAGCATCTTCAGCGCCCGGACCCGCCACCATTTCCACATCCTCCATGGTTGTTTCCATTCCTGTTCCAGTTTCCACTTCTGCATCGGACTCGCAACTAGGGCCAGAGGCCAAAAAGATAGCCGCGCTTCATGGCCTAGACGATCCTTCAGTGTCTTTCGAAGGAGACATAATAGTGGCAGAGGCCAAGGAGCAGGAAACTCAGACAGAGCATCCCCAGAAGACTCAGCATGATCTGGTCACTGTCAAGAAGGAAAAGGTTGAAGCGATCATGGCCTCAAAGAGCTCCCGTAAATCACGGAAACGAAAAGGGAAGGGAGACTCTTCTGAGAAGGATGTAGAGGAAAAGGAAGACATTGCCATTGAAGTGTTTATTGACATTACCGGCAGTGACAACACTCCTAAGACGAGGCAGAAGCTGCCAACAAAGGGCTGAAAGGGGAGCAGTGGAAGGAAGCATTGAGAGGCTTGTGTAAATATTGATTTGATTTTTGGTTCCTTTTGAGTCATTTTGTTTAAGTGAAGAGTCTGCACTTAGTGTTTTTGCTGTGGAGTCTATATTTTTTTTGTTGGCCGGTGTTGTGTGGGTACGGCCCCCACATTTTGACCCTATGTAATAATATATTGATATTTTGACTGTATTCTCATCTGTCTGCTTATATATGTTCTATGCACTTGTGCTTGTTTTATTTTATACTTATCTAGTTCTGTGATTACTGCCAAAATCCTTCGTTTAAAGTAACAGAACTTAAAAATTAATAGAACTTAAAAATTAACAGAACCTAGAAATTCTTTGTTTAAAAATTCTTTATTTGGAGTGACAAAACTTGTGAACTTATTGTTTTCACGCATTTTTGTTCAAGTACTGGTGTATGCCCCCAAGTTCATAGGACTATTTACTTCAAACAAACTTCAAATGACCGGTAACTTAGGGTTTAGATAATTTTCATATTGAACTTGAAATTTGGCTAAGTCATAGCTTGATTTTCCTTTTTTCGGAAGTTTTGCAACTTTAGCACGCAATTCAAGTTTCTTGTGATATTTCAGCATGTATGCAATATATGGGTATTTGAGAGGTGCATGCTGCACTGGTTAACTGAGGGCGGTTTTAATCATTAAGTGTCCTTAGGTGAAACTTTTCTGTTGGTTTGTAGCACTCCAATTTTTTTGGAGTTGAGCCCATTATTCCTGATTATAGAAGAAGTTGGTGTTGCTTATGAGATACACGGTTTTTAGTGCTCCTCGGCGTTGCCTATCTTCGAGCAACGCGAGGCGCGTATGTTTTAGTGCTCCCCGATGCTGCCTATCTCCAGGTAGGGTGAGGAGTTTAAGTTTTAGGAATCAGTGTGCGATTTTTCGCGCTCCTCGGAGTTGCCTATCTTGGGGCAACGTGAGGAGTTAGTTTTGTGGTGTTTCTCGGCGTTGCCTATCTCCGGACAACGCGAAGAGCTGGTTTTTTAATTCTTCTCGGCATTTCCTATCTCCGGACAATGCGAGAAGTTAGTTTTTTGATGCTCCTCGGCGTTGCCTATCTCCGGGCAACGCGAGGAGTTGGTTTTTTGATGCTCCTCGGTGTTGCCTATCTCCGGGCAATGCGAGGAGTTATTTTTTGATGCTCCTCAGCCTTAACTATCTCCGGGCAACGCGAGGAGTTAGTTTTTGATGCTCCTTGGCGTTGCCTATCTTCGGGCAACATGAGGAGTTAATTTTTTGATGCTTCTTGGCGTTACCTGTCTCCGGGCAACATGAGGAGTTAGTTTTTGATGCTCCTCGGCGTTGCCTATCTCCGGGCAATGCGAGGAGTTATTTTTTGATGCCCTCGACGTTGCCTATCTTTGGGCAGTGCAAGGAATTAGTTTTTAATGCTCCTCGGCATTGCTTATCTCTGGGCAACGTGAGGAGTTATCTTTTGATGCTTCTCGGCGTTGCTTATCTCTCGGCAATGCGAGGAGTTAATTTTTTTATGCTCCTCGGCCTCGCCTATCTCTGGGCAGCATGAGGAGTTAGTTTTTGGGCCTTCTCGATGTTGCTGGGGCAACATTGGTTTATAGAAGGTAAGGATCGGGTTCCGCCGATCCATCGATTTGAGTCGATTTGCTTCCGTCGACCCGGCGGGTATTTATTATGGACACATATTTGTCGGTTCGAAAGAGCGAATCAAATTTTATTAAGGAAAGCAAGGCAGATTCTTTGCCTATTTACAATGCCCCCAACATTTCCGAGATGGCTTATTTGCTAAAAAATAGAGAATATATAAAGTAGTTTTCTAATGAAGTAACGGGCGAGTGATTCACTATTCCAGGTTCTGGGGATTTGAATTCCATCGACGGTTGTTAGCTTGAAAGTCCCGTCTCTGAGTTTTTGAGTTATGATGTACGGTCTTTCCCAGTTTGGTTTGAAGGCCTCTAGAATAGGGTAAACTTGCTTGAGCACAAGATCTCCCACCTCGAAGGTTTGGTTGTCGACTTTGGAGTTAAAGTACCATGCTACCCGCTTTTGGTGAGCGACGATTCTCAACTCAACTTCTTCTCTTTTTTTCGATCATATCTAACGACTCGAGTAGGAGCCACTCATTTTGATTTTGGTTGAAATTTTCCCTTCGGTGAGAGGGGACTTCTAACTCAACAGATATCATCACTTCTGAAACATAAGCCAGAGCGAATGGAGTGTGGCTGGTTGTCGCTTTGTGGGTGGTTCGGTAAGCCCATAGTGCGAGTGGGAGTTCATCGACCCAATTTCCTTTGGCTTTAGTTAGTCGCTTCTTGATGGTAGATTTGACGATCTTGTTTATTGCTTCCACTTGCTCGGTTTCCTACGGATGAGCTACTGCTGAGAAGCTCTTTTCAATCCGGAAGCGTTTGCAAAACACTTGAACTCAGCACTTTCGTATTGGGTTCCGTTGTCAGTGATGATTTTTTATGGCACACCAAACCAGCAAATAATGTTGTTAGTAACAAAATTAATGACTTTCTTTGTGGTTATTGTTGCCAGTGGTTTTGCTTCGGCCCATTTTGTGAAATAGTCTACAGCAACTACGACATATTTGGCTCCTCCTTTTGCTATCGGAAGGACGCCAATCAATTCTATCCCTCATATTGCGAAAGATCATGGGCTGACCATCTGCGTTAACTCTACTGATGGGGTTCTTTTAACTTTGCTGAATCTCTGACAGCGATCACATCGCCTGGCGTAATCTCCAGCATCGCGGTTTATTGTTGGCCAGAAGTATTCGTACCAGAGGACTTTCTTTGTAAGGGTTTGCCCCCTAGTATGGTCTCCCCGTTTGCCTTTATGCACTTCCTTTAGGATTCGCCTAGCTTCGTCGTCGAACACGCACCTTAGGAGGGGGGTCAAGAAGCATCTTCGGTAGAGTATTCCATCTTGAATCATGAACTGGGTTGCTTTTCGGAGAAGCTTCTTTCGTTGATTCCGGTCAGTTAGAAGAGTCCCTGCGAGTAAATATTCTTTTATTGGTCTCATCCACGTTTTTGGTTCGACGGTGATTTCAAGAATCCAAGCAACATCCATTTTGTCTATGCTAGGGTTGGTTAGAGTTTCAACTGGGACTAGTCCCAATGACTGAGCTTCTCTTGAACTTTCTAGTTTATCCAAATAATCTGCCTTGGTGTTTTGCTCCCGCAGAAAGTGAGTTATAGTGTAGTGTTCGATGTCGTTGAGCGGTTCTTGTACTTTGGATAGGTACGTGGCTAGATTCTCCCCCAAGCCTGGTATTCCCCCTTTAATTGATAGATGACCAGCTAGGAGTCGTTGTATATATGAATAGATTTTATCATGAGTTCTCTTACAACTTTCAGTCCCGCGATTAGTGCTTCATATTCTGCTTCGTTATTTGTAGCAGGGAATTCTATGCACAAAGCATAGCTAATGCTTCGCCCTTCAGGGGTTTCGAGCACTACTCCTGCCGCTGAACAGAGATTATTAGATGCGCCATCGACAAAGAGCTTCCGGTCGAGTCTCCCCCTCTGGCAGTGTTTCTTCCTCGTCGTCCCGTATGGTAAATTTTGCGATGAAGTCTGCTAACGCTTGCCAATTAATGGCTTTCCTTGGGTGGTATATGATATCATATTGACTCAACTCTATATTCCACTTGAGTAGTCATCCGGAAGTTTCTGGTCGGTTAGCACCTACTTCAGGAGCTGGTCAGTCAACACTTTAATTGGATGGGCCTGAAAGTACGGCCGTAACTTCCTAAATGCGATCAAGAGGCAATACGCTAGCTTTTCCAGTTTTGGATAGTTTTTCTCTGCTCCAGTTAACCACTTACTAATGTAATACACGGTTCGCTGGATTTTTGCTTCTTCATGCACAGGAGCGGTGCTCAATGCATAGGGTGAGACTGCTAAGTAAATGAACAAGTCTTCTCCATCCACGGGTTTTAATAGGATTGGCGGAGTCTCCATGTGTCGCAGCAATTCTTTGAATGCTGTTTGACAAGCTTCACTCTATTCGAAGTTCTTCTTTCCTTTCTTCAGCACACCGAAGAATGGTATACAATTGTCGGTAGCTTTTGAGATAAATCGACTTAGCGCTGCAGCTTTTCCATTTAAACTTTGCAGTTCCTTCTTATTCTTTGGAGCTTGGACTTCTCTGAATACCATGATTTGTTCAGGATTTGCTTCGATGCCCCTGGCACTTATGATGAACCCTAGAAATTTCTCGGAGGCCACTCCGAAGTCGCACTTGAGCGGATTGAGTTTCATCCCATACTTTAGGAGTATTTCTAACATTTCAGCGAGGTTGTCAGGGTTGTCAACAGCTGCCCGCGATTTGACTAACATGTCGTCTACATAAACCTCCGCCGTCTTCCTGATCTGCCGCTTGAACATGGTATTTACCAACATTTGATAAGTTTCCCATGTGTTCTTCAAATCAAATAGCATTACTATGTAGTAGTATAGGCCTAGGTCCGTGATGAAGCTGGTATTTTCTTGATCGGGTTCGTGCATCAGGATTTGGTTGTACCCCGAGTATGCGTCCATGAATGATAGCAGCTTGTGCCCTACCATTCCATCCACAAGTTGGTCTATTCTGGAGAGAGGGAAATTGTCTTTTGGGCAAGCCTTGTTTAAATATGAGTAGTCGATATAGGTTTGCCACTTCCCATTAGACTTTTTGACTAAGACCGGATTAGATACCCACTCTAGGTAAGTAGCATCTCGGACAAAACCATTAGCCATTAACTTGTCAACTTCTTCTCTTAGGGCCTTGGATAGTTCGGGACCTAGGCTTTACCTTTTTTTCTTTACTGGTGTGAACTTGGGGTCTATGCTGAGCGTGTGACATGCAATTTCTGGGGACACCCCACACATATCAGAATGCGTCTAGGCAAACACATCCAAATTGATGCGGAGAAATTTGGTAAGCTCCATACGCATCTTGTTTCCAAGATGCGACCCAATTTTCAAAACATTAGTTGGGTCGTCCATGTCGACTGGGATGGACACTGTCAATTCTGCCAGCGCCGCCCATTCCTTCCCTGAGCTCTTCTTCCTAGGGTCCAAAGCCTTATCGAATCGGCTATGGTCCTCAAGCCAGAGGCGGCTCTATAGTAGCTATTCGGAGGGCTCATGGATGTGGAGAGTTCTCCCCACGTCCTTCCCTTTTTCCTTTCTTCTGGATTCGCATAACTCTGCATTGTAACATTCTCTGACAACACACTGATCTCCTTTCACCACTCCGATTCCATTTGCAGTGGGAACTTCATGGTCAGACACCACTGGGCCAGAGCTATTTTGAAATCTACTAGAGAGAGCCACCCCAAGAAGGCGTTATACGCTGACATTTCATCCACAATTACAAAAGTTTGAATGAGGGTACCTCTTCGATCACCCTCTTCGAGCTTCACTGGCAGGTCAATCGTTCCGACAGGCTGCTTGGGCTCGCCAGTGAACAATTTGACCTTCGTTTGGCATGCAGACACTCTTTTCATGTCGATTTTCATCTGGTCAAAAGTACGCTTGAAAAGTATATTAACAAAACTGCCACTATCGACCAACACACATCGGACTACAGCAGGTCTGATTCCTACCTTCACCATCATCGGATCGAGGGTTTGAGCTTCGATCCCCTCGGTGTCCCAATTTCGAAACACTATGTCATCATTCAAGACCCTTTGCAGCTTGGCTGGAGTTTCATCCTCTATAGGTAAACATGATTCCTTTGGAGCATGCTTCAACGAACTTGCATATCGCTCCACTTCCACCCAACTTCTTTGTGCGGGGTGTGGTCCCCCAGATATTGTTCCAATAATAAGCCTTTGGTCAGTTCGTTTTGACCCTTCTTCGCTAGTTCTAGATTGATTCCCTCATTCTGTAGGAGGCTGAGAGGCCATATGTTGATTGGGTTTCTATGGCTTTTTCACATACTGCTGAAGCTTATTGTCTCAGATCAACCCTTCAATGAGGCCCTTTAGGTGGCAGCATTCGTTTATATTTTGGCCATATGTCTCATGGAAGCGACAGCATTTCCCTTAGCGCTTCTGCTGCTCAGTTGCCTCTTTCCTAGAGGGTTTCTTGTATTCTTCGGTTTTTTTTATTGCAAGATAAATATTTTTTGGAGTGTCATTTAGAGGGGTGTACTCTTTCTGTCCGAACTCCTTAAATCTTTTGTTGCTGCCATTGCTAGTTGTTCTATTAGAGTTTTGATTTCTCCTTTTTTGATTCCCATCTTTTCCCGCGGATCCTTAAGCAATTCCAGAATCGCGCGTGTTTTGATTCGTCGTCACATCGTTCTGTCCGAAGTCCATCGGTTGCACACCAGTAGACTTTCTTTCCATCTCCTTTGCTTCCTCCAATCTTAAGTATTGGCTTGCCTTATGATTGAAGTCATTCCTGGTGATAGGCTACATCATTTTAATCCATTTCTCGAACTCAGTCTCCGGGTGAATGGCACAGACTAATGCCATAAAAACCATGTCCTCGTTGAGGTTACTTACTTCCGTCACCATGGTATTGAACCGATTCATGAAGGATTTCAGCAACTCATTGCGTCCCTGGAACAATTCGAACAGAGACATGACATCCTTTGGTTGCGCAGTACTGGTCAAGGAATTTTGTTGCAAGTTGGTCAAAGGTAGATATAGATCTTGGGGGAAGTCTGGTGAACCACATAGACGCAACTCCTTCCAGAAAGATAGGGAAACATCGGCAACAAATAGCCTCTAGAGCATTGGCTCCATCCATATACCAACTATACTTGTATAGATGGGGTTTTGGGCCCTTCGTCCCGTCGTAGGAGGGGATAGCTAGCATAGTGAATTTGTCTGGATACCTTTCATTCAAGATTTCATCAGTAAAGGGAATCCGACTTGGAGTAGATGTCCATTCATCATCTCTTCGGTTTTTATTCTCGTCCATCAATCGTTTGACCATGTCTGTTATGTATGCCTCAGATGTTCGGTAGTCCTAGGGGCGGCATTCAATCGCTATGCCAAGTGTTTGGCTCTGCAAACAGTCTTAGCGTGTGGGTAGAAGCCTTGGCTCTCCTATCTTTAGGAGAGCCACTCCCATGGGACTCCGTTGGCTCGCAGTTGGCCTGATTGGGGCAGTTTGGACGTTTCTAGCATCATCGAACGCGTTGGCGTTTTCTTCCATTTGGTTGTCTTGCTCTCCATCTTATCAATCAGAGAGATGCATAACTACGTCTTCCCACGAGGTCTTTTCCCCCTGATTCAAGTTTAGAATAGCTTGCCTTGTGGCAAATGGAGTACTTTCATTTCCATCAACATTAAGTCCTGTTGTCGCCCTTTTTTGTGGTTGTTTCCCTTTTCTTCTATGTAGACCAGAAATGAAGGAATTCTCTTGTTCTATAGCAGCCGCGGGTTCAGGCATAGTCCTTGGAGTAGGATTTGACTGTAGGGTTAGGTGAGCGTTAAGCTTATCCATTATAGCCTTTTGATACTTTCCATTTTTTGGTTGATCTCATCAACCATTTTATTTATCTCATCCCTAGTGACAACTTCGTGCTGACTGGAGGATGCTGGCGCTTGATTTCCTAAGTTAGCACCATTTACTTCAGTTTGTTGGGGATTAATATCTTCTCTAGCTATTACTGCTCCTATGGATCTTCCAAAGGCAGTTCTTCTTCTTCCAGGGGCCATTGATTGCCAAACGGCGGGTTCTTCAAGCAAAGATTGAGGATCTAACTTCTGGACCTCTGAGATCCAAAGTAGATAGGTAGATCTGGATCCTGAGTTGGGTTTCTCAATGAAAGCACCAAAATGTTAACCCAAATAATGGATCAACACCCTGGTTTGAGTTTGAAAGCACCAGCCCTCTTCTGACAGAGCAATAATACAGATAATAGGTATAGAAAAGAACGGTAAAAGAATGAAGACAAGGAATTTTTATAGTGGTTCGGCTGTTAATGAATCCTACGTCCACTTTACAGTTTTATTATAGACTGATTGCTGTTACAAGGAGTGTTTGATTACAAGGCTTTGATTATCCTTAGGTAAATTGAATCCCCAAAGTTGGAATCCACTGAAGAATCATAGTGAATCCCTTTGGAGATTGTTGTGAGGGAGGTAGAGAGTGAAGAATGTTTCTAGCAGAGCTTCAACAACCACTCCAGAGAAGGTCCAGTTTATGTTGCAGGTAGGTCGGTATTTATAGGGATCGGAGAGTTCTGGACCAGGCCACTTCGTCAACTGCTCGTAGGTGGGTACAGAGCGACCTAGAGGAGTTTGGCTCGTGATCTGAGCCAAAACGATGGATTCCTAGCGATCCATGGTCTATGGAACGCTAGCGATCCATAGACTTGGCTCGCTCATGAGCTAACCACTTAGGTGCTCTCTCCATCACTCCAATATGCTAGGTCGCCTCCAATTAGAATTCCATATGGGTCGCTGGTGATCCATTGTGTATGGATCGCTAGCGATCCATACACTTGATATTTTTTGTTTCTGTCTTCTAGGCTTCTTTGCTTCCTTTGTGCCTTAGTGATCCACTATCTTGCATGGATCGCTGGCGATCCAAGCACTTAGCCTATTTTTGGAGTTCAAAGTTTGGGATGCTTCCATGACCTTGTATCATTGTTGTTTGCGTAGTCTCGTTGCACGTTGCTCCATTTTGATGACAATCTACTAGCTATTTGCATTCAGCTGCTGACTGGGATGAACTGACGCTGGTGTCCTAGCTTAACTGAATTTGTCCATCGCTTTAGTAATATGACTTGGCTCTCATTAAACCCTTGCCTTAGCCTTTTAGTTTAAGTTCTAAGCCATTCTGATGTCATGGGATTGTTCTGTTTTCTACTGGATCCCGCTGGTTAAAAACCCGGATAACTTCTTCCAAGAGTATTTGGATAGATTCGTGTTGGTGTTTATAGATGACATTTTGGTATACTCTAAGGATGAAAGAGAGCATGAAGATCATTTTAGAGTTGTGCTTGAGACGTTGAGGCAGAATCAGTTAAAGGAGAAGCTTTCCAAGTGTCATTTTTGAAAGAAAGAGGTTAAGTTTCTTGGTCACATGGTTTTAGAGAAAGGGTTATCAGTCGATCTAGATAAGATCGAAGCTGTGAGCAACTGGAAGAGACCAAAGATGGTGACCGAGATTAGAAGTTTTCTTAGACTTGATAGCTATTACCGGAGATTCATCAAGGATTTCTCGCGGATAACAGCACCATTGACTAAGCTAACCAAAAAGGAGGTGAAGTTTATTTGGTCCGACAATTGTGAGGAAGCATTCCTTAGGTTAAAGAATTTGTTGACCAATGCACCAGTGCTGGTAGTTTCAGATGGAAACTAAGGGTTAGCGGTGTATACTGATGCATGTGGAACTAGATTAGGAGCTGTGTTGATGCAGAAGGGTAAAGTGATTGCCTACGCTTCACGACAGCTTAAACCGCATAAAGTGGGACATCCTACTCATGATTTGGAGTTTGTCGGGGTTATCTTTGCATTGAAGATTTGGAGGCATTATCTCTTAGGAGAGAGATTTGAGCTATACACATATCATAAGTCTTTAAGATACTTATTCTCTTAGAAGGAGCTGAATATGAGGCAGCAGAGGTGATTGGAGTTTTTGGCGGCTTATGATTTTGGTAAAGATTATACACCAGGGAAAGGTAATAAAGTAGCTGATGCTCTTAGCAAAAGGCATCAGAATGTGGTGTTGGCTATGTTGGTAGAATGGAAGGATCTAGAAGATTTGCCCAGTTGTGGTGTGCAGATAAGATCGACTGCTAGTTCTAGTCATTGTACTGCCATATTGTCCTGTTTAGAAGTTCGACTAGTGTTGATCGAGAGAATTGTTTCTAAGAAGAAGGAGGATCCATTATTATTTGAGAAGATCAGAAGGCTTAAGGTTGGAGCTGAGATCAATGATTTGAAAGATTTTTGTCTTGACCAGAGAATATGGTTGAGAAAGAAGGGGCGATTATGTATTTCAGATGTTGAGAACTTGAGGAAAGAAGTTCTTAAGGAATGTCATCGATCCAAGTTTACGATTCATCCTAGAGGGACCAAGATGTATCAAGATATGAAGAGGAGCTTCTATTGTGAAGGTATGAAGAGGGATGTTGGCTTGTGGGTTAGGCAGTGTGCAAACTGTCAACAAGTGAAAGCTGATTATCAAAAGCCGAGTAAGTTGCTTCAGCCTCTAGAGATTCTAGTATGGAAATGGGATTAGATATCCATGGATTTTATTGACGAGATGCCAAGGTCAAACAAAGGAAATGAAAGTATATGGGTCATAGTGGACAGATTAACCAAGAGTGCCCATTTTATTCCAGTAAAGTCAACTAGGATGACACATGTTTTGGCTAAATTGTTTATGAAGAACATAACTATACTACATGGAGTTCCTAGTAGCATAGTCAACGACAGAGATGCTTTGTTCACTAGCGAATTCTGGAAGAGTTTACAGGATGTGTTGGCACTAAGCTCAAGATGAGTACTGCATATCACCCACAGACAGATGGGCAGACACAGAGAGTCAATAAGGTACTCGAGGATTTGTTGAGATTGTGTGTTGGACTTTGGTGGATCATGGGAGGATCACCTACATTTGGTTGAGTTTTCCTATAATAATAGTTATCAAACAAGTATAGGAATGGCGCCTTTTGAAGCTTTGTATCGAAGGCCATGCAAATCACCAACATGTTGGTTGGAAACTGGAGACAGATTGGTCTTGGGTCCAGATTTGGTTAGGGAGGTGTCGGAGAAGATTGAGTTGATCTGAGAAAGGATGAAGGAAGCTCAATCTAGGCGGAAGAGTTACGCAGACAAGAGGCGTAAAGACCTAGTGTTCTCAGTGGGAGATAGGGTTTTCATTAAGGTATCCCCAATGAAGGGTGTGGTATGGTTTAGAAAGTTAGGGAAACTGGCACTAAGATATGTTGGACCATTCTAGATTATAGAGAGGATTGGAAAGCTCGCATACAGAGTAGAGTTACCGAGTAGTATAGCAGGTGTCCATAATGTATTTCACGTGTCTCATCTTCGCAAGTATGTGCATGATCCAAAGGCTACAATTCCTCCAAAAGGGTTGGAAGATTTAGTAGTAGAGCCTAATTTGACTTTTATTAGACAACCAATTCGAGTTATAGCGAGAGATGAGAAAAGATTGAGGAATAAGATAGTCAAGTTGGTGAAAGTTCAGTGGAGCGACAACGAGAAGGACTGTACTTGGAAGAAAGAGGATAGGATTCAAGATACATAACCTGATCTGTTTTGAGGTTATGTCTATATTAGATTCATATAGATATAAGCTAGTCAGGTAGACTAGTATGGTTGTTAGGAGTTGTTACAGATGATTGCGATGTTTAGTATTTAGTACTTACTGAATTTTGAGGATGAAATTCTTTAAGGAGGGGAGCATGTAACAACCCTAATTTTTGATAACATTATTTAGGAGATTTAATTAGATAAATTAAGTAAAATAATGTAAATTTTAACTGATAAGGGGGTTGAGATTTGAATAAATATATAAGGCCATGCTCACTTAAATAATTAAATGGGCTTTAGAATGGGTAATAAGCTAGTTAATTCACATAAGGGTATATTGGGTATTTGCTGCACATAACCCTTACCCTTATATATATTCATTCCTACCATTTTATTTCTTATTCACGTTATTTTGAAAATGCAAAACAAAAACTTAAAGAGGAGCCGACCATTAAGAGAAGAGAAATCAAAGTAAAGCTAGGGATTCAAGCTTAGGGGAAATTAATTTCAATCCAATCTCCTTATCTTAATGAAGGTCAATAATAATTCCATCTCTATTTTTATTTATAATCATATGTTTTCGAGTTTAAGAGTAAATTCGTTTTTGTAATGATTTACATGATGATAATATGCTTGAACTACAATTTGTTTGATTTAAACAAGAATGTTTAAATAATATTATAGGCGGTATTAGGGCAAAACCTATTGATATTGTTGTTTAAATGCCATGGAAAAATTTTATGTTATGTAAAATATGATTTTGGAGTTGGGTTGTAATTTTGATAATTTCCAAGCTAAGGAAAGATTGTTATGAATTTTCAAAGGAAAATATGTGGGTTTATAAATTTATTTCGAAAAATATATTGAGAATTTGGGTCTGAAATATTTATATGTTAGATAACATGATTAAAGTGAATTTCTGAAATTTTTGGGGATTTTCCTAAGTGATTTGCTATGCAAATTAAATTATTTTAGAAGAGGGACTTCTTTGCAATATTGGTTTTGCTTAATGGAAGGCCTTATTTGCTAACTTAACCATGGTTTAGATCTGAAATTAGCACCAGTTATTTTAGTAAAGAATTTGGAAAGTTAAAGCAATCAATCTTGTGTTTACACATGGCAGGTTAGTTAGAAAAGGTTTGCTTTAATTAGTATTAAATCAAGTTTACTCAGAAAAGTTGGTTCCGCCTTCTTTAGAAGTACTTTTCGACTCAGAGCTTCCGCCTTCAACCAAGTTGAAACCCACTAAGCCGAAACCAATACACATGGTATCACATAGATGGTACGTAGTGGATTGAAGAAAGGCGGAAGGCTTGGTGTCGAAAGCATGGCTTCCGATGGGGTCGATACCTTTTGTTTGTTTTAAAAAGAGAAGCGCCTGCCTTTGTTTTATTAATGCCTTTGAAGGAGTCGAAGCATATTTTTTCGAAAGAGGTTTTTAAATGCTTTCGAAGGGGTTTCCATCAACTTAGGTTTTGAAGGGTAGGCCTTCGAATGGGTTTCTTTACTTATAAAATAATGCTTTCGGAAGAAGGGGTTCCAACATAGTCAAAGCTCTGCTGTCGTTCTTTAGCCTTTCGAGTCTATTGAAGTCATCAATGCTTTCGAAAGGTAGTTCTTGTTTTAAAGATGTTTTAAGCCTCTTTCTAAATGCTTTATCCAAGGGTTTCGAAGGCAATGGCTTCAAAAGGTGTTTCGACGCTATCCTTCAATGTTTTGTTTAAATGGTTTGACGCTTTCGAAAGAGATGGTGTTGGCGCCATCATATTTTTCTTAATATTTTTATATGAATGGTTTCGAAAGAGATACTTTTGTCTATATTCACTTTCACTCAAATAATATTTTAAGTATAAACCCAATGGTTTCGAAAGGGGGACTTTCAATGGTTTCAGATGGGTCACTTCCAATTGTTTCGAAAGGGGTACTTTCAATGGTTTCGAAGCTAAGCTTCTAAGTGTTATTACGTAATACTTTAATATGTTCAAAAAGTTTCGAAAGAGAAGTTTTAAAGTGTTTTGAAAGGCAGGGGCCTAATGTTTTGAAAAGAGATTTATATGCTTTCGAAGGAGGTTATCAAGTGAAGTCGAAAGCAAGGTTTTGAAGGTTTCGACAGCCTTAGTTTTCAAAGCATATAACCCGATCTCATTTTTTTTAAAGAATAACCATGGCATAATTAAATAAAGTGTTTTGGAAAGGAGTTTTTGAAGAAGTTTTCTTTGATTAAAAGAGATTAACCAGTTTGTTATGTATGCTTCTTCATATATGTATATATTCACATTGTAATGGACCCATAATTGAATTTTGGGAAATGGCAGAATAACCAGCTAGGTTGACCCAGTAGTGATTATAAATTAAGCTAACTTCTCAATGAGTAGAATTGCATACAGGAGGCCAGGAAGACTAAAATATAGGGCGCTAAAATATTGAAGAAAGATATTGGCAGGGGCCAATAGGCTCTCAGTAATCCCATGAAAACTGTGTATAGGAAAAGATATTGGCAGGGGCCAATAGCTTCATAGTTAGCCCATGAAAACTATGTATAAAGGAAGATGTCAGAAAGACAGGTTCATAGTAAGCCCATGAAAACTATGTATAAAGGAAGATGTCAGAAAGACAGGTTCATAGTAAGCCCATGAAAACTATGATTTGATATTGGTAGGAGCCAGTAGGTTTGTAGTTAGCTAATGAAAACTATATCGGGATTAAGATATTGACAGATGTCAATAGGTTCCTAGTCAGCCCATGAAAACTCGGTCGTTATAGCCCATCTTTTCTATCTGTTCCAAATAGTTGATAAAGGGGACGCAACTCCCTCTGATTCCCTCCAGAAATAGTGCATTAGTAAAAAAATTAAGTTAGAAGTCGATTAAAATGACAAAGACTCGGGATGAAAGTGAAGACAAGTACTTGGGACTCTAAACTCTCGTACTTGTCAGTCGTTGGCATACAAAAATGTCAATCTCGATATCTGGAGACTTTACATGAAATGCCAAGAGCCGAGAGTTTGGGCCTCTACAAGTGTTAATACCAACCATTGGGGGCTTGGGCAAGCTTTCACAAGTTAAGCACATGTTGAATGAGGAGTGGGCTAGTCTTCAATAGACCCAAGTCATATCAAATGATGTACAGCCCTGTAAAGAGACTGTAGCCATTGGGAGAAAGTTGTATGAGAGCCATTTGATGAGTGTTCAAAAATAATCTAAAATACATATGGAGCGGAAAAATCAGTCCGCATGGCATGTATAGCATCAACCACATGAAGTAGTCAACCATGGGCTGGTTTGGTATGTCAACGATTAGGGGGTAGGGCAAATGATTTTTAGCGCCCATTGCTAAGACAATGCTTTGGACGGGTCATCCTTATCCTTCCTAACTTTTGATGGGCCAACATTGAAGGAACTTTTGCCATCTTTGACATCAAGACCAACCTAGTTATTGCACCACCCTGAAAAAGAAAAAGCGGTACACTAGACCTAAGGGAAAACATCCCTCCAATACATGCTCGAGCAAACCAGACTTTGGCATGCCCAAGGAGGCATGCATCCCTAAGGATGAACACAACATGCATAGGGTCAATCATCATATTGAGACCCTTTCCTGTGCAAGCTATCACCCTTGGAAGGTTGTATAGCCCATCTAACCCCCTAATTTAACTAACTTAACAACACATATGGATCGAGTCATGTAACTCGACTAAAACACGTCCTTCCTCACTAATTGAGGGGGGTGCAATTTAGTAATTTGACTTGTGTTTTGTGAACTCTTAAGTGGTCAAAAATAGTTCGACGTTGATTGATCAACCATCATTTGATTAACATCTCTCTTTAGGAATTCTCTCAACATTAACAATTCTCAAAGTAAAATGGTAAAGAATGTAAAATCTAACTATCAAGTTTTGATGAATTAAATTATATGAAAGTAAGATGGAATCAATGCCAAATGTAGAATAAAGAAAGAAGAAGGTACCAATTGATTATGTTGGAGAAATCATTGGAATCCGACGAAGGTTTTTTGAAAGCTTGGATTTTTTTAATGGCGGATTTTTCAAACACTTGGTAAAGAGATGATGAATGAGGAGCAACAGTTTTATAGGGTTGTTTTCTGATCTAAGCCATTGGATGAAATGGGCATGAGAAGATCTCGACCATTTAGGCTTACTCAATTATCTCATCCCATCAATAGTCATGTCATTGAACCATCTCTGAGCTATCTCGAATACTGAATCAACACAACCACTAAGAAAGAGACACATGTTGCTAGTATAAAATGCACAAAATGAAAAGTCCGCTTTTGCTCCAAGAAGCGAATTTAGGGGCAAATTGTTGGTCGATTTTCTCACAAAAGATAATAGGCCGACCCGCTAAGCTTTCAACATTCTTGCCCCACCTCGACTACAGTCAGCCACACCCATCATCCATGCAAATGCCTTATATGACATCCCTCAAAGCGCTTAAGCGCCGTGACACTTAATGGGACCCGATAGAAGCCCGACCTGTTGACACCATCAATAGGAGATCTCGAGTCTTGTACACAAATCCTCCAACTTTCATCATCATTAGGGTATGCATCCGCAATACAGAGGCCTTGCCCCCTACTCGCCTACCAAGCCCCCCTCGATCCTCTCCTCCCGCATCCCTCTTGAAGACTGGTCCGCTCTGATAGTCATGTTTTGTCTTGACTTAGTAGGCCTTTGGAAAAAGCACCTGGTTGTCCCTACATAAAGAAGAAATGGCTCTGTAATATTCCATTGAAATAATCTGCATACAACCATAATGTTCATTTGACAAAAGCATCACTGTTCAACAATTTCCTTATCCTTCATTGTCCACCTAAGCAATGACATCACTGTTTAACAACTGTGCTTTGTCCTCATGCCGTCTTTCTAACAACAGCATGCCTCAATAAGGCCCGCCAACTAGCCATTCACTCCATCTGACATCTTAGATGGCCTGCATTTGTGGCCCACAACACCATTAATGACCGTAAGGATTTCCAGGGATAGGCGCATCAATGTGAATCGTCCGAACCAGATCTCGACTGATATAAATATAGATTTGACGAAACTTTACAAGGACCAAATTTTCATTTCTTGGATGCGATATCGTCTCTTGTAGTCAAGCTCTCATAACTAAATCAAAGTAATATAATCAACTACCATAATGGATGTAGATCATCTTGATTGAACCACTCTAAATCTTAAGTCTCTTTACTTGCATTATTACTCATAATCTCTTCTTTTATCAAGCACGGTATTAGCAAGTTACATTTATTGATACTTATTTCAACCTATACTTTTAAGGTGGGCTAAACATTTAGTCAACAACAACGTTACAAAGTATATAAAATCATGTAGCATATAATGCTCACATTTACTTCCACTTTCCTTATGCAAGTATTATAGTTGACGTTCTTATTCTTGGAGCAGGATGAACGTTCAAATTATATTATATGATATCATATCAAATTATTCTTGACGCTGAAATTGAAAGCTGTCGGATTAGAATATCTTTGCTTACTTTTCCAATTTAAATTACAAAGATATATAACCTATAAAAGCAAAGATATTCAAATCCCATATGGCTCTTCATACAGCGAAATTTATTTTGGAAAATTTGATCCTTATATAAGACGGACCTTACGTAAGTATAAGATGATTTTGAAAACATTTGATTTTGGAAATGAATTGGTTGACTTAAATTATATTGATTTGGAAATTTGGATTTATTTTCAAAAATCTATTATTTTGGAAACTTTGAAACTAAAGATATTTAATTTGAGAAGAAAATAATTTGGTGAAATTGTATATGATTTTGAAATTTAACTGATATTGAAACAAATTTAAATTTGAGAACCTTATGTTACTAAACACTTGATTTGGGAGTTGTCGAACTTATATAAAATTGATTTGTATGAGTATGAAATTGATTCGAAAACTATAGATTTGAAAAGGTACTCAATTTGAAAGTGAAATCTTATATAATTGAAGTCTATATAAGTATGATTTGATATACTATTGATTTTGGAAAGTATTTGATTTGAAAATTAAATCTTATATATAATGGATTTTATATAAGTACGATATTTGAAAGTGATTTGAAAAGGTACTATATGATACATATTTTCGAAGTAAAGATATGGAAAGTGCCTTCTGCTTGATATCCGATTTGTGGCCACATCTTGGATTCATTCTATCGATATTATTCTCTCTGATTTTTGGTTTTCCGGATATGATACTCGAGTGTCCTTCGAATTCCATGGCATTACCCATGGTCTTACGATCGTGACTACATAGCGCAACTGCCTGGCTGAGTCTTGCCTAGGGGTACGGATTGTTTCCTGGGGGATCCAGGCGTAACCATTGTGTATCCTGCAATCTGTGTAGGTCGCGAATAGTAGCGCAAATGCTTGGCTGAGTCTTGCCTGGGGGTATGGATTGTTTCCTGGGGGATCTAGGCGTAACCATTGTGTATCCTGCATTCTACTAGTCATCATGGCGTAACTCGCAGGGCTGAGAAAGCTTACGGATATGGATTGTTTCCTGGGGGATCCAGGCGTAACCATTGTGTATCTGCGAACCATGGTTAGACAAAGGTTTTGTTTGTTTTTGTTTGGATTGTACTTTCCATATCTGTTTTTAAAAGTTTTTCCAGTATTTTCACTGGGTGTTGAAACAAGTCTACTAAGTACCTGGAGAATTCTAGTTTTGCGCCTGATCAACGCACTACCAGAGTCTACAGGAATAAGGATAAACTTGTTAAGACATCGAGTTATAAAAGTATTTTGATAAAATATTATATAAATGATACTTTGATTAGTTATTTCCTTTTTAAACGATTTTAAAGTGTTTTAAATATTTTACCTCTTCAACCAACAATTTTAAATTAATGGCTCATCCTTGTCTTTCGTCCTATTTTCCCTTCTAGCTATTCCTATTCTCCACCTTATTAAACTTACCCATAACAATAGTTATCAGGTATAATTTTAATCTTCTTGTCATCTTGTCTTAATCCTATTCCATTTTATCTTTTCTGTGTTTTCCGTACCTCATTCCTTTTCGAGGACGAAAAGATTTGAGTGGGGGAGAGTGTAACAACCCTGTATTTTGTGATTATTTTAATTATTTATATTGGTTATTTTAATTGATTTCCTGATTTAAAAACTTTATTTTATTTATTAAAATGAATAAATTTTGTTATTTTAAATATAAATTTTGATTTTGATGTGAATTAGAATTCCAAACATGACTAAAAAGGATATTTTCCAGAAAAGTGAATTTTGGTCAATATGGTCAAACTTTGACTTTTAATTTAGAAATTTTAAAGTTTGAAAATTTGAATTTTATCTTTTATTATGAAAGTAAATAAAATTTTAAGAATAATGCTTTTCGTTTCGTTAAAATTTGATTTATAATGTGAAAGTTATACCCTTTTAAATATTGTGTGTAATTTGTTGTATTTAACAAAATTATTTATTTTAAATTATAAAAAAATAATATTTTATTTGGTCATGTAATATTATAATTTATATTTATATGGGTAAAATAACATGTTATGTATATACTTTGGTTTTAAAAACATTTTAAAGATATAATTGGCATTTTCCAGTGTTAGCTGTATTTTGTTTAAAATTCTAATTTCCAGTTTCAATTAATTAAAGTAATTCTTTATTTGTTTTTCTATTTTTTTCTTAAAATCTTATTTTATTCTCATTCCCACTTTATTTTGTTCCTCATTTATTTTATTTATTTGTTTAAAGTGAAATAGAAATTTTATAAGGCTAGTGATATTTATTTGTAATTTTCATGTCTTATTTCCAATTTTTAAACATTTTTCTTTAGTTTTTTTCTATTTTTTCTAAATTAAATTATTTATTTTACTTTGAAAATACTTTAGAAATTATTTTATTTCAAAATTTTTCTTTAGAATATTTTTAAAATGAAGTAGATAATTTTCCAAAGACAATCGTGATTTATTTGTAATTTCTGGACCCTGTTTTCAATTTTTAAGCAATTTCTTATATTCTTTTTCCATTTTCTTTAAAATTAATTAATTATTTTTATTTTATATTACTTTGTTTCGGTTTTAAAGTCAATTTACTGATTTTATTTTTGTTTTATTTGAATTTAAAGAAAAAGAAATATGAAGAGTTTTAAAAGCTTATTTACCTTAAGTCCTTTCATCTCCTTTGCCCTTTCATTTGCCATAACTCCTCAATTACTATCTTGGCTGTGCATTTTTGGTTTGTAGCCGTGATTTTTCAGCCTCCATTCACCCAAAAACATTTTACCTTCTCATTCATTCATGGCTTCAAGAAAATCTATGGGTAATGGCTACTTTTTTTACACTTTTCTTCTCATTTTTCATGTATTTTGCCTTGTTTTCTTTGCTTCTTTGAATGGCCTCCACTCCATATCCACGGCCACCACCCCCTACATCTCTTCCCTGCCATCACCACCAGCTACTCCTCTAGTCTTGACCAAGGCCGAGCCACCATGATGCCAAAACTCCACAAAAATTGCAACACAAGCCATAAAAACATGTTGTTTGACCACTATTTGTTCACCACTTCATTTTCCACCACCACCACCACCTTAGGCCGCCTCCACCACCTCTGGCCAGACCAACACACACCTTTCCTTCCACTGACCTGATCCATACCTCTCTGACCTGACCACACAAGCCCATGGCCAAGCCATTTTTGTGAACAAAACCCACCAATTTTGCCTTAAACTCTTCATATTCCTTTGTATAAACTTTCTCCTCATATTCTACTACCTAGGCCATGCATACACATGACCAAACCTGAGCCAAACTTGTTCAAACCAGAGCCAAAAACATCCCTAGGCCATGACAAAAGAATAGAGAAAGCAAGGCAAAAGATTTGGCATTCGTATCTCTTTTTATTTAAAAGTTATGTCATTTCTAGTGTATTGAAATTTATGGTTTGCTTTGATTTTTGTTTGGGTTGTAACACAAGATCTATATCATTGGATTTGCTCTCCACACTCAAATTGTATTAGAGTTGTCGTGCCTTCATAATCTTTGTGTTGTGAGCTTTGTTGGCAAATCTCCAGCTTAACAGGTGAGTTATTCTCACCAGACAATATGTACATATATAACTAGTGAATTGACCCCTTTTGAATCTGTAAAATGCATTATCATGTTACACTTGCTATGTTATGATTTATGATGTTCACCAATGCTTAAACACCTATTATATTATATGTTACTGTTATATTATGTTGTTCTATTATTTTTATCAGTTTATCACACTACAAGTTCCCTTTAGATTAGAATCACTATGGGTTGAAATAATACATACCCGAACGGACTTTAGAATAGGAGAAAATCATTATGGGCTGAAATGATAGGCCTGAATGATTTTCAATTATTTTTCATTTCCTTGGGATTGCGGGTTTGAAATGATCAAACCCGGGTTTTCTTTGTAAATTACGGGTTGAAATGGTATATTACCCGTATCACTTTACTTAGACTAGAAATGAAATACAAACCCGTTGTAAAAATATGTTTTTATAAAAATCTTAAAAATATTTTTGAAATGTAAATATTATAATATTTGATTTAAACTAAATAAAAAAATGATTTATGTAAGAATTATTGATTTTTTGAAAATTTATAAGTGAAATAAATTATTGGTAAAACTAGAAAATTTGAAATGTAAGTTATTTTGGGAAATTTTAATTGGGTGATAATTGGAATTTAAATTAAATATGAAATGTGATAACTTCATGATAATTTGGATTAAAGTGAATTTAAATGATTTTTATATTATATTAATGATTTTGAATAAAGTTAAAATGTGAAATGAATGAATATTTAAGTTGAAATTTTGAAATATAACTAAAATTGGAAATTTGTGAATTTGGCTTAAGAGTGAACTTTAAGTTAAAAATGGAATTAAGTTATTTTGAAATTTTAAAATTAAGTGTTAAGTTAATTTAATTTAATGAATTTATAATTTAAAATTGGAATTTAATAAGTGAATTATTATTAAATTTTGATTTTTGAATGGAGTTTTAACTTTATAAAATCATGAATATAAGGGTATTTGAATAATTGTTTTAAAAGTGAAATTATATGATTTTATAAGTAAAAAAATGATTTATATAAAAATATAATTGTTTGTGAAATTATACTGAATATTTGAAGTTAGTTAACTGCATTTCTGAAACGCTATTAAATTCTAATGTAAATGATAATACAACATTTGTAAATGCTGTAGTTGATAATAATGAACCAAATGGCTAAATTTAATTAAAGGCTATTATAGCATTTTTGTAAATGTTATAATGGTTGAATTTAACTAAGTTTATTTGAAACTAATGTAACCATATTACAGAATTTTAAATGCTGTCTTTTGTTAAATTGAACTATTTTAAATGTGACTTTCCGTAGCATTTTCTAAATGCTGCGAAAGTTGAAATTTCATTGTTTTAATTAATTTAAGTGAACGAATGAACTTTGAAAAGTTAAATTTTTGGAAATTTAAAATTTTAATTATTAAATATACTAACTTCATTTTTATGATTTAAAATGAAGTAATTTGTTTCGAACTATAAATTATTTTGAAATATGATATTTTGATATTTTGAAATGGATTTTATAAGGATATTGAATTTTGAAATGATATTTGATTTCGAAGTATAAAATACCATTTTGAAATTTTAACCACGGGATGTATTTAATTTATAGTTTAACAGATCCTTAAAGGATGGGCGATCCCAAGCATTCTTTGAGTTATTGTGCATTTCTACTACAGTTCACTTGAGTTGGTTTACATTATATAAGTATATATTGTCCTGACTCGAGTGTTTTGTGTTTTACTTTACGCTCGGGTCAGCCTGAGTATTTATAGCTTAGCTTTGGATTTCTTTCTGGAGCTAGGAATCGCTGGAGATTCTGCTTGTCTAGTTATCTGTTCCTTTCAGTTCAGTTGTTCTATTTCAGTTCTGGTATTCATAAACTTCTATTTATTTGAGATGTCTATTGTATATGTTTTCAAGCAGATATTATGTATTATGTTTTGAGAGTTTGTTATAGTAGCTTCATGAACTACTATGGTTTTTTTTATATTCCGCTGCGAGTTATTCTGATATGTTCTGTGTCTGTGATTCTGTGTATTTGATTTCATTTGCTCCAAATTTATTTACAATCTGTTATTTTGAATTATTCAAGCCAGACATGTGTGGATTATTGTCGATTTGAATGGTCCAAAATATCGGGTCGTTACAGTTGGTATCAGAGCTTTGGTTTTAGGCAAACCTTAGCCTGCGGAGCAAAAACTCATTAGAGATAGGGTAGAAATACCCTAGAATAAGTGAAATCAATCTCAGAATCATTTCTTTGTGAGAGAACGTATTTTCGAAGTATAAAATGATTTTCAAATGATTTTTAAAGAATTTTCAAAGATTATTTTGATATAAATTTCCTTGCTTTAAAAGTAAAATATTTCATAAACTTCATTCCTTTCGTATCCACCTTGTTAGTAATTTCTTTGATTAGGATCCTCTAAAATTTTGAACTTCTCTCTTGATTGATCTAGATCCTTTGTTGATAGGAATCTATTTTGGGTATGGCAAAATCAGTAGTTTGTTAGGATGCTTTGAGTAAACTCTGTTGTATCTTTTGCTTAGCTAAAGTTGTCCAACTAAAGATATTTAAGCTTCTGTTTTCGTATGTTATGAATTCGAGTCTTTCCAAATTTTGAATGGGAATTTTTCTGTATCGATATAGGTTATATTTCTCTAATCTTCGTTTGGATTCTTATCGAATAAGATTCCTTTGAATTTTGGAATGCTCACTTGTTCTGAAATCCATTCCTATCTCCCCTAATTGTATTCTTTTGATTTTGGAGCATTGCATCACTCCACTTTGTATGACCTTTATAGGGTGGCGATTCCGCCAATTTTTGAATGATTATAATTGGCATTGATTCACCGGAGATTTCTGTATCCTCGGTTTACGATGTTTTCTATCTTCTGCTATATTTAGATTCTATCTCTGGCAATCGAAGGTCGATTTTCCTTAGATTTTCGCATCGATTATATTCCTGAAATCACGGTGGACCGGTTAAGGTCGCCCGCGATTCATATAGGCTTATCCATCTTGTATTTGGTAATTTAATTATCTTATCTTCGTTTGAGCCTATCTTTGAATTAGAATTCTATTTGATTAGAGTCCTTCTAAATTGAATCTCTGTTTTGCTTTGAAATCCATCCTTGAATCGTCCCTTGGAAAGTTTGTGGTTGATTGTCTTTTAAAAATTTTGTATTCATCGTAGTTTTATTTTGATAAGGATGACCATATTTTTATATAAAGATGAAATGTTTTTGATAAGGATTATATACCTTTTAAAAAAAATGAGAATTTGAAGTTTTGAAAGGATTTGAAATTGTGAAAATTTTATAAGATATGGTTTAATATAAAATGATTTATAACTGAAGGTTTTGAATCTGAATTTAAGTGATTGAACTCCGGCATTTTGGAACTGGTTTTAAGATTTTGAAATAATAAATAATATGATTGAAATTATTTTTCCGAATAAGTAATGTTTCAATGATTTTAATGGGTTTTAATGATTTTGAAGGAATTTCAAAGTAGTTTTCAAAGTAAATGGAAGTCCAGAACTCACTTGTGTCGCTGGAAAATAATTTCGGTGATGAGTGCACGCATCATCGACATTGATTTTCGAGTTTTTGAGTGAGGGAGAGGCCACTTCGGTAGCATTGCTATGCGATTGATTTGTGAAACCAATTTAGATTTCAAATTCCGAAGTGTGATGTGATATTCGAAAGATATATGTATATATATTTGTAAAATTTGAAATGAGCCGGTGTTCAGTCCTTGAGTTTTGGATTTGATTTGATATAACCCTATTTTTGGAATGGATTTACTGATTTAATTGTGATTTCCAACTCTTGGATTGAAATATGATTTCTTCAACTATTTTAAAGGTTCGAGCACTTCCAAATCAAGGTTAACTTTTCAAAGCTAAGAAATTTTGAAAAGTAATTTGATAAAGTATATAAGTTTGTTTTGAATGTTTAAGCATGAAGTAATATGATTTAAATAAGTTGAAACTGTTTGGTTAAGTAAATGAATAAAGCAATTTTAAAATTTTCTAATATGAAATTTAGATTTGAAATGTTTTGAAAAGAATTTGGTCTTCAAAATATTTTGAATAAAATTTAGTTTAAATGTTTTAACTTAGTAACATCTTTATGAAACTATATATTTAACAAGTTGAAATAAATATATAAGTTGTACGTATGCTGTTTTATTCGCATAATTAATTTGATCCAAGTTTGAGTACACAAGTTCGAGGTGGATTACACCATTTCGTGTTAGGATTTTTCATTCGATTCTTGATGGCGAATATTTGATATGGATTTTGGGCTTGATTCCAGAATTCTCTATCATAGTATATGGCTATGCAAGGAGACTGATGGCTTCTAGTCGAGAAACCATATCGAAGTCCGCATTAGGGAAATCGAATGGACAATACTAGTTCGAAAGCGAACTTGTGTGATCGAGCGAGCGATCAAATGTGATTTTGCGAAATGATGACGTGTGTACATCTTATATTCTAATATCAGTGATATATTTTGACGCTGAAATTGAAAGCTGTCGGATTAGAATATCTTTGCTTACTTTTCCAATTTAAATTACAAAGATATATAACCTATAAAAGCAAAGATATTCAAATCCCATATGGCTCTTCATACAGCGAAATTTATTTTGGAAAATTTGATCCTTATATAAGACGGACCTTACGTAAGTATAAGATGATTTTGAAAACATTTGATTTTGGAAATGAATTGGTTGACTTAAATTATATTGATTTGGAAATTTGGATTTATTTTCAAAAATCTATTATTTTGGAAACTTTGAAACTAAAGATATTTAATTTGAGAAGAAAATAATTTGGTGAAATTGTATATGATTTTGAAATTGAACTGATATTGAAACAAATTTAAATTTGAGAACCTTATGTTACTAAACACTTGATTTGGGAGTTGTCGAACTTATATAAAATTGATTTGTATGAGTATGAAATTGATTCGAAAACTATAGATTTGAAAAGGTACTCAATTTGAAAGTGAAATCTTATATAATTGAAGTCTATATAAGTATGATTTGATATACTATTGATTTTGGAAAGTATTTGATTTGAAAATTAAATCTTATATATAATGGATTTTATATAAGTACGATATTTGAAAGTGATTTGAAAAGGTACTATATGATACATATTTTCGAAGTAAAGATATGGAAAGTGCCTTCTGCTTGATATCCGATTTGTGGCCACATCTTGGATTCATTCTATCGATATTATTCTCTCTGATTTTTGGTTTTCCGGATATGATACTCGAGTGTCCTTCGAATTCCATGGCGTTACCCATGGTCTTACGATCGTGACTACATAGCGCAACTGCCTGGCTGAGTCTTGCCTAGGGGTACGGATTGTTTCCTGGGGGATCCAGGCGTAACCATTGTGTATCCTGCAATCTGTGTAGGTCGCGAATAGTAGCGCAAATGCTTGGCTGAGTCTTGCCTGGGGGTACGGATTGTTTCCTGGGGGATCCAGGCGTAACCATTGTGTATCCTGCATTCTACTAGTCATCATGGCGTAACTCGCAGGGCTGAGAAAGCTTACGGATATGGATTGTTTCCTGGGGGATCCAGGCGTAACCATTGTGTATCTGTGAACCATGGTTAGACAAAGGTTTTGTTTGTTTTTGTTTGGATTGTACTTTCCATATCTGTTTTTAAAAGTTTTTCCAGTATTTTCACTGGGTGTTGAAACAAGTCTACTAAGTACCTGGAGAATTCTAGTTTTGCGCCTGATCAACGCACTACCAGAGTCTACAGGAATAAGGATAAACTTGTTAAGACATCGAGTTATAAAAGTATTTTGATAAAATATTACATAAATGATACTTTGATTAGTTATTTCCTTTTTAAACGATTTTAAAGTGTTTTAAATATTTTACCTCTTCAACCAACAATTTTAAATTAATGGCTCATCCTTGTCTTTCGTCCTATTTTCCCTTCTAGCTATTCCTATTCTCCACCTTATTAAACTTACCCATAACAATAGTTATCAGGTATAATTTTAATCTTCTTGTCATCTTGTCTTAATCCTATTCCATTTTATCTTTTCTGTGTTTTCCGTACCTCATTCCTTTTCGAGGACGAAAAGATTTGAGTGGGGGAGAGTGTAACAACCCTGTATTTTGTGATTATTTTAATTATTTATATTGGTTATTTTAATTGATTTCCTGATTTAAAAATTTTATTTTATTTATTAAAATGAATAAATTTTGTTATTTTAAATATAAATTTTGATTTTGATGTGAATTAGAATTCCAAACATGACTAAAAAGGATATTTTCCAGAAAAGTGAATTTTGGTCAATATGGTCAAACTTTGACTTTTAATTTAGAAATTTTAAAGTTTGAAAATTTGAATTTTATCTTTTATTATGAAAGTAAATAAAATTTTAAGAATAATGCTTTTCGTTTCGTTAAAATTTGATTTATAATGTGAAAGTTATACCCTTTTAAATATTGTGTGTAATTTGTTGTATTTAACAAAATTATTTATTTTAAATTATAAAAAAATAATATTTTATTTAGTCATGTAATATTATAATTTATATTTATATGGGTAAAATAACATGTTGTGTATATACTTTGGTTTTAAAAACATTTTAAAGATATAATTGGCATTTTCCAGTGTTAGCTGTATTTTGTTTAAAATTCTAATTTCCAGTTTCAATTAATTAAAGTAATTCTTTATTTGTTTTTCTATTTTTTTCTTAAAATCTTATTTTATTCTCATTCCCACTTTATTTTGTTCCTCATTTATTTTATTTATTTGTTTAAAGTGAAATAGAAATTTTATAAGGCTAGTGATATTTATTTGTAATTTTCATGTCTTATTTCCAATTTTTAAACATTTTTCTTTAGTTTTTTTCTATTTTTTCTAAATTAAATTATTTATTTTACTTTGAAAATACTTTAGAAATTATTTTATTTCAAAATTTTTCTTTAGAATATTTTTTAAATGAAGTAGATAATTTTCCAAAGACAATCGTGATTTATTTGTAATTTCTGGACCCTGTTTTCAATTTTTAAGCAATTTCTTATATTCTTTTTCCATTTTCTTTAAAATTAATTAATTATTTTTATTTTATATTACTTTGTTTCGGTTTTAAAGTCAATTTACTGATTTTATTTTTGTTTTATTTGAATTTAAAGAAAAAGAAATATGAAGAGTTTTAAAAGCTTATTTACCTTAAGTCCTTTCATCTCCTTTGCCCTTTCATTTGCCATAACTCCTCAATTACTATCTTGGCTGTGCATTTTTGGTTTGTAGCCGTGATTTTTCAGCCTCCATTCACCCAAAAACATTTTACCTTCTCATTCATTCATGGCTTCAAGAAAATCTATGGGTAATGGCTACTTTTTTTACACTTTTCTTCTCATTTTTCATGTATTTTGCCTTGTTTTCTTTGCTTCTTTGAATGGCCTCCACTCCATATCCACGGCCACCACCCCCTACATCTCTTCCCTGCCATCACCACCAGCTACTCCTCTAGTCTTGACCAAGGCCGAGCCACCATGATGCCAAAACTCCACAAAAATTGCAACACAAGCCATAAAAACATGTTGTTTGACCACTATTTGTTCAACACTTCATTTTCCACCACCACCACCACCACCTTAGGCCGCCTCCACCACCTCTAGCCAGACCAACACACACCTTTCCTTCCACTGACCTGATCCATACCTCTCTGACCTGACCACACAAGCCCATGGCCAAGCCATTTTTGTGAACAAAACCCACCAATTTTGCCTTAAACTCTTCATATTCCTTTGTATAAACTTTCTCCTCATATTCTACTACCTAGGCCATGCATACACATGACCAAACCTGAGCCAAACTTGTTCAAACCAGAGCCAAAAACATCCCTAGGCCATGACAAAAGAACAGAGAAAGCAAGGCAAAAGATTTGGCATTCGTATCTCTTTTTATTTAAAAGTTATGTCATTTCTAGTGTATTGAAATTTATGGTTTGCTTTGATTTTTGTTTGGGTTGTAACACAAGATCTATATCATTGGATTTGCTCTCCACACTCAAATTGTATTAGAGTTGTCGTGCCTTCATAATCTTTGTGTTGTGAGCTTTGTTGGCAAATCTCCAGCTTAACATGTGAGTTATTCTCACCAGACAATATGTACATATATAACTAGTGAATTGACCCCTTTTGAATCTGTAAAATGCATTATCATGTTACACTTGCTATGTTATGATTTATGATGTTCACCAATGCTTAAACACCTATTATATTATATGTTACTGTTATATTATGCTGTTCTATTATTTTTATCAGTTTATCACACTGCAAGTTCCCTTTAGATTAGAATCACTATGGGTTGAAATGATACATACTCGAACGGACTTTAGAATAGGAGAAAATCATTATGGGCTGAAATGATAGGCCTGAATGATTTTCAATTATTTTTCATTTCCTTGGGATTGCGGGTTTGAAATGATCAAACCCGGGTTTTCTTTGTAAATTACGGGTTGAAATGGTATATTACCCGTATCACATTACTTAGACTAGAAATGAAATACAGACCCGTTGTAAAAATATGTTTTTATAAAAATCTTAAAAATATTTTTGAAATGTAAATATTATAATATTTGATTTAAACTAAATAAAAAAATGATTTATGTAAGAATTATTGATTTTTTGAAAATTTATAAGTGAAATAAATTATTGGTAAAACTAGAAAATTTGAAATGTAAGTTATTTTGGGAAATTTTAATTGGGTGATAATTGGAATTTAAATTAAATATGAAATGTGATAACTTCATGATAATTTGGATTAAAGTGAATTTAAATGATTTTTATATTATATTAATGATTTTGAATAAAGTTAAAATGTGAAATGAATGAATATTTAAGTTGAAATTTTGAAATATAACTAAAATTGGAAATTTGTGAATTTGGCTTAAGAGTGAACTTTAAGTTAAAAATGGAATTAAGTTATTTTGAAATTTTAAAATTAAGTGTTAAGTTAATTTAATTTAATGAATTTATAATTTAAAATTGGAATTTAATAAGTGAATTATTATTAAATTTTGATTTTTGAATGGAGTTTTAACTTTATAAAATCATGAATATAAGGGTATTTGAATAATTGTTTTAAAAGTGAAATTATATGATTTTATAAGTAAAAAAATGATTTATATAAAAATATAATTGTTTGTGAAATTATACTGAATATTTGAAGTTAGTTAACTGCATTTCTGAAACGCTATTAAATTCTAATGTAAATGATAATACAACATTTGTAAATGCTGTAGTTGATAATAATGAACCAAATGGCTAAATTTAATTAAAGGCTATTATAGCATTTTTGTAAATGTTATAATGGTTGAATTTAACTAAGTTTATTTGAAACTAATGTAACCATATTACAGAATTTTAAATGCTGTCTTTTGTTAAATTGAACTATTTTAAATGTGACTTTCCGTAGCATTTTCTAAATGCTGCGAAAGTTGAAATTTCATTGTTTTAATTAATTTAAGTGAACGAATGAACTTTGAAAAGTTAAATTTTTGGAAATTTAAAATTTTAATTATTAAATATACTAACTTCATTTTTATGATTTAAAATGAAGTAATTTGTTTCGAACTATAAATTATTTGGAAATATGATATTTTGATATTTTGAAATGGATTTTATAAGGATATTGAATTTTGAAATGATATTTGATTTCGAAGTATAAAATACCATTTTGAAATTTTAACCACGGGATGTATTTATTTTATAGTTTAACTGATCCTTAAAGGATGGGCGATCCCAAGCATTCTTTGAGTTATTGTGCATTTCTACTACAGTTCACTTGAGTTGGTTTACATTATATAAGTATATATTGTCCTGACTCGAGTGTTTTGTGTTTTACTTTACGCTCGGGTCAGCCTGAGTATTTACAGCTTAGCTTTGGATTTCTTTCTGGAGCTAGGAATCGCTGGAGATTCTGCTTGTCTAGTTATCTGTTCCTTTCAGTTCAGTTGTTCTATTTCAGTTCTGGTATTCATAAACTTCTATTTATTTGAGATGTCTATTGTATATGTTTTCAAGCAGATATTATGTATTATGTTTTGAGAGTTTGTTATAGTAGCTTCATGAACTACTATGGTTTTTTTATATTCCGCTGCGAGTTATTCTGATATGTTCTGTGTCTGTGATTCTGTGTATTTGATTTCATTTGCTCCAAATTTATTTACAATCTGTTATTTTGAATTATTCAAGCCAGACATGTGTGGATTATTGTCGATTTGAATGGTCCAAAATACCGGGTCGTTACAACCTTTGTTCTATAATTTAACAAACAATAGTTTCCCTATGGGTTAACACAATTATTTTTATAAATAAATTTTTAATTTTGATTGCCAAGATTTTATAAATTCATGTGAAAATGGTAGCTACACACACTCACATATACACATGCATGCGCGCGGACACACACACATACATGCATACATACACGTATACATACATACATGCAAATAACTATGTATCATAGTCTATAATCTACTTATATATAATATGCCATGTAAGCCCTTGAGCTCCTTGTGCAGATCAAGCATGCTATATTATTAACAGGCACATCTCGTCTAATCTCTAGTTATGAAAAATGTATTTTTGAAAGATGGCTTACAATGTGTATTTAAGAAAGTGATGTACTTGTAACTTTCTTAATTTTTTTAATAAAGTGAGGTAAGGGCCCACAATAAAAACTATGCTTAAATTTCAAAAAATGAAAAAATAAATATGTCACACAAGCCAAACCAAAATAACTTAATGCACATTATCAAAGCATGTCTTCTCTTCAACATACATCGAGTAGACTAATCCCATATATCATGAAGAAATCATTTAAATGCCTTGATTACATTGAATTATAGTCATATCAAAGCATGACTTAATCTCCATCTCAAGGATAGAGTAATTTATTATGAGCAAACTAATTAATTAAGAGAAAAAACTTATACACTTTCAATTTAAACATAAATATAACCAAATTTATAGGGTTATTACTTTATTGGTTGCATATGAAAATTAAACATATATATAGAAAATAAAATTCTATAATTAATACTGTAAAGTAAACTTACCACATACTTTATAAAATCAGACAACTCAAAACAATAAAGTGAAATCATTGTTTTAAGTAAATTATATCGTAAACAACACAAATACCAATCAGGAGAAAATAATTAAATCAAACTAAACTTTCTTATATATTTATAATATGAAATATTGTAACAATTAATGTATATAGTAAACATGAATATATAAATCACATACCTTTTCACTTGTCGTAGAAATGATTTGGATCACTTTTCATAAACTTGAAAATAAAGAATATGATTTACACTATTACAAATTCTTGTATGCTACTTCTTTATCATGACCTCTATTTGATGGAGAAAAGAACTATATAAATCACTAACACTTTTATCATATTTGGTCATGGATTAATAAGTGTAGACAAATGACTCTATTTATAACACTCCAACCATCATGAGGTGGTTATAACTACCATAACACATGTTAACATGCATCTGTATGTTTTATAATAGATCGAAAGCTATCATACACTTTTCATATTGTATGCATATGCCTTTTCTTCTAATGACAATTGTCAATGTATTTATCTACTAAGGGTGCATTCTTAAGCCACATGAAAAGGGTGTGGAAAGAGGATATTTGAAAGGAGAATGAAAGGGGAAAGTATATGGAGAGGAGAATGTGTCTGCATGTATACTGAAAGGGGAATTAAAGAGGTATGTGAAAAGGGTATTAATTTTTTTGTAATTATGTTGTTAGTGTATTAATTATTGGAGTTTGAAAATATACCAAAATATTATTTCGTGTATTGAAATGAGGACTATAATATTAATTACAACAAATTAACATTAGCGTCTGATGCATCTAACGCATTAGACGCCAAAAGAACAAGTTGATCAGTTTATCCTAATGGTGTAAACTAATAGGCCATATCAATGATGTATCAGAGTCCGATGCAGGCGAAAATCAACCAAGCAAAAAAAATGTTGTTAATGGAACCTAGGTGTTAAACATGCAACGAACCCGTATGTGTTAAGTGACACATGCAACATCACACTTTATACCTAATAGACACTAATTATAGTAACATTAATGCATACAAATTAATATTAATTTAATATGATAATGCAGAGTCACGTTTAGAGAATAAAATCCAACATTATTTGCACCTTTATGACTTGCCCGTACAATGATCGCTCAAACACATCCTTCACTATCTCCTAGCATTCTAGGACTAGAGAGAACAAGGTTCATATTCTCCAATTTGCCAACATGCATTGCTCCTAACAAATAAACAATCCAAACGTGCAACCATCATAATTCAATGCTTCCCATCAAGGAGACAATTCATGAAAATTGACAAATAAACTTATCTTGTCCTAAGTTGTGAGTACTTTTAGCACTCACTTGCTATTTTTGAATAAATTATCAACTTCCAAAAATTATTCATCTCACATAGAGATTTTCAACCATATCATCTAGGCAAGGGTGCATTAGAATGATCAGGTGAAGAGGATCATTAGGGTTGCTGACAAAGCCACAGTGGATGAAGAGATAAAGAAGGAGGTGAAGTGTGATGAATGTATGCGCCGGCTATAAGGAAATTAGTGTGCACAATAGTGTGTACATGTGAGCACTTGTGCACATGCTCACATGATTGTGCTACAGTTGTTGCACATTTCTAGTTTGAATAAGTCTATCAATATGTGAATATTGAATTTGCGTAGTTATGCATGTAAAAGGTGGTTGCAACAACTTCGATTTTAAAGTTTGTAACCAGTTGCATATAAGAGCAATAGCAACTGAACTTTTAGTAGCATGATAAATGAATATAAACTTTATCTCTTTTTTATCTCAATTCTTGTAATAATCCTTTCTGTTATCTATTTCTCCTGTTTCTTCAACAAATCTCCTTAAACTTCTTCTTTTTTAATTAAATCTTTGTTGTTTCTCTTCTCTATCTTCACAACTTTATTCATGCTTACTGCAACTATCAAATTTCTGTCATCTTTGTTGGACTTTATGGGCATGAACAATAAAGAGAAAGTCATGGAAGTTATGTTGTGGATGAGGCCACTATTTTAAAAGCAAAATTTGATATGATTTATTGAAGTCAACCTTTCAAACTTGTGCACTCTATGTTGAAGGATTTGGAGATTTATAGAAGTCAACGCCAAGAGTTTTAAGTATACTTAGATGACTCATTTTATTTAAGAGGAAATTGTGGAGAGAAAGAGAGGAGGAAGATGAATTTGTTTACTATAAATTTTTGTTTTCTTTTTCCAAGAAGAGAGAAAAAGCAGGAGAATAAAAATGAATGTAGGTTTTTTCTACCTTTCTTTGAACAAATCAATCATAATAAATAAGCGTTCCACAAATAGAAACGGATTCTCATTAATGAAGAATGAAAAAGGTCAAGAAATGAAAAGACTTTGAATTTTTTTGTAGTTATCCAAATATCCCCAACTAAATACAAGAAAATTATTAGAAGATGAATGAAATATAACCTGGGCAAGAAGAAATTTTCATACGGAGCACCAATGTCTTTTGATTGAATTGATATGTAAAGAAGTGAGTTTAAAACTTAATCAAGCAGTGAATTTCTCTTGAACTACAAAGATATTTGTTGATCAACATAGTCTAAGTAGTGAATTTCTCTTGAACTACAAAGATATTTGTTGATCAACATAGTCTAAGTAGTGAATTTCTCTTGAACTACAAAGATTTCGGTTGAGACCTCACAACACGTACTACACTTTCAATTTCTAAAAGTGGAAATTAGGTTGGAGGGCTTCTCATTTTTAGGTAATAAGTTTTAAGGACATCACTTATGAATAATTAGTTTTAAGGAAATTGATATAAACATGATAAATTCATTTACCTTTTTAAGTTATACAGAAAAATGATAAATTCATTTATCATTATTTCTGTATAACTGAAAATGATAATTTAATTTATTTTTTTCCTATAAATTGTTCTTTAAAAAGTGTCGTCCTTCAAAATTATTACCCTGCACAATAAAGTCCTTTGAATGAAAATCCCCTTCTAAAAACTCCATGATAAATTTGCGCTTTTAATGGCCATGTGCTTGCCTTAGGAAATCATGAGTGCTCTAGAGAGCTCAAGTCTCTCATAGAATGCGGTCCACCTTCACATGCAAGTAGGTGGTCTATCAAGTTCTCTACTCTAGCACACCACTTATGGCTATGGACTCATTAAGATCAAAAGGCCCAACCTTAAAAATCAAATAAACATAATTCATCAAATGCATCATGAAAGCACTATCAATAATGGCTATGAATTATTTAAGAGCAATCAGGCATAACCTTACATAGATTGGTCAAATCCATCAAGGGTGTCTTAAAAGCACCACCAATACTAGTTATGATATTAGAAAGAGCGGAAAGGGTCCAAGTAAGATAAATCATATATCCACCAAGTACATCTCGAAAGCACCACTAATACTGGTTATGGATTTAGAAACAGCAGAAAGACTCAAAGTAAAATAAATCAGATATCCATTAAGTGCACCTCAAAAGCACCGCAAATGCTAGTTATGAGTTCAAGAAGAGCAAAAAGGCTCGAAATAAGATAAATCGGTGAAATCCATCAAACACGTCTCAAAAGCACCACTAATGCTGGTTATGGATTTGAAAAGAGCAAAATGGTTCAAAGTAAGATAAATAAGTGAAATCCATCAAGTTAATTTCATAAGCACCACCAAAACTGGTTATGAATTTATATAAGAGCAAAATAGCTCAACTAAAATCAAATACTTGAATCCATCAAGTGTATCTCAAAAGCAGCACCAAAATTTATTATAGACTCAAGAACTAGGCCCAATTTTACAAATAAGTAAATCCATCAAGCATGTTTCAATCGCAATACAAAACTGGAAATGGATTTAATAAGAATTAATCTCAAATTGTCAATAGAATCCATCAGATGCATCTTATAAGCACCACCAAGACTGGATATGAATTAATGATGAACATAATGTTCAAATCAAGAGTTTCACAAATGAATCCATCAAGGGCATCACAAAAGCACCACCAAAACTGATTATAGATTCAAAAGAGCAATCAACTCGTAAACACTAAAATGGGAAGGGAAAATGTAATTATATGGCTTTGTTCGACCACTAATGTGGTCTACCACAATTCCTCTATTATAGGCTTGAGCCTTATTTTTCTTGAAGATTCAGTGAATAACATACTTGACAATCATTTGTTATGCGGATCCATCAAGTTCTCTATGTTCTTATTTTTTTTGATGAAATCACTCCTTCCACAAATTTCTCAATTGCTTTAGGTCCGAAATAGATGTGCCTTCTCTCTACATGATACATTCTCATAGAAATTTTAGTGTTCATCATTAGGATTATAAGTGTATCTGCTCACATCATAAATATTGGTATGTTTAACAATTCAAGAGAAATAATTATGCTTCCTTCAATTTTACTATATTCCTCATTTAACAAATTGCATCAGTAGTTCTTGTGTTTGCATGAATCATGGAGAGATCATAACACCACAATGAAACAATGTAATCTTTCCAGGACCTTTTTTCCACAACATTGTGGGTCAACTTAGAACGAAATTATTTCTAATACTCTCACATATCCCAAACTAGGAAGACAAGAATGAAACTGTAACATCCCCCACTCCGAGACTCGAAAATAGATGTCGATGATGATATAGTCACCACCAGAATTATTTTTCAACGACAAAGTGAGTTCAATTTTATTTTGCATAACATATGTAAACAAAGAAGCTAAATAACTTTTCATTACATTAAATTGAGTTACATAATTCATTACATTATTTTAACCCAATTCATTACCATATAGGAGTGAATACAATAGAAAATAAGAGTAGTATTGTGTTCGACATATGAAGATGCCAACACAATGCATTACCAATTATAAACCCTAGTTTCACATAGTAGAAAGTTTAAAACATTTTTATTCTCTAGATAAGCCTCCTGCATAATCTTCGAAATCTTCATTCATCCTTCCAAAATATAACTGTCCAATCTATAAACTCAGCCTACTCGAATGAGTACCCGTGAGTTTATGGAAAATAATAAAACATATGTTAGACATAAAGCCTGGTATGGGTAAAACCTTTTCTCTAATCATCATTGTGAGACCATGCCACTATCACGGAAAGGGTTTTCCCCTTACTTCATCATCATCATCAAGATACATCAAATATGTAAACAATAATACATAAGAAGCAACCATAATCATACATTCAATCAAGAAGTGTACCCTACACTTATCACCATGTTATGAACCATGTCATATATCAACTCAAGTTAAGTATATCTTATAATTATTATCTCGTGATGAACCATGCCATACAATCATTCATTATCTATTCAAATCACCCAATGTATTGTTTTGGGATTTCATCGTTAAGTTATCATCAACTTATTTGGTGATTACTTCCCCAGACTTATCTATCACTGATTTATCTTTTCTCGAACAACATCTCCTGATGAAATGGCCACTCATTCAACCAATTAAAGCCACCATGACTCCCTAAAAAGAGGTTGAATGTAAGCACCCCGAATACATTCGAATAAGCGTCCTTACTAAGCGACAATAGCCCTTCATAGTGCTTAAACCACTATCGTTAACTTTGCTGATTTATTTATTTTTGGTTATAACACCAACTTGATATTTTGGTACCCTATCTTAACTCCCCGTTAGAGTTTATAAATCTTTTAGGATGGAACCCTATTGTGGTACTATGCCATATACCATTGGACTTTTGACTAATAGTCAAGGCACCCTAGTATGTAATAACTCTATGAGGTGGTATATCTATACGATTATAGTTCAACCCATTTGATTAACTTATAGTGTACCATACACTTTCTTTAGATAAAACATCTTTATCTTTTAATTTAAATGATACCCTATCGTTTAATAGCTTCTCTAAGCTTTTCTACATTTCAAAATAAAGTTACATAAATTTTTAACTTATCAAAATTCCTCTTTTTTCATCCTTACAAAATAGTCCATTACACTTGGAAACTATCTTCCATAGTGCCCTAAGCATTTCTTGTTTTACTTAGAAAAATATAGTGTAACAACCCGCATATTTATCGATTTTATATTTAAATATTTTATTTAAATATTTTATCGTTAGTCGAATGTTAGTTCGAAAAGCTACTTTTTGCATACGGTCAAATTAGGACTCGAGACCACCTCCATTGAGTTCAAAATGACGTTTGCGATCTTTTTGAGTGTAAACTTCGATATGTTTGGAGATAGTGAAATTTTCGTCACTTTTTGCTTTGAGCTTTGGTTTGGGGCTGAACCATTCACTAACTCAGCCCAACCCCTTCCTTCTCTTTATACTTCATTTTTTATTTGCATATACATTCAAGCTTCTTCAAAAATGGTGGAGGGAATGGGAAATTAAAACTCCAAAGCTTTAATCTTCATTGCTAATCCAACATCTACTCCGAATTCAAGTAAAGAACATAGATTCAAGCTTGTAGTGATTCTTGCTTTGCTCTCTAGCCTCATCTTCATCAATTTCCGTGAAAAGGTGAGATTTTTATCTCACATCTTGCCTATAATTGTCATTGGACTGTTGGGAATGATTCCCTATCACTTGTGCACATGTATTTGCATTTGGTTTGGATTGGATTGGCGAAAAACTCCGATTTGTAGCGTTTTTGGCAAAATTACTGGGCTTAGGTCGTTCGGGCTTGGAAAAGGGCGCCTCATTGCATTTAGCTCGTTCGCATTTAGGTCGGCATTGCCTTAGGTCGCTCGACTATAGGTCGTTTGAATTTAGGTCGCTCTGGCGTGGATCTGGACTTAGGTCGCTCGCTCCTTACTTTACTAGGTCGTTCGAGTATGAAGAGACTCACCTGCATTTAGCTCGCTAACCGTTAGGTCGTTCGGCAACTTTAGGTCGTTCGGCAAAAAACTGGGTCGCTAGGTCGCACGAGTTAGTTCGTTAACCACTTTAGGTCGCTCGACCTTACCAACTTGTTAGGTCGCGTACCATGTTAGGTCGCGTACCATGTTAGGTCGCGTACCATTTAGGTCGCGTACCATCTTAGGTCGCGTACCATCTTAGGTCGCGTACCACCTTAGGTCGCGTACCACTTAGGTCGCACCATTAGGTCGCCTGACCTTAATTACTTTAGGTCGTAAGACCTTGTTCCCTTTTAGGTCGTAGGACCTTGTTTCCCTTAGGTCGTAAGGCCTTAGGTCGCGCCACATTAGGTCGCGTGCCACATAGGTCGTAGACCCTTAGGTCGCTCGGCAGTTCCATCTCCGATAGGTCGCATGCACGATGCTTTATCTCGTAGCTCCTTAGGTCGCTCGACCTGTAGGTCGTCCCATTGCCTCTTTAGCTCGTCCTTCTTGTATTCCTTAGCTCGGCCACGTTAAGTCGCAAATTTCCTAAGTCGTATGTTGTGGATGTTTAGTCTGCATTTCTACTTTGATGGATTTGGAATTGAATTCCTTGGATTTTTCTCACGTCTTCGAATGTGAAATTTTGTGATTCAATTTGCTTCAACAATCGTTTTGTGACTTGTCATTTTAAAAATGTGAAGGCTTCAATACTAGTAGTAAATATCAAAACTCTTTCATCAAAACGATTTCAACTCTATTTTATTACAAAGCTCTTTTTCCTAAACCGTTTTCCAATCTATTAGTATATAAAAGCCTTTACTTCAATCGGATGAGAAATCTGATTAAACGGCTTAGCAAAATAGGTGGTATGAAACGCTTGCGTTTACTTCGTCGGTTAATTCTTGGACTTGTTCGACTGAGCCTTTTGTGACAATTTTCTAGTGAAGATTTACAGCTTGTTCGTAAATATTTAAGTTAAGCAAATGGTTATGGGACATGAAGCTAAACTCATATATTTACTAGCTTGGTGTGATTGACACTTCTTGATGATCATGATGATCATTTTTGTGATTTGATTTAGACTAGCAATTGTGTGATGTCTCTTTGTCTACGAGGGAGACTAAACCCCGTTTGTGTGATGTTTCACCATCACATATGTGGGGTAGCGCCCCACGGTCTCCGGACCATTCTTGTGGAGTTTCGGCTCAAAACTAATGGTTAGCTACCATGAGATAGCGTCTCGTCTTGTGTTACACGTGTTGGTGAGTTTTCATACTCCCGTTTTGTGATAAGCCTCCCCCTTCTTGTGATTTCTGAATTTCTTCTGATGATTTCTGGAATTTTGTGCTTCACCAATTTTTGTGATTTCCATTGATAAGTTTTATCATTTTTTGTGCATTGGTGAATTTGTGTGTCATTGACTTGTTACGAATACAAGTTTAGGGTATGATACCCTATTTTATCTTTGAGAAGATTCTTGTGATATTGATTAATCTCTTGTTGATTTTCAATTACATACTTATAGTAGTATGCCATTATGGTTATTACATGTTCATGCCATGTCTTTTACTTTATACCATATCATCTCATATTTATAGCTAGACTGATCCATTTATTATTTTCTTATAAATAATACCCGGGTCAGACCGAGATGTTACAGGTGCTTCTGCTTGACTTCTCTTCAGGATTATTCTGACTTTTGGCAAACTACGTAGATTAGTAGTTTTTGAATGTACACTTTTGAGATATAGACTCTATGTTGTGTACTTATTATTTTGTATAGCACGTGTTGCTATTCTTTTGTATTATCGTGGATCTTTCCGACCACAACTCTGATGTACACTTTCATGTGTTATATATATATTCATATCTTTTTCCGCCTTTGTGATATGGATGTCTGTGACTGATTTATGTTATGTTTATTTCTATGTTTGTTTTCGAAGATTATATATAGCCTCTGTGTGATAGCTTTGAGTTTGTATCGGTATGTCGGATTTCCTCCTTAAATGGTATACATGCTATACTATCTGACATATCGGTGCTCGCACAAAGAAGTTACATGGAGGGTCGCTCCTCAACAGCCTTATTCTCCGTGCTAGTTGACAGCATTACACCGTAGTGTTCTTGGCTAGCATGGGTATAGAGGTGGGGCGTCACATATAGCTTCCCAAGCTATCGCAATTTAACTTTAGTTATCATGTGCTAGCTATTCCATAGCTTTCGAACATTACGCTTAGTCCTCTTGTATTATCTATCCCATAGCCATCGCGGTTAATTTTTCCTAAACCATCACATGGTGATATTATTTTAGCTATCATGTGTCAACTTCCTAAGGGCTTTCGTGGTTGACGACTTCTTAAGCTATCGTGTACTGACTTCTCTATATCCCTCATGTGTAATCTCCTTAGTAGTTATCGCATGTTAACTTTTTAAAAGCTATCATGTACTAATTCCTTAAGTGTCATCGCATGTTAACTTCATCTTATGTAATCGCATATTGATTTCTAATAGCCTTCGTGGTTTAGTTTCACTAAATCTTAGCGTAATGACTTCAAATAGTCATCGTGCGTTGATTCCATTAGCCACCAAGGGTTGATAGCAAGCTATCGTGGGTTAACTCCAATTAGCCATCGTGTATAGATAGTTTTCCCCAAGCCCTCACATGTTATAACTATACTAGCCATCGTGGGTTGAATTATAGCATTCGTGAGTTTAAAATGGCAAACTTGTAAACTGGTTCATTTCCTTATTAAATATTTGCTTTCCACCAACCCTATTTGGTATCGAGTTTTCATTGATTAATTTCCTTCGTTATAGCTTACTTTTCAGGATTAGTTAATTATATACCACCTTTAATTAATTAGTTACCCTTAATTTATCAATCCTTTCCCTTACTAATAAATTTATATCAAATCGAAAATTGATGGGAAAAATTTAACCCATTCACCAAAGATCCAGTTCATCGTATATTACCTTTTCCTAAAATTTCAAATCAAAATAATTATTTTTATTATTTTTAAAAGTTAGTTTCCCAAAATTAACCTTTTTCTCAACTTATAAAATTCATAATAATTCCAAAATAATTCCAAAAATTATAAATTTAAATACCCATCTTTATTTCATTATTATAAACATCATATTTCAATTACAAAGTATTTAACTTAGATTAATTCATATTTTACCCTAAAACATGAAAATTTCATTTTATTAAAAGTTTCAAATATAACCAAACAATGTTCTAATCATTTAAACAAGTTTTCCATCATCAAAACATTCATACAAGATCAAAATCGAATCCATTCGGGTAAGGATAGGTTTTAGGGAATGTTTTTCATTCACCTTTGATTAAAAACCTTATTTAATCTTCTCTCTTCTTTAAAGTTGATACTTTGAATCTTGTAGCTTAAATTTTCCTCTTCTCTTCAGCAAATAGATGGGCAACTTTGACTTGGAGCTTTAGGGATTTTGGTTTAGTAAAAATGGAAATAAAATGAAGGTTGGATAGAAGAATATGGCTAAGGAAAATGGACTGGTGATTTTAGCTTGGGCCAACATCCCATGTGGCATAGTCACACCATTACACTTCCCTTAGCACAATCCTTCTCATTTAAAATCTAAATTATTAATTTCATAACAAGGCTAACCTTAATTGTTCTAATTACCATTGGTCCATTCAATTAAACTTTTAAATTGTCTCACATTTAATTAATTAAAACTCCCTTAAGAAAGTATTGCAAGTAAACTATTTTATCCTTTTTTTAATAATTTCTTATTATTAATCTCAATTAATTTTTTATATTATGGACCCTTCAAAATATAGAGTGTTATAGTCTCTCCTCCTTACAAAATTTCAACCCTAAAATTTCGATAAGGAATTCAAGATTTACTCTAGCACCCTGAAAGTGTAAATTCATCATCATATAAGTACACACAAGTACAAAAGATTACACTAGTGTCGTACTAATGTAAACAATCAATCGTCTACAAAAGTTATTAGCACAACTACTAATATGCAGTCATATCAATTAAATTTTGGCCACTGACTCATATTTCGACGAAACCAGTTTCATCGGATTCGTAATGGTGAATTATTATAGGATTTCAAGTTTCGTAACGATCAGACTTGACGTTTTTAACGTAACTTCTTCATACAATGGAATTAGGACTTGAAACCTGTTCCATTAAGTTTAAAATATTTGAAAACATCCATTTTGATATATGGGTTGACCCATTTGCGTTCCGGAGTCGAAACGGGCTTTTCGGGTCGTTTATCGTTCAGCTCTCCAAACCAATCAAAGCCCATTCATCTCTATTTCGTTCTGCCTATATATATATCGTTATAAACCCCAGGTCATTCTTATCTCTAATTTCAGTACATACAGTCCCATTTGCTTCTCTCTCCCTAATGACTGCAAACCCTAATTCCCAAACTACAAATCCAAATCAAAAATCAAATCGAAAATAAAAACTCCTCAAACTATATCATATTTTATATCGTCGGAAAGCTCTCAAAGAGCGCAAGTCAACTCTATTGTTCGATTTTCGATCTTGGTTTGTGTGCAGCCAGAAATGCACGATAAATTCTCGATCGTTCATGCTAGGGCTCGAGAATTGACGGTGGATCTTTATCCTGCGATCGATTGGGGAGGTTTCGGGGGAAAGAAGACGTCAATGGGAGCACATCGGCATGGCTATTTTGGGTCAAAGATCATCAGTTTCGCCAGAATTGGCCGTGGTACGCTAATGGAGGCGGCGGCGTTAGGCGACGCCGGAGGCGGCCGCTCGGCCAGGGGAGTGGCGCCTTTGGGCGCTGGAGTCTCTGCCGCTCTTTGATCGGAGGTCAAGTGATCGATGGATGGGCGGTGTCGAGTCAAAGGGTGGCGGCTTCAATAGCAGGCAATCGCGATTTTTCAAACGAATTAGGTTTCACTGTGTAAGTAAGGTGACGTGTAATTATAATATTATTTTACTTTATTTGTTTTAAATTGTAATCATATCGTTCTAATCACAATAAATTCTTCATACGAGGTCTGATTCACGCGTGGTTTATTCCCGTTGGGATCGTATTTCAATTTCGGACACTTTGACGCTAGTTTGGAAGAATTCGGAGACTACTTCAATTTTGGGTTTAAATTGGATTTAAATTCAATTTAAATTCAAAGGTGAGTGTTTTATCCCACTCACAACTTCTAAAATTTCTTATGCTTGTTAAATTAATTTATGATGTGATTAGAAATTTATTTATGATCGTTTGGTATATTTTAAATCATCATCTCAGTTAATTTGAATTTATTTGAATTAAATCATTATTTAATTTATTATTGAATATAAATTGCCAGTAAATACCTGTTATCGATTATCAGTTCTATATTGATATTTATTGATTGTTTTGGATGATGATTGTGATGGATGTTTGATTGTTGATGTTGGTTAAATGTATGTTTTATTTTATAACGTTATAAACTGCAAGTTCGTTTTGGATTTTTATTTAATTCGAGATTGCAGTTTGAAATGATATATAACCGTAAAATTTAAATTTCGGATTGAAATGATAAATATCTGTATCACTTGGCCCTAGGGTAGAGAATTATATACGGACACCAGATTGGTTAAATTAAATGATTTTAAAATCCTTAAATTTTTGAATTTAATCAATTGATGTTTTGAAATATAATTTGATTTATATAAATTGAAGTATTTTGGAAAAATCAAGTTTTATGATGAAATGTGAATTGGTTTAAAAAGGAATTTCTTTAAGAAATTAAATCGGAAGTTTAAAGTTAAACTTTTAAGAATAAATGAAATTATATCGAAATTGAGTTATTGAATTTGTTTGAAAATAACTTTGAAATATTTTGAAGTTAGAGTATTCGTATTGATATTTTGAACATGAATTGAAACCATATGAAATTCGATAGTTTATTGAAATTTGGTTCGTTGATTTGGAAATTTGAAATGGTCCAAATATGTTGAAATGAAAAGTTTAAATTGGTATTAATTTCAAACTCATATTTTAAGTAAACTGTTTTAAAATATATTATTTTAAATTTTCTAATTATTAAGATTTTCAAATTTATTAAACTATTTAACTAATATTAACTATATAAATTATTTTGATCTATTTTAAACCAATTTAATTTATTTTAAACTAATTAAACCAATTTAATTTATTTTAAACTAATTAAACCATTTTAATTTATTTTAAATCTAATTAATCTATTTTAAAGCTATTTCAACTATTTTAATTATATTTAATCTAAATTAAATCTATTTAACTATCTTAAATCAATTTAAAGGTACTTTACGTAGAATTAAAACTATTTTGGAGTATTTTAACTATTTATAATTATTTAAACCATTTCTAAATTTCCAAACCAAGTAAAGTGAAAGTGTTTAAAATTTAGTTCATTGTTTTAAAAAGAAAATAAGGCCAAATGATGTTATAACCTAAGTTGGAATTTAAATGTATAATGAATTGATGATGATTTTGAAGTAAGAATTTAACCTGTTTTGGAACTATGATTTTGAAAGAAATTATGATTTTGGAAATGATATGATTTGGAAGCGACACGGTTTTTGAGAACGCGATATTTTGATATAAATTATGAATTTGACTTTGAAAGGAAATGAAATTATTGAATTATGATTTCAAAAGTGAATATGATTTCGAAAGTAAATAATGATTTTGAAAGTGATATGGTTTGAATTGAATATGATATTTTGATATCAATTATGAAACGATTTTGGAAATGTAAAAGAACCATCTCGTGTGTAATAAGCGATTGGTTGTTAAAGGGACGGGATCAGATATTGTCATACTCTCTACCAATACCGAAAACCACTTTGACAACTGTGTACGCGGTGGAGATTACAGAATGAAGTAGGATTGTGGCGACGATCCTATATGAGGTATATACGTGGACCCGACTCCCATGAGTTGGCTTAAGGTGGCTAAAACAGGATCGATTCTCGGGCCAATGAGGTAGCTCCTCTGATCGGACACATTCCATCGATACTATATTCTGACTTGCGATTTATTTGGTGGCTGTGACGCCCCACCTCTATACCCACGCTAACCAAGAACACTAGGATGTAGTGCTGTCAATTAGCACGGAGAATAAGGCTGTGGAGGAGCGACCCTCCATGTAACTTCTTTGTGCGAGCACCGATATGTCAGATAGGATAGAATGTATATCATTTAAGGAGGAAATCCAACATACCGATACAAACACAAAGCTGTCACACAGTGGCTATATATAATCTTCGGAAACAAACATAGAAGTAATCATAACATAAATCAGTCACAGACATCCATATCACAAAGGTGGAAGAAGATATGAATATATATATAACACATGAAAGTGTACATCAGAGTAGTGGTCAGAAAGATCCGCGATAATACAAAAGAATAGCAACACGTGCTAAACAAAAGAATAAGTACACAACATAGAGTCTATATCTCAAATGTGTACATCCAAAAACTACTAATCTAAGTAGTTAGCCAAAAGTCAGAATAATCCAGAAGAGAAGTCAAGCGGAAGCACCTGTAACATCTCGGTCTGACTCGAGTATTATTTATAAGAAAATAATAAACGGATAAGTCTAGCTATAAATATCAGATGATATGGTATAAAGTAAAAGACATGACATGAACATGTAATAACCATAGTGGCATACTACTATAAGTATGTAATTGAAAATCAACAAGAGATAAATCAATATCACAAGAATCTTCTCAAAGATCCAAACCCATAAAAAGGTAATGACACACGAATTCACCAATACACAAAAATTGATAAGACTTATCAATGAAAATCACGAAAATTTGGTGAAGCCCAAAGTCTAGAAATCAACACATGAAATCCAGAAATCACATAATTCGGAGCAACGACGTCGTACAACGTAACGCCCGATGATCCAGAGGCACAATGAATAGGACAACGACGTCGTACAATGTAACGTCCGATGAACCAAAGCACAATAAAAAGGAACAACGATGTCGTACAGCGTAACATCCGATGAACCAACACATAGTGAAAATGGGACAACGACGTCGTACAGCGTAACGTCCGATGATCCAGAGACACAATAAAAAGGAACAACGATGTCGTACAGCGTAACATCCGATGAACCAACACATAGTGAAAATGGGACAACGACATCGTACAGTGTAACGTCCGATGAACCAAATCACAATAATACGGAACAACGACGTCGTACAGCGTAACGTCCGATGAACCGAATCAAAAAGACATCGTACATTGCTAGTTTAAATCACAAAAATGATCGTCATTGATCATCAAGAAGTGTCAATCACACTAAGCTAGTAAATATATGAGTTTAGCTTCATGTTCCATAACCACTTGCTTAACTTAAATATTTACGAACAAACTGTAGATCTTCACTAGAAAATTGTCACAAGAGGTTCAATCGAACAAGTCCAAGAATTAACCGACGAAGTGAACGCAAGCGTTTCATACCACTCGTTTTACTAAGTCGTTTAATTAGATTTCTCGTACGAGTGAGGTAAAGGCTTGTATATACTAATAGATTGGAAAACGGTTGAGTAAAAGGAGCTTTGTAGTAAAATAGAGTTGAAATCGTTTGGAAGAAAGAGTTTTGATATTTACTACTAGTATTGAAACCTTTATATTTTTAAAGTGACAAATCACAAAACTGATTGTAGAAACAAATCAATTTACTAAAATTCACATTCGAAGACGTGAATAAAACCCAAGGAAATCAGTTCCCAAAACCATCAAAGTTGAAGTTCCCACGCGACCTAATCATGGCCGAGCTAAAGTGCTATGACTTAAAGAGGTAGCGACTTAAAGTAAGATAGGTCAAACGACCTAAATGAAGTAAGGTCCAACGACCTAAAGAAAATAAGGTCAAGCGACCTAGAGGGAATAAGGTCCAGCGACCTAAAAGAGAACAGGTCAAACGACCTAATGGGTTGCGACTTAGAGGGTGAACGACTTAACCCGGTCGAGCTAAGCAACAGGGGGATGCGACCTAACAAGGTCGAGCTAAGGAAAGGGTCGAACGACCTAAGCACAAAACAGGTCGAGCGATCTAATGGAATCGAGGTCTTGCGACCTAACGGAAACGAGGTCATGCGACCTAAAAGTAATAAGGTCTATCGACCTAAAGGAAGTAAGGTTGAACGACCTAATAGAAATAAGGTCTAACGACCTAAGTGGTACGCGACCTAAAATGGAACGACCTACCAAGCACGCGACCTAACAGGGGTGCGCGACCTAAGTGTGCGCGACCTAAAGCGAACGACTTAACTGGTCTCGAGATGCTTCAATGGTCAAGCGACCTAAGGACGATCAAGGCAGAATGACCTAAGCAACTAAATGTGGCCGAGCGACCTAACGAGGTAATGGCCGAGTGACCTAACGAGGTAATGGCCGAGTGACCTATGACCTAAGTGCCTCAGTGTGGCCAAGCGTCCTATGAAGGCAATAGGACTAGCGACCTATAGGAGATGCAACCTAAGGTCCAAGCGACCTAAGGTGGAGAGATCGAGCGACCTAAAGGAAATGCGCGACCTAACATAGCAAACGACCAAACGGGCAGGCAAGGCCGGACGAGCTAATTCCCAACGACCTAGCAACCTAAAGCCATGCGACCTAAATCCGAACGACCTAACTTGCAGGCGAGCGACCTAAGCCCAAACAAGCAATTTGCAGGCCTGTCTTCTCCAATCCCGAACGACCTAAGCCCAGAATTTTGTCAAAACACTAAAAATTGGGTTTTTCACCAATTCAATCCAAACCAAGTGCAAATGCATGCGCACAAGTGATAGGGAATCATTCCCAACTGTCCAACGACAGTTATAGGCAAGATGTGAGATTAAAAATCTCACCTTTTCACGGAATTCGATGAAGATGGAGCTTGAGAGTTGAGCAAGAACAACAACAAGCTTGAATCTATGTTCTTCACTTGAATTTGGAGTAGATGTTGGATTAGCAATGAAGAAGAAGACTTTGGAGTTTTAATTTCCCATTCCCTCCACCATTTTTGATAAAGCTTCAATGTTTATGCAAGTAGAGATGAAGTAATGAAGAGAAGGAGGGGTTGGACTGAGTTAACAAGTGGTTCAGCCCAAACTAAGGGTCCAAAGCAAAAAGTGACGAAAATTCTGCTATCTCCAAACATATTGAAGTTTACACTTAAAAAGATTGTAAACGTCATTTTGAACTCAATGGAAGTGGTCTCGAGTCCTAATTTGACCGTATGCAAAAAGTAGCTTTTCGGATCCAAATCTGATTAACGATAAAATATTTAAATATAAAATCGATAAATATGCGGGTTGTTACAGACTCCCCTCCTTAAAGAAATTGTGTCCTCGTAATATATAAGATGGAAATAAAAAGTAACAACCATAAAAGCATATTAACATAAAAGAGATTTGAAAAAAGAAGTTTACCATAAAGAGGCGAAACTTCAACTTCCACAATAACACCGGGCTCAAGAATAAAAATTGGAAACCTAAAAGCATTTCCATATTTACAAGACGTGGAAAATGTCAAGAATAGCAGAAAATTGAGCCGGAGCAACGGCGTAGTACAAAATGGTACGCCCAAGTGAACCGAAACGCCGGGACATCGATGTAGTACAATAACGGTACATTCGATGAACCGATAACCATAGAAGAACATCGGACGCTAGTCCATAAAGGGAATGAGATGAAACTCAATAAAACGAAGTATATTGAAACGTTCGATGTTGGAAAGATGATCATTCCATTTGGACATCATCAAAGAAACAACCACTTGTTGCTTACGACAAAGTGCATTGGCAACACAATTCCCCTTTTTGGGAATATACAAAGAATATCAAGATCATTAGATACAAGGAACTCGATCCAATATTAAGTTCCTTATGAGAAAATAAATATTCCAAAAATTTAGGATCAGGGTCGAGAACAAATTTCTCGCCCAAAAATAATGGTGCCAAAAATAAATGAGTGGCATATTTAGTCTCAATAGGCATTAATGATTTAGAAGCACAAGAGATAGCACGTTTTCTTTCGCAAGAGAACGACATCCAAACCAATACGATTAGCATTGGTACCGAAGATAAAGTCTTGGTTCCCTTCGGGAATCACAAGAATAAGAGTATCGAAAAGGAAGAATTTCTTCTTTCCCCGAAAAGGTAAAACTTTCAAAATTGCATTTATCTTAATGTAATAATCTTTCTAGAAAAATTTACATTTTTACAAGTCAATTTATTGTGTCTGTCTGTCTCATCAAAGCGTTTAGGAGGTTCTTATCGATAACGTAGATCAAGCGCATCGACCAGAATTCTTAAAGCACTCGATGGGCAATACAATCACAAAATCATTTTTTTTCTATATGATAAACAAGTTTCTTAAAAACCTTTAAGAATGTTCTTTGCTCGTTTAAGAGCAAAAATCAAATTGTACTTATAAATAAATCTTATGAAAAAGATTTGCAAAATTTTAAATTGCTATTTTCATCCAAAATCAATATATACAAGAATGGAGTCATCGAGGTCGTAAAATACTCGATTCATCAAATGGATGAAATGAGCTAAACAAACTGAATGACATAATAAGTCATTCATAAGAATCATAACGAGTATGGAATGCGGTAAATGGAATGCTAACTCCCGCAACTCGAAATTAAAGAAAACTGGTGGTAAGGTCGAGCTAGAAAAAGACCTTATCACCACTCAAAAGATTTGCTTAGGTGATAATCCTAAGACAAACTCAAAAATACCGGAAAATTCTCAAATTACATGAATGAGAGAAATAACTCTTTCCTCATCATGTGAGCTTAAAGAATAAAATGATGCCATCAAATTGGAATCAAAACCACAGAGGAAAAACAGAAATCTGCTTAACAGATTGAAAATGTCGAAGATGAATAGTCCACACGGGACAAAGGATATGACTTCATAATAATTAAGCCAATCCTTACAAAAGTCAATTCCGGAGCATAAGTAAAAAAAATCGGCTCGGAAAGAAAATCACTTAAAATAATTTCGACATAAATAAAAAGAAAATTGAGTGTTGCGGATCCACCAATCCGGATTCGCAATCCTCAAAGAAGTCATCAAGCCTAAAAATGTTTTAAAGAAAAAGAATCACAAGTTCCTTTGATATAAAAATAAAACCCATATCACAAAGAACTCGAATAAGATAATCTCAAAAGAAATATCGTCAAAGGTAGAAGGAGAATTACCTTAACCAAGAGAAGTGTCACTGGGGGCTTGAACAACATTTAGCTCTCCCTCTCTCCTACTTTTAAGAATGGGACATGTAGATATAAGATGACCCGAACTTTTGCAATAACGGCAAAAGAGAGGTTTCGGGCACTCCCTTGCATAGTGGTCCGTAAGACCACAATTGTAGCATCGTCCATGACTAGAGGTAGGAGTCTTTGCTACCGGAATTTGTTGCTTCCCTTTCTTGATGGGATTGGAGCCTATGAATTTAATCGGCCTTTTCATGTTGTCATTGAAGTTCTGTTTGGCACGCACAACTTCAATATCGCTTTCTTTATCGGCCTCTTCAAGACGAAGAGCGATGTCAATAAGCTGATCAAATGAAACCTCTAGTTTCAGAAGTAATGGCTTCTTGAGGTTCTTATTCAACCCATAGACGAACCTCTGATTTTTCTTCATCGGGGTATTAATATACTCAACCCCGTATATAGAAAGAGATTCGAAAGATGCGACATAGTCTGTCACAGAAGATTCACCTTGAACAAGGTCTATGAAGCGCCGTGCGAAAGCTACTTTTTCAGCCTCCGGCACAAATTTCAATTCGAATCTTTCCCGGAATTGCTCCCAAGTAAGATTCGCTTCTACGATTTTAGAAATTAAAAGCTCATACCAATCCAATGCTCTTTCTTGGAGCATGCTAGAAGCCACCTGGACTCGATGTAGATCAATAAGGTTTATGCGAGAAAAGATGCGATCGCATGATTTGAGCCAAGCTTGAATTTCAATAACACTCTCGGATCCCTTGAATGGCCTTCCACCCAAATCGGTATAGTCTCTACACAAGCGTGCAAAACCGGATCTAGGATGGGTAGGCTCTGGAATTGATCCGGCTGCTTGAGCATTCTTTACAAGATCAAGAAGCTGTTGGGCAGACATAAATACTCCATCCTGGGGAGTAACAGTAGATGGTCCGGCTCTGGGACGGCCTGGTCTAGACATTCTCTTCTTTAAGAAAGAGAGACGAAGAAAAGTTATTCTCCAAATAAATATCAAGCAAATCTTGATAGATAAAAAAAGGATTCGTAGAAGGAAATAGGATAAATCGGTACGAAGACTCGAATTAAATCCTAAGGCACGACTCCTAAGTTGGACTTAGGCCAATGATCCTTGTTAAGTTATTCTACATTGTTCCGAAGTTTGGCTCTGATACCAAGCTGGGACGCCCCACCTCTATACCCACGCTAACCAAGAACACTATGATGTAGTGCTGTCAATTAGCACGGAGAATAAGGCTGTGGAGGAGCGACCCTCCATGTAACTTCTTTGTGCGAGCACCGATATGTCAGATAGGATAGAATGTATATCATTTAAGGAGGAAATCCGACATATCGATACAAACTCAAAGCTGTCACACAGTGGCTATATATAATCTTCGGAAACAAACATAGAAGTAATCATAACATAAATCAGTCACAGACATCCATATCACAAAGGCGGAAGAAGATATGAATATATATATATATATAACACATGAAAGTGTACATCAGAGTAGTGGTCAGAAAGATCCACGATAATACAAAAGAATAGCAACACGTGCTAAACAAAAGAATAAGTACACAACATAGAGTCTATATCTCAAATGTGTACATCCAAAAACTACTAATCTAAGTAGTTAGCCAAAAGTCAGAATAATCCAGAAGAGAAGTCAATCGGAAGCACCTGTAACATCTCGGTCTGACCCGAGTATTATTTATAAGAAAATAATAAACGGATCAGTCTAGCTATAAATATCAGATGATATGCTATAAAGTAAAATACATGACATGAACATGTAATAACCATAGTGGCATACTACTATAAGTATGTAATTGAAAATCAACAAGAGATAAATCAATATCACAAGAATCTTCTCAAAGATCCAAACCCATAAAAAGGTAATGACACACGAATTCACCAATTAACAAAAATTGATAAGACTTATCAATGAAAATCACGAAAATTTGGTGAAGCACAAAGTCTAGAAATCAACACACGAAATCCAGAAATCACATAATTCAGAGCAACGACGTCGTACAATGTAACGCCCGATGATCCAGAGGCACAATGAATAGGACAACGACATCGTACAACTTAACGTCTGATGAACCAAAGCACAATAAAAAGGAACAACGATGTCGTACAACGTAACATCCGATGAACCAACACATAGTGAAAATGGGACAACGACGTCGTACAGCATAACGTCCGATGATCCAGAGACACAATAAAAAGGAACAACGATGTCGTACAGCGTAACATTCGATGAACCAACACATAGTGAAAATGGGACAACGATGTCGTACAGCGTAACGTTCGATGAACCAAATCACGATAATACGGAACAACGACGTCGTACAGCGTAACGTCCGATGAACCGAATCAAAAAGACATCGCACATTGCTAGTCTAAATCACAAAAATGATCGTCATTGATCATCAAGAAGGGTCAATCACACTAAGCTAGTAAATATATGAGTTTAGCTTCATGTCCCATAACCACTTGCTTAACTTAAATATTTACGAACAAACTGTAGATCTTCACTAGAAAATTGTCACAAGAGGTTTAATCGAACAAGTCCAAGAATTAACCGACGAAGTGAACGCAAGCGTTTCATACCACTCGTTTTACTAAGTCGTTTAATTAGATTTCTCGTACGAGTGAGGTAAAGGCTTGTACATACTAATAGATTGGAAAACGGTTGAGTAAAAGGAGCTTTGTAGTAAAATAGAGTTGAAATCGTTTGGAAGAAAGAGTTTTGATATTTACTACTAGTATTGAAACCTTTATATTTTTAAAGTGACAAATCACAAAACTGATTGTAGAAACAAATCAATTCACTAAAATTCACATTCGAAGACGTGAATAAAACCCAAGGAAATCAGTTCCCAAAACCATCAAAGTTGAAGTTCCCACGCAACCTAATCATGGTCGAGCTAAAGTGCTACGACTTAAAGAGGTAGCGACTTAAAGTAAGATAGGTCAAACGACCTAAATGAAGTAAGGTCCAATGACCTAAAGAAAATAAGGTCAAGCGACCTAGAGGGAATAAGGTCCAGCGACCTAAAAGAGAACAGGTCAAACGACCTAGTGGGTTACGACTTAGAGGGTGAACGACTTAACTCGGTCGAGCTAAGCAACAGGGGGATGCGACCTAACAAGGTCGAGATAAGGAAAGGGTCGAACGACCTAAGCACAAAACAGGTCGAGCGACCTAGTGGAATCGAGGTCTTGCGACCTAACGGAAATGAGGTCATGCGACCTAAAAGTAATAAGGTCTATCGACCTAAAGGAAGTAAGGTTGAACGACCTAATAGAAATAAGGTCTAACGACCTAAGTGGTACGCGACCCAAGGTGGTACACGACCTAAAATGGAACGACCTACCAAGCACGCGACCTAACAGGGCTGCGCGACCTAAGTGTGCGCGACCTAAAGCGAACGACTTAACTGGTCTTGAGATACTTCAATGGTCAAGCGACCTAAGGACGATCAAGGCAGAATGACCTAAGCAACTAAATGTGGCCGAGCGACCTAACGAGGTAATGGCCGAGTGACCTAACAAGGTAATGGCCGAGTGACCTACGACCTAAGTGCCTCAGTGTGGCCAAGCGACCTATGAAGGCAATAGGACTAGCGACCTATAGAAGATGCGACCTAAGGTCCAAGCGACCTAAGGTGGAGAGATCGAGCGAGCTAAAGGAAATGCGCGACCTAACATAGCAAACGACCAAACGGGCAGGCAAGGCCGGACGAGCTAATTCCCAATGACCTAGCGACCTAAAGCCACGCGACCTAAATCCGAACGACCTAACTTGCAGGCGAGCGACCTAAGCCCAAACAAGCAATTTGTAGTCCTGTCTTCTCCAATCCCGAACGACATAAGCCCAGAATTTTTACCAAAACACTAAAAATTAGGTTTTTCACCAATTCAATCCAAACCAAGTGCAAATGCATGCGCACAAGTGATAGGGAATCATTCCCAACTGTCCAACGACAGTTATAGGCAAGATGTGAGATTAAAAATCTCACCTTTTCATGGAATTCGATGAACATGGAGCTTGAGAGTTGAGCAAGAACAACAACAAGCTTGAATCTATGTTCTTCACTTGAATTTGGAGTAGATGTTGGATTAGCAATGAAGAAGAAGACTTTGGAGTTTTAATTTCCCATTCCCTCCACCATTTTTGATAAAGCTTCAATGTTTATGCAAGTAGAGATGAAGTAATGAAGAGAAGGAGGGGTTGGACTGAGTTAACAAGTGGTTCAGCCCAAACTAAGGGTCCAAAGCAAAAAGTGACGAAAATTCTGCTATCTCCAAATATATTGAAGTTTACACTTAAAAGGATCGCAAACGTCATTTTGAACTCAATGGAAGTGGTCTCGAGTCCTAATTTGACCGTATGCAAAAAGTAGCTTTTCGGACCCAAATCTGATTAACGATAAAATATTTAAATATAAAATCGATAAATATGCGGGTTGTTACAGACTCCCCTCCTTAAAGAAATTGTGTCCTCGCAATATATAAGATGGAAATAAAAAGTAACAACCATAAAAGCATATTAACATAAAAGAGATTTGAAATAAGAAGTTTACCATAAAGAGGCGAAACTTCAACTTCCACAATAACACCGGGCTCAAGAATAAAAATTGGAAACCTAAAAGCATTTCCATATTTACAAGATGTGGAAAACGTCAAGAATAGCAGAAAATTGAGCCGGAGCAACGGCGTAGTACAAAATGGTACGCCCAAGTGAACCGAAACGTCGGGACATCGATGTAGTACAATAACGGTACATCCGATAAACCGATAACCATAGAAGAACATGGGACGCTAGTCCATAAAGGGAATGAGATGAAACTCAATAAAACGAAGTATATTGAAACGTCCGATGTTGGAAAGATGATCATTCGATTTGGACATCATCAAAGAAACAACCACTTGTTGCTTACGACAAAGTGCATTGGCAACACAATTCCCCTTTTTGGGAATATACAAAGAATATCAAGATCATTAGATACAAGGAACTCGATCCAATATTAAGTTCCTTATGAGAAAATAAATATTCCAAAAATTTAGGATCAGGGTCGAGAACAAATTTCTCGCCCAAAAATAATGGTGCCAAAAATAAATGAGTGGCATATCTAGTCTCAATAGGCATTAATGATTTAGAAGCACAAGAGATAGCACGTTTTCTTTCGCAAGAGAACGACATCCAAACCAATACGATTAGCATTGGTACCGAAGATAAAGTCTTGGTTCCCTTCGGGAATCACAAGAATAAGAGTATCGAAAAGAAAGAATTTCTTCTTTCCCCGAAAAGGTAAAACTTTCAAAATTGCATTTATCTTAATGTAATAATCTTTCTAGAAAAATTTACATTTTTACAAGTAAATTTATTGTGTCTGTCTGTCTCATCAAAGCGTTTAGGAGGTTCTTATCGATAACGTAGATCAAGCGCATCGACCAGAATTCTTAAAGCACTCGATGGGCAATACAATCACAAAATCATTTTTTTCTATATGATAAACAAGTTTCTTAAAAACCTTTAAGAATGTTCTTTGCTCGTTTAAGAGCGAAAATCAAATTGTACTTATAAATAAATCTTATGAAAAAGATTTGCAAAATTTTAAATTGCTGTTTTCATCCAAAATCAATATATACAAGAATGGAGTCATCGAGGTCGTAAAATACTCGATTCATCAAATGGATGAAATGAGCTAAACAAACTGAATGACAAAATAAGTCATTCATAAGAATCATAACGAGTACGGAATGCGGTAAATGGAATGCTAACTCCCGCAACTCGTAATTAAAGAAAACTGGCGGTAAGGTCGAGCTAGAAAAAGACCTTATCACCACTCAAAAGATTTGCTTAGGTGATAATCCTAAGACAAACTCAAAAATATCGGAAAATTCTCAAGTTACATGAATGAGAGAAATAACTCTTTCCTCATCATGTGAGCTTAAAGAATAAAATGATGCCATCAAATTGGAATCAAAACCACAGAGGAAAAACAGAAATCTGCTTAACAGGTTGAAAATGTCGAAGATGAATAGTCCACATGGGACAAAGGATATGACTTCATAATAATTAAGCCAATCCTTACAAAAGTCAATTCCGGAGCATAAGTAAAAAAAATCTGCTCGGAAAGAAAATCACTTAAAATAATTTCGACATAAATAAAAAGCAAATTGAGTGTTGCAGATCCACCAATCCGGATTCGCAATACTCAAAGAAGTCATCAAGCCTAAAAATGTTTTAAAGAAAAAGAATCACAAGTTCCTTTGATATAAAAATAAAACCCATATCACAAAGAACTCGAATAAGATAATCTCAAAAGAAATATCGTCAAAGGTAGAAGGAGAATTACCTTAACCAAGAGAAGTGTCACTAGGGGCTTGAACAACATTTAGCTCTCCCTCTCTCCTACTTTTAAGAATGGGAAATGTAGATATAAGATGACCCGAACTTTTGCAATAACGGCAAAAGAGAGGTTTCGGGCACTCCCTTGCATAGTGGTCCGTAAGACCATAATTGTAGCATCGTCCATGACTAGAGGTAGGAGTCTTTGCTACCGGAATTTGTTGCTTCCCTTTCTTGATGGGATTGGGGCCTGTGAATTTGATCGGCCTTTTCATGTTGTCATTGAAGTTCTGTTTGGCACGCACAACTTCAATATCACTTTCTTTATCGGCCTCTTCAAGACGAAGAGCGATGTCAATAAGCTGATCAAATGAAACCTCTAGTTTCAGAAGTAATGGCTTCTTGAGGTTCTTATTCAACCCATTGACGAACCTCTGATTTTTCTTCATCGGGGTATTAATATACTCAACCCCGTATTTAGAAAGAGATTCGAAAGATGCAACATAGTCTGTCACAGAAGATTCACCTTGAACAAGGTCTATGAAGCGCCGTGCTAAAGTTACTTTTTCAGCCTCCGGTACAAATTTCAATTCGAATCTTTCCCGGAATTTCTCCCAAGTAAGATTCGCTTCTACGATTTTAGAAATTAAAAGCTCATACCAATCCAATGCTCTTTCTTGGAGCATGCTAGAAGCCACCTGGACTCGATGTAGATCAATAAGGTTCATGCGAGAAAAGATGCGATCGCATGATTTAAGCCAAGCTTGAATTTCAATAACACTCTCGGATCCCTTGAATGGCCTTCCACCCAAATCGGTATAGTCTCTACACAAGCGTGCAAAACCGGATCTAGGATGGGTTGGCTCTGGAATTGATCCGGCTGCTTGAGCATTCTTTACTAGATCAAGAAGCTGCTGGGCAGACATAAATACTCCGTCCTGGGGAGTAACAGTAGATGGTCCGGCTCTGGGACGGCCTGGTCTAGACATTCTCTTCTTTAAGAAAGAGAGACGAAGAAAAGTTATTCTCCAAATAAATATCAAGCAAATCTTGATAGATAAAAAAAGGATTCGTAGAAGGAAATAGGATAAATCGTTACGAAGACTCGAATTAAATCCTAAGGCACGACTCCTAAGTTGGACTTAGGCCGATGATCCTTGTTAAGTTATTCTACATTGTTCCGAAGTTTGGCTCTGATACCAAGCTGGGATGCCCCACCTCTATACCCACGCTAACCAAGAACACTACGATGTAGTGCTGTCAATTAGCACGGAGAATAAGGCTATGGAGGAGCGACCCTCCATGTAACTTCTTTGTGCGAGCACCGATATGTCAGATAGGATAGAATGTATATCATTTAAGGAGGAAATCCGACATACCGATACAAACTCAAAGCTGTCACACAGTGGCTATATATAATCTTCGGAAACAAACATAGAAGTAATCATAACATAAATCAGTCACAGACATCCATATCACAAAGGCGGAAGAAGATATGAATATATATATATATAACACATGAAAGTGTACATCAGAGTAGTGGTCAGAAAGATCCATGATAATACAAAAGAATAGCAACACGTGCTAAACAAAAGAATAAGTACACAACATAGAGTCTATATCTCAAATGTGTACATCCAAAAACTACTAATCTAAGTAGTTAGCCAAAAGTCAGAATAATCCAGAAGAGAAGTCAATCGGAAGCACCTGTAACATCTCGGTCTGACCCGAGTATTATTTATAAGAAAATAATAAACGGATCAGTCTAGCTATAAATATCAGATGATATGCTATAAAGTAAAAGACATGACATGAACATGTAATAACCATAGTGGCATACTACTATAAGTATGTAATTGAAAATCAACAAGAGATAAATCAATATCACAAGAATCTTCTCAAAGATCCAAACCCATAAAAAGGTAATGACACACGAATTCACCAATACACAAAAATTGATAAGACTTATCAATGAAAATCACGAAAATTTGGTGAAGCACAAAGTCTAGAAATCAACACACGAAATCCAGAAATCACATAATTCGGAGCAATGACGTCGTACAATGTAACGCCCGATGATCCAGAGGCACAACGAATAGGACAACGACATCGTACAAATTAACTTCCGATGAACCAAAGCACAATAAAAATGAACAACGATGTCGTACAACGTAACATCCGATGAACCAACACATAGTGAAAATGGGACAACGACGTCGTACAGCGTAACGTCCGATGATCCAGAGACACAATAAAAAGGAACAACGATGTCGTACAGCGTAACATCCGATGAACCAACACATAGTGAAAATGGGACAACGATGTCGTACAGCGTAACGTTCGATGAACCAAATCACGATAATACGGAACAACGACGTCGTACAGCGTAACGTTCGATGAACCGAATCAAAAAGACATCGCACATTGCTAGTCTAAATCACAAAAATGATCGTCATTGATCATCAAGAAGGGTCAATCACACTAAGCTAGTAAATATATGAGTTTAGCTTCATGTCCCATAACCACTTGCTTAACTTAAATATTTACGAACAAACTGTAGATCTTCACTAGAAAATTGTCACAAGAGGTTCAATCGAACAAGTCCCAGAATTAACCGACGAAGTGAACGCAAGCGTTTCATACCACTCGTTTTACTAAGTCGTTTAATTAGATTTCTCGTACGAGTGAGGTAAAGGCTTGTACATACTAATAGATTGGAAAACGGTTGAGTAAAAGGAGCTTTGTAGTAAAATAGAGTTGAAATCGTTTGGAAGAAAGAGTTTTGATATTTACTACTAGTATTGAAACCTTTATATTTTTAAAGTGACAAATCACAAAACTGATTGTAGAAACAAATCAATTCACTAAAATTCACATTCGAAGACGTGAATAAAACCCAAGGAAATCAGTTCCCAAAACCATCAAAGTTGAAGTTCCCACGCGACCTAATCATGGCCGAGCTAAAGTGCTACGACTTAAAGAGGTAGCGACTTAAAGTAAGATAGGTCAAACGACCTAAATGAAGTAAGGTCCAATGACCTAAAGAAAATAAGGTCAAGCGACCTAGAGGGAATAAGGTCCAGCGACCTAAAAGAGAACAGGTCAAACGACCTAGTGGGTTGCGACTTAGAGGGTGAAAGACTTAACTCGGTCGAGCTAAGCAACAAGGGGATGCGACCTAACAAGGTCGAGCTAAGGAAAGGGTCGAACGACCTAAGCACAAAACAGGTCGAGCGACCTAGTGGAATCGAGGTCTTGCGACCTAACGGAAACGAGGTCATGCGACCTAAAAGTAATAAGGTCTATCGACCTAAAGGAAGTAAGGTTGAACGACCTAATAGAAATAAGGTCTAACGACCTAAGTGGTACGCGACCCAAGGTGGTACGCGACCTAAAATGGAACGACCTACCAAGCACGCGACCTAACAGGGGTGTGCGACCTAAGTGTGCGCGACCTAAAGCGAACGACTTAACTGGTCTCGAGATGCTTCAATGGTCAAGCGACCTAAGGACGATCAAGGCAGAACGACCTAAGCAACTAAATGTGGCCGAGCGACCTAACGAGGTAATGGCCGAGTGACCTAACGAGGTAATGGCCGAGTGACCTACGACCTAAGTGCCTCAGTGTGGCCAAGCGACCTATGAAGGCAATAGGAATAGCGACCTATAGGAGATGCGACCTAAGGTCCAAGTGACCTAAGGTGGAGAGATCGAGCGACCTAAAGGAAATGCGCGACCTAACATAGCAAACGACCAAACGGGCAGGCAAGGCCGGACGAGCTAATTCCCAAAGACCTAGCGACCTAAAGCCACGCGACCTAACTCCGAACGACCTAACTTGCAGGCGAGCGACCTAAGCCCAAACAAGCAATTTGCAGGCCTGTCTTCTCCAATCCCGAACGACCTAAGCCCAGAATTTTGCCAAAACACTAAAATTTGGGTTTTTCACCAATTCAATCCAAACCAAGTGCAAATGCATGCACACAAGTGATAGGGAATCATTCCCAACAGTCCAACGATAGTTATAGGCAAGATGTGAGATTAAAAATCTCACCTTTTCACGGAATTCGATGAAGATGGAGCTTGAGAGTTGAGCAAGAACAACAACAAGCTTGAATCTATGTTCTTCACTTGAATTTGGAGTAGATGTTGGATTAGCAATGAAGAAGAAGACTTTGGAGTTTTAATTTCCCATTCCCTCCACCATTTTTGATAAAGCTTCAATGTTTATGCAAGTAGAGATGAAGTAATGAAGAGAAGGAGGGGTTGGACTGAGTTAACAAGTGGTTCAGCCCAAACTAAGGGTCCAAAGCAAAAAAGTGACGAAAATTCTGCTATCTCCAAACATATTGAAGTTTACACTTAAAAAGATCGCAAACGTCATTTTGAACTCAATGGAAGTGGTCTCGAGTCCTAATTTGACCGTATGCAAAAAGTAACTTTTCGGACTAAAATCCGATTAACGATAAAATTTTGAACTCAATGGAAGTGGTTTCGAGTTGGGCGGTAGTTGCGGCTATGCGTTACCAACAGTCCGGATGCGTAATTGGTATATCTACCCTGGCATTGCCTAGTTGTGCCGTGTCACCTACCCTAGCGCGCCTTCTACGAGTTTGTTTTATGTCGTACCTATGTGGTATCCTCTGGCAGCTCCAGTTTACAGGGAGTTACGGTACTGTATAGACTATTGGCATACCTAAAAATGTGTTAAGGTGGAAAATGTAAAGCCTTAATGCTATTTTTAAATAGTATACTTTACTGTAGACATATTATAATAGCGTAATGTACTACATAGTAGATAGTTTAATTGATCCTTAGGAGATGTGAATCCCGAACATATTTTAAGTTACTGCACTCACGTTAGACACTGGATAGGAGATGTCAAACCCCGTAAACATCTCCGACGCCGTTTACACTCATATTTATTTACCGTTGATTTAACTCACATAAGATCTTTTAGTTCTGACTCGAGTGTTTTGTCTTTTCAATTCGCTCGGGTCAGCTTGAGCATTCCAGGATTTGAAGATCTTATTTCCAAAGGACGAAGACGAAGATTGTATTATTATTTACTATATTATTCCACTGCATCATACTGTTCCGCTGCAATGTTATGTATTTATCTCTTATATGTGTAACTCTGATTTCTGTATTGGATAAGTAAAATCAAATGTTTTGTATACAGCTTCATGAACTTTTATTTGATTATTATATTTTGTCATTCCGCTGTGAGATTCTGTTTTGTTTATTTCTTTCTCTTTTTCTTTTTCACCCCAATAACAATTCGCCCTTTTGTATGGTTTGAGTCGGCATGTGTGTCTGCTTAAAGCGTACAAAAGGTAGGATGTTACAGTTGGTATCAGAGCTTAGGTTTAGCAATAAACCTTGGCTTTGTGGGGTCTAACTCTTTATTAATATGGTAGCAATACCCTAGAATAAGTCATTGAGTGTGTATATATATGAGAGAGTGTATTTGTTAGTGTTATAAAATGTTTTATATTGTGTTAATTTGTTCCGTTTTGTATTTATAAATTCTGGTCGGTACATAGGACGCTATGACATCGATAGGGATTTCTAAATGCTTAATAGGACTCACGGACACAATATTTGTTTTGAAATATAGGTAAATGAAATAATTTTGCCTATTATATTTTCTGTATATAAAATAATAATTTTTATAAATAATATATTTGGTTGTAATATGTTGGTTGTTAGGTAGTGAAATTTATAAATATTGGTTGTAAAATAAAATTATAAAAATAAATGAAATTTGGAAATTTAGAACTTAAGTTCCGGGGTTTTTTGAAAAGTTCTTTCGAAGGATTTTGGGATATAATAGTAATATTATTAGAAGTATTTTCTGATATAAATATTTCAATATGATTTGAAAGAATTGTTTTAAAGAAATTTTGGAAAGAAATAAGTTCTGTACTCCCCTCTCTGTCGCTGGAAAATAATTTCGATGATGAGTGCACGCATCATCGACGTTCATTTTCGAGTTTCAAAGTGGAAAGGCCGTGTAGTAATTTTACTACACAATTGTTTTGATAATTTTATCTTAAATTTTAATTCCAAGTATGATTTGATATATGTAAAGATGTGATTATGTATATATATTTTTAAATGATTTGAAATGGAACCCGGCATTTAGTTCTTAAATTTCTATGAATTAGGGATTTTAATCAATGAAATGGAATTTAACTAATTAATAATTGAAACTTCTAAAATGAAATAAGAGATTAAATGCTAGGCTATAAATGAAATTACAGAAAGTTGAAATTTGTAACCTATAAAACAAAGGAGATGATTATTGAACATTAAATTAAGTAAAAGAAATGAGAAAAAATTGTATAACTTTCAAATTGCATTCTTAAAAACATATATATAACTTACCAATCATTAAAAGTTGTAATGTTTAATAAGAAAATGTAATAGGATATTATACAAGAAAAACTTAAAGTAATGAAAGTATTCAATGAAATTCTTTAATAAATAAGAATTTGATGTTGTACTTTTATAAACTTAAGTTATAATTGAAATGTTACTATAATAAAATGAGATAGAAAGTAAGTATTATAAGTAAGCAATTATAAACTTTAGTTAATGAATTGATATGCTAAGTAATTGAATTGAACACGAAGACTATAAATAAATGAATTATGAACTTAGGAAAATGTTTGAACTTATTTATAACAAAATAAGTAGAAAGATGAATACTGTAATTACAAGACCTTAAGTTTAAGTTAATATTTGAAACCATTGTTAAATAAAGAAAATGAATGTAAAGCAAAAGTAAGAAACTTAAGTAGGAACTTATACACTAACGAATATTTTATCCAATTGAAAGTATAAAAATTTATAAATGTAAACTAAACTTCAATAATTTGTGAGAAATGAATATAAAGTAATGGAAAGAAATTGACATGATATGAATAAATGAAATTGAATTTTTGTAAGTAATAAATGAAATAAACACTGAATAAATGAATGGGAATAAAATATTTGTAAGAAATAAATGTAAAATTAAAGGAAGTAATTAGTGAATGAATGAACAACAAATCTTGGGAAAAGAAATTAATAAGAATAAACTTAAATAATGTTAGGATCCATTATTTGTTTGGTTTATGGATTGTTTGGGAAATAATACTTCTAATTGTTTGAATGTATGAATAATCTATTGAGTTTCATCTAAGACTGTTGAGTAAATGGTGCACTTAGTAGTTTATTTGTCATTCTATGCAATTTAAAAGTGTCTAAGCCCGAACAAACTATTTGTTTTGGCTGATATGGATGGATAATTGATTTGTTTTTATTTCATGTGATGGTTGTATGTTGTGGTTGCAAGTGATTGTTGTTTTATATTGATTGGTTTGTTAGTGGTTGAAACAACTTTAAATATTTCATTTTATATAATTATTAACTCTTTTGGATTATATAAGTGAAATACAGGTTATGGAAGCAATTTTTACTGCTTTTGGTTTCATAATTAAGCGTTGTTTGCCCGACAAATAGGTACATTCTTGGATTACGGTTTTCTAGTGGTATTATATATTTTCCCGTTGTTGGGATATATTATTTTAAGATATTGTGATATATATTGTTATATTTGATATTATATTTTTCTCCCGAGCCTCTCCGTACAAAGGAGACTTTGCCGAAATTTTTCATAAACTTTGGACTTAGAAATTTTTCTGAAATGTTTTCCAAACTTTTGTTAACTTGAAAATAAAAGATTTAATTGTTTATAAATTTATATATTTTGTTTAAATTATTTTATTTTGTAAATTTAATGTTTATGAATTTAATATTTTGAATAAGATATAGTAATTTCTTAATTCCTTCTTTTCCCTTCTTTTTCCTTTTCGAGGACGAAAAGTTTTGAGTGGGGGAGAGTGTAACGACCCGTAATTTTCGATGTTTAAATTTGTTAATTTAATAGGATTTTGATAATTAAATTTGGAAGAAATAAAAATTTGTAATTTGTTAATGAATTAATAACGGGGATGAAAGGTAATAAGGTTAATGCAAGTTAATAAATAACTAATTTAGTGCAATCCCAATTAATTGAAACAATTGTAAGGTTATAATTGATTGTAAATAGTAAATTGAGAAATAAATTCAAAGTTATATAAATTGATGAAATAATACGTAATAAACTGTAATTTGATAAAATCAATGTTAGATAAGTAATTATAATATTTGTTGGTTGATAATAAAGTATGAATGGGATTAAATTAGGCAAATGGTGATAATTATTAATTGTTTACCCATTTATTTAAGAGGGAATTAGGCAAAAGGACAAACTTTGAAAAAAAAATTAGGCTGAAGGACACAAAGTTTCATTTTTGGGCTGAAGGACAAACTTTGAAAGAAAATTAGGCTGAAGGAAAATGCTAAATATAATTAGCATTTTGTACAGTGCAAACATTGTACAAAATGCTAATTATAACTAGCATTATATCCAGTTTTACACTGTACAAAATGCTAGTTGTATTAGCATTGTCCTTCAGCCTAATTATCTTCCAAAGTTTGTCCTTCAGCCTAAAAATAAAACTTGTAGTCCTTCAGCCAAAAATTTTATGAAAATTTGTCCTTGTGCCTATTTTCCACTTTATTTAATATATTGAATTAGATATAAATCCATTGCAATTAAACGTAATTAAATACTACGGTAATATAAATTTAGTTAATGACTGTAAAATATTAGGGTAATTGGATATATAGTAATGTTAAATTTATCCATAAGATGATGATTGATTAAATAAAGAAATTGAAACCAAATTGAATTAATTTATTTGAAATTAAAAATATAATTTATTTGAATTTACTTAAATTGAAGGTAAACGCTGTAATTTTGCAATAAATCCTTATTTGATTAACATGGAAATTTTGGTTAATGAATTATAAGTTTATATGTAATCAGGAATTGTTAACTATTAAATTTGAATTGAAATTGATTTAATTCATTTAATACTAATTTATTTAATTAACTGAAAATAGCCATTTTGGCCACTGACTCGAATTTTGACAAAACCTGTTTCATCGGATCCGTAACGGTGAATTATTATAGGATTTCAAGTTTCGTAACGATCGGACTTGTCGTTTGATCGTACGGACTCAAAACGCCTAGAAATCAATTAAATTGAAATCAATTGAAATCAATTGGAAATAAGCTGATTTTAACGTAACTTCTTCATACAACGGACATAGGACTTGAAACATGTTCCATTGAGTTTAAAATATTTGAAAACATCCATTTTGATATATGGGTTGACCCATTTGCGTTCCGGAGTCGAAACGGGCTTTTCGGGTCGTTTATCGTTTAGCTCTCCAAACCAATCAAGCCCATTCATCTCTATTTCGTTCTGCCTATATATATATCGTTATAAACCCTAGGTCATTTCTTATCTCTGATTTCAGTACGTATAGTCACATTTGCTTCTCTCTCCCCAATGGCTGCAAACCATAATTCCTAAACTACAAATCCAAATCAAAAATCAAATCGAAAATAAAAACTCCTCAAACTATATCATATTTTATATCGTCGGAAAGCTCTCGAAGAGCGCAAGTCAACTCTATTGTTCATTTTTCGAACTGGGTTTGTGTGCAGCCAGAAATGCACGATAAATTCTCGACCGTTCATGCTAGGGCTCGAGAATTGACGGTGGATCTTCATCATGCGATCGATCGGGAAGTTTCGGGGGAAAGAAGACGTCAAGGGGAGCACATCGGCACGGCTGTTATGGGTCGAAGATCATCAGTTTCGCCAGAATTAGCCGTGGTACGCTAACGGAGGCGGCGGCGTTAGGCGACGCCGGAGGCGGCCGCTCGGCCAGGGGAGGGGCGCCTTTGGGCGCTGGAGTCTCTGCCGCTCTCTGATCGGAGGTCAGGCGATCGATGGGTGTGCGACGTCGAGTCAAAGGGTGGCGGTTTCGATAGTAGGTGATCGCGATTTTTTGAACGAATTAGGTTTCACTGTGTAAGTAAGGTGACGTGTAATTATAATATTATTTTACTTTATTTGTTTTAAATTGTAATCATATCGTTCTAATCGCAATAACATCTTCATACGAGGTCCGATTCACGCGCGCTTCGTTCTGTTGGGATCGTATTTCAATTTCAGACACTTTGACGCTGGTTTGGACGAATTTGGAGACTGCTTGAATTTTGGGTTTAAATTGGATTTAAATTCAATTTAAATTCAAAGGTGCGTGTTTTAACCCACTCACAACTTCTAAAATTACTTATGCTTGTTAAATTAATTTATGATGTGATTAGAAATTTATTTATGACCGTTTGGTATATTTTAAATCATTATCTCAGTTAATTTGAATTTATTTGAATTAAATCGTTATTTAATTTATTATTGAATATAAATTTCCAGTAAATACCTGTTATCGATTATCAGTTCTATATTGATATTTATTGATTGTTTTGGATGATGATTGTGATGGATGTTTGATTATTGATGTTGGTTGAATGGATGTTTTATTTTATATCATTATAAACTGCAAGTTCATTTTGTATTTTTATTTAATTCGGGATTGCAGTTTGAAATGATATATAACCGTAAAATTTAAATTGCAGATTGAAATGATAAATATCTGTATCACTTGACCCTAGGGTGGAGAATTATACACGGACATCTGATTGGTTAAATTAAATGATTTTAAAATCCTTAAATTTTTGAATTTAATCAATTGATGTTTTGAAATAAAATTTGATTTATATAAATTGAAGTATTTTGGAAAAATCGAGTTTTATGATGAAATGTGAATTGGTTTAAAAAGGAATTTCTTTAAGAAATTAAATCGGAAGTTTAAAGTTAAACATTTAAGTATAAATGAAATTCTATCGAAATTGAGGTATTGAATTTGTTTGAAAATAACTTTGAAATATTTTAAAGTTGGAGTATCCATATTGATATTTTGAACATGAATTGAAATCATATGAAATTCGATAGTTTATTGAAATTTGGTTCATTGATTTGGAAATTTGAAATGGTCCAAATATGTTGAAATGAATAGTTTAAATTGGTATTAATTTCAAACTCATATTTTAAGTAAACTATTTTAAAATATATTATTTTAATTTTTATAATTATTAAAAATTTTAAATTTATTAAACTATTTAACTAATATTAACTATATAAATTATTTTGATCTATTTTAAACAAATTTAATTTATTTTAAACTAATTAAACCAATTTAATTTATTTTAAACTAATTAAACCATTTTAATTTATTTTAAATCTAATTAATCTATTTTAAAGCTATTTAATCTATTTTAATTATATTTAATCTAAATTAAATCTATTTAACTATCTTAAAACAATTTAAAGGTACTTTACCAAGATTAAAACTATTTTGGAGTATTTTAACTATTTATAATTATTTAAACCATTTATAAATTTCCAAACCAAGTAAAGTGAAAGTGTTTAAAATTTAATTCATTGTTTTAAAAAGAAAATAAGGCCAAATGATGTTATAACCTAAGTTGGAATTTAAATGTATAATGAATTGAATGATGATTTTGAAGTAAGAATTTAACCTGTCTTGGAACTTAGATTTTGAAAGAAATTATGATTTTTGAAACGATATGATTTGGAAGCGACAAAGTTTTTGAGAACACGATATTTTTATAAAAATTGTGAATTTGACTTTGAAAGGAAATATAATTATCGAATTATGATTTCAAAAGTGAATATGATTTCGAAAGTAAGTAATGATTTCGAAAGTGATATGGTTTGAATTGAATATGATATTTTGATATCAATTATGAAATGATTTTGGAAATGTAAAAGAACCATCCGGTTTGTAATAAGCGATTGATTGTTAAAGAGACCGGGATCAGATATTGTCATACTCTTTACCAATACCGAAAACCACTTTGACAACTGTGTACACGGTGGAGATTCCAGAATGAAGTAGGATGGTGGCGACAATCCTATATGAGGTATATACGTGGATCTGACTCCTATGAGTTGGTTTAAGGTGGCTAAAACAGGAGCGATTCTCGGGCCAATGAGGTAGCTCCTCTGATCAGACACATTCCATCGATACTATATTCTGACTTGCGATTTATTTGGTGGCCACCCTTCGATTTTACTCGGAGTGTGTTTCGAGTTGGGCGGTAGTTGCAGCTATGCATTACCAACAGTCCGGATGCGTAATTGGTATATCTACCATGGCATTGCCTAGTTGTGCCGTGTCACCTTCCCTAGTGTGCCTTCTACGAGTTTGTTTTATGTCGTACCTATGTGGTATCCTCTGGCGGCTCCAGTTTACGAGGAGTTACGGTACTGTATTGACTATTGGCATAACTAAAAATGTGTTAAGGTGGAAAATGTAAAGCCTTAACGCTATTTTTAATTAGTATACTTTACTGTAGACATATTATAATAGCATATTGTACTACATAGTAGATAGTTTAACGGATCCTTAGGAGATGTGAATCCGGAACATCTTTTAAGTTACTGCACTCGCGTTAGACACTGGATAGGAGATGTCAACCCCGTAAACATCTCCGACGCCGTTTACACTCATATTTATTTACCGTTGATTTAACTCACATAAGATCTTTTAGTTCTGACTCGAGTGTTTTGTCTTTTCAATTCGCTCGGGTCAGCCTGAGCATTCCAAGATTTGAAGACCTTATTTCCTAAGAACGAAGACGGAGATTGTTTTATTATTATTTACTATATTATTCCACTGCATCATATTGTTCCGCTGCAATGTTATGTATTTATCTATGATATGTGTAACTCTGATTTCTGTATTGGATAAGTAAAATCAAATGTTTTGTATACAGCTTCATGAACTGTTATTTGATTATTATATTTTTTCATTCCGCTGCGAGATTCTGTTTTGTTTATTTCTTTCTCTTTCTCTTATTCACCCCAATAACAATTCACCCTTCTGTATGGTTTGAGTCGGCATGTGTGTCTACTTAAAGCGTACAAAAAGGCGGGATGTTACAATACTAGTGCCCTACTAGTCCATATAATAGATAAACAAAGCACCATGCTATATACATGAATGTCTAAAACAACCCAAGACAGATATTCCTAATCTTATCCTCCACCTTCTAGGTACAATCTGCTTTGTCATCACTCCACTGGATGCAAATAAGTTTGATAACTATACTCCTCTGTATTATGACCTAGTATCCCCTTCGCTCGTCTCACATATGTTAAATCAGGCTCTACAGATAAATCCTATGTCATCCTCGGTTCCACTATCAAACTTAGGTCATGCACACACTTCCTCAAATGTGATATGTAAAAAACATTATGCATACCTGCCAAATTACTTGGTAACTCGACTTGATAGCACGTATGTGCATAGCTTCTTGCATTAGAGAAACCTTCACGAATACATGATCGTCAACGGCAGACTCGAGCTCTTTCTTCACTTGTCGTCATAACTTTTCAGTTTTGATTGCGCTGTCTTCGTTCTAGCGTGAGTCAATTATACCTTCTCAGTAGAATTTCCTACCAAATCGAGCCCTAACATTAGTCTATCTGTAACGGCCCGATATTTTCAACCATTCGCATCCGCACATGTCGGATTTGAATTTCTCAAAATACCGCGTTGTAAATAAAATTTGGAAAATCTCAGAATATACAGTAAATAAATAATCACATATCACAGACACAAAGTAAGAAGTGCAGCGGAAGTAAAAGAAATAGTAGTTCATGAAGCTACTATGTAAATATATCAGAGTTAAATAAGATACAACAGAAGAAATAAAGTACAACAGAAGTCTCAATATGATAACCAAGTACAAGCTGAATAGAACAATAGAACTGAGATAGATAAAACTAGATAAGCAGATAATCTCCAGCGATTCCAATCTCCAGAAAGTGGAATCCAAATCTGTGAATACTCAGGCAGACCCGAGCATAAATAAAAATACAAACACTCGAGTCAGGACATACATACTTATACAATGTAAACCAACTCAAGTGAACTGTAATAAAAGTACAAGTAACTTAAAGAATGCTTGGGACCGCCCATTCTTTAAGGATCCGTTAAACTATCAACTATGTAGTAATATTCGCTATTATAATAATGTCTAATTATAAAATAAACATACTTTAAAATAGCATTAAGGAGTGACTCAATATTCCCCTTAACACGAATAATGCCAATAGTCTACACAGTACCTGCATACCTCGAAAGGCTATGAGAAGATACTCCATAGGTACGACACAAATAGAAACTCGTAGTAAAGCTCAATATGGTAGGTGACACGGCACACAAGGCAATGCCAGGGTAGATATACCAATTACGCACACGGACTGATGGAAACGCATAGCAGCCACTACCGCTCCACCTCAAACAACACTCCCAAATCAAGGGGTGCACCCAATCAATCACAAAGTAATAGAATGGTATCAAAGAAGTGTGTCTGATAAGAGGTGCTACCTCATTGGCCCGAGATCGCACCTGTTTTAGCCACCTTATGCCAACTCACGGGAGTTGGGTCCACGTATATACCTTAGGATCGTCGCCACCATCATACTTCATTCTGGAAACTCCACCGCGTACACAGTTGTTAAAGTGGTTTTCGGTATAGATGGAGAGTATGTCCATATCCGATCCCGGTCTCTTTAACAACCAATCGTTATTATAATCCGTGGTTATAATTTTAAAATAATAATTTATACTTCAAAATAGAATATCATTTCAAATCCAAATCTTTATCAAAACAAAGATTAAATCAATTCCAAACCATTTCAATATATTTAAAATATCATATCATTTCAAAACTTCATTTCAAATCATTTCAATATGTCAAAATATCATATCCTTTCAAAAACTTCATTTCAAATCATTTTAATATATCAAAACATCATATCATTTCAAAGCTTCATTTCGAATCATTTGAGTTCAAATCCAAATATTCAACTTTAAATACCTTTTAAATTCAAAGATAATTTGACATAGTTGAAATTATTTGATAATTTGATATCATTCAAAGATAATTGATAATTTGATATCATTCAACTTTAAGTCACCTTTTAAATAGTTTATATTTCAATCAAAATAATTCATCTAAACCATTTAAAAGTGTAATTATTATACTTTCAAATCAAGTATTCAATTTCCAAAGTTTAAACTATTCTGAGTTCATTTACTAAGAAAAAAAACCATAAACATTGAAAATTTCAGCCTTTCACAGCATTTAGAAAAAGCTGTTATAAGTTATTCTTGAAAACAATTTAATTCAGCAAAAACAGCATTTTAAAACTACTGTTAAATCTCAGTTTAGTTGAAATTTAGTTTAAAACAGCAAAGACAACATTTCCAAAAATGCTGTAATAGCTCAGGTTTCAAATTAAAGGTTTTAATTAAATTCAGCAAAGACAGCAGACCACTATAGCATTTACAAAACTGCTGTAATAGGCCTTTATTGAGTTTTTAGCCATTTAGATTTACTACAGCAACTACATCATTTCAGAACTGCTGTAATAGCCTTTTTATAAAGCTTTTAGTTTATTTACAGAAACCATAGCATTTCTGAATGCTATTAAAAGTATTTTCCAGATTTTAGTGTATTTCCAGCAAATAATAAACTTCAATTTTAAACCTTTTAAACATTATAAAAATCATATTTTGACATTAAAAAATGTTCATTAAAAATACTCTTTTAACTTATGATTTTTATAAAGTAATTTTTACAATAAAATCCAACTTCCAATAAATCACTCGTTAAATTCAAGTGTATAATTTTCCAATTTTTGCATTTGACAATTTATTAACACTTACATTTAAATTACCATTTCACAAATTAAACTAAATTTCCAATTTTATTTAATTAACTTAAACCTTTAATAAGAACCAAATTCACATTTCCAAGTCAAGTTATATTTTAAAATCACACTTTTAAGCATTCATTTATTTAAACATTTTAATACATAGAAAACTCAATAACACTTTATTAAATCATTTAAATTCAAATTCAAATCAAATTATCATATTTACCATTTTCCAAATATAATTAAATTTCCATTTTATTTATATAATTTAAATATTAATTTAAAACCAAAATTCCAAATTTCCAAACTTAAGTTATATTTCAAAAATTCACTTTTACCATTCATTTAAATTACATTTTTAACTTCAAGAAAAATCCAAATTTCTTTATTTAAACATTAAAAAATCCAATTTAAATCAAATTTTCATAATTTTACACTTTTAAAAATATTTAAAATATTCAAAATACTTTATAAAAATAACCACGGGCCTGTATATAGTTCTCTAACCTAGGTCAAGTGATACGGATATGTATCATTTCAATCCGCAGTTTAAAAAGCAAAAATCCGGGTTCTATCATTTCAAACCCGCAATCCCAAGTTAAAATAAAATAAATAAAAACCGTTCAGGCCTATCATTTCAGCCCATAACGATTTTTCCATATTCTAAAGTCCATTCGGGTATGTATCATTTCAACCCATAGTGAATCTAATCTACAGGGAACTTGCAATGTGATAAACAGGTATAAACGAACAGTTTAACAATAAATAACAGTAACAGATAATATGATAGGTAAAATAACAGGTTTAACATCATATAATTAATAATCATAGGTAGTTATAACATCATATATAATATTCTACACATTTAATTGTTGTCAATTAACATTTGCATAAGTATAAATGTCAGGTGAGATTTACTCACCCTTTTACGCTGGAGTTTGCAAAACAAAATACACAGATGAATTTTAGAAAGCACGATATAGCACGATTTGATTTGAATGGATGGAGAGCTTTGATATTGATCTTGTATACAACCATAAACAAAACAAAAATTATAAATTTAATGCAACATTGAATTGAAACAACTTTGAAATTAAAAGCAAAAATGGATTGAATGCTTTTGCTATGCTTTCCACACTCACATGCTCGGCCTAGGGGTTGATATGGCTCAGCCCTAACATGGTTTGGCTTTGGTTTGGGCTCACAAATGCATGGCTACAAGGCTAGAATGGTGGAGGAGTTAGAACATAGGAATGTGAAGAGGCTAGGCAATATAGGAAGGTTTTGGTTCAATGTTTTGGGCTCGGCCATGGGTGGTTTGGCTTGACCATTCAAGTTCAGGTCTGGACAGTGGTTTAAATGATGAGTAGGGGTCTGGACAAGGTGGTGGTGGCGGCTAAAGGTGGTGGCCAAGGTGATGGATGAAGGTATGAAGCAACTAGGCTAGGCTAACATGACATTTGGAAGGTTTTGTGCAACTTTTGAGGTGTTTGTCTTCACTTAAAGGCCATGGCCTGATCTGGTCAGAGGGGAAGAGAGGGGTTTGAATCCATGGAAGGGGAGGAGGAAGGTGATGGTGACAAGGAGGAGATGTAGGAGGTGGTGGCCATGACAATGGAGAGGAGGCCGAGCAAACATCATGTGAAAACAAGGCAAAAATAGCTGAAAATGAAGAGAAAGGAGGAAAAAGAAGAAGACATTACCAAGCTATTTTTCCTTAGCCGTGAAAAAAATGAGAAGGAAGTTTTCTTGCATGAAAATGAGATGAAACTCACGGCTTAACCAATGAAAATACACGGCCAAAAGCAATTAAGTGGGAGGTTATAGCAAATGAAAAGTTTTGAAATGAAAAGAGTTATGTTCCTAAAAGCACTTTAAACCTTTCATATTTCCATTTTCTTTAAATCGAATAAAAACAAAATAAAATTTAGTAAATGAAATTTAAAAACTGAAACAAAGTAAAATAAAATAAAAATAAATAATTAAATTTAAAGAAAATAGAAAAAGAATTAAAGAAATAGTTTAAAAATTCAAAACAGGACTTAAAAATTACAGATAGAATATCACTAGTTTTAGAAAATTTCTATTTCACTTTAAAACAAATAAAAGGTCAGATAAATAAAATAAATGAGGAACAAAATAAAATGGGAATGAGAATAAAATAAGATCTTAAGAAAAATAGAAAAATAAATAAAGAATTACTTTAATTATTTGAAACTAGGAATTAAAATTTATAAACAGAATACAACTGGCATTTGAAAATGTCAATTACACTTTTAAAATGTTTTAAAACTAAAATATATACATAGCATGTTATTTACCCATATGAATATAATTTAGAACATTACATGACCAGATAAAATATTATTTATATAATTTAAAATAACAATTTGTTAAATACAGCAAATTACACACAATAGTTAAAAAGGCATAACTTTCACATTATAAATCAGATTTCAACGAAACGAAAAGCAGTATTCTTAAAATTTTATTTAATTTCATAATAAAAGATAAATTAAAAAAATTCAAACTTTTAAAATTTTAAATTAAAAGTCAAAGTTTGACCATATTGACCAAAATTCACAGTTCTGGAAAATACTCTATTTATTCATGTTTGGGGATTATAATTCACATACAAAACATAATTAATATTTAAAATAACAAAATTTCCCATTAAATAAATAAATAAAGTTTTTAAATTAGGAAATTCAAATTGAAAATAATTACAAAATACAGGGTTGTTACACTATCTCCTGTGTATAATCAAAAAACTAGTGACTTACACGGTCTACCATACAATGCCTCGAATGGTGCTATCTCAATACTCAATTAGTAACTATTACTATAGGCAAACCCAGCTAAGTACTAATGATCTTCCCAAGATCCTCCAAAATCCAAGCCACACGATCTTAGAAAATCCTGAAGTACATGGTCCACCCTATCGTTTTGACCATCAGTCTGCGGGTGGTAAGTCATGCTCAAGTTCAACTCCATAACCAATGCACTCAGCAAATTTCTCTTGAACTCATGGGTAAACAATAGGTCTCTATCGCTAACGATACTACTTGGTATCCCATGTAGTCTCACAACAATATTCATGTATAGCTTCGCTAAGCTAGCTACCATCCTTATTAACTTCACTAGGATAAAGTGGGAACTCTTTGTCAATTTATCGAATATCACCTGAATACTATCATTTCTCGTCCTTGACCTAGGGAACAAGTCAAAAAAAATCCATAGGCATGGAATCACACTTCCAAGTCCTTCCAAAGGTTGAAGTAAACCAATCGGCTTATAATGCTCATCTTTCACTGGGTGACAGGTGAATCACTTCTTCACAGACACCTATCTCTTTTCATCCCTTTCCAAAAGAAACCATCTTCATATCATGATTCATCTTCATGTCCTCAAAATGAATAGTAAACTTTGACTGATGACTTTCCTCGAAGACTTCCTCCTGAATGTCTCCTATATCCAAAACACACAACCTCCCTTTCTTTCTTAGCCATCCCTTCGAGTCTATCTCAAATCCTTTTAGATCCTCGACATCTGCCTCATCTCTAATTGCCTAATCCTTTCGACAATTAATGGGTCCTCCCTTTGCCTTGCAGCAATCCTATCCATAAGTGTTGGATGTACCTCCAAACTTTCTAACATGCCCGATTCTCTACTCGATACAGTGTTCTACCTATGATGTGCTTCATAAGGGGCTAATGTCTATAACATCTATCATTCTTCAATCATAGCTAACAACCATTCTGATGCTTCCTACTCAAAGCATCGGAAACCTTGTTCTCTTTTCCCGATGTATATTCTATCCTAAAATCGTATGCCGCCAAGAACTATAGCCATTTCTACTACTTTATATTCAACTCCTTCTGAGAGAATAAATACTTAAGGGACCCGTGATCTGTATACAACTTGAACCATTCTTCTAATAAGTAATGTCTCTAAATCTTCATCACAAATTAATACCACCATTACCAACTCTAAGTCATGAGTCGAATAACTTCATGCGGTCTTAATTGCCTTGATGCATATGCTATCACTCGCCCTCTTCGCATAATACTACTCTCAAACATGTCCATAAGCATTCAATATGCACTACCAACTCCTGATTCCCTTAAGGCACAATCAACATAGGAGAGTTCACCAATAACCTCTTCAACTCATGGAATGTCCTTTCGACTTATCAGTTTATACAAATTTCACATTTATCCTGGTCAACTTAATCAAGGGTGCTGCTATAAGCAATAAATCCTTAATGAATCTGTGGTACTAGCCAACCAACCTTTAGAAACTTCTCATCTCCACGACTATCTCTGTCCTTTTCTAACTATTAATAGTTTTTGTCTTCGACGGATCCATAGCCAATGCATTTTCTATTGCCCGAGAAACTTCAATTCTCATTTCCAGAAATGGCACTTTAAAAACTTCGCATTTAACTTGTGTTGTCCCAATGTCTCGAACACCAATCTAAGATGGACTTCATGATCTCTCTCATCCTTATAGTACACCAGGAGATCATCGATGTAAACCAACACAAATTTATCTAACTCATCATGAAAGATCATGTTCATAAGATGACGAAGAACGCATAGGAATTGCTTAGTCCAAACAAGATCACTAACCATTCATATGAATCGTACCTCGTTCAGAGCACGATCAAGAATACTATAACGATCCGTAATTTTAACACTTTGAAAATGGAATATTTAATTATTTTAAATATTCAAATGTAGAATTTTCAAACTTAAACAATCAAGTTTTATATGATAAATAATAATTGTAAACTTATTTTTGATATTGAATAAAGATTTTGTATTTCCATTGTAAAATTGGTAAAAGTCGGATTCCAATAAAGAAGATAAATATTTATGGAATTTGTTTAAAGGATAAATAATTACTTTTAAATATATATATATATAATCGATATCAAACTCATTTGATAATAATAGTAATTTAATTTATAATGGTTCGATTAATATATAAAACTTGTTTTATAAAATTGACAAATTTAGTCGCATATCGATAAATCGATGTTGTATTTTTACAAATAGATTTAGATATTATTTTATATTATTTTATAAGTCAAATATAATTTTTTTAATTATTTAAATATAACAACAAATCAATTTTGAAGTTTGGTTTACATGAATAAATAGTTTAACAAAAACGTCAAAATGTGACCGGATAACGTTTTGTCGAAAATCAACGTTTTGTTCAAAATAAGTTGCCGCAACGTTATCGCACATTTTTTAACATGTTTTAACATATATATTACACATTTTAATAACGAAACATGTTTACTTTTACTAAATATAATTAGATAACTTCTAGAAGTCATTAGTAAAAGTAAGAAAAAGTAAACATCAAATCACATCAAATCAAAATCTAACAAAATAATTACTTTTCTTTACTTAATCTTTAAGTGACTAAGACATAAAGTAAGAAGTGAAAGGATGATGTTAAGTATTAAAAAAGTGGATGTTGTTTTAGGTTGAAGTAAGAATAGTTTGGTAATTTGGTAAGAGGTTATTTTGGTAAATTTACCACTTCTTTCTTTTTCTATAAATACTCACCTCCTTCTTCACTTTCATTCACATTTCTTCTTCTTCTTTTCTCAAGCTTCTTCATCTTTTTCCTCTTCTCTTTAATGGCTTCTAAGCCATAGAAAAAATTAGAAAGAAATAATGTCAAAATATGTACAAAATATTCAAAAGAAATCAATGTTCATTCTCTTCAAATCAAACTCATCTTTTTCCCATATTTTACCTCTTCTTCTATTGGCCATAACTTCTTCAAATCAGAAGAAAAATGCAAATTTAATTTTTAAAATCATGTATTTTTCCAATGGCTACAACTTTTATGTTGACCACTTTGTCTCATTCTAAAAGTAACAATGTCAAAAATCCACTTCTTTACAGTGCATTCTGGCCCAGTTTTTAAGCCAGAGAATTGGCCATTTTGTTTTGATCATAACCTGATTATAACGGATCCAAATTAAGATATTCTTTATTTTCACCATATGAAATTCCAGTGGCTACAACTTTTATTTTGATCACTTTTCCAATTTTGAGGTATACTATACCTGAAACTCAATTCTTTGAAGTACATTTTCGGGCTTTATATTTGTGAATCCGAGAATAGCTCTTTTTCGTTTGACCATATTTTTCTCAAAACTAATCAAAATCTAGAGATTTTTTTTTAAATTTAAGAGAAAATAATTTGCAACAACTTTTCAGTTAACAAGGTTTTCAAATTTTGAGAATAAGAGAGTCAAAAATAAGAGAGAAAAGATGACCTATTTTTCAAGACTAATTTTGAGAATTCAAGGTCAAAGTTCTCCATACTTTCGGCCCACCTCCATCTCAAGCCTTGGCCGAGCATTTCAAAGGAAGGGAAAGTTGTTTACTAATGTTTAATTGGAGTAGGAAGTAGTTAGTGAAGCGTGGATTAGTTTGAATGTTGGTAGGAAGTTAATCGTTTTGGTTTATGGTGAGAAACTCTATTTAATATCTATATTTATATATATACATGTTTGATGATGTGTTATGATTGCTATGGATGCTTATATATGCTTTGATCATCAAGTATTGATTGTTTGATATGATTGTTAAATTGTTTTACCAAGTCACGTTAATACACGTCGATAAGCACAAAGGAAATCACTTTCCTTTTGAAAATGAAATGGTGTATATGGAATGCTTAAACCTTTTGGAAATAGTTTTAAAATGAGTTAGAAATGTTTTATAAACATTTAAATATGTTTAAAGAAATAAAGAAAGAAAATCAGGATTTCATCTTGTATATTTGAAATATGTCCAAAATAATTTTTTTTAAACATCGCGGTTTTGCAATTCGGAATCCAAAAGGGCATTTCTTTATAAATGATATTTTTAAATGTTTAAAAAATATGAAATAAATTTGATAAATCTATTAAAATGGTTTAAAAGAGATTTGGAATGAAAAATATGAATTTTCAAATATTAAATGTTGTTTAAATCAAATAAGCTTATATAGCACCTTCCGTAGCACTTTTATGCTGCGAATTCTATGACTTTTTGAATATGAGTTTAAACTTAACGATTTTTCCTAGAATCAATTACGAATGTTTTTAAAAGGAAAATTAAGAGTTTAAAAGATAATTTGGAATCTTATAATCAATTCCAAAATAAAGCTAATAACTGAGTATGCAGAAACGACTAGTACATTTGTCCCGCCTATGAGATCTGGGAAGATAAAACAAGGTGTTTAACTAAGGTTAGGGATGGAGCAATCAGTTCCCTGAACTTACCTGGCCTATGTTTTCTCTTTTTAGGCGAGGGGTGGAATGGATCTAAAGGAAAGCACAAATGCTCTAAAAGATCATATTTAAGTTTTTCCAAAATAAAAGAAAAGAAACAAATTCTTTGAATGTTAATTAACCACTTAACATCTTTTTATTCGATGATTGGTACGAAGGAACCGGGATCGGATTTGGGTGATTCCTATCCGAAAAACCGGAATCAGATTTGGGTGATTCCTATCTGAAAACCCCTTCAAACTAATTTTCGAAATAAAACATATTGAAGACAAAGATCTTCATGATGTAGGATTACTTGCCATTAGTCCGTGGAGGTGAAATTTACCCTATCTAAGTGGCAGTAGTACTCTATTATGAAAATCTTCGATTTGTAAGAATATGATTTAAAGTTAAGAAGAAAATCTTTGATTAAGATTTAATAAATGATTTGGGAATACTTTCCCTAAGTTAAAAGTTATAACTTGAATATAAGAAATCTTTGATTAAGATTTAATGAATGATTTGGGAAAAGATTTCCTAAGTAAAAGAAAAATGATTGGAATTATTCCAAGATCTATAGAGGTTTAAAAGAATCAAATGATTTAATAAATGAGGCTTAATGATTCCGTATACATTTGAAAAGAAAATAGAATAAATTGAAAAGAATATACCTAAGAAAGATATTTAATAAAAGATGAAGTAATTGATTGATGATTGATATCCACATATGAACTTAAACTCTTTAAAAGCGATGATTGGCTTCGAAGGAACCGGGGTCGGATTTGGGTGATTTCTATCTGAAAACCACTTCGAACTAGTTTATGTGTTCGAAGAATGAAGATATTTGAAGATGGAGATATTGAGACGAGATGGAGACATTGAGAAGAATTATAACGAGGGACTGCTTGTTGATTAATTGGGGATAAAATCACGATTCACTATATTATAGCAGTGGTCTCTTTGTTATGAAAAACCTCAAAACCACAAGGACTTCTCGCTTAGTAATGGCCGAGGAAAGTACCTTCAGTTTTGTTCAATCCCAGAACAAACTTGTATGGATGAATGTCTGACATTGCATATTCTGAGATTACGTACATTGGTTTTTACAAACGTACATCTGTTTGGTGGCGGAGAAGGCAACTTCTCTTAGCTTAACACCCTTCCTTGAGACATATGAGCTCAAGGGTTGTATTTTTTTGAAAGGCAATTAGTAGTCAACGGAAATGGCCAATGTGGTATTCAAAGTGAAGAAGATGTGTTATGTGAAAAGGTAATCGTTACCTCGAGCCTCATCAACCAGAAATGACCGAAACAGGGTTAGATGCGACAAGGCTAAGTGGGTCGTTCCCAATTAGGGTATGATCATCCCCTTCTAGATATATTTTTCCCGCTATAACGTTCGGGATGTAAATTAATGTGCTTTGTATGCTAGAGCATGCTCGGTTAAAGGTCGGTAACGACCGAGGGATGATATATTCAGTACTATCTAGTTATAGAGATAGGTCGGTCTTGTGTTGGTAGAGGATCCTTTGTGATGGTCCTCGATACATTCATCTAGAGATGTACTGGTGGAAGGTAGTCCCTTCACATTGTCATTTGTATGAAAATCCATTCTCCAATAAGAACCTACGGTTTGTTTGTAGAGCCTAGTATGCTGGAATTTAATAATGGTAACAATTTCGGCTAAGATTAATAAGTTTATTTGCAAATGTTTTCAAAGAGATGTCATTAAAAATAATATCAAATGTTTTGATATAAAAGTGTTTTAGTTATCATAAGGTAAAAACGCGTCCATGTTTATGTGTGGGCGTGGTCTTATGAGATACTCTTTCTTTTCAAAGAATTTTATTCAAAGGCTGATATATGACACTGTCATTTATTATTGAGTTTTCTCACGCTGTTTTATCAAACCTGATCAGGGTATTTTCAATACTCGGGCTAGATTCGAGTAGTTTCAGGTTTAGTTGAAGGCGTTTGGAGTTTCCAGAGGAGAGCTGGAGATATTCATCTACGTACGGACATATTCTATTATCCGCTGTGGTTTGTTTGTTTTTGTTTGTTGTTTGTCAGCAATTGTAAGGGCGGGTGTTATAACTGTCCAGGCTGAATCTAGGTTAGACTCTAATATTGTATTTTAAAATTTTCTGCTGTAAAGATTATTATTGAAATAATATATGTTATTCCATTCGTGTGAGATTCTATTCTGTCTTTGTTTTCTTTCTACCCTTAATGATCCGCTTATTCGTGCAATTTGAGTTGGACATATGTGGTTTATTGTCGGTTCAAAGGGTATGGAAAACAGTTCATTACAAATACTATCATCCACTACTCTCACTTGATGGAAACTGTTGCCAAATCTAGTTGCGAGAACATTCAAGCTCCACTCAACTGATCAAATAAGTCGTCTATCCTAGGCAGGATAATCATTTTTCACAGTCAACTCATTCAGCTTTCGATAATCAATGCAGATCTATAAAGATCTATCCAACTTCTTTATGAATACCGTGGACGCTCTCCATGATAAACTACTTGGCCTAAGAGAATTTTATCTTCAAGTTCCACTAGCTGCTTCTTCAATTCTTCCATTTTCTTTGGTGGCATTCTTCTAGGCGGTCTACTAATAGGTTACACCCCTGGCACCAAGTCTTTTCGAAATTTGATTGCCCTCCTTAGCGGTGATCCTGTTATAGGTTCAAAAACATCTATAAATTCCTAGACTACATGTATTCTACTTATCTCACCTTCTTGATCTTCCATAGCACATAACATCAAGTCTGACTTCTCCTTCCTTACGTCCAATGCTATCATGATTCTTTCTCCTCCCCTTGAATTTTGTAAGGCGGTAATCCTATCTACGTACTAAATCATGGCGTCACTACACACTAACTAATCCATACCCAAAATCACCCTATACCCTACGAAGTCAAACATATACAGGTTGTAAACAAATAAATGTCCATGCAAGTCAAACTTAAGATTAGTGCACCTTAATCTAAGAGTGGCATAACCACCGATAGGATTAACCACATGCAAGGACGTAATCAAATACGTAGTTAACTCTAACCTATCAACCAAGTCTCTCAAAATAAAAGAGTGACTAGCACCAGTATTAAACAAAACTCTAACTGATATAATGGAAATCAAAATTGTACCTGCAATCACACCTTTTCCTTTCTCCTCAGCAGTCAGTCCAGATGAAGGTCCTTCCAAAGCATAAACCTTTCCCTGGTTAACTTTTGGGCTATCCCTCTTCTTATGGTCTGGCATATTACAGATAAACCACTTGGCTATGTCCTTTTTCTTTGGCTAAGTACACTTAGTGGAATAGTGCCGCAATTAATACAAGTGACATTAGCTATGTTTGGCTTCTAACTCCTTTCTTTAGAAGTCTTTCTTTCATTCTGATTCTTTCCACCCTTTTGATAGGGATTAAATTTCTTCTTCTACCCACTCTTGAGTCTAACATCATCTTTCTTCTCCTCCTCAAACAAGCAATCATACCTCCTTTCCATTTCCATAACCATATAAAATGGAGCCAACAGATGAGCCATCACCTTTGATTCAACTTGTAACAACCCGTCTTTTTGACCTTTAAAGATCGACACTAATACATCCATGGTAATCACGCACCGCAAATTCAAGTGCCAGAAAGGAAGATAATCAGGGGTTTATAAGAAATAAAGGTAGAAAATAGAATATTAACGGAATCTCACATCATATTAAACAACATAAGTGGAAAGTACATATAATCACTCCAAGTGATTCATTAGAGTTACGATAAGTACTAATCTAGCCTAGGATATTTATAACTGCATATCCTTGTATAGACTGGTAGATACAAAATACATGATACATGATACAGCGGAAAGTTGAAAATAGTAACTATGGACAAAGGACCCTCTAGTCTTCATACTCCAGGCTCCTTCCAAAATGCTCCAAGCTACCTGACTGCTTGACTGCCTGAAAAATAGGGCACCCAGAGTTTAAGGGAAAAGAAAAATAAATTCCGGATCAGTCATGGGATTCGTGTGAGAAACTCAAAATGCAAATGTTTGAAAATAAAATGGTATCTCATAAGACCACGTTGCACATAAACACGAAACAAGTTTTTACTTTATGATAACTAAAATCTTGGATACACAAATTCTTGAAATATTATTTTTAATGACATTTTTTTAAAAACATTTTCAAATAAACTTATAAATCTTAGCTAAAATGCTTGCACCTCACATTTTAGTATTTGCACAACTAAGTCTGTACGACACTTATTTGGTATTAGATTTCCAGCTGAATAGCGAGGTAAGGGACTACCACCAGTACAGTGCATTTCTAGAGGAATGCACCTGAGGCCTCCATGTTGGTTCTCATGTGAATTAAGACCGGCCTATCCGAAAATTACATAAATAGCGCCAAGTATTACATCACCCGGCAGTTACCGACCTATCCGAGATCCCGAGCATACACCACATAATTTAAACCCGATTTTTAGCAGGTAGAAATTTTATAGATCTAGAAGGTGATTTTATAACCTGATTGGTTATGAGCCACTTAGCCTTAAAGCATCCCTTGTTTCACCATTCCCGGGTTTGAGGCTTGAGGTAACAAATACCTTTTTTACATAGCACATCTTCCACTTTGAATGCCACTTTACCATTTCATAATCGTATAACTGATTTCCACAAACGTATAACTCCTGAGCTCGTACGTCTCAGGAAAGGGTGTTAAGTTAAGAGAAGTTGCATTCTCCGCCACCAAACAGATGATACGTTCATAGATATCAATCAATATGATTCAGAAATGAAAAGTCTGACATTTGTCAATACTAGTTGTCTAGGAACAGGACAAACCGAAGACACTTTCCTACCACAACCTGTCGGGAATTATCCCAAGGATTAGTAGTGAATAGTCCTTGTGTTTCGAAGATTTCCAGAACGAAGGGACCACTGCAATTTATTTATCTCGAGAGCTACCTAGTGATTACCAACAAGCAGTCCTTTTGAAATGAAGATCCCCTCTCTTTTAAAATCATGGTCTTCAATATATCTCCTCAGTTTCGAACACGTAAATTGGTTCGAAGTGGTTTTCCAATATGGATTACCCAAATCCGACTCCGGTTTCGACGAACCAATCATCGATAAAAAGATGTTAAGTGGGTGGATAATAAATATTCCATCTATTTGTTTTCTTTTTATCCAAAGATATCTTTAGAGATTTTTATCTTTTGAAAACCATTTCTTTTTAGTATATACGGAATTCGTTAAACCTCCTTAAGAAAATTTACTAAATCATTTTCATAAATTATTTTAGAATACATTATTAAGTAAACTAAGGTCAAATAGAAATTGTATTACTTTTACTCAATTTTAATTTCCATATTCAACAAGTACTATGGTCAGAACAATGGTGAAATCACCTTTTAAATTCAACAAATAGTACGAGTTCCCTCATTGAAATTTGACACTAAGTATAAGAAGATTATTTCTATACGATCCAAGTTGTTTTAATTTGAAAAGTGTAATTGTTTATACTTAACTCTTTTTCGACATTTCGACCTTATCCATCCCTCATATGGGGGAGGCCAAGTGAACTGGTTGCTTTTGGAAATCTCCTTAGTTTAAGCACCTCAACCAGATCACACGAATAGAAAAAATAAGGTGTACTCGTCGACTTATTAGAGCCAAGATTAAATCAGTTGCTTATAACAGCTTTACTTAAATTTATTTATTTAAACTTCTTTAAATAAATTATAAAACCTTTAAATCATTCTTAAAACCCTTATTTGTTTATTGGAAAACATTTATAAAGTTTGGAAAAGAATTGTGAAGTTTGAAATCATATTTTTAAAAGTTATTGAAAAAGTGCTACGAAAGATGTTTTAAAAGCTATATTGATTAAATCGTCTTTTATATCATTTGGAAATTTATATATAACTAAAATATCTTTTAAAACATTTTAAAAGACTTATAAGATTTATTTTATATTTTTAAACATTTAAAATATCCATTTTAAATCATTTTAAAACCTTGGTCATTAAACTGCAAAACCGAGATATTTTTGAAAACTTGTTTTGGACTTATTTGAAAATCTATAAGATGAAAACTTGATTTTCTTTCTTTGATTGAAAACTATGGATATATTAGTCTGAAAATTCTTACTACGAAGAATTCTGAGCTTTATTCCCCTTTATATACTTATTTTAATTCTACGATGCAAAATCACGAACTACTGTTTCGCAACGTGCCTAGTTTTCACTCGATTATTAATTTTCATTTAAAACTTATCCAGATAAGTTCAAATGATTATAAAATGTTTATAAAACATTTCTAACCATTTTCAAGGGGTTTAATGATTCCATATTTATTTTTATAACTTGATTCGAAAAGTGATTTTCTTGTGTAATATCGACGTGTATTTAACGTGACTTGTTAAACAACCATAATAACAATCAATACTTGATGAACAACATATAAACGAGCATCCATGGCAATCATTTAACATCATCACATACGTGTATATATATGAAATAAAATAGAGTTTCTCACTTTGGAATAAAGCGATTAACTAGAAAGTGGATTATCCTTTCTAACCCGAATCAAAGCTCACAAACACTCATCCTGAAGCTCCTATACAGCTTGGCCTTTCTTGTGAAGGTGGTAGGGGTTCACAGCCTTATTTTGTGAGGGTGGTAGGCCCGGCTAGGGTGGTTAGCCGTGGTTTTGAAAGGAAAGAAGAATTGTTTAGTTGAGTTTTGAAGTGCTATATATATATATACACACACCCTATATAAATTTAGAGATAATTTGCTATAATTTTCTTTATATTTTTTCTTATATGGAAGCCATTAAAATATGGAGGATTAGAAAAATGAAGAAGAAGACGAATGAATGATGTGAAGAAGTGAAGTGGTATTTGTAGGCAAATAGAAGAGTGTAAACATCTCCTCCTTATATCACCACACATCATCACGCCACCTCCTCCTCCCATCACCATGCGCTGACCAACTCCCCCTTAGTTACGACCATAGTCAGATCATGGAGAGGCAAGGCCATGTTCCTTTTTGATTTGACATTTGATGGTGATAATGTAATGATTAGTTTAGATTCTCACTCCACCACCACATGCTCCACCTCCTTTCATCATTACCTTATGCATGGCTACCTCCTTCCACCACTACCTTATCTCGGCCATGTCCCCTTCATCACCTCCTTAGTTCAGCCAAGTCACATGAAGCCTTATGATTTATAGATGTGATGTTTAATGGTAAGGATTGGTTTCTTAAGTGAGAAGGAGTTGTTTATAATATTTTGTATGTTTATATATTTGGTATATACGTGTGTGTGTGTGTGTATATATATATATATATATTATAAGTGTTCATGTACATGTCCACATGGTTTCTTGGATGGGTATATGTATGTGTTCATTTGGATGTCACATATAATTCACAACGTTCTACAACTTCTATACGTTGAATCGTTGTGAATTTCGATTCCAATTTCCAATCATATTTTCACTCCTTATTTAATACATGTATATTTATAAAAAAAGTTTGAAAATAATATTTCTATTATTATTTTTAAATAAAGATCTTTTAATTTTGATTTAAAAACCATTATTTAGTCATTTAAACAAAAAAATTAAATTCAATCATATTTTTTTATAAGTGATGAATTTACGGGTCGTTACACAGCCCCTTTCTCGGATCTTCAATAAACTTCTCATTCTTTTTTTAGTGAAGTGTTGATATACTTCCTTCCATACTTCGATAAAGCACTAAAGCATTTGATGTACTCTGCCAAAGTCATCTCTCCTTACTTCAAGTTAAGGAACTCCCTACATAAAGCAATCTTCTGAGATTCGGTAATAAACCGAGTCTCGAATCTCTCCTTAAACTGCTCCCATGTTATCTCCTCCTTTGAGACCTCAGCAATTGTAGCCTCACACCAGTCTAATGCATCCTCCTAAAGTTGACGAGAAGCCAACCTCCTCTTCTGAGCATTATTATATCCCAAATCTTCAAAAATATGTTCATGTATTTTCAACCAATTCAAAAAAACTCCTTCCTTATAAACTTTTTTCCTCCACAACTCTTGAAATATTTGTGTATCTTAGAAAGGTCTACTTCTCTTGCTATATCCTATCTCGGCTCAATAACTCCGGGTAGCTATTTTCTCATCATTTCTGTTATAAATTGGCGGAACAAAGCATTCACATTCATTCCTTCTTCAGTTCGGGTACGCATTTAAGTACCAGCTTGAGTACAAACTTCCAAGTTCGTCTTCCCTCCTTGACCATTAGTTTGAATAATATCATCTCCTCTACTAAGATTCACTCTTGTACTTCCTATGATCAAACGTCTATTACATAGATCAATTTTTTCCTTTTGCATAACAAAGGATTCGTAAGAAATGGAAGTAAAGAGAATGAGATCAATTATAGCGGTGTAGATATATTCTACTATATATTTATTTCAAAATACAAGCACGTTATAAATATAGCATATACCCTCCCAAGGTGTTCGTTTTATATTAAATAATTTTTACTTAGCTCTTTTTTACATAGGTGATCTGTTAGACGGCGAATTTTCTATCGATTAGAAAATCGTCGAAAAATAGTATCATTATAAACCTCAAGCGCACGTCGTACAATTGTAGTACGTATGCGAGTACGGGTCAATCCATAGGGAATGAATTAAATTTCAATACTACTCGATCAAATTAACCCAAAGTTTTGAAGTGGTTTTGAACTAAGAAAAATTACAAAAATTAAACTAGAGCAAAGGTGAATAAACTATGATAATAAGATGCAATTTAGAGGCAAGTCCACTTCCAATCATTCATATAAATCAACATGAAATTCACTTGTAATCTCTCATTAAAATATTAAGTAGAAATGATTGATGTGCTTATTTTAAGTATGGTTTATTTGTGCTATTAATTAGCCAACTTAAATCATTAAAATCTAACACACCATTCAACCCACTTATCAACATTCATGAAAATGACATGAAATTAAAAATAAATCTCTTTTAAGTATGATCTTTTTACTATTAATTAATAACATAGACCATCAAATTTTTTATTCTAACTTAACTTTCACATCAAAGTCACTTAGGCAGATGATCAAATAGTTTATGTTTAAAATGGAATAAGCATAGCCTATTTGAGATGTCAACATAGACTATCAAAATTCACTAAAAAGAGACATAAACCATCATCATTCAAATTTTCCATTAAGCACAAATGAGAGACTATAAATGAAATCATTATGTTAATTTGATATGTTTCATGAGTGCTTCATTACCCCTAAATTGAAGGGGTTTAGCTACTCATATTTGAAAACATGTTAACATAAAATGATTTCAACATAAAATAAAAGGAAAGTGACAGCTTACTGAAATAAAAGAGAGCCAACTATTTGCATGAAATAAAACTATACTAATTACAAGAATTAAACCCATGCTACTAACATAAAATAAAAGGAGCATAAACTAAGAAAGAGAGAGCATGAAATAAAAAGAGCATGAAAAGAAAGCATAAATAAAAATTGCATGGAAGTAAAAACAAGGCTAAGAAGCCATGAAAGAAAATTTTATTTATCTTTGATTTTGTAGCTACAATATTGCATGAAAAGGAAGAAGATAATTACATGAAACGTAAGGAGTATTTATACATGCTTAAAACCCTAATTCATATTTTAGGGGACTACCTAAATTATCCTTGAGAAAGTGTAACCTCCAAGTAATAATTAGGGAATTAATTAATCCCCACTAATATGTCTCTAAGTCTCCATTAGCATGTGCATGCGCTTTTAATTATGGACCATATGGTAGTGGGTTTGTGGGCTTCTCCATGTTGCATGAATTCATTTATTTTAATTATTTATTTGCCTTCAACATATGTGCATGCATTCATCCATAAACCCTCTTCATATTTTCACTTCATTTCCTGCAAATAAAAATATAAATGTGCAAATACATTTTCTCAAATTAAATCATATACAAAATTACATTTTACCCCTCAAATGAAGATGAATAAATGATGATTTGTAAACAATTTAAATTTTGGTTTAAACATGTAAAATACCCTAATATGCTTATTTATTTAAATAAAAAGTAGATTAAATAAGAAAGTAAAAATATGCACTTTTATGTGCACATCATGATCCCAAACCTAAGCTCTAATACCATGCTGTAACATCTTCCACTGCCAGACTTGAAAAGAGAAGTTGATTACACTACAGTCAACACCAGAATCATTTTCAAATAACAAAGTGAGTTAAGTATTATTTTGAACAACATAAGTAAAGGAGCAGCTAAATAAATTTTCATTACATCAATTTGAACTACATAGTTTTTACATTATTATAACCCAATTCATTCCTATGTAGGGGTAAATACAGTAGAAAATAAGAGTAGTATTGTATTCGACATATGAAGATGCCAACACAGCACATAACTACTTATAAACCATACTTGTACATAATGGAAATTTCAAAACAATTTTATTCTCTAGATAAGCCTCCTTCTTCATCTTTGAAACCTTTATTTGTCCTTCCAATATAGACCAGTCTAATTTATAAATTCAGCCTACTCGAGTGAGTATCCATAAATTTATGGGAAATAATAAAAATACGGGTCGGACATAATGCCTGGTATGAGTAAAACCTTTTCTCTAATCATCATAGTGAGACCACGTAGCTATCACGGAATGGGTTTTACCCTCACTTTATCATCATCAAGATAAATCGTATATGTAAACAACAATACATAAGAAGCAACTATGTGCATACATTCTATCAAGAAGTATGCCCTACACTTACCACTCTATTATGAACCATGTCATATATCAATCCAAATTAAGTATACACTATACTTATCATCTCGTTATGAACCATGTCATATAATCATTCATCATCCATTCAAATATCATCAAATTTCTTATTTTAGGCTTTCATCGTTAAGTTATCATCAACTTATTTAGTGATTACCTCCCTAGGCTTATCTATTACTAATTTATCTTTTCTCGAACAACATCACTTGATGAAATGGTCAATCATTCCACTAATGGGAGCCACCCTGACTAAAGCCACCCTAACTCTTTTAAGTGGTTGAATGTAAGCACTGTCACGACCCGCCATCCTACGTCCAGGAAGACGCATCGTTTTGAAGAAAAGAAAGGGATAGAAAAAGTAGAAAAGAAAGAGAAGAAGAAGAACAACAGCAGAATCTCAACAGCGGAACGAATAAATTATATTAATAACAAAAGTATTACATAATATACAACACTTATCAGAGTTACACAACATATACATCACATACTAGACAGTTATAAACATCTGTCCAGACATTACAACTCAAATACAATACAAACACTATCACAGAGATCTACACAGCGGAATACTATATCTACGAACGCCGAAGCCTCCTGCTCCATTGCTCCTCCAGAATATTCGTCAAAGCTAAACCTGAATCCCTTGGCTACTCGTAAAAATTTGAGTACCCAAGAGTTTATATAAAACAAAAATAAACACTTGGGTCAGACATGGGTCTGGTGTGAGTAACAGGTTAAAGTTGCTTAACTTCAAAACCTTTTGAAACAAAGGTATCACGTAAGACTCCCCACAAATAAACATGGGTAAGTTTTTACCTTACGCTAACCAAAACATTTGATAGGAAATCCAGTTATATTATTATAGGGTCTAGGGTTTTCAAGTAAAATACAGAAATAGCTGGAATGCTTACATCTCACGTTCCAACATAGTTGGGCACAACTAATACGTACGGCACTTATTGGATTTTTGATTCCATACAATGGCAGGGCTACCGGGGTACCGCCCGTCACAGTACGTGGCCTAGATCACCGTACCGAGGATCACTCCCAATCCCCTGCAACACAAGGCCGGAACATCCCTTACTGGATAATTCCTGCACAAGACATCCCAGCAGTTGTTGCAATTCAACTGCCCACTCAACCGAATAATAAGAAGGGACCTCTAGACAGGGATAATCTTGTCCTACTTGGGTGCTACCCACTAACCTTGCTGCACCTCCCCTGTTTTAGCCATTCCCGGTTGATGAGGCTTGAGGCTACGATTACCTTTAATCAGAACACAATCACTTAGAATGCTCATCGTCCACCTGACGATGTGTTGAAAGCATTCAATCCATACAAGTTCGTTCCAGGTTCGAACGAAACCGAAGGCATTATCTCGTTACACTCGTATTGGAATCACCCTCAGAGTTAACGACAATAACCCTTGCACTCTGAATCTTCATCTTCACTTCAGATTTACGACCTATCGTTAATTTGGATCGATGTGGTATTCGGATATCCAAATCTGGAAACCCGATCCCGGTCTCATCGAAATCCAAAACGTATCTTTTAAGGCCAAGTTGTTTTAAAGTTAAAACAATTCAATTTTACTATCTATTTACACACAGATAGATAATTCACAGATTCACAATAGATAATCAACATTATCATTATAAGCAGATAATCCATATCATCATCACTATGCAACTAAAGCATCCAAATCATACAGTATCAATTATCTCATATCTGAGATCTCAAACCATTCAAGGTAAATCAATATCATTCAATATCCTTAAGCAATGATTTATTAATCACCATATATAGTTAATTTAAAATGAATTAAATTAAATACTTCATCTCTAATTAATTTAAAGTAAATTAAATTAATTACTTTCATCATTAACAATCTTGCTTAAGTCACTATTAATTAATTATCAATTAATTAATCCACCCTTATCCAATTATTCATTTTAATTAATCATCCTTGATTAATTACATTTAATTACATTCAAGTAATTAGTACTTAAATTAATTTCACAAATTAATTATTCTTAACTACTTATAGTAATTAACCTTTAATTACTACATTTATTAATTAACTATAATTAATTATCTTACTCTTTAATTAATTACATTAATTAATCACTTCCTTTATTAATTATCCCTAAATTAATCAATTCTTAATTATATCATCAATTATTAACTAATGATCCTTAATTACATTTTAATTAATTACTTTATTTAAATTAATTAAACCATAATTATTAATCACTATTGATTAATCACATTCAATAATTAACTATCCTTAATTACTTCTTAAAATAAATTAATTATTCCTTAATTAATTTCTTAATTAATCTCTTGATTAATTCCATTAAGTAATTAACTACCTTTAATTACTTTATTAATTACATCAGTAATTATCCATTAATTACTTCCTAAGTAATTATACCTCATTAAATTACATTTAGTAATTACTTCACAAATCATTAAATGATTATCTTAAATTAATTAAACTTAATTAATTAACTTAACTAATCAAAAGAAACTTAATTAATTACAATGAGTAATTAATATCTTAATTACTTCCATTAAGTAATTATATTTAATTAAACCAATTTCATAAATGATTAATCTTAATTAATTAATCTATTTAATTATCACAATTAATCACATTAATTAATTACTTATTTAACCCAAGTTAATGATCTACATTAACTATTCTTTAATTATTTTTCTTAAATAATTAAACTTTAACTAACCATTATTGATTACAATTTAATTAATTCCAATTACCAATAAATTAATCTTTCATTACTTAATTAATTAAGTACCTAACAATAACTTAATTAATCCTTAATTACTTAAATAATTTATTCCTAATTATTAATTAAAAATCTTAACTTATCAATTAATGATTCTTAATTTCAAATTAATTACCCTTTAATTAATTTAATTAAATCTTAATTAATCAATTTAACCCTTAATTACTAATTTATAAATCCAAATCATAAATTGATTAATTATCTTTTAATCACCTTACTAATTTATTTTATTCCACATCATTAAATCTTAATTATCTTTAAGATAACACTTTATTCCTATTAATGATTAAAATATCATTAATAAAGCATTTAAAACAATTTACCTTCAAATTTACCTTTAAATTTCATTTTAAGATTTAAAATGAAGACAAGTTTAACTTTAACAAAGTTTTAAAACTATTTAAATCCTTTTTAAATTACATGTTAAAGAAATATTTATTTAATTTAAAGAAATTTAAAACTAAATTCATTTTAAATTCAAATCAATTTAAAATATACCTTAACATTCAAATTTGTTTAAAACAATTTTAAATTTAAAAACTTCTTTTTATTTCAAAATTGAAAATGCTTATTAACTTTGATTCCAGATAAATCTTTAGATTTAGAAACCTATCTACAATTTAAAACTTTATCTTTAAAATTCAAACTTCTTAACCCTTTAAAAGTAGTTAAGTCAATTCAAAATTTAAAAACTTTATCTTATTTAAAAACTGAGATTTTAAATTAAACTCCAGATTTAAAAACTAAACTTATTTAAAATTTACTTTTAGATTTAAACATCAGTTTTAAATTTTATTTTAAAATTTAAAATCTGGCAAACAGGTTTCTGTTAAAACCTGGAATACAAACACTCGATCCTCTCTATACTTTACTTCGAGTCAGCAATCAATTAGCTTCGAGCAGAAACCCAAATTTTTTCCCGAGCCAATCACGAGGTCCAAAACCTTGTATCCCAATAATCATCACCAACATGCACACCACCTCTCTGTGCACCCATTCATCAACTCCGGCCATCACTGGCCACCATCAACGGTCATCTCCCATCGGCCAGCAACCCCACAACTCCCTTCAAACATCAGATCCTTCAGAATTCAACTCGAATTCGAATTCGAGTTTAAAATCAAAACCTGGAACATCAGTCCCCCCTTTCAATCCCTAACCTGTCAACGGCGATTCCTCCCATCTCCGGCCACCATCACCTTTGAAACTCCAGCGACGTCTTCGACAACCCATCCTCTTCCAAAAACCAAAACCCCAAGCGACTCGATCAATTACATTTGTCGAAATGATCACTTCTTCTAGCCACAGTAAAACTAGGGTTTAAAAATGCAAATCACAATCTCTTCTTCCAAAATGAAATACACCTCAATCTGATAGTTTTCTTAGCTTCTCTGATCACCCATCTACCTCCAGAAGAAATTACAACCCATACAAACCTATAGATCATCAGAACTTCCCCAGTTTCCATTTTCTGTTCAACAGAGAACTGCGCCCTAACCCCTTAACTAAAAATCCTAATTTTTGATTTAAAAATCATGTTTCAGTTAGTACTTTTGATTTATGATACTGAATTTCCAGATTAACATGTTTGGATTTTGATAAAAATCAACATACACTGATATTTCTTATGTTTCCAGAGACAACAACTAATATTTTAACTTACTTAAAATTTTAAATATTAACTTAAGATAATCAACAGCTTCATTTTTATAAATTTCATTCTATCAGAAACTTAATTAAATGATAAGTATTTTAGTGAAGTTTTGTGCTTGGAAAATCAAAACAGAACAGGCAAATAGAAAGAAATATCATGCACACATATATACTTACATCAGATATTTACATATAATAACATGCAATGCTTATTCATCTCAACATAAAATCATGCAACCATAATTCAGATTTCAAATTTATAAAAGGTTACTCACCTAGACAATAATGAACAGAACACTTATAACAGCATGCACACAAATAAAAATCCAAATCAGACATTCATTTATGTAATACACTTTTATATCTAACCATACTTGCATGCAACTAATTATATTTTAAAATTTAAAGTTACTCACCTATTTTAAAAGAAGCAGAGCCTCCAGATTTTTGAAACTGAAACAACAGGCTTTTGAATCTTTAAAACTTGAGTTGCTTTTGCTTCTTTAATTTGCATTTTGATCTTTGCACTGAGATATTCAGGCTTTTGATTTCTTGAGTTGCTTTGATTTAATCTCAGATTTGAAAAATGCATGCAGGCTTTTTGATTTTGGTTACAGGTTGGCTTTCAAAACAGAGAAGATATGTTTGATGATCTCAGTTTTGAATTTGAAACTGGTCTACATGTTTTGATCAGAGGATGACAGATTGAAGAAGAATTTTGCAGGCTTTTGATGTTGAAAAATAAATTTCAAGTTGGTGATATAGGTTACAAGGTTTATTTCTGAGAATTTGATTTTTGAGTTCGATCTCTGGTTTTTGGAAGTATTGATTTCCAGATTTGTTTCTTTTGAGAATTTTGGTTTGAGGAGTTGCTTTTCAGATTTTTTTGTTAGAGCATTTTGTTCAGCTGAATCTCATTAAGTTTTGAAAAAGAAATAGAAGAAGAATGGAAAAGAGGAAGCATTGTTTATATAAGTAAAAATTTATGATTTACCAAAATAAAAGAAAAATAAAATTAAAGATGACATTTGTCATCATATTCACTTATCAAATAACACTTGTTAGAATGAGACTTTAGGAAATTAACACTTGTCTTTTTAAGTTAATTTGTATTTATTTTTAATATAAGCTTATACTTAATTAATTAGTTAATAAGTTCTTGTTTATATGTATAGATAATTTTAAAGAAATAAAACCAATTATTATTTATAAATAAAAGTTTATACATATATTTAAAAATCATAGAATTGTTATTTATGTTTATAAAACAAAGTATTATAATTATTATTTGAAAATACCAAATTTGACTATTTTAAATAATTTATAAAAGAGATTATAAATTACTTCTATTTTTAAATCATATATATCAAGTAATAAAACAAACCTTTTATTTAAATTAAACTTAAGCTAAAAATCTATTTTTAAACAATTAAATATTTCTCTTATGTATTTAAAACCATATAGTTATTTATTAAGTAGCTTTTAAAAACTTAATATTAAATTAATTAGAAATTTGAAAACATAATTTCATTTTATAATTCAAACCAACTCATCTATTTACAATATATACCATTATATATATATTATAAATAGAATTATATTTTATTAACTTTTAAAAGATAAAATCACTAATTAAATATTTATTTAATTAGATTATTAAATTAATCCAAATTTATTAATAAAGATCATCAAATCAATTTAATTTTAAATATAGATAATTAAATTGATATTGTCCAAATTCCGGGATATCACATTCCTCCCCCCTTAAAATAATTTCGTCCCCGAAATTTAAACAAAGGTAATTTAATAATCTCATTAAAATTTAATTTTCAAAGCACAAACATATATCAATCATATGCTAACAATCATAGCAACCAATCATCCAAACAAACAATTCTAACTATCCAGACAAAATTCTGGTTAAAATTTCCTCGAGTTTCCCCAAGTATATATATATATATATATTCCGGGATACTCACTCTATAAACAATCTAAACTATGAAGCTACAGAGCTCCTACTCATCTAGATCTACAAAACTAAACTGGATATCAGACTACAGACAAGTCTGACTCAACAACCAAATCTTCCAGAACTGCTGATTCCAAAACCAAGAACACCAACTCTACTCCTCAACATCAGAAGAAAACAAATTTACTTCTCCTATCCAGGAAACAAAACAGATGCACTCCCAAACTGCTTCTGCTGCACAACTCTAATCTGAAGTAGATAAGAATGCTGATGAAGAACACGAGCACAACTGGACAACACATCCCAGAAATATGGTTCAACGGATCCATAAAGAAAACTCAGATACTCCATCAAAACTTGAGCTGCTTCACCAAACTCTATCTCTAGGAACTATCCTTCAACTAGACTGAACCACCGGTACCACTCCTGGAATCCGGTCGATAAGAAAACTCAATCTCCAGATGCGAACAACTTCTGACTTCCCTGAAGACATCCAGAAAATCTCTGATAACCCAAGAGAACACTCAGCAATCGCAAGTCACTTTTGCGATCAACCCATCCTAAGTCCAAAGAAACTGCTCTCTCTTTACCAATCAGAACATCTTACACTTATCTAACCAATCCATCGAAGAAATGGATCTACTCTACTGCTTCTGAACTCCACCACCAGAATACTGCTTAGCCAAAGACCTCCTTGCCGGCACACAAAATACTCTGAGCTGCACTACTTCCACTGATGTCAAGGACTTCCTATCCAAAGCTCTTCGAGAAACTCGAACCTCAAACAGAAACACCATGCTGAACTCAGCCACAACACCGAAGCATACACACTTCCTTAACTTGTTCCAAAGAAAACATCTTCGGAAATATCCATAGTCACTGCGTCTTATCACACAGCTACTACTTCCAGAAGTTACCAAGATACCATCACTCACTTCTGCTCATCCAATTTCAAAGATAAACTCCGAACTTTAACCGTTCCCTTCGGAGATCGATGAAATCCTTCACCACAGAAAAGCTTACTTGAGACGGTATTAGGTCTACAGTCTCGATAGATACTCTTCCAACCTTAAACACTTCAGACTCTAACCAATGGTAGTCGTGTTACACACAATCTACCTCATCTACCTTTATATTCATATTGGAAAACCCGAACAGGTAACCCAAAAATAGGTAGAAATAAATATATATAGTTATATAAAAATTACAAATACGCTCTCTCAAGATAGACACCACTCCAGAGCCTAGGTATTCACTCAATCCTAATGCTCTGATACCACTGTCACGGGCCGAGCCAGTGGCGACTGGTAGGCTTTGCAACCATCCCAGACCCACCGTGGCAAACAGTGATACCTCGAATTTGCTTTTACGGCCAGCCTCTCGACTCGCAACCAACCCCTCAATGGGACATGTAGGGGTAAGAGTCTCCCGTTCGCCACCAAACCGCGAAGCGAGAACCCCCTATCACGCTGTAATATAGCAAACCCGATCCCGGTCTCATCGAAATCCAAAACGTATCTTTTAAGGCCAAGTTGTTTTAAAGTTAAAACAATTCAATTTTACTATCTATTTACACACAGATAGATAATTCACAGATTCACAATAGATAATCAACATTATCATTATAAGCAGATAATCCATATCATCATCACTATGCAACTAAAGCATCCAAATCATACAGTATCAATTATCTCATATCTGAGATCTCAAACCATTCAAGGTAAATCAATATCATTCAATATCCTTAAGCAATGATTTATTAATCACCATATATAGTTAATTTAAAATGAATTAAATTAAATACTTCATCTCTAATTAATTTAAAGTAAATTAAATTAATTACTTTCATCATTAACAATCTTGCTTAAGTCACTATTAATTAATTATCAATTAATTAATCCACCCTTATCCAATTATTCATTTTAATTAATCATCCTTGATTAATTACATTTAATTACATTCAAGTAATTAGTACTTAAATTAATTTCACAAATTAATTATTCTTAACTACTTATAGTAATTAACCTTTAATTACTACATTTATTAATTAACTATAATTAATTATCTTACTCCTTAATTAATTACATTAATTAATCACTTCCTTTATTAATTATCCCTAAATTAATCAATTCTTAATTATATCATCAATTATTAACTAATGATCCTTAATTACATTTTAATTAATTACTTTATTTAAATTAATTAAACCATAATTATTAATCACTATTGATTAATCACATTCAGTAATTAACTATCCTTAATTACTTCTTAAAATAAATTAATTATTCCTTAATTAATTTCTTAATTAATCTCTTGATTAATTCCATTAAGTAATTAACTACCTTTAATTACTTTATTAATTACATCAGTAATTATCCATTAATTACTTCCTAAGTAATTATACCTCATTAAATTACATTTAGTAATTACTTTACAAATCATTAAATGATTATCTTAAATTAATTAAACTTAATTAATTAACTTAACTAATCAAAAGAAACTTAATTAATTACAATGAGTAATTAATATCTTAATTACTTCCATTAAGTAATTATATTTAATTAAACCAATTTCACAAATGATTAATCTTAATTAATTAATCTATTTAATTATCACAATTAATCACATTAATTAATTACTTATTTAACCCAAGTTAATGATCTACATTAACTATTCTTTAATTATTTTTCTTAAATAATTAAACTTTAACTAACCATTATTGATTACAATTTAATTAATTCCAATTACCAATAAATTAATCTTTCATTACTTAATTAATTAAGTACCTAACAATAACTTAATTAATCCTTAATTACTTAAATAATTTATTCCTAATTATTAATTAAAAATCTTAACTTATCAATTAATGATTCTTAATTTCAAATTAATTACCCTTTAATTAATTTAATTAAATCTTAATTAATCAATTTAACCCTTAATTACTAATTTATAAATCCAAATCATAAATTGATTAATTATCTTTTAATCACCTTACTAATTTATTTTATTCCACATCATTAAATCTTAATTATCTTTAAGATAACACTTTATTCCTATTAATGATTAAAATATCATTAATAAAGCATTTAAAACAATTTACCTTCAAATTTACCTTTAAATTTCATTTTAAGATTTAAAATGAAGACAAGTTTAACTTTAACAAAGTTTTAAAACTATTTAAATCCTTTTTAAATTACATGTTAAAGAAATATTTATTTAATTTAAAGAAATTTAAAACTAAATTCATTTTAAATTCAAATCAATTTAAAATATACCTTAACATTCAAATTTGTTTAAAACAATTTTAAATTTAAAAACTTCTTTTTATTTCAAAATTGAAAATGCTTATTAACTTTGATTCCAGATAAATCTTTAGATTTAGAAACATATCTACAATTTAAAACTTTATCTTTAAAATTCAAACTTCTTAACCCTTTAAAAGTAGTTAAGTCAATTCAAAATTTAAAAACTTTATCTTATTTAAAAACTGAGATTTTAAATTAAACTCCAGATTTAAAAACTAAACTTATTTAAAATTTACTTTTAGATTTAAACATCAGTTTTAAATTTTATTTTAAAATTTAAAATCTGGCAAACAGGTTTCTGTTAAAACCTGGAATACAAACACTCGATCCTCTCTATACTTTACTTCGAGTCAGCAATCAATTAGCTTCGAGCAGAAACCCAAATTTTTTCCCGAGCCAATCACGAGGTCCAAAACCTTGTATCCCAATAACCATCACCAACATGCACACCACCTCTCTGTGCACCCATTCATCAACTCCGGCCATCACTGGCCACCATCAACGGTCATCTCCCATCGGCCAGCAACCCCACAACTCCCTTCAAACATCAGATCCTTCAGAATTCAACTCGAATTCGAATTCGAGTTTAAAATCAAAACCTGGAACATCAGTCCCCCCTTTCAATCCCTAACCTGTCAACGGCGATTCCTCCCATCTCCGGCCACCATCACCTTTGAAACTCCAGCGACGTCTTCGACAACCCATCCTCTTCCAAAAACCAAAACCCCAAGCGACTCGATCAATTACATTTGTCGAAATGATCACTTCTTCTAGCCACAGTAAAACTAGGGTTTAAAAATGCAAATCACAATCTCTTCTTCCAAAATGAAATACACCTCAATCTGATAGTTTTCTTAGCTTCTCTGATCACCCATCTACCTCCAGAAGAAATTACAACCCATACAAACCTATAGATCATCAGAACTTCCCCAGTTTCCATTTTCTGTTCAACAGAGAACTGCGCCCTAACCCCTTAACTAAAAATCCTAATTTTTGATTTAAAAATCATGTTTCAGTTAGTACTTTTGATTTATGATACTGAATTTCCAGATTAACATGTTTGGATTTTGATAAAAATCAACATACACTGATATTTCTTATGTTTCCAGAGACAACAACTAATATTTTAACTTACTTAAAATTTTAAATATTAACTTAAGATAATCAACAGCTTCATTTTTATAAATTTCATTCTATCAGAAACTTAATTAAATGATAAGTATTTTAGTGAAGTTTTGTGCCTGGAAAATCAAAACAGAACAGGCAAATAGAAAGAAATATCATGCACACATATATACTTACATCAGATATTTACATATAATAACATGCAATGCTTATTCATCTCAACATAAAATCATGCAACCATAATTCAGATTTCAAATTTATAAAAGGTTACTCACCTAGACAATAATGAACAGAACACTTATAACAGCATGCACACAAATAAAAATCCAAATCAGACATTCATTTATGTAATACACTTTTATATCTAACCATACTTGCATGCAACTAATTATATTTTAAAATTTAAAGTTACTCACCTATTTTAAAAGAAGCAGAGCCTCCAGATTTTTGAAACTGAAACAACAGGCTTTTGAATCTTTAAAACTTGAGTTGCTTTTGCTTCTTTAATTTGCATTTTGATCTTTGCACTGAGATATTCAGGCTTTTGATTTCTTGAGTTGCTTTGATTTAATCTCAGATTTGAAAAATGCATGCAGGCTTTTTGATTTTGGTTACAGGTTGGCTTTCAAAACAGAGAAGATATGTTTGATGATCTCAGTTTTGAATTTGAAACTGGTCTACATCATTTGATCAGAGGATGACAGATTGAAGAAGAATTTTGCAGGCTTTTGATGTTGAAAAATAAATTTCAAGTTGGTGATATAGGTTACAAGGTTTATTTCTGAGAATTTGATTTTTGAGTTCGATCTCTGGTTTTTGGAAGTATTGATTTCCAGATTTGTTTCTTTTGAGAATTTTGGTTTGAGGAGTTGCTTTTCAGATTTTTTTGTTAGAGCATTTTGTTCAGCTGAATCTCATTAAGTTTTGAAAAAGAAATAGAAGAAGAATGGAAAAGAGGAAGCATTGTTTATATAAGTAAAAATTTATGATTTACCAAAATAAAAGAAAAATAAAATTAAAGATGACATTTGTCATCATATTCACTTATCAATGAACACTTGTTAGAATGAGACTTTAGGAAATTAACACTTGTCTTTTTAAGTTAATTTGTATTTATTTTTAATATAAGCTTATACTTAATTAATTAGTTAATAAGTTCTTGTTTATATGTATAGATAATTTTAAAGAAATAAAACCAATTATTATTTATAAATAAAAGTTTATACATATATTTAAAAATCATAGAATTGTTATTTATGTTTATAAAACAAAGTATTATAATTATTATTTGAAAATACCAAATTTGACTATTTTAAATAATTTATAAAAGAGATTATAAATTACTTCTATTTTTAAATCATATATATCAAGTAATAAAACAAACCTTTTATTTAAATTAAACTTAAGCTAAAAATCTATTTTTAAACAATTAAATATTTCTCTTATGTATTTAAAACCATATAGTTATTTATTAAGTAGCTTTTAAAAACTTAATATTAAATTAATTAGAAATTTGAAAACATAATTTCATTTTATAATTCAAACCAACTCATCTATTTACAATATATACCATTATATATATATTATAAATAGAATTATATTTTATTAACTTTTAAAAGATAAAATCACTAATTAAATATTTATTTAATTAGATTATTAAATTAATCCAAATTTATTAATAAAGATCATCAAATCAATTTAATTTTAAATATAGATAATTAAATTGATATTGTCCAAATTCCGGGATATCACAAGCACCCTGAATATATTCTAGTAAGCATCCTTACTAAGCATCAATAACCCCTTTTAGTCCATAAACCGCTGTCGTTCACGTTGTCAATTTATTTATTTTTGGTTATAACTCCACCATGATCTTTTGGCACCCTGGCATGGCACCCTGCCTTAAATTCCCTTTGAGGTTTATAAATCTTTCAGGATTGAACCCTATCATGGCATCCTACCATATATCATTGGACTTTAGACTAATAGTCAAGGCACCTTGCCATTTAATAACTCCATAAAGTATTTACTTTCACCAGCCCTAATTTGGTGTCGAGTTTTCATTAGTTAATTTCCTTCTTTACAGTTTACTTTTTTGGATTATTTAATTACGTTCACCCTTTAATTAATTAATTATCCATAATTAATCAATTATTTCCCTAACTAATAAATTCATATCAAATTGAAAATTGATGGGAAAAATCCCAAAAATTCTTCCAAAATCCAATTCATCATTTTTACCTTGTCCTATAATTTTAGATCAAACAAATTATATTATTATTTTTAACAGTTAATTTTCCGAAATTAACTCTTTTCTTAACTTAAGAAATTCATAATAATTTCACATTAATTCCAAAAATTATGAAATTAAAAACCCATCTTTATTTCATCATTATTAACATCATATTTAATTTAGAAGCATTTAAGTTAGAAATTCATGTCTTACCCTAAAACATGAACAATTTCACTTTATTAAAATTTCCAAATATAACCAAAAAAAATTAATCATTTAAACATGTTTATCTTCATTAAACATTCATACAATATCAAGTCTAAACCCAATCGCGTAGGGGAAGGTTTTGGGGACATTGTTCACTCAACTTTGATTAAAAAAAACTTGTTTAATCTTCTCTCTTCTTTAAAGTTGATAACTTGAATCTTCCGGCTTAAATTTTCCTATTCTATTGAGCAAAATGATGGCCGTCCTTGAGTTGGAGCTTTAGTGATTTTGATTTACTAAGAAGGGAAATGAAACGAAGGTAGGATGGGAGAATATGGCTAAAGAAAATGGACTGGTGATTTTGGCTTGGGCTAACATCCCATGTGGCCTAGTCACACCGTTACACTTCCCTTAACGTAATTCTTTCTATTTAAAATCTGAATTATTTATTTTCATTAACAAGACCAACCTTAATTGCTCTAATTATCCTTGGTCCATCCAATTAACCTTTTAAATTATCTCATACTTAATTAATTAAATTTCCCTTAGGCAATTATTACAAGTAAACTATTTTATCTAACTTTAATAATTTCTTATTATTAATCTAATTAATTTCTTATATTATGGACCCTTCAAAACATGGAGTGTTATATAAATAAAATAACTAACATTACTTCATGATTTTCCTTATCTTTAGTAGACTCACTTTAGCTTTGTACCCCTACACTTCAAATAAATCCAGTTAGGAATAACTTTTCATAATCCAAAAATATTTCTTTCTACTTTTTTTAATAAGGTACCATATTAAGTACAAAACAACCTAACAATATTGTTTCCCCACATACAATCTAACTTGGAAAGATCGATATATTCTATTTTTATCATCAGCTACATTCAGTATAATTTTGGCATGTTTTGTATTTTCATACATACAAACAAATATCAACACAATACTTGCAACAAAATAAAAACATCATAAATTAACACAATAATCAATTCAACTCATGTCATTCTTCAACCATGCATATATAAACTTTTAAAGTATGCAATTATACAACATGACAAGCCAAACATAAGGTCTTATAATAATGTTTATGTAGAGGGAAAAAATATCAACCTACAACACATAAATCTTCCTTTTTATACATATATTTGACACAAATATTTTTAATTCTCAATACTTATAATTAAATTTCTGTTTCTTACATGTATTTGAGATTAAATATTTTCTGGAAGATTTTAAACATTATATCCACCAAATTATTGGTGAACCAAATTAATATTCTCGAAACATGCAATTTACCTCATGCTCGCATATAGGTCAAAATTACCCATCTTGATATTCAAAATCATATGAATACATCTGTCAATAAATATTAGTATCTCATTTTGAAATACTTTATGGGATACTCTAATAGTTACTTATTCACTTTAATTTATAAATATCACTCATAAATAAATCTCTTCTTACTTTCCATATCCATCATTTTACATCTCATAATTTGCTGCTATATAAGTTCCTTGTATATTATATCATCACTATATTATAATGCATAACTCATTTCATTATTTCTTCACTTTTAATAAATTCATTCATGTCAACAAAGTGACAATGTTTCAAATCCTTTTGAAATATATTTCATTTGAATTTTATTGTCAAGTACATATACACATAGCGAACATTGATATGTTTAACATTAAATAGCAAATAAATTATAAAATGTATATCAAGATGATAGTCTTCTTTCTCCTTTTTGATGAACCTTTTCATAACCAATACATGTATAAAATATTCAAAAAATTTCCATTCTCAAAATTAACAAAATACAAAACCTTGATATGTTTTGCATATCTTTTGTACCATAGAACTTTATATACAATTATCTTATTAACTTTAACAATAAAACTAGTGATAATTATTAACCAAAATAGACATACGATAACTTTGATATTCTAATATCATCATAATCTCTACATTTAAAAGTCATTAGATTTATGCTCTTAGCATAGTATAAGAACAAATACTCTATAAATCAATAGCCATAAAGTCTCATCACTCAATTTCAAATTGTTTATCATGATTTGTCATTCAAATTTACTTTCCATTCAGGCATCAAATAAATCATTAAATGCTCATAATTTACATTCATAAATAAATCATAAACTAATTTTATGGTTTAGTGCTCATAAAATTCTTAATAGAAACATTTAAAGAAAATTAGTATTTTTATCATATTTGAATTCAATGAAATCTCCAAATTAATATTTAAAGTTCATATACTTGTGAGCTGTTTACTCACTTTCATGTTTGTTGGTAATGCCCAACTTAAAACATAACTTCAATTTAAAAAATGGTTATTATTTTATTTTCAACTTTTAAATGTATTCAAAATACATTATATAGATTACTCTACAAATCTTTCATTTTGGGACTTAAATATTATTATGAAAGAAAACAACAAATGCTTAAGCAAAAGGAAGGTTAATTAATTAAATTGACAATGTTATATTTTCAAGCATTTACTTGTAGATGTTGTTTTAACTCCTTTTAGAAATAGAAGGACCAAATTTAAGAAGTCTTAATTATTATAATCATAAAACTATATATTATAATGATTTAGTATGAAATTTAAGATGAAAAACAACAATTTTATATTATCCTCTTCTTATGTAGCATATCGGAATAATAAGGGTTATTCATTGGAAAAGTTTCATTTTCTTTGATGTTTGATTATATTGAATAAATATGAAAAATGGATTTGTCATTAATTCAAATTACTAACAATTTGTAATAAAACTAAGGACATCATTCTAAATAGAAGTATTAATGTGCATGGATGAATTAAATTCCATAAAATCAACAATTTGAAAATGAAGTTCGATACGGTTATGATGCAATCGATAAATCTCGTTTGATCCCCAAAGGTAATACAACGATCCTTCAAACTTGTGCTCTCAAGACTTAAGGATTTAGATATTTCTAGAAGTCACTGCCTAGTTGTTTTGAGTATTTTATTTAAGAGGAAATTATGGAGTAAAAGAGAGGAAGTAGATGAATTTGTTTCTTATAAACTTTTGTTTATTTTTTCAAAGAAAAGAGAGAAAGCAAAATACAAAAATGAACAAAGGATTTTTTCCGCCTTTCTCTTAAACAAATCAATCTTAATAAATAAATATTTTATAAATAAATATGGATTATCATTGATTAAAAATGCTATAAGACTTACAAGATAATGATTTGGTCTGTTTTGATGTTTTAGAAAGAATGCTTGAATTGCAAGAAAATAATGAAGAAAGCTATTCAATTCTCTTCAAGTTTGATACATATTGTTGTGTGTATATATATATAACAGATGTACAAAGTACTATTACATGGTTTTGGGCCAAAATTAATACAGGCCGGCTACACTTTATCACATAATTGCTTTGTAAAATGCTTTATCGATATATATCGGTCTCTCATTATTGTATACTTCTAACTCTCCCCTCAAAGCGATTAGGGTTAGGGTTCCAAATCCGAGCCGCCTCTTAATATAATTTGGTTTCTGGTTGCGAATTCTTCAAATCTTCATATGCTTTTGAGATCTGATGATACTAGCGAGGCCTTTATGGTTTCAGCATGCCATATTGTTAGATCTTCGAGTAATTGTTGCTTGAATCTTCATCTGGTTTGCTGATGCTTTGCTCAACTTTTAGCTCCATTCTGAATCGAACAGAATTTCTTGCTCTAAGTGGTTTTGTGAAGACATCGGTGATTTGGTAAGTAGCAGGTATGTGATTAACTTGAAGTTTTCCTTTTAAGATCTGCTCTCTTATGAAGTATAGATCAATTTCTATGTGTTTCGCCTTTAAATGAAGTATTGGATTTGCTGATAAGTATACTGTACTTAGATTATCACACCACAGTGTTGATTTGCTATTTGTGTTCATTTGTAACTCGTGCATCAGTGATTGAATCCATATAATCTCGGCAGTTGCACTTGCTATACTTTGATGCTCTGCCTCTGTGCTTGATCTAGATATTGTGCACTGTTTCTTTGAACACCATGAAACTGGGTTGTCACCAATGTATATGCATTAGCATGTTGTTGATTTCCTATCATCAATATCAAAGGCCCAGTCTGCATCTGCATAGCTAGTTATGTTGAGATGTTTGCTTTTCTTTAATTGTATTCCATAGTCTATTGTTCCGTTTAAGTATCTTAGTATCCTCTTAACTACTTCCCAGTGTTGATCCAGAGGCTTCTGCATGAATTGATAAAGTTTATTAACACTAAATGAAAAACATCAGGTCTAGTTATGGTAACATATTGTAATGCACCAACTAGACTTCTATACTATTTTTCATTAAATATAGCTTCTCCCCTGTTTTTAGATAGATGCTGACTGGTTATCATTGGTGTTGGTTGAGGATTAGCACTAATCATCTTTGACCTGTCTAGCAGTTCCCTGATGTATTTGGTCTGGCATAGTATGATTCCTATGTCAGATCTCCTTTTAACTTCAATACCCAAGAAGTAGTTTATACAGCCAAGATCTTTGATTGAAAATTGCTTGTCTAGATATTGAATGATTTTTTTGATCTCTGTTTCACTATTTCCTGTTAGAATTAAATCATCAACATATATTAATATGTAAATAGTAATAGCATCATTGATTTTTGTAAATAATGAGTTGTCAAATTTGGTGGACTGAAAACCGATATTGCATAAGATGGTTTTCAATTTATCAAACCACACTCTTAGTGCTTGTTTGAGACCATATATAGCTTTATTTAATTTTCACACATAGTTTCTGTCTTGCTAAAAGCTTGGTGGTTGTTCCATGTACACCTCCTCCTTTAACTCTCCATTAAGGAAAGCATTATTCACATCTAACTGTCTGATACTCCAGTCTTTATATAGAGCTATTGTAAGGATGGCCATGATAGTTGCTGGTTTGGCTACTAGTGAGAATGTTTCATTGAAGTCAGAACCATGCTCTTATGTGTATACCTTTGCCACCAACCTTGTTTTATACCTTGCAATTGTACCATCTGGGTTCTTCTTTAACTTGTATATCCATTTGCAACCCACTATATTTTTATTCTCAGGTTGTAAGACTAGACTTCATGTCTTGTTTTAATTAGGGCATGGTATTCATTATTCATTGTAGCCTTCTAGTTTCTATCCTTGACTGCTTGATCAAATATTTCTGGTGTTGTAATAGTAAGACTAAAACAGAATTCGCAACAGGTTTTTTCAACAGACATAAGCGTTACAAACTAGCAACAGTTTTTTAAATGCTACTATATTCTATACCGTATAACGTCTATTGATTTGTCAAGTAATGAATGAAACAGTATGTATACAAACTCCTAACTCAAGTTTGCAACAGGAACACATGGAAACAATAATAGTACAACCAAAACTGAGGAAAAACAGAATAAACTGAATTGAACGAAGGCAGGCAGTATGATACCGAGATCGTCTGAGGCCTGAAACGTATCAGTTTCCTTAAGACTTTTAATCGAAGCCTCCCAGGATACAACAGACGTTGACCGCTCGAAATTGTAATGATTATGTCAGTCTGACGGCAACAGATTTGAATCAGGGAAGAGGAAGAATTTGGACGGAGAAGAAAAGAAAACGAGTGATTTGAATTTGATCAGAAGTCATCACTTATTTATAGTGTTCAAACGGTCGCGTCTGTTGAGTTTAATTTCAAAAAACCCGCCGCTTGCTAACGGGTCGCACCCGTTCTATCTCCAAGGGTCGCACCCAGTTCCTTCCAACGGTCGTAGCCGTATTTCAAATCTGCTACTGCTAAAAATTGCAGTGTTTTTTGTAGCAAAAATAAGGTTTCTTACCCGACCCGGCGCGACTCGGATCGGTCGGTCGGACGGGCGGGCGGTGCGCGCGCGTGTGTGTTCATCAGATTTAGGTCCTCCCTCTCGCACAAAATTACCTGACCCTAAGGGCCAATATAGGGAATGAGGACTTAGTATATATACCCAAATCTCACCTCTTATTTTGCCAATGTGGGACTAATGTATATTTCATTCAAACTCTTTAGGAATTCTAACAATCCCCCACATGAATGATAATATACTATCCCCCAGACAAAGTGGAATATGTCAGACTACATATGGAACATTGCTTTATTAAGGACAAGTAGATATTTCACTTTGAACTTTCCCTAGTTAAAACTCATCGGATATACTTGGCTAATCGGTGAATTATTTCATCTTGAACCGTCAGCCGTTATTGTATAACCAGACAATAAGCTTTACAAAGCATTGTTTCCCTTCTCATCCAATCTCTTGGTTGTGTTCATTTTGGTCCTGAACAATTTCTGGTTCTGCGAGTGTATATAGAGAATAAAAAGCCTGTAATATTTTCGTAGAGCCGACCCAGCTCACACTTACATAGGTGATCGCAACCATTAGGAGTATCCTACATATATCCCACTTTTTGTTTTTACAAGATATGGTCATCATTAAAAAGCATAGCTTTATCCTGTTAATACTTCTGTAGGCATGCATTTATATTGTGCACCATAGGAATGGAGTTTGTACTATGTCCGAACAAATGCATTACGTCTTGAGTTACTCAGAACTGGTTTGCCTATTGATCCTAGTCCGTGGGATCTCCAGTCGCTAGGATAGGTTTCTGTATAAGATAACTCTTGTTGGTTTAGGCTTTTAAACCCATTCCCATCGATGCGCAGTCTATTTTCTCTCTAGATAACCCTTTAGTAAACGGATCCGCTAGGTTATCATTAGTTCTTACATAATCAATGGAGATAGTTCCATTAGAGAGTAACTGCCTAACTGTGTTATGGCGTCGACGAATGTGTCTTGATTTGCCATTATACACAAAGTTTTTCGCTCTACTTAGCGCTGCTTGATTGTCGCAGTGAATACATATGGCCGTTACAGGTTTAGGCCAAAACGGAATATCTTCTAAAAAATGACGAAGCCATTCTGCTTCTTCGCCAGCTTTATATAATGCAATAAACTCAGACTCCATCGTGGATCGGGCTATGCATGTTTGTTTAGTAGATTTCCATGACACTGCTGCTCCTGCTAGAGTGAAAACATAACCACTTGTGGATTTGGATTCCTCTGAATCGGCAATCCAGTTTGCATTACTATATCCTTCTAAGACAACCGGATATTTTCCGTAATGCAAAGAATAATTTGTGGTGATCTTCAAGTATCTCAGCACTCTCAACAGTGCTTTCCAATGTTCTTTGCCTGGATTACTTGTATACCTGCTTAATGGACTTACTGCATAAGCTATGTCTGGCCTTGTGCAATTCATGAGATACATGAGACATCCTATTACACGAGAGTATTCCAGTTGCATTACACTTTCATTAGTGTTTTTATGCAGTACTTCTGATGGATTAAAAGGTGTTTTCACTCCTTTAATTCCATAGTCTTGGAATTTTTCAATCACTTTGTCTACATAGTGTGACTGAGACAATTCAATTCCATTAGGAGTTCTTATTATTTTGATTCCCAAAATAACGTCTGCAACTCCTAAATCTTTCATATCAAAATTGTTGATCAGCATTTTCTTTATGGTATCTATAACTTTGATGTTAGGACCAAAGATTAACATATCATCCACATATAAACAAATCATGACATATGATTGTCCAACTCGTTTATAATAAACACATTTATCACATTCGTTTATACGAAAACCATTTTTCATCATGATACTATCGAATTTTTCGTGCCATTGTTTTGGAGCTTGTTTGAGTCCGTATAATGATTTTACCAATTTACAGACCTTATTTTCATTTCCCTTGGATATAAAACCTTCGGGTTGCTCCATGTAGATTTCCTCATCGAGATCTCCATTTAAGAATGCTGTCTTTACATCCATTTGATGAATTTCTAGTCCATAAATTGATGCAATTGCTATTAGCATCTTTATAGAGGTTATTCGGGTTACCGGCGAATATGTATCAAAGAAGTCCACTCCTTCTTTTTGACGATATCCTTTGGCTACCAATCTAGCTTTATACTTGTCGATAGAGCCATCTGCTTTCATTTTCTTTTTGAAAATCCATTTACAGCCAATGGGTTTTATTCCAGGTGGAATATCAACAATTTCCCAAGTTTTATTACTTAGAATTGAATCAATCTCACTTTGGATTGCTTCTTTCCAACACGAAGATTCAGAAGATGACATGGCCTCTTTATATGTTTGAGGTTCATGGTCAAGTACGTAAGTGAGGAATTCCGAGCCAAATGACTTGGAAATTCTGGCCCTTACGCTTCTTCTTGGTTCAGCTTCATCATCTTCACGATGAGTTTCATCTTCATGTGGGTTAGTTGATTCTTCTCGTATCCTTTTAGGAACATTATTCCCTTCATTCCTTTTGTGTGGAAACACGTCTTCAAAGAATGAGGCATCTCTTGATTCCATGATTGTATTTACATGAATATCAGGTATATTAGACTTGAATACCAAAAATCTGTAGGCACTACTATTTTGGGCTGGCCCTTGATAGTAACAATCTACTGTTTTTGGTCCAAGTTTGACTCTCTTGGGAGGCGGAACTGGAACTTTTGCCAAACACCCCCACACTTTAATGTATTTAAAACTTGGTTTATGTCCTTTCCATAATTCATATGGAATTGTTCCTGTTTTATTGTGAGGAACCTTATTTAATATGTGATTAGACATATTTAAGGCTTCCCCTCACAAGTTCGTCGGTAGACCAGAGGTTAAAAGCATGGCAGTAATCATGTCTTTTAACGTTCTGTTCTTCCTCTCAGCTACACCATTTTGTTGTGGTGAATATGGAGCTGTTGTTTGATGAATTATTCCATTTTCTGCGCAGAATTATTCAAACGGTAATTCATATTCTCCACCTCGATCAGATCTTAATATCTTGATCTTCTTATTTAGCTGATTTTCTACTTCAGATTTATATTTTATAAATGATGTGATTGCTTCATCTTTACTATTTAAAAGATATACGTAGCAATATCGTGTATAATCATCAATAAATGTGATAAAATACTTTTTCCCACCTCTTGTAGGTAAGTTTTTGAAATCGCATAAGTCAGTATGAATCATTCCCAATGGTTCAGTACTTCTATCAACAGAATGAAATGGTTTCTTAACCATTTTTGCTTCTACACATGTCTCACATTTGTAGTTTTTATCCACTTGAATTTTAGGAATTAACTCTAAATTTGCAAGTTTTTTCATTTTTCGGAAATTTATGTGTCCTAATCTATCATGCCATAATAAAGTTTCATGCTCAACGGTATAAGAAACTTCCTTTTTATTCATAGCATTATCAGAATACATATTATTATTGCCGACTACGGCTACATTTGCCTTAAATAGGCCATCACATAAGTAACCCCTTCCTATGTAGATTCCTGCCTTGGACAGAACCATCTTGTCTGACTCGAAGACCATCTTGAATCCCTTCTTTGAAAGCACGGACCCAGAAATGAGATTCTTGCGGATATCTGGAACATGAAGGACATCATTCAGTTTAACAGTTTTCCCAGAAGTGAACTTGAGGGTGACTGTTCCTTTGCCTTTAATCATGGAAACCGATGAATTGCCCATATAGAGTTTCTCATCTTGATCCAATTTGTTGTAAGTTGAAAATACGGATTTGTCAGAGCATATATGCCTTGTAGCACCCGTGTCCAACCACCATTGTGCAGAATTCTGGATCAAGTTGCATTCGGACACAACTCCTGAAAAATTGGATTCATCAATATCCATATTTTCCACAGCATTTGCTTCTGAATTATTCTGCTTTTTGAATCTGCAATCCTTCGCTGCATGTCCAGTTTTTCCACAAACCCAACATTGCCCATTGAACTTCTTGGACTGCTTTTGGTTATTCTGTTTATTTTCTGGCGCCTTCCTTTTCTTGTTTTTGTTGAAGTTCTTTTTCTTCTTTGACCCTTCTGCAACAAAGGTCTCTTCGCTTTTAGGTATGGTGACTCCACGATTATCTGCCTCTATCTTCAATCTGACGATGAGGTCTTGCAAGGATATTTCCTTCTTCTTGTGCTTCAAGTAGTTGCGGTAGTCCCTCCAAGATGGTGGCGATTTTCCAGTGATTGCTTCAACCAAGAATGATTCACCAACTTTGTGGCCTTCTGCTTCCATTTCATGGATAATAATTTGCAACTCTTGCACTTGAGAAGTCACCGACTTTGAATCCACCATTTTATAATCCATAAACTTGTCAACGATGAACTTTTTTAAACTTACATTCTGTGTTTTGTACTTTGTAGCCAATGCATTCCAAAGAGATTTTGCACTCTTTATGGGTTGGTACACTTTGTACAGGACTTTATCAAGGCAGTTGAGAATGTAGTTTCTGCATAAAAAGTCCGAGTGCCGCCACACATCAATTGTTGGACCAGTATGCTGATTTATAGCGTTGGTGTTTCCCGGTGTAGGTGGCACTAGTTCATCTTCTTAAGGATATTTTTGCAAGCCTAGGGTGGTGAGATAGAATAGCATCTGACTCTGCCATGTCAGAAAATCATCACCTTCACCTTTGAACAAATCTGGTTTGTTCAAACTGGCTGTTTTAATTGTCATTTGTTCCGTTGCCATATCTGTTTTATTTCGATTAAAAGTCTTAAGATGTTGTAATAGTAAGACTAAAACAGAATTCGCAACAGGTTTTTTCAACAGACATAAGCGTTACAAATTAGCAACAGTTTTTTAAACGCTACTATATTCTATACTGTATAACGGCTATTGATTTGTTAAGTAATGAACGAAACAGTATGTATACAAACTCCTAACTCAAGTTTGCAACAGCAACACATGGAAACAATAATAGTACAACCAAAACTGAGGAAAAACAGAATAAACTGAATTGAACGAAGGCAGGCAGTATGATACCGAGATCGTCTGAGGCCTGAAACGTGTCAGTTTCCTTAAGACTTTTAATCGAAGCCTCCCAGGATAGAACAGACGTTGACCGCTCGAAATTGTAATGATTATGTCAGTCTGACGGCAACAGATTTGAATCAGGGAAGAGGAAGAATTTGGACGGAGAAGAAAAGAAAACGAGTGATTGAATTTGATCAGAAGTCATCACTTATTTATAGTGTTCAAACGGTCGCGTCTGTTGAGTTTAATTTCAAAAAACCCATCGCTTGCTAACGGGTCGCACCCGTTCTATCTCCAAGGGTCGCACCCAGTTCCTTCCAACGGTCGTAGCCGTATTTCAAATCTGCTACTGCTAAAAATTGCAGTGTTTTTCGTAGCAAAAATAAGGTTTCTTACCCGACCCGGCGTGGCTCGGATCGGTCGGTCGGACGGGCGGGTGGTGCGCGCGCGTGTGTGTTCATCAGATTTAGGTCCTCCCTCTCGCACAAAATTACCTGACCCTAAGGGCCAATATAGGGAATGAGGACTTAGTATATATACCCAAATCTCACCTCTTATTTTGCCAATGTGGGACTAATGTATATTTCATTCAAACTCTTTAGGAATTCTAACATCTGGTTCATTAGATATTGTTGATGCATATATCTTTGGTTTGAATATACCACTCTTTGACCTAGTGATCATATGATGTCCAGTTCTGACTTAAGCTTCATTGTGTGTTGGTTCATTGCTTTGATTTGAATTGTCCTCTGACTCATGATGTTAAGTATCTGATTCATGTTGACTTATACTCTGTATTGGGCTTGTTGCATTGCTAGGTGGACCAGATGACTCTACCTGACCTAGTTCTGGGAACACTGTGTGCTATGAAGCAGAGTTCATTGTGTCTCTTTCATCTTCTTTTTGAGTGCATTCAGTTGGATGTAGAGGTATGGGTGGTATTGAAACTTTTGGATTATAAATCTTCCTTGTTGTTTTGATGCTCGGATCAGAATAAGGAAAAATATGCTCATTAAATACAACATGTCTACTTATAAATATTTTACCAATGCTGTCAATACATTTGTAGCCTTTTTGATTTGAGGCATACCCTAAAAATGTACATGGGGTGGACCTAAAGTTCAATTTGTGAGTGTTGTATGGTCTTGTATAAGGGAAGCATAGACATCCAAAGTTATTAAGCTTTGGTAGTTAGGTTTCACTTTAAATAAATTTTCCATTAGCCTTTATCCTTTAGTACTTTAGTTGGTAGCCTGTTAATTAGAGAAACTGCAGTACTAAAGGAATTAGGCCAGAATTTTAATGATAAGTTTGATTGAGCAAGAAGTGTTAAATCTGATTCTAACACATGTCTGTGTTTCCTTTCTACTAAACTATTTTGTTCAGAAGTACAAGGACATGTTGTTCTGTGAACTATTCCTTTCTAACTAAAATAGTTGTTGAGTGTTTTAAATTCTGCACCACCATCAGTTTGAATAATTTTAACTTGATGGTTGCTTTGTTTCTAAACTTGTGTAATAAAATGTACTACTATATGATATGTTTCAGACTTTGCTTTCAAAAAATATATCCAAGTGTATCTAGAATATGCATCTGCAAATGATATATAGTATCTATACCTGTAGTCTGAATTAACTGGAGCAGGACCCCAGAAATCAGTAGTTATTAGCTCCAATGGTTTATCATATTTGGTTCAAGAATCAGCAAATGCTAATTTATGACTTTTACCTAATTGACAATAGGTACAGATATAGGGTAAAGTAACATTATCAAAAGAAATCTTATTTTTTGCTAAGATCTTTTTCACAACATTTACACTGGGATGACCTAGTTTAAAATGCCATGCATCGAAGTTACTTAGTTTCTTCTCAGTTTGAGCTAGTTCAGAGTAATTACAACTTTTATTTGAACTGGAATTTCTAGAATCAACAAGATTTAATCTACACAGACCCTTCACGGCCTCACCCTGCAATAAAATTTCCTTAGTTAGTATGTCTTTAACCAAACAGTATTTAGGATAAAATTCAAAGTAAACATTGCTATCACTTGCAAACTGTGATACACTTAAGAGATTTTTCTTTATTTGTGGTACCATTAGTAAATTATTGAGATATACTTTTCTTTTGCCTTTGATGCAAGCAATTCCAATGTGTGTAATTTTAATGGCCTCACCATTTCCCATGTGTATAAAATTAATACCTTTGTACTCCTTGTTCCCTAGATTCAGATTGTCCAAACTGTTGGTAATGTGGTTGGTTGCTCTTGAATCTGGATACCAACTCTCATCAAAAGTTTATTCAGGCCTGATTGTGTCATTTTGACTGTTTGCCTTATTGTTGCTTAGATGATTACATGACTCTTGTTGAACTTGTGTCATATTTGCACTGAAATTGCTATTTCTCTGATTTGTTGAACTCTGACTTGGAGTATAATTCATGCTGAGCCTAAAGTAACATTTTGGAGCAGTGTGTCCAACTTTCTCACATATTTGACACCTTGGTCTGTTGTTATTATTCCATCTTCCTCTGCCTCTAACTGGTGGATTTCCTTTATTGTTATATTGATTCTTGCTTTTATAATTTGCTGCAAAATTGACTGACATGTCTGGATCTATGGGTTTCTTGAATTCTAATTTTCCTTCATGAGCAAGGAGTATAGAGTTTACATCCTCAATTGATGGTGTGACTCTTTGAGATGCTATTACTGCCACAACAGCCTCATATTCTTCACTTAAACCACTCAAAGTAATTAATACTTGTTCATATGTTGGTACCTTGTGTCTAGCTACTTCAAGTAAATCACATGTTGTTTTAATTTTTACAAGATATTCTTCCATAGATTGATTTTCCTTCGTGATACTGTGTAATTGTCTTTTGTGATGCATTACTTTGGCTGCAAATTGAGAATTAAAGATTCTTTCAACTGTTGACCAGATTCTATTTGCTATTTTGCTTCCAATGAATTGTGGCAATAATTTAACACTTATTGATGATAATAATCATGAGAAAATTAAACTGTCTTGTCTTTGATACTTCATAAATTCTGGATTGTTGACAGTTTTTTTTTCTTCATTAGTCATGAAACTTGGTGGAATTGTATGAGTGCCAAAGATGAAATCTTCAAATCCATAGCCCTTACTGTTGTCTCAACATGTACCTTCCAAAGAAGATAATTATCTTCTTCTAGATAGGCTGTAATCAATTGACTTTGATGACTGATGACAGTTTTAATCAGCTTCTCGGTTGCTGTTTGATCAAAATTGCTGGTTGCTGATGATGCAGGGCTATTGGCCATGATGTTGAATCAGGATTAGAGAGAAACCTAAGGAAATGAGGGCAATACTGATGCAAGAACTATTACCGTGCTTCGAGAAAATCAAGAACAGAATAAAAAACTTCAAAGGTCAGGTATGTGCAGCCACTAACCCACATGATCAATGTTTTGATGATGGGTTTTTCTGGCAAGGCGCCATTCTTTGATGTTTTGATGAATTTCTAATGATTTTCTTGGTTCTCTTGAACTGAACTTGATTTTGCTTTTCTGAGAGAAAGTTTGATGTAGCCAGTCTCTTGCTAGATTCTTATGGCATGGCACTTGCTTTCTTTTTAGATAAGCACTTTCAAATTTTAATCTCAAATGATGGAATTTTGCTGGTGAGATTTCAAAGTTCCTGAATTATCAAATGATGATAATTCTATTGATATTCGGGCTGTTGTTGTGCCGTTAGGCAATAGCTCCGATACCATATAATACTTACAAGATAATAATCTGATCTATTTTGATGTTTTAGAAAGAATGTTTGAATTGCAAGAAAATGATGAAGAAAGCTATTCAATTCTATTCGAGTTTGATACATATTGTTGCATGTATATATAACAGTTGTACAAAGTATTATTACACGGTTTTGGACCAAAAGTAATACAGGGCCGCTACCCTTTATCACACAATTGCTTTGTAAAATGCTCTGCCCATATCCTTCAGTCTCTCATTATTGTATACTTCTAACTAATGCAAAAGATCAAGCAATGAAAAGACTTTGAATTTTGTTGTATTTAACTAACAATCTTCACCAATGACTAACACCAGAAACCAATTAAAGAACCAGGGTCCTATTATTTATTGTGCCATAGGCACAGTGGTCCAAATATGAGAAAACTGACCCTGCTGACTATGATACAAACGAAGCATCCAAGGCTTATACTGATTAAATTGACAATTAGAATGTTGATTTATACAAAGTTTTAGCTAGCACAAGATGTATGATCATAAGTAAAACCTACGTAGCAGGGATACTCCAGGTAGGGGAAGAAGCGCGTGTCGCGTGCGCCACGCGTGCGGGGGTGCGCCGCGGTGCGCCGCGGTGCGTACGGGGTGCGCCTGGTGGCGTATCCCCGTATTCCAAGGCGCCGATACGTGGGGGTGCGCCAAATGGGGTGCGGGAGGGGCAGAAATGGTAATTATACAGCAGTAATTAAAAAAAAAACACGCAGTCGCCTTCTTTATTAATCGATCGAGAGAAAACATAAACCCTAATTGGAGATTTCGTCGCCGTCGCTCATCCGCCTTCCCTCTTCTCGCCGCCGCTGCAGCTCATCCCGCCGCCGCCGCTCATCCCGCCGCTGCCGCTCATCCCGCTGCCGCTCATCAAGGTACGTATTCTATTATTTTTTGCACCTTCTAAGGTACGCCTTCTTTATTAATCGATCAAGGTACGTATTCTATTAATAAAATTGACACATAATGACTTTTAATGTTAGTTCCTAATACTGATGGAGTTGCATTAGAAGCCTACTAGTTTTATCATGCTACGTAATTTGGTGCTGTACTAATGACAGTGAAATTGCAAGCTTTCCAGTTGTAGTATGCTACATAATTTAGTGTCGTACTAGTGCCAATGAACTTGTTAGCCAATTTACTGATTTAGCGTTGTACTAAACCTAGCTACGTAATTTGTTTCTGGTAATATGTATGTTTCTGGAACTTGATTGCATTCTTGTTATGTTATCACTTAATTTGTTAAATTAACCTATCTGATTTATGGGAAAGAATTACACCTAAACTGCTAGTTGGTTTGCAGTTTTGCTCCCTACAAATTTACATTTACTTTTTGAATTTTTGCTTTGAACAAATTTACATTTACTTTTAAAATTTGAGTTCTAATTTAATGATCTTGGTATGACTTTTGTATTCACATAATGTCTAATTTCAGAGGCGCTGTTAATTTATTTTTTTTAAATTCACTTACAGTTATTGAGTTATGGAATCTTCAACAAGTTCAGCTGCAAGTTCTGCAACAGCCCCGGTTGTTCAAAGCCAACAAACAAATGTAGATGTCTTGTGGAAACACATGACGAAAATTGTAAAATCAGGTGGAAGAAGCGGAAATGCAAAAATCAGGTGCAATTTATGTAATTTTGAATTCACGGGCTCATATTCAAGAGTAAAAGCACATTTGATGAGGATAAAAGGAATGGGAGTTAAAGTTTGTACCAAAATCACTCCCGAAATATTTAGTGCACTACAAAGAGAGTTGGCGGAGGAGGAAGAGAAGAAGAAAGCAATTGAAATTCCACTACCTCCTTCGTCAAACACTAAATCATGTAGTAGTGCTTGGGTAGGAGTTCAAAAGATGGAAATGGAAGGATCAAAAAGGAAGGTAGTTGACATGAATAATCCAATCCAAAAGGCATATAATATGGAGAGGAGATCACTATTGGATGGCGAGATTGCAAGAGCATTTTATTCCGGGGGCTTGCCTTTTCATTTTGCTAGAAATCCTCATTACCGAAAGTCATATACAATGGCTTCCGAATTCAATCTTTCAAGCTATGTTCCTCCCTCTTACAATGCTTTGCGCACAACTTTATTGCAAAAGGAAAGGGCTAATGTTGAGCGATGTTTGGAATCAATCAAGACCACTTGGAAGGAGAAAGGTGTGAGCATAGTTTCTGATGGATGGAGTGATAGTCAAAGAAGGCCATTAATAAATTTTATGGCGGTTACAGAGAATGGTCCTATGTTCTTAAAAGCGGTCAATTGTGAAGGTGAATACAAAGATAAGTTCCACATTGCAAACTTGATTCGAGAGGTGATCATGGAGGTAGGGCCTCAGAATGTTGTTCAAGTTGTCACTGATAATGCGCCAGTTTGCAAGGCGGCAGGTATGATAATCAAAATATACGTGCTTTGTGATTTGTCCATTTTTTGCACATTCCTCAATACTTCTCTTATCTTGTTTAATAATCTGTCATTAACTTATTACTTATTAGGTATGATTATTGAGGCCTCCTTTCCTCATATATTTTGGACTCCATGCGTAGTGCACACTCTTAATTTGGCACTAAAGAATATTTGTGATCCCAAGAATACCGAGTCTAATAAAGAGGCTTTTGATGAGTGCAATTGGATTAAAGAAGTGGCTAACACAGCAATGATGATTAAGAATTTCATTCTTAATCATAACATGGTGAACACAATGTTCAACATGATATCTCCCTTGAAGCTTCTTACTGTTGCTGAAACAAGATTTGCATCTGTGATTATCATGCTCAAGAGGTTTAAACTATTGAAACGTCCTCTTGAAACATTGGTACTTTGTGAGGAATGGAGTACCTACCGTGAGTATGATCCTGAGAAAGCTCTAATCATGAGAACCACAATACTTGATGAAACTTGGTGGGATAAGGTTGAATATGTGATTCAGTTCACTGGTCCTATGTATGATATGATTCGTTTTGCTGATACAGATAAGCCTTCACTCCATTTGATTTATGACATGTGGGATGATATGATTGAGAAAGTGAAGACTATCATATATAATCATGAAAAGAAAGAGCTCTTTGAGAATTCTACATTTTATGATGTAGTTTATGGGATTCTTATTGTTAGATGGACTAAGAGTTCTTCACCACTTCATTGCCTTGCACATTCACTCAACCCAAGGTAAACTTATAACCTCTAAATGTACTAATTAATTCTTTGATTCATAGATAGTTTATGCTCGACTTTGATTCTTTTATTAATCATTTTGTGTAGGTACTATAGTCATGCATGGCTTATTGCAGCTCAAGATCGTATTCCTCCTCATCAAGATATCGAGCTATCCCAGGAAAGAAACAAATGCATCAAGAGGTATTTTCCAGATCAGGAGGCAAGACAAGCTGTAAGTGTTGAGTTTGCCCGATTTTCGGGACAGATGGATACCTTTGGTAGTGCTGACTCTATAGAAGATAGAGGCACTTTGGATCCAAAGATGTGGTGGCTTATTCATGGAGCTTCAGCTCCAAATATTCAGAAAATAGCTTTGAAGCTATTAGGCCAACCATGCTCTTCTTCTTGTTGTGAAAGAAATTGGAGTACTTATTCCTTCATTCATTCCGTTAGAAGGAATAAGATACTACCATCTCGGGCGGAAGACTTGGTTTATGTGCACAACAATCTTCGACTCCTTTCTAGAAAGAGTCCCTTATACTTGACAGGAGAGACAAGGTTGTGGGATGTTGGAGGCGATCACTTTAGTCCATTAGATGGTGCCGAAGAGCTTGAGATAGCGAGTCTTTCTCTTGATGAGCCGGAGATGGAAGCTATGATTATCCAAGATGATGATTGATTTCAACTTTTAAGTGTCAAATGAATATTTAATATTATGTCTTTTATGATTATCCAAGATGATGACTATGTCTTTTAATATTATGTCTTTTATTTAATATTATATATATATATATAATATTTTTAATTTGCCGTATCCCCCCGCACCCGAATCCCCATTTTTTTGAATTTGCCGAATTTCCGTATCCCCGTATCACGCACCCCCGCACCCGCACCCGCACCCATGCTTCATAGAGTAAAACTGTTAGAAACTGCAGTTCATATTCTGCTTGCAGTACACTGAGGCCGAACTATTTTTGCATGAGAAAAGATAAGGAACTAAGAATCGTCTGTTGGATGACACATGCAGCAGTACGTAGTTGATTGTTCAACTTTGAGCTTTTCCCACTTTTGGCAGATATTAATATTGCACATTCTTTTCTTACTGTTTGGATTATTGGGTGCACTGTAACTCGAGTCAAGACTTCCCGTCAAGTGCCAACTATACCGTAGCCATGCATTAGCTATAAGACAAAATAACACGTACTTATAATGACTAGTGTAGATTCCAGTGGGATGAGGGCACACGCAATTGGGACAGAGAAATTGGTGTGGTCTAATTCCATAGGTTTTCAGATTTTGATTTGTTCAATGGAAACTGATGTTCATGCTCTGGGTTAGGGGGTGTATGTAGATGCATTTTATGTATCAGTCCACTATTTACAATCTGTTGTTATTTTTAAGAAACAGCGAAAGCAAATAGAAGATATTTTTTGTTAAAGAAGAAGAAACATCAAACAAGCGCCCCCAATATCCATTACAGATTGCAAGTACTTCTCCTTAATGTTAAATTATACTGGTGGTTGGTTGTTCACTCCATTCACACAAGATTTCATTGCTTTTAATCATTAAGAGTTATGAACACAGGAAGCCGGACACCTTAACTTACTGTAACCTCCTGGTCGACACCATGGTCCAGAAATTTTGCTCATGGCTTAGGAATGAATTTTTCAAACGATTGCCAACAATAATGTAATGTTGGTCTTTTTGTTCACATGTGAATCATCAATTACAACAATATATTACAAAACAGTGGGCACACAGGCAAACTATTATTTACAAGTGTCTTCTCCTTTAATTCATCTCTCTATAAAAATTAAAACTCTCACCAAAAGGTCAAGAAACAAAAATATCATGATACAATCTGCTTTGATAAAAAAAACTCAAACAAAAAGGATCATGTTCAAAAATACTCACAAGAACTCTCTTTTTCTTTTTCTTTTTTCTTTTGTCAAAAAATAATAACATAACAAAAATAGGTTAAAGAGAAAAACCAGTATACATATGGATGAAAGATGATGATCATCCACTGAGACTTGATGCTGATGCCAATGCAACTGCCTGAGCCCAAACCTTCAAACGCGCTTTCACTTCTTTTGGATCGCTCCCTGTACGTACATACAGTTCAACAATCTCTAATTAAACTCTATTTTCTTTGTTAGTATATGAATATGGAGATGTAAAAAATAATAGTACCAGGACTGGAGATGGCAACAGGAGAATTGCCACCACTGCTAATCTCGACTGTCCAATCAGAAGGGAGTTCGATCCCGAGCTCTCTGCAGGCCTTAACCTCATCGATATCCATACTGATTGTTGTTTTAGATTCATTTCCGCATGGCTTAATCAAAACCCTGCAGTATTCATTGTTTTCTTTAATGTTCTTTTTCTTCATCTCCCATGCTTCATCTAGCCTCCTTTCTCTTGCTCTCCTTCCCCATCCCCTCTTCCTTCTAATTCTTGGTGCCTCTGTATCGCTCACATACTTCTTCATCCCTTCTCCTGACTTTTTCATCATTTTCTCTGGTGTTCCAGGCAGTGAGGTTGTATATTCTGCATGTTTTTCATTAACATCAATACTGTTCTCATTTTTTTATAGTTTTCAAATTAAGAATAAATATTAACCTGTGGAACCATCCTGCGCAAAAAAGTCACCTAACATGGATGAATATTTGGCCGTTGCTGTAGTAGTGCTGGTGTTCTTATCTTCTTCTTCATCGGACATTTCGCCGTCGGCTTCACATCCATCTGATGCTTCAATTGATAGACGAGATAGACGACTGAGCCGTAAAGAATAGTAACTCTCTTGATCATTTTCATCTATCAAGCATTTCATGGTGTCTGCCATTAATAGTTTTTTGTTCACTTTGTACTGCAGATGAATATGATTGAGAAGAATGGGTAGGTTCAAAATGAATGAAAGTGCTGTGCACATTTTATACATGGCTGGTGTTCTATTTTGGATTACCATTCTGTCCTTCAATTGTTTTTGTTATCTGCATATTTTTAGCTTTTCTAATGTGTCCTCGTGGCATTCTTGTATTGAAAGGATTCCAGGAATGATTTTTTTTTACATTTGAATTTGAATGTTCTTCCCTCCGGCTTATGTAATCGTACACTTTACAGGTTTTAGCAACTTTGCTTTATATTTTTTGTGTAGAAATTGTAATAAAAATATAAGATCGAATCCTTCCGCGTTAATTTTGATGGATCTGATCGTCAAAGTAGTGCTGGTCAGGTGGATGAGACAAAGGCGTGATAACAGAACTACTGAGGTCCCATTATTGCATAACATCGTCATCGTTCATCTTGTTTAATGAATAGATAACACTGGTCAAATTGGTTAATACAAAACAAATGATTGTGACGAATTAAGAGCATAAAACGTGTTAGTTTCACTCGTCACATTTTATTTACAAACCCTTTCAATTTACTACAAAAATATTTCAAGTTTCTCCATTGTCATTTTATGTTTAAATATCAATATTTAATGATTTCTACAATTATACAAAAAAATCTAATAAGTTTTAACATATTATTTTACATTCAAGTCAATATATTTAAATGAACAAATTGATTTAAAATTTGAAATTTTCAAATAATTTTAGTTAACTAATAAGTCCTACAAAAATGACAATTCGATCTATTGTATACCACACTTGCATTGAAAATATTTATAGAGCTAATATTTTCATTCAAGTCCGTAGAACTTAAAATTTAAAAGGTATATACAAAATTATTTGTAGATCTCTTGCATTATTAAACACTCAAGTTTACACATAACTTATTTCTTATTAAAATTAGTACTACATTGCAAAGATAAATATACATAAATATTCTTTCTAAAGTTGGTAGTTCTACAAATAAAAACATATACACAATTTTTTATTTCAAAATGAGGTATATTATCGAAAACATAGACAATGGTTTTTCTTTTAAAACCGATACGTTAAGTGAATTCTTTATCGTTGATAAAATATATTTGTTAAGAATGACATTAAATTTTGACATTGATGAATACGATGGTGTGTAATTTTGAAAAATAATGAATACTTTCATTTAACATGTTCTATCAAAATGTTAAATTTTAGTTATGTATATTCGTAATTTACATTAATTAACGGATAAAAATATACGATATTTTGAGTAGAAATGTTTTTATTTTGTTGTCTTTTTGAAGCAAATTTTAATTATTTTTTTGAAAAGTCTTATTATAAAAATTAGAATTATTGGGGCATGCATAAAGGATGGTTTGAAAACCAAGATTTTTTTTTTACATAATAAATATAACAATATGTTTTGTGATGTTTCTTTTAATCAACGTTTTTTATTCGTTAAATAAATAAAAAATTTGTTTATCGCATTGATAATAAAAAGAAATTGAAGTTGATATTAACTACAAGAACATTAAATGCATAAAAATATACTAATTCATTGCTATTACACTTTAATTTTTAGGCATTATTGTCATTCTTATAAGTAATATTTGAAATTCAATCTATATATCATTAATATTTTAAACAAATGTACTAAAAGCGAATGTGAAACTTAAAATCTATTTATATAAATATTATCTATTGAAATTTATAAAAATATTAATTTTAAAATTAGTTAAGAATAGTAACTTTCATTTGTGTTCTTAATAAATATTAAATGCTAAAAAACAATAAATTTATATATAACTATTATTATCTACAAAATGAAATTTTAAATTTTTTTTACAAATATAAAAATGCATAAATCACATAACAAAAATTACATACTTAGTAATAATATGTTCAGTACATAACTCAACTATCTTAACAAAGTCACTATATATTACGTATAGAATAAACTCAGTTTTCTAAAATTATTTATAAATATGTTTTTTTCTAAAACATACAATATGCAACACACTGGTTAGACACTAGTAATACTTGAAAATTAGTAATGAATATTCACCATATTGAACCCAAAATCTCTAGGTTAGTTGTTGTTCTAGCGATTTGTGCAATACCTAATATTTGTATGCACTACACACTTACTGTAACGTCCCGTATTTTTTATAATTAAAAAAATTAAATAAAATAAAATTTTGAAATTTAATATTTTGAGAAATTGAATTTTATGATTTATTAATGAGAAAAATAATTAGAATATGATTTAATAATGTTGTTTGAATATTATTGACAACTATTTTAATATAAATTCAATCAATTGAAATAAGGGGAAATAATTTTAAAGGACAAAGTAAAGTAAATAATTGCTCAGAAGGACACGCGCAAAAAACTTTTACCGTAAGGACAAAGCCCAAAGCCTAGATACAAATTAAAACAAAGAATTCTGCTCGTCTCCTCCTTCTCGCTTTCACTCAGAAATCGACGAACTTTGTTTTAAAAATAAAATTAAATCAAAACAAATCGATTTCTCGTTCAATTGCTCAGAAGCAAAATCAATTTCCACAGTCTCCCCAAAACCAAAATCACTTTCCCAAAACCAAAATTACAATTTCCAATTTCTTTGAGTCTATGTTTGATGTCGCGGTTGTGGTTGGTGTTTTGCAGGAGGCGGTGAGGAGAAAATTTTGATTAGGTCGCGGTTTGGTCGAGGTTGAGGTCGCGAGTTGATGGCGATGATTGTGTTGGTCGAGGAAGGTGGATTGGAGTCTGGCCATGGCAGATAAGTTGGGTTTTTGGACAGTGAAGCTAGAGAAGCAATTTGTTGTATATGCAGAAAGGTTGAGCAACCTACTTGAAAAAAATGATTCATAACAAAATATTGAAAAATATTATCTCTCAATTTCAAAAACAGTTAGTTCAGAAATAAACAGTTACTACAGGAAGAAAATTGATACCTACATAAAAGAAACTGATACCTACAGAAACAAAACTGATACCCACATAAGAGAAACTGATACCTACAAAAACAAAACTGATACCTACATAAAAGAAACTGATACCTACAGAAACAAAACTGACACCTACGAAAACAAAAAAGATAACTACATAATAAAAAATAAAACAAAATATTTAGCAAATATATCTTAAAGTAATAGCTACAAACGCAAAAATTCATACACAAATCGATACTAAGTGTGGTAGTAAAACTGTTAAATATTTTAATTCAAAGCATACTATATGTTTGTACCATTAAATTTGACGTTTCACAATTAAATTTGATGGTTGTAAAGTAATGTAATTCTGTTGAAATTTGTACTTGTGAAGTAATGATGTTCTGTTGCAATTTGATACTTATGAAGTAATGATGTTATGTTCTTAAAACAAAGCTGCTCTTACTTGTAAAAACATACACCAGAACTAATACTGTAAAAACATTTAACTGATACTAAAACTGAATACATCCACTTACAATAAATTGAACACAAATTAATAACAAATTCCATTTATAACAAATTCCATGCTATACTGAATACAAATTAATAACAAAAGGTCCAATTATAATAAACCACCAAAACAAGTCACACATCCACTTATTAATCTGAACAAATTCAAAATGAAAAATCAAATCATATCCTCTTTGAAGCTTGACAATTCCATTTATTATAACCAAGCTGCTTTGCACTCGCCACATCTATTATGCTTGTTCTGAAAATATGAAAATCCTCCTTTAGACTTTGCTGATGGTCTACCTGCACCACATTATCACCAATGCCAAAAAAAACATTAGTAAAAACATGTTCAGTTTAGAACATTAGTTTTTCCATTTCAGAAAAATGATACCCAAGGTATACAAAACTGATACCTAGTTACTGATAATCAAAAAAATTTATACTAAGAAAAAATAAAAATGATACCAGAAAACTGATCCTAAGATATGATACTTTTCCACTCTATCATAAGCTTATATACAACCCAATCAATGATACTTTTCCAATCATCACAAGCTTATATCTCATTCTTCAAATCATACAAAGAGCAATCAATAGACATCCAGTGCTAAAAGTGTTATTATTCAACACAAACAGACAAAGAAGACTGTTATCCCCACTGAAAATAAAAAATAAAAAATAAACATTAGTAAAAATATGTTCAATGTAGAACATTAATTATTCAATTTCACAAAACGGATACCTACCGTATACAAAACTGATACCTAGTTACTGATAATAAACAAAATGATAAAAAGAAAAAAATAAAAATGAAACCCAAAAACTGAACATAAAATATGATATTTTTCCACTCTATCACAACTTTATATACAACCCAAATAACTTTGTATCAAAACTTTGAAAAAAAACGAGATCACGGTAGAAATATGAAAAGAAAGAGGTCGACAAACGCGCATGAGAAAAATATAATAGATGAACTATAATTTTCAGAAGAATGAAATTGAAATGACCAAACAAGGTTGATCGATATTTTGATTGCGAGAGTAAATTGGATCACGACAGAAAAATTTGATCGAAACGAAGAAGAAGAAGAGGAAGAAGCACGTGAAAGTGAGCTGGAAAGAAAATACGTACGTGTGTCCTTGTGAGAAAATAATTAGCGGGCTGTCCTTACGGTAAAAAAAGCCCTAAAAATTGTCCTTGAGGAAAATTTCCTGTTGAAATAATTGTAAAATTAATTTGGTTATAATTGTAAATAAGGAATAAATTAAATATTGGACTCAATGTTGAAATTATATGTTATTAATTGAAATAGGTTTATTATAGAATATGAAATAAATTAATTAGTACATAAATTTATTAGCTTTTGTTTGTAAACAATAGACTTAGAAATGTGTTTGAGTTACTAATGTGTAATAATTGTTTTAATTATTATTTTATTATTTAATCCGTTTGAAATTAATTTGGAAATCAATAATATTAATATATTGAAATATTGCAGTTAATAAGGTAAAAGATGTTAACTGTAGAATAATGAATGTCATAAGATGGAACTTGTGTTAAATGAATTCATAAGGTATCGGATGATTGAATAATAATAGTGTAAATCGAAATAAAAGAATTTCTTGGGAATTAAAATATAATTAACTGGGTTTTATTACAGTTGTAATTGAACGCTGAAATTAATGTAATATTTAAGCCTTGGAATTAACATAGAAAAATTTAATTTCAATAGATTATTAATTTCTGTGCAATTTTCGTTTAATCTAGGATGGTAAAATGGTTAACTTTTAAATTTGAATTTAAAAGTGATTAAATCAATTTAATAATAATTTATTTAATTAATGTGAAAATTTGACTTTTTGGCCACTATCTCGGATTTCAACAAAACTAGTTTCATCGGATCCATAACAGTGAATTATTGTAGGATTTCAAGTTTCGTAGCGGTCAAACTTATCGTTTGATCGTGCAAGCTCGAAACGCGTAGAAATCAATTAAAGGAATTTAAATGAACATAATTCGATTTTAAAAACTAACTTCTTCATACAATGGAATTTGGGTTTAAAACTACTTTCATTGAGTTTAAAAATATCGAAAACATATATTTCGATATATTGGATGGCCTACTTTCGTTTCGGGAACGAAACGGGCTTTTTAGGTCGTTATTATCGTTTCGACCTAATTCGATCTGTCCATTCATTCTTATCTATTTTTGTCTATATAAATAGATTTTTCCTGAAACCCTAGCAGTCTTTTATCTTATTTCTGTACGTACTGTTATTTTTATCTGCTCCTTCCCTTCTTCCCAATGTTAGACATCAAAACCCTAAATTCCCGAATTTCAAATCAAACTTCAAATTTCAAACTCCTCAAAACATTTTGAATAATATATCATTGCGAAGCTCTCGATGAGCTAGCCTACATTTGTAGTTCGTTTTTTCAATTGAGTCTTGATTTGGCTAGAATTTGGCGAAGAAGTTTCGACCGTCCATATTAGGGTTTGCTTTTCGACGGTGGATCGTCGGTCATTCGACGATCGGAAGTTGTTGCAGCGTAGAGGACGACGAGTGGAGCAGATCCATGTGGTTGGAATGTCGAGATCAGCCACGATTTCGCCAAAATCAAGAAAATTAAAGCGATGGCAGCGGTCGACCTCTGGCACGGCATGGTGCACCGCGTGAAGCCTAAAGGGGCGGTTGGTGATATGGATCGCGGCGGCGAGGTCTGATGTGGGCGACGATGACAGTAGGCGGCGACATCATTGCTTATGGAACGGCGGCTGGAGCGTGATGTTGGGTTCATGAATGACTGTTGATGCTAGGGTTTTGGGAAGGTAACAGAAATTACGTTTGTGCCCTTCACTTGTTTTAATTTAATTTTAAAATTTAAAATTTCTATCTATCATAACTTTTTCATACGAGCATGGATTGATGCGCGGTTTCTTCCATTGCGATTGTATCGAAATTCCGGACAAAATAGAACTGGTTTGGTTGAATTTGGAGACTGTTCAAATTTTGGACTTTATTCTGATTTTAAATTGACTACAAATCAAAGGTGGGTGATTTAACCCACTCACGCAATACTAAACCTTCTTATATTAGTTGAATTAAGTTTATGATGTGATAAGAAATTTATTGATTGCTGTTTGGTAATTTAAATTGTTATTTAAATTTAATTTGAATTTATATTGAATTAAATTGTCATTTAAATTAATATTGAATTTAAATTGTTAGTTAAATACCTGATAATGATAGTAGTTAGTTATTGTGATTTATTTGCTGATTTGGATGTTGATTGTGATGGATGTTTATTTGTTGACATTTTGGATGATTGGATGTTTATATCCTTGTTATCACTATGGGTTGAAACGATGCATATCCGAATGATCTTATAGATTACAAAAAATCGTTATGGGTTGAGATGATACATACCTAAGCGATTTTATTGATTTGGAAATTATTGATTCGGGATACGGGTTGAAATGATATATACCTGAAAATGTAACTATTTTGGGTTGAAATGATACATACCCAATCACTTGACCATAGAGTAGAAAATTATATACAGACAACGTTGGTCGATTTTAAATTATTTCTAAATGGTAAAGTATGTTTTATTTATAAATTTGATTTTTTTTTTAAATTTAATTTAATGATTTTATTTAAAAATTTATATTTGGAAAATAATTTATTTTATATGTTTTAAAGCTTCAAATTATAAGTTAATATATGGTTTTAAATGTAAATTTAAGATTTTAACTTATAATTTTATTTAGTTTTAAATATATTTTTTAAATAGTTTAAAATTTAATTTAATAAAATATTTAATATAGTTTTAATATATTTTTTTAAATTTAATTTAATATAATAAATATAGTTTTGATTTAAGATAATAAATATAGACTTTTATCTTTAATAGATAAAAGGTTTTTGTAAAAGATTTTAGAATTTTGTAAAAGGTTATGTAAGGAATTTATAAAAGTTTTATAAGAGATTTTATAAAGGAAGGGTTTTATAAAAGACTTTATTTTTGGAGGACGAAGACAGAGTTTGGTATATTATATTATTAGTAATTTTCCGTTGCATCATGTTGTTCCACTGCATTATCCTATTATACATGTTGTATGTATAACTCTGATTTTATTGTAAAAGTGTAATCAAATGTTATTTGTTAAACAGCTTCATGTACTGTTTATTTGATTATTATATTTTGTCATTCCGCTGTGAGATTCTGTGTTTTGTTTCATTCCTTTCTCTTATTTTCTTATTTACCCCATTGACAATCATCCCTTTTGAATGGTTTGAGTTCGACGTATGTGGTTTATTGTCGATTTAAATCATCCAAAAAGGTGGATCGTTACACCTACCTATGCATTTGTATACAAACTCGAGGAGAGGTCGCAACTAAATCTGTCGATTAAATCCAGGCGAACACAATGGGCCTTAAGTCTAGTTGGATCAATTTATCAGGTTCAGACTATACTATGCTTTTTAAAACTAATATTTCATGGGACTTTAGGTTCAGTTCATGTTAGTTTGAATTGGTTCAAGTTCTGTTGGTTAAAAATGCTAATAAATGTTTGTACTAATATGTCTTTCGGTTGAATTTTTCGATTTGGATGGAATCAGTCGGGTTGGATTTGAATGATTCTATGTCGCATCTTTAATCACTTATAATTGATCTAAGACTAATCTGGGTTTGATCGATGCCAATAGGCTTATAAAATTTTCTTGTCTTGCTCCCAATTTTAGTATCTTATTGATTGATTGATCGTAGCTTCATGGCTTAGAATCAAACCATGTTTCAAGATCAAATCTCATCGGTTGCTCATTGAAAAGCTACAAACCATCGACTAGTGCTAATCGATATCAATCGATGTTGATGTACTTAAACAAAATCATGACTTTCATTCATCTAGTGTCATCTTGCTCCTTTGCACTCCACCACCCATGAGGTTTGCATATTTATTTTTGCATTTTTTTTCATTCCTGCTTCTACAACAGTACACTTTACAGGTTTCAACATGTAACGATCCATATTTTACGTATCGAACGATTGTAAAATATTTTTATTTAATTTATATAAGGTCTTAGTGACTTTGATATTTTGTAAAATGCCTTTTAGGGACATTTTCTACGTCTATGATTATTACCAAATTTCTATGCGAACATGTTGACCCTGAAATCTTGTATGGCTTAACTTTTGATAGGTGCCGGGTTAGGGTCCAAAATTACGTACTTTCATTGCTTTACGATGATAGTTTTCCATTCTGTAGAGTGGTTGTAATAATAAAATGGACTTACGTTTTGTTTGTTATTGGCCAGTATTATTGGGTAATTATACTAACCCATACTTAGGTCCACTAACCCATTTCAGGATTGGAGCCTAAGGGGACTGATGGGACTATTCCAAGTCATTTTCATCTTCTCCAAAATAGTTCTGAGCCTCCATTAACCCTAATCTCTTCAAAAGTCATCTGTTTTTATTATTAATCTTAGCCTTAACCATCATTAGAGAGGTAATTAGTGAAGGAAATAATAGATCTACCATTTTAGTTGTCTTGGGATCTATGTTTTATCTGTCTCATCTAAGATTTCAAGAATTAAAGTGGTAATTGGGCACTAGGTGAGTGATTATTGATCTCTCACTATCATATGCTTGTCTATGTAGTTAAATTTGGTGATTTTGGTGTAATAAGCATGATTAAACGATTTTAAACTTTAATTACACTGTTATATATGTTTATGGATGAACTAAAAAAAGATTAAAATTGGACTTTGGTGATTTAATAACCTTTTTAGACCATATTTTCATTCTTGTGTAAATGCTATATCTAGGCTAAATTTTATGTATTAAATATGTTTGATTTGCTTGATTATGATGTATGAATGCTTATGAATTGTAACACCCCGTAAATCAATAAGAATTAAATAAGTGAATTAAATTAAGTAGGGGTAAAAATGGAAATTTTGTAAAATTTTGAATTTGGCTACGAAAGTTGTAGTTGCGTTCGTGACGAAATTCTAATCTGTTTCCATATATAATATTCTAAAAATGAAGCTCAAACGAAGAAGTGATGGTATTTGAAGTTTTCAGGTTTAAAATAATTTAATTCAAATTCAAAGAAATAATTAAACTTGAAATTTGAAAATTAACTAAGACTAGACTTAGGGTGAAGGAATCATTAACGTTAAAAATTAACATTAAAAGTATAATAAAGGAATTAAATAATACAATGGTACAAAAATAATTACGTTCCCAAAATAGGCAGAGGGTTCGACCGCCGACCCTAACCGGTCCACCGCTAGTGGTCGACCAATCTGTATAGGGCGGTCGACCGCTTCAGTTGGTGGCGGCTATAATTTTCCTATCAACGAATGGTTTAGATTTATCCATTTTTAACCTATTATTATTCTACGGTTCTAGTACATTTCAACCACTATAAATAGGACCCTACTCTCTCCACTTTTATTCACAAAAATATTTGGGAATTCAGCGAAACTCTGCCATTTTCACTCTTCGGTTAGATTCAGAAATTAAGTTAGGATTTAGGTAAGGATTCTACTTCATTTCTAATTATTCTTGTAATCTATTCTCTTCTCCTCCAACCTCTTTGAATCTAACAAAATTATATATACTAATCTCTTACTGTGTATATATCAAAAAAAGATTTATAAAAGAGTGCTTTGGCGTTTCAAATCCGTACAAAAAACGCCAAGGATAATCTGAGAGGAAACCTTAGTATTTTTATTCTAATAATTGTTCAGTATAATATAGATTTGAATATGCCTTCGGGGTTTTGAGTTTACGAAAATAAAGCAAAATGAAACCCCACCAAAACTACTATAATTCGAAATGTCAATTCTTATTGGAATTACCAATTGTTTGCATTAAATTGTTGGGATATGTAGTTTTTTCATTTTTTGGTGATTTTAATTTCTGTTCCACTCCTCTTTAAAATCTAATTTGATTATGAAGTTTCAATCAAGGGATAGGGTGTAAAAGCATGAATTTATTCTTAGTTTACACAATTTATTCCATATGTAAATAAAAGAGAAATCTCATTGTTTAAATTTTTTGTAAAAAGGGGTTGAATAGAGATTGGAAACTAGAATTGCACTTTCTATTTTTGAGATTATTCCTGATTTGATGTGATAGATTGAGTTGAGATTTTTACTATGTACAAGTCCGTTTATTACAATTTTTAAATATGAGTGTTGAATCCTCTGTTAAGGATATTGAAATCTCTTGTTACAGATATTGAAAATTTGGCACCATTAATAATATGGAAAAGAACTTGTATTATCGTTATTAAAAAAGAATTGACATTTAAGCGTTAGTTAGGGTGAAATTTTAGCACATATAGAAAATAGTATGTGCGCATTTATTTATATATTCATTACTGTAAATAGCATACAATTATAACGTATAATTGCATAGTTAATTGGGTAATAATTGTCATTAAATCCCGCTTAGGAAGGTAATTGATTTGTCAAGGCAAAATAAGAGGGAGTTCTTATATATCCTAATTAATGGACATGTTAAGATGCGCGATAATATGTTAAGAGTGTTGTAAAATATGACAAAGACATAAGTGGTCCGAGGTCAGTCAATAAACACATGGAAGTCTACCCAGCTAATCTGGCAACAAGCAGTGTGACTTGGGGCTGATGTGAGACATCACCTATGATAAGAAACTGCAATGACGTGAGGTTATTCTCAATTTTATAGGTTAAATCTGTCCAGTTAATCTGGCTACTAGTGCCTACGAATAGTCGAGCTAATAAAAGATGTCTTCGTAGGTATGGGTCATAAGACAAATGACTTGCTTTGGGATTTTGAAAGGTATTAAGTGGTTATTTGAGGGTTGCCTTTCTCCCTAGATAAAGTATTAAATGATCGAGATTGACTTTAGGCACGGTTAAGGATATCTCAAAAAGGTCCACTTCTATAGGAAATATTAAGTGTTCAAAGAGATTTTCGTGTACTGTCAGCTAGATACATGCCTATGTGGAGTTTACCTTAGAAATATGTACTAAATAATAGGGTCCTACCTCAATAAAGGTCTTAAATGGTCAGAGTTTTCCTATTTTCCATTAAAGTTATTAAGTGGCTTGTGCTCTATCTCTCGCATTGTTAGACATTTATGACGTTGGTTATAGGTTATGGATTGGAAAACCTACTTCGGGAATGGAAAGTATTAAGTGGTTGTTTGAGGGTCCGCCTCCTTTACTTATATGAAATAATAAATGGTTTTAGAACACGTAGACATATTCCTATTTTGGTATATCTACCCAAGTACTAAAATAATAAGGCTCAAGGTTTTTATTCACCGACCACTTGTTGTTCTGACTCCCTCCTTATTACAACACAGGTTAAGGAAGGAGTGACGACGATGACGATGCTTGAAGACGGCGTGAGCAAAGATTGTGGCAGTTATTTTTATTTATTTATGACGCTTTTTATTATACCCATGAATGAATACTTTTGAACAAATGATGTAATGGTTATTGTGGAGACTATGTTTTGTTATGTACTATGACATTTGAATTTAATTTGAAATGAATTGGTACAATTTGTTAATACACTTTGTTCCTTCCACTGTGAGCTCTGAAAGAATATTTGTAGCTCTGTATTGTTATTACTTTTACCAACCAACAGCCAGCTTTGAAATGGGTCTATGTTTCAATGGTCATTTTCTAGGTCGAAATTTAGGCCTATTCCAAAGCGAGTTATTACTTGAATGCCTTCTATTTTTGGATGTACTATTTTGATCTTGTTTGTTAAGCGCTTTTAGGAAAGTTAGGCGTTAGTCGATGAAACGAGCAAAACAAAGTTATATTTGCTCAAAATTGGATAAAACTTAGAGGGTAGGCTCTTGACAATGGGTAGATTCACGCTTCAGGTCGCATGCAGTTTGACATGGTGGAATCAGGTCGTGTCGACCTAAAACAGGTCGATGATGGAGCTTCAGGTCGGTGGGGTTTCACTTCGGGGTGTGCTTCGGGCTCGCTTGGGGAAAAACACAGGGAAGCTATAGGTCCAGCTTTGGGACGACAAAGGAATGCTGTTGTAGGCCAAAAAATGGATAATTTGGTTAAGTGGTCAGGTCGGCACTGACCTAACCTAAGGAAGAAGCGGATTTAGATCTCGGCATGGGGACTTAGGCTTGGTAAGAGGAGCTCAAGTAGAAGTCAAAGAAGCAATAGGGGGTCCAAAGTTCAGCTCGTTACCGACCTCATAAGGTCGATATTGATCTGAAAGATTTGTTCAGAGCAGAGGAAACTTCTAGGAGGTAAAGTGTGTAGTCTCTGGGTCATGCTGGAGGTGTTCATTCAATCGATTTGTCATTCGATGGTGATGTAACAGCACGATGAAGACCAGTTGTTAAGAAACGAAGCGATATTGGAGTGCTTTGATGTAATGGCTTCGGGACTATGAGATGTTAACTCTACGACTAATGACGAATTCTAGAAGTTTTCCAATAATGATGACTCTAGGATGGGAGTCGTGATGGCAGCCCATAAGGGCAAGTTATAGGACGCGACTTGTGAAGTAGAGCTAGGACGTGTTGTATTATAAGAAGATATAATAAGATAGTGTAACGACCCACCTTTTTGGACAGTTTAAATCGACAAATCAAACACACATGTCGACTCAAACCATTCAAAAGGGAGGATTGTTAATGGGGTAAATAAGAACCTCCCCGAAAAGCATCCTGCGCTCAAGAACTACAATTAGATAAGAAGAGAAAAGGAACAAGAAACAATCACAGAATCTCGCAGCGGAAAGATAAAATATAATAATCAAATAAACAGTTCATGAAGCTGTTTAATATACTTTTGATCATCATTTATACATCATTTATACATCATTTATCAAAGTTATATATATACAACAGAACAAATAAAATAATGCAGCAGACAGCATGATGCAAGGATAATAATAGTAATAGTATACCAAATCTTCATCTTCGTCCTCCAGAATAGATCTTCAATAAGCTGAAAAACTCAGGACTGACCCGAGCGTAATGAAAAGACAAAACACTCGAGCCAGGACTAAAACATCCTTATGTAAGTTAATCAATCGTAAACAAATATGAATGCAACGGCGTCAGAGATGTTTACGGGGTTCGACATCTCCTATCCAGTGTCAACGTGAGTGAAATAACTTAGGAGATGTTACGGGATTTTCCATCTCTCAAGGATCTGTTAAACTATCTACTATGTAGTACAATACGCTATTATAATATGTCTACGTTAAAGTAAAAGTATTAAAATAGCGTTAAGGCGTTACCATAATCCCCCATAACACATTTTTATTCCCAAGAGCATATACAAGACCATAGTTTCCCCAAAACCGGAAGTCACCAGAGGGCAATCCATATACTAAAGGTACAAACCAAAACGTAGTGGTCGCGAATAGGATAATCAGTATGACAAGGTACATGAGGCAATACCAACTAGGATACTAGTAGTTGCGTGATCCGAATTGATGTTGAGCATAGCAGCTACTACCTCAACACCACGAAACAACACTCCCAAATCAAGGGGTGCACCCAAATCGAATCACAAAGGTAATAGATATGGTATCGAATAAGTGTGTCCGCTAGAGGTGGCGAACCTCAATGGCCCGGCGCGGCTCCTGTTTTAGTCATGTCAGGGGTCATCCAATATCATTCTCTTTCTTCAGTCAATGCGTTCACCAAACCATCCACTTCATTCTGGATCAACACTCCGCGTATAATAGTTATTAAAGTGGTTTTCGGTATCGACAGAGAGTATGTCCATATCTGATCCCGGTCTCTTTAATAACTACGTATTATTACACCGATGGCTCTTTTACATTTCAAATTGATTCAAAATTGATATCAAAATATCATATTCGCTTCAAAATCAAATCCCTTTCAAATATCATCATATCTATTCAAAATGTAAGATTCGGTTTCAAAAATCATTTTTCGCCTCAATATCTCATTTCGATTTCAAAATCATTCCGAATTTCAATTTAGGTTGCAACTTCATTTATCCCCATTCGTATTTAAATTCAAGATTTAAACATAAACATTTCACCTTATTGACCAGCTTGAAATTTTTAGAAAATAGTTTTAAGTAGTTTAAAAGTAGTTTTAAATAATTAAAATACTTAAAATACTTAAAATCTTTAAATGGATTTCAAATAGATAAATTAATTTAATATAGTTAATATAGGTTAAAATAGTTTAAGTATTTAAAAATGGTTTATATAACAGAGTAATTTGTAAAACAAAATGAAACAACTTCAAAACCAAACCATTTCAATTATAACTTCCCAATTCAAATCAGTTTCAATTTCTATTCTACCAATTCAATTTCGATTTCAATTCAAATGAATGTCAACTTTGACTTCAAATTAATTCAATTCTACATTCACCTTCAATTGATTCAATTTCAATTTATATCGATTTGGAGCTTGATTTTTCAAAATATCAATTTATAACACTTAACAAAATTTATCCTTCAATATTCAATTTTAAATCCAAATTCAAATATGATTCAATTTCAAGCTCAATTTCGAAATATCATTTTTACTTAGTAATACTCAAAGCTCGAAATAATGTTCAATCTTTAAAACACATAAATTTTCAAAATTCAATCATATCCCAACTTTAAATTTCAAAGTCTCAACTTAAATTATTAAGCAATTTCTTTTAACCAAAATTTATTTCAACATTCCAAACTCAATTTGCGATAAATTCGATTTCTATAAATTGATTTTATTTTAACTTTTAAATCAAAACATTTAAATGAATTTCAAATCAACGATTTTAAAATTATTAATTTAACCAATCCGGTGTCCATATATAATTTTCTATCCTATGGCCAAGTGATTATTTATTTCAATTAAATGTCAGGGATGAATATATATCACTTAAACCAATCACAGTGTCATATGTATGTATAACAGGATATATATAAGCAAATAAACATCCAAACATTTAAATATCAACCAATAGAATCCATCGAAATACATCATCCAATAGACAATACAATTCACGGCAATTTCATAGTTATCAATGTCAGGTATTTTAATCGCAATTCAATTTTAATTTCAATTTGACTGTCAATTTAATTTTCATTGGTGAATTCAAATGACAATCTATATGACAATTAAATTTTATCAAACAACGACAAATAAAATTTATATCACTTCATAATATCAAATTTAACTACCATAAAGATATTCAGTACGTTGCGAGCATTATAAAACACTCACCTTGATATCCTGTTGTCATCGAGACGTTCCGGTTTGGAACTAAACCGGACGACTCCCAATTTTAGCCCAAATTTCAACTGTCTCCAAATTTGTCCAAACTAGTTTCATTTCGAAGCTCTCGTCATTACGATCGCAACGCAAAAAGTTTCGTTCCAATCGGACCTCGTATGTGAGAGTTATACATTTTTAAGTTATCGACATTTGAATTTATAAAACAATTCATATTATATTTAAATAAATTCATACCCAAAGAAAATGAAGCCCAGCCCACTAAACTCCATCTTCCTCAACTTGCCTGGACACGCACAGGCATCAAGAATGCCTTCTCCTGGCCGTGTACGTTAGGGGTGACATGGAGCTCCGATGCACAAAATCAAAATCCAACGACGCTGGCGAACTCTTCTCCTCGATCTCCACCTCCCGGACCCCTCACCATGACGCACGCACCCCAATATCAAATGCGACAAACCCCCTCCCTACCTTCGCACGCGACCATGTCGCACCGCCCAATACGCTGCCGAGCTCCAGAAAAATCACGCCGTAGATGATATCTTCAATGGCGAACTCGAATCCAAAGCCCGAATCTCCAATCGAGCTCTAAATCGTCGTGAAATGCAAACCCTTGTTCATGGCCTATTCGACCTTCATAGTCGAGCAACCCAGATCGAAGCCGCACCTTCCAACTAGCATACCAAAATGAAGCTGATGAAGAATCTTGATTTTTAAAATTGGTTTCGCGATTTTTACTTGAGTAGAAATAGAGTTATGATTTTTCAAAGTTCCCATTCTTTTTCTCTTTCTATTCTTTCTTTTCTGCCATTGCGTGTATAATAAAGGAGAGGGAGACGTGAATGAAATGCTACAGGGACAAGGTAGAATTTACAGCTGGAAAGAAGGGTTGATCAGTCAAAATATATATTAAATTTCAAACGTCTTGATTTTCATAGCTTAAAATCTCAAACCCCTTTCGAGGCATGCTACTAGGCGTTTATAGTGTTATACCCGCATTCTGAACACAATGGGACATGTTTCAGGGCCTAATTCGATCGTATGTGCGAGTTACGGAAATAAACGACCGATTTTTAAATTAAATCGATTAAATTAATTTCTAAGCGCTTTGAACTGCCACGGTCAAACGACAACTCCGATTGCTATGGAAATTGAAACCCGATAAAATAAACTATTACGGATCTAATGGAACTGGTTTCGTCAAATTCCGAGACTGTGCCCCGGAAGGCTATTATAACTCGTCGATTAAATCGACGACTTTTCAAAATTTACAGAATTGCTAAAAATTCCAATTTTAAAATCTTATTAACTCTATTAAAATCCCAATATAACTTACATTCACTTTGGAAACCAATTTGAATCATATTAAATCAAATTTCAGTTATTCACTCTATTTTCATATATTAAACTTCAATATTAAATTAATCATATCAAATTCAGAATTTAATTATTCAAACATTTGTAATATTAAATTTAAGCAAATTTGATTATTCTTAAATCACTATCTTTTGAAATATTCAAAACGAACTTATAAAATTTAACCTTTAAAACAAATTCAAATTATAGAACAACCATTTCCATAAATCAGTTATTCAATAAATTTTAAATATTTAATTTAAACAATTTACCTGTTTAATATTCAATATTTGATTTTTTTAATAGATTTTACTTATCCATCAATTTCTCTATTATACCCAATGAATTCAACATTTATTATCCTATCCAACTATTGATTGCAACGACATTCACTAAGTAGCATTTATTTTTCAATACTTATTACTATTCAAATCTTCGAAACCAATCTATTAACATTTGTATTTCTACCTAAATAATTCACAATTCTTATTCACTTATTTACATTTGTTTTTCCATATATTCCCTTATAACCAAGTTATAACATTTGAGTCAATTCAATTAGATTGGAACTCCATTCAATCTATTAATAATTACTTGGATAATTATTGTTGCAATTCATTCCAGTTATTATTATTCCAAATGAATTACAAATTTTTATTTTTTTCTAACATTAAATCGCGAAATCTTATTAAATTAGCTAATTTAATTATCGAAAATTTACAAGTCGTTACACTCTCCCTCACTCAAAACTTTTCGTCCCCGAAAAGGAAAAAGAAGGGAAAAGGAACTAAGTAAAGAATTCAACATTTGATATATTTTATTCAAAATTATCAACTTATAAAATAATGAAATTCCATTTATAAATCGTTACTACACTTCCACTAAGTTACTCCGAACGGCTTTCTAACTTTAAAAGTTAGTTATCAAAACAAGTTATAAAATTTTAAAACTTGAAAATTTTTCTAACACCCGGATTTACGAAAAATTTCGGCAGAGTCTCCTTTGCGCGGCTCGATCGGTACAGCTACAAAATGCCTCTATGGACCCTAAACCAACAAAAGAAAACAAAAGCCAAGTGGCTCCAATAAAAAATCACCAAATCCAATGACAAAATAAACATGTACCTTTTGTCGGGCAATCCAATTTCCTTGATTTAAATACCTGCATCTTATTTATCAATGATATCAAATCATATAATTTAAAATCAATTTATAATTTGCATTTCAATTTTCAATATTAGCTTTACTTAGACCTGTACGAAGTACATATACCATCTGCATGCAATATCAAATCTGATCACTCATTTGATCACACAATTTCGCTTCCAAACTAGTATCGTTCACGCGACTCTCTAGTGCGGACTCGGATTTGGTTCCTTGATTGGAAACTGTTATTCTCCTTGCATAGCCATATACTATGATAGAGAATTCCAGAATCAAATCAAAAATCCATATCCAGGGTTCGTCGTCAAGAATCGAGTGAAAAATCCTAACTTGGATCGATATAAATTATCTCGAAATTCTGTGCTCGAATTCAGATCAAATTGTTATGCGAATAAAATAATATACGTACAACTTACGTATTAACTTTCAATAGATTCATATACAATTTGAATATATTCAATTAATTTACTTACCTTTATTTCATTTACAATTAATTATTCACAATGCATTATTCATCCCTTAATTACTTAGCATATCCATTTTAAACATTCTATACAATTTTAATTAAATTCAATTTCATTTTCCATTTATTCTTAGCTATACCAAATCCTTTGTTTACATTTACTTCATTTCATAATTTCAGTTAATAATGTACTTCATTTTCATAATTTCAGTTAATAACAGATTTATTTGTGGAACATTTTATTAACCAACACTTTAGTTTATTAACCATCCTATAAAAGTCATATATAAGAAGTTGGACTTTATCTATGTTTATAATTACCTCAAAAGCTACAAATTTCAATTTCACAATTTCTTTGCAAATTTATATTCAATTCTATAACAACCTCACAAAGATACTATTTGGTTCATTTGTCGATTTTCTTAAGTTCTACTTACTTATTCCATTTAGCCATTCATCATTTCACATTTTACTTAAGTATATAACATTTTTATCACAATCAAATTTCCGTTTATATGCATTTTAATTACTTTTAAGTTTTGCTTACTTGTATATTTCAATTACTTTTAGGTTTTGCTTACTTTTATAATATCTCATTACATCTCTAAATCATTCTTTTAACTTTTTAACGTTTGGTAAGTCATATTATATGTTATTAGAATGCAATGTGGTATTATACAAATTTAGAATTCATTTTACTAAATTAGAATGTTCACAATTTTTAACTTGTCTATATTTTCTTTACCATTCAATACTTTTCAATTTTAAGAGTTACACTTCAACTCTAAAGTTTCTCAAAACATTTAGCTTAGAGTTTTTTTTTATTCTCTTATTATATAAGTTCTGATTATTCACATTTCATTCAAATATTTTGAAAAATATTAATTAACAGAACTTAGAAATTTAAATGCCCGGTTCATCTCAAATCATTTAAAATAAATATATGCATTTATATCTTATATATATCAAATCATACTTTTGGAGTTTAAACCAAAATGCATTTTTCAAAACAGTTTCGAAGCAAAGCAAAGCTTCGCATAAGTCTCCTACACTTTGAGACTCGAAAATGAACGTCGATGATGCTGCACAGTCATCATCGAAATTATTTTCCAGCGACATAAGAGAGGAGTACTGAATTTATTAAAAAAACTCCTTTCAAAATATTTCCCATAAATATTTTTCAACTAACATCGCTACATATTTTTCTTCAAAGTTTTGAAAACCATTTTCAAAATCTCCAGGTCTTAAACTCAATATTTCTTAATTTAAATCTATCTTGATTTATAAGTCACATTTATAAATTATTCTTACAAAATTTTACTTTCTTAAAACATTCTATAAATTGTTTTATCATTATTTATTTTGTAATAAACCTTATTTATTAAAACACAATATCCCATTTATGATGACCATCCATATTATCCTTTCTAACAACCAAACAAACTGGATGAATCATAATAATTTCTAAAAATTATTTCTTTATATATAAAATATAATTAGGGCAAAATTATTTCATTTACCCAATTTCAAAACAATACTATGTCGAATTGTTCTGTTCAAGTGTTTAGAGACCCCTATCAATGACGTTAATTACTCGTATTGACCAGAATCCATAAGTCACTCAACAAATCAACCAACACAATATAAAATAATTTTATGTCACTAACAAATACGCTCTCTCATACATACACTCAGCGACTCATCATAGGGTATTACTACCTTATTCATAAAGAGTCAGACCCCACAAACTAAGGTTATCGCTAAACCAAAGCTCTGATACCAACTGTAACGACCCACCTTTTTGGACAATTTAAATCGACAAATCAAACACACATGTCGACTCAAACCATTCAAAAGGGAGGATTGTTAATGGGGTAAATAAGAAAAGAAGAGAAAAGGAATAAGAAACAATCACAGAATCTCGCAGCGGAAAGATAAAATATAATAATCAAATAAACGGTTCATGAAGCTGTTTAATATACTTTTGATCATCATTTATACATCATTTATACATCATTTATCAGAGTTATATATATACAACAGAACAAATAAAATAATGTAGCAGACAGCATGATGCAAGGATAATAATAGTAATAGTATACCAAATCTTCGTCTTCGTCCTCCAGAATAGATCTTCAATAAGCTGAAAAACTCAGGACTGACCCGAGCGTAATGAAAAGACAAAACACTCGAGTCAGGACTAAAACATCCTTATGTAAGTTAATCAATCGTAAATAAATATGAATGCAACGGCGTCAGAGTTGTTTACGGGGTTTGACATCTCCTATCCAGTGTCAACGTGAGTGCAATAACTTAAGAGATGTTACGGGATTTCCATCTCTCAAGAATCCGTTAAACTATCTACTATGTAGTACAATACGCTATTATAATATGTCTACGTTAAAGTAAAAGTATTAAAATAGCGTTAAGGCGTTACCATAATCCCCCTTAACACATTTTTATTCCCAAGAGCATATACAAGACCGTAGTTTCCCCAAAACCGGAAGTCACCAGAGGGCAATCCATATACTAAAGGTACAAACCAAAACGTAGTGGTCGCGAATAGGATAATCAGTATGACAAGGTACATGAGGCGATACCAACTAGGATACTAGTAGTTGCGTGATCCGGACTGATGTTGAGCATAGTAGCTACTACCTCAACACCGCGAAACAACACTCCCAAATCAAGGGGTGCACCTAAATCGAATCACAAAGGTAATAGATATGGTATCGAAGAAGTGTGTCCGCTAGAGGTGGCGAACCTCAATGGCCCGGCGCGGCTCTTGTTTTAGTCATGTCAGGGGTCATTCAATATCGTTCTCTTTCTTCAGTCAACGCGTTCACCAAACCATCCACTTCATTCTGGATCAACACTCCGCGTATAATAGTTATTAAAGTGGTTTTCGGTATCGACAGAGAGTATGTCCATATCTGATCCCGGTCTCTTTAATTACTACGTATTATTACACCGATGGCTCTTTTACATTTCAAATTGATTCAAAATTGATATCAAAATATCATATTCGCTTCAAAATCAAATCCCTTTCAAATATCATCATATCTATTCAAAATGTAAGATTCCGTTTCAAAAATCATTTTTCGCCTCAATATCTCATTTCGATTTCAAAATCATTCCGAATTTCAATTTAGGTAGCAACTTCATTTATCCCCATTCGTATTTAAATTCAAGATTTAAACATAAACATTTCACCTTATTGACCAGCTTGAAATTTTTAGAAAATAGTTTTAAGTAGTTTAAAAGTAGTTTTAAATAATTAAAATAGTTAAAATACTTAAAATCTTTAAATGGATTTCAAATAGAAAAATTAATTTAATATAGTTAATATAGTTTAAAATAGTTTAAGTATTTAAAAATGGTTTATATAACAGAGTAATTTGGAAAACAAAATGAAACAACTTCAAAACCAAACCATTTCAATTATAACTTCCCAATTCAAATCATTTTCAATTTCTATTCTACCGATTCAATTTCGATTTCAATTCAAATGAATGTCAACTTTGACTTCAAATTAATTCAATTCTACATTGACCTTCAATTAATTCAATTTCAATTTATATCGATTTGGAGCTTGATTTTTCAAAATATCAATTTATAACACTTAACAAAATTTATCCTTCAATATTCAATTTTAAATCCAAATTCAAATATGATTCAATTTCAAGCTCAATTTCGAAATATCATTTTTACTTAGTAATACTCAAAGCTCGAAATAATGTTCAATCTTTAAAACACATAAATTTTCAAAATTCAATCATATCCCAACTTTAAATTTCAAAGTCTCAACTTAAATTATTAAGCAATTTCTTTTAACCAAAATTTATTTCAACATTCCAAACTCAATTTGCGATAAATTCGATTTCTATAAATTGATTTTATTTTAACTTTTAAATCAAAACATTTAAATGAATTTCAAATCAACGATTTTAAAATTATTAATTTAACCAATCCGGTGTCCGTATATAATTTTCTATCCTATGGCCAAGTGATTATTTATTTCAATTAAATGTCAGGGATGAATATATATCACTTAAACCAAACACAGTGTCATATGTATGTATTACAGGATATATATAAGCAAATAAACATCCAAACATTTAAATATCAACCAATAGCATCCATCGAAATACATCATCCAATAGACAATACAATTCACGGCAATTTCATAGTTATCAATGTCAGGTAATTTAATCGCAATTCAATTTTAATTTCAATTTGACTGTCAATTTAATTTTCATTGGTGAATTCAAATGACAATCTATATGAAAATTAAATTTTATCAAACAACGACAAATAAAATTCATATCACTTCATAATATCAAATTTAACTACCATAAAGATATTCAGTACGTTGTGAGCATTATAAAACACTCACCTTGATATCCTGTTGTCACCGAGACGTTCCGGTTTGGAACTAAACCGGACGACTCCCGATTTTAGCCCAAATTTCAACTGTCTCCAAATTTGTCCAAACCAGTTTCATTTCGAAGCTCTCGTCATTACGATCGCAACGCAAAATGTTTCGTTCCAATCGGACCTCGTATGTGAGAGTTATACATTTTTAAGTTATCGACATTTGAATTTATAAAACAATTCATATTATATTTAAATAAATTCATACCCAAAGAAAATGAAGCCCAGCCCACTAAACTCCATCTTTCCCAACTTGCCTGGACACGCACAGGCATCAAGAATGCCTTCTCTTGGCCGTGCACGTTAGGGGTGACATGGAGCTTCGATGCACGAAATCAAAATCCGACGACGCTGGCGAGCTCTTCTCCTTGATCTCCACCTCCCGAACCCCTCACCTTGACACACGCACCCCAATATCAAAACGCGACAAACCCCCTCCCTACCTTCGCACGCGACCAGGTCGCACCGCCCAATACGCCGCCGAGCTCCATAAAAATCACGCCGTAGATGATATCTTCAATGGCGAACTCGAATCCAAAGCCCGAATCTCCAATCGAGCTCTAAATCGTCGTGAAATGCAAACCCTAGTTCATGGCCTATTCGACATTCATAGTCGAGTAACCCAGATCGAAGCCGCACCTTCCAACGAGCATACCAAAATGAAGCTGATGAAGAATTTTGATTTTTAAAATTGGTTTCGCGATTTTTACTTGAGTAGAAATAGAGTTATGATTTTTCAAAGTTCCCATTCTTTTTCTCTTTCTATTCTTTCTTTTCTGCCATTGCATGTATAATAAAGGAGAGGGAGACGTGAATGAAAAGCTATAGGGACAAGGTAGAATTTACAGCTGGAAAGAAGCGTTGATCAGTCAAAATATATATTAAATTTCAAACGTCTTGATTTTCATAGCTTAAAATCTCGAACTCCTTTCGAGGCATGCTACTAGGCGTTTATAATGTTATACCCACGTTCTGAACACAATGGGACATGTTTTAGGGCCTAATTCGATCGTATGTGCGAGTTACGGAAATAAACGACCGATACTTAAATTAAATCGATTAAATTAATTTCTAAGCGCTTTGAACTGCCACGGTCAGACGACAACTCCGATTGCTATGGAAATTGAAACCCGATAAACTAAACTATTACGGATCTAATGGAACTGGTTTCATCAAATTCCGAGACTGTGCCCCGGAAGGCTATTTTAACTCGTCGATTAAATCGACGACTTTTCGAAATTTACAGAATTGCTAAAAATTCCAATTTTAAAATCTTATTAACTCTATTAAAATCCCAATATAACTTACATTCACTTTGGAAACCAATTTGAATCATATTAAATCAAATTTCAGTTATTCACTCTATTTTCATATATTAAACTTCAATATCAAATTAATCATATCAAATTCGGAATTTAATTATTCAAACATTTGTAATATTAAATTTAAGCAAATTTGATTATTCTTAAATCACTATCTTTTGAAATATTCAAAACGAACTTATAAAATTTAACCTTTAAAACAAATTCAAATTATAGAACAACCATTTCCATAAATCAGTTATTCAATAAATTTTAAATATTTAATTTAAACAATTTACCTGTTTAATATTCAATATTTGATTTTTTTAATTGATTTTACTTATCAATCAATTTCTCTATTATACCCAATGAATTCAACATTTATTATCCTATCCAACTATTGATTGCAACGACATTCACTAAGTAGCATTTATTTTTCAATACTTATTACTATTCAAATCTTCGAAACCAATCTATTAACATTTGTATTTCTACCTAAATAATTCACAATTCTTATTCACTTATTTACATTTGTTTTTCCATATATTCCCTTATAACCAAGTTATAACATTTGAGTCAATTCAATTAGATTGGAACTCCATTCAATCTATTAATAATTACTTGGATAATTATTGTTGCAATTCATTCCAGTTATTATTATTCCAAATGAATTACAAATTTTTATTTTTTTCTAACATTAAATCGCGAAATCTTATTAAATTAGCTAATTTAATTATCGAAAATTTACAAGTCGTTACAGACAGGTTCTAGGATGTAAGTCTGTGGTGGGGTTAGGACGTGCTCTACTATGGAAATGGAAATAGGCAGGACGAGGAAGGGTTCTACAATGATGATGGAAGGAATCGAGCTAGGACGGGCTCGAAGACATGTGCACAAGAATAGTTGATACTTATAGTGTTCCAGTATGCTCGTAAAGAAAGGGGTATGTGAGGATGCTCATTGGGTGTTAGGACGATACCCATGGATCTAGGACATGATCCGTATACCCTGGACTACTAGGACATACAGATTAGTTTTCCTAGCCTATTGAGTAGCGTGGATTTCGAGCACTAAGAAACTAAGACTTTTCCATTAGTCTTTGGCATTGGACAGTCATATGAGTTATCATATGTGAGCACTTAAGTGATACTGAGGATTGTTTGATGAATGTTATGTTTGTTTATATTGGTTCCCCCTAGTCTATCACTCTAGTGATTTCACTTGACATAGGTGTTTAGGACATGGATATCTAGACACCCGATTCTATACTAAGGATGTGATAGATTTGGATGATGATAGTAGAGTAGCATATTATAGATTTTACATGCTAACTTTTTGGATGCAAGGACAGGTTAAGCATGACTCTTATACCTTTATATTCCTTACTATATCGATTTGTCTAGTATTTTGAGAATCATTTATCACTCACACCAGACTATTGTCTGACTCAAGGTTTTATATTTTGCTTTTTATTATCTTGGTTACTCTTAAATGAGTAGACTAGATAGCAGGTCTAAGTGTACGCGATGATAGTGCAAAGGATGAGCAGTTTGGGAGCTTTCTCATATTATATATGGATATTCTATTGCTTATTCTGTTATGCAACACTGTTGGGCCTAGATAGTGTTTGCTTTACTATTATGTGATAGTTTATCTATGTTTATATTCGCTTTGTATAAACTCCATTACTATGTTGTATAACTGTGGATCTGCACTCTGATATTTAGTTCACTTATTTAATTTTGTCTCTCCTGTGTTATATCAATGATGCATATTGTATTTTGTTACATGCACTGTGAGATATACGATAGGTTATATGATGTTTTTACTTCTTTTTAGCCATTGAAAATCGTCCTACATTGGTTGGGCATGGGAGCAGTGCACTAATTAGTTATATTAGGTGCCGGTGGTATAGGGCGGTTATCACATTTTGTATCAGAGCCAGGTTGCATGACTAACCTGAGTTGATACCATGGTTCAGTAGAGATAGAGAGGGAGTTATTACCCTAACTAGATTGAGAGCGCATATATATACGAGAGAGAACGTATTTGTTATATGTTTTGGTTTTCAAAACTGTATAGTAGAATATACATAGTATATAAGTCACATGTCACATGCACACATAAGTACCATTGATGCAAATTTCTTTTATGCGAGACTGATTATTCTTATTATAGATTAAGAATGAGCCAGCATATAAGAAACAGTGTGAGAAACTATGTCTCTAGAGTCGAGGAAGGAGCGAGTTTGGAGGTTGCTAACCATAACTTGCAGGCGTTGTTCAACGCAATGATGGCGAACATGCTGCAAAATGCCCAAGCTACCACTTCAAATGTTGTTGATGGTGGTGCTCAAGTGCAGGCACCTAGAGTTGATTTCACTAAGCTAAATAAGGATTTTACCAGCCTTGGTGGCAAACCATTCGAAGGAACGGAATTGGCTACGGAAGTGCAAGATTGATTAAACACCTACGAAAGGATTTTTGATGACCTTGAATTGTATGATGCGATAAAGAGGAGGTTGGCTTCCCGATAGCTTCAATGGAGAGCCATGAACTAGTGGAATTAGAGTTGCTACACCTGAGAATCAGTTTACTTAGGACCAGTTTAAAACTTGAATCGAGGAGAAGTTTATTCTGGCTGCTCAGAAGTCAATGTTATTCGAGAAGTTTGCTGATTTGAAGTAGGGAGACATATCTGTCTTCAAGTATGTAAATGAGTTCGATGCTCTATCGAAATACATAATGTCTTCATTGACACTTTGTTGAGGAAGAATGAAAAGTTTCTTTTGGGTTTGGACAACTATTTAGGGGAAAAGTTATTGAGTCACATTGATGTGCCGTTTGAAAGGTTGTCCAAAAAGCTCTTCACCAGGAGAGTTTGTATCCTAAGTTCAAATCAACTAATGTAGTTAAGGTAGAGCCAAAACCACAACAAGACGGTGGAGGCAAGAAGAAATGGAATAGTAAAAAAATAGCAGTTCTAGAATAAAGATGCAAAGAAGAAGGGCATGTGGGAACCTACTTGTTTTAACTATGGAGAGAGAGGCCAACTGAGTAAGAATTTTAAAATCAAGGGCAAGAAGTGTTTCCATTGCAACAAGGTAGGGCATATGTAGAAAAATAGTCCAAAATCGATAAAGCGGAAGCAAATAGTGAAGGCATATGCTTTGGATGTTGTTCTGACTTCGTCGTGTACTCCCTCAGCAAAAGAGAAGGGGATTATTGAAGGTATGATTTCCATTTATGATGTTCCCAGAGGTATAAAGTCATAACTAGCAATATACTCTATATTCTTCCATTCTAGGAGCATCACCCCCAAATAGGCAAGTTTTCTATTCAATGCATCGACGACTGTTTTTCCCTTACTGGGCATATAGGAAATGTCAATGTCGTAGGAGGCCGAGAATTCCAACCATTGTTGTCGGTGAAGGTGAGATCCTTCTAGAAGAAAAGGTACTTCAACGGCTTATGGTTAGTGAATAGCTCGAACCTTTCTCCTAATAGATAATTCCTCCAAATCTTCAAAGCAAAAACCATCATTGTTAACTCAAAATCATGAGTCAGATATGTCTTCTCATGCGGTTTCAGTTGTTCAACTAGCATAGGCGACAACTTTTCCCCTCTACGTCAACACCGCACCTAGAACAGTACCATAAGCATATGTGCATACTGTCAACTCCTCATTTCCGCTCGGAATGGTCAACACCGGTGCACTCGTCAACCTCTCCTTCAAACTCATGATTGCATGCTTACACTTCATATCACAAAAAGAAGTCTGATTCTTTTTCGTCAAATTGGTCAATGGTGCTGCAACCTTCGAGAAGTCCATGATAAAACATATATAATATCCCGCCAAACCTAGAAAGCTTCTCACATCAATACCGTTATTGGGTTGGTTCCAATCCCGAATCGTTGCTAACTTGGAAGGATCTACTACGATGTCCTGCTCAGAGATGACATGACTTAAGAATCTCAATTCCCTCCTCCAGATGTGACACTTTAAAAACTTTTCTTTCAACTTGTGCTTCCTCAACACTTCAAGCAAAATCCTCAAGTGCGTCTTTTGTTCCTCCTCTATCGTAAAATAGATCAGAATATTATCTAAGAACATAGGCACAAACTTGTTTAGCTGATCCCTGAAGACACGGTTCATAAGATTAATAAAGTATGCTGGAGCATTGGTTAGTCTGAACAGCATAACCGACCAAACATTGAGACCAAAGGGCGTATGTAATACAGTGATTGACACACTTTCCTTTGCTACTTTAAGCTGGTGAAACCCCATCGCTATATCTAAGTGAGAGAGCATCTTTACACCATGAAGCTGATTAAATAAGTCATCAATATGTGAGAGTGGATTTTTGTTCTTCCTTGTCACCGTATTCATCTCACGGTAATCTACACACAACCTCAAAATGCCTTTGTGGTGAATACTATAGGTGTGCCCCACTCCGTTATGCTTCTACGAATGAACCTCGCTTCAATAGGTCAATCACATGCACCTCCAACTCCTTCTGCTCTCTGGGTGCCATGCGCCTTAAAGGTATAACTATCGGCATGACATCCTTTACAAAATCTATGTGGAACTCAACCTCTCGATGTGGCGATAATTTGGTCACCTCCTCAAACACGTTCAGATATTCTCTTACGATAGGCACAAATGACAACTCATCCTGTGGAGCGTCGAGCGAATATAGAAAGCTAACCATAACCCCATCCTTTAGCAAACAGCTAATCACTACCATCCGCCCCTCGACAGTCCTAATCGTCCCCAACAGCTTCTCGCAATCTACCACTACTGCATACTTCCTCGGCCAGTCCATCCCTCAGATAATCCTGAACCTAATGGAATTCGAAACAAAGCAATCACAAGTAAAAGAGCATTCATGTCTCAATAGAGCCAAACCATGAAAAATCATACATAGGCTAGTGGAGCCTCCAATGGAATTTGTCACAATCAAAGGTCGGTCAACTATTTTGGGTTTCAGTCCAAATCTACCCACCAGGTCACTAGATATAAAGGAATGTGAAGCCTTGGTATCGAACAAAACATGTGTGAGTTAGAGCCAGAAATATTGGCAAGTTTGATTGGCTGGCCTACTTTGATTGAACGAATCGGTGCTAGTCAGAAGCAAGATGCTAGACTAGCAAAAATCATGGAGAAAATAGAATAAGGAGTAGAGTCTCAAGAGATGAAGCATTACGAACTCAACCAAGATGGTTGGCTCTGTAAGGATGGGAGATAATTTTCTCCCGATATAGATCGATTACGTGATGAGGTATTATGAGAGTGCCATACTCTAGATTGACTATACATCCCCGCACATGATATGAAGTAGATGTATTATTGGGAAGGGATGAAGAAAGATGTCGGAACATTCATGTGACGCCCCACCTCTATACCCACGCTAACCAAGAACACTACGATGTAGTGCTGTCAATTAGCGCGGAGAATGAGGCTGTGGAGGAGCGACCATCCATGTAACTTCTTTGTGCGAGCACCGATACGTCAGATAGAATAGAATGCATATCTTTTAAGGAGGAAATCCGACATACCGATACAAACACAAAGCTATCACACGGTGGCTATATATAATCTTCGGAAAACAAACATAGAAATAATCATAACATAAATCAGTCACAGACATCCATATCACAAAGGCGGAAGAAGATATGAATAAATATATAACACATGAAAGTGTACATCAGAGTAGTGGTCAGAAAGATCCACGATAATACAAAAGAATAGCATCACGTGCTATACAAAAGAATAAGTACACAACATAGAGTCTATATCTCAAAGGTGTACATCCAAAAACTACTAATCTATGTAGTTAGCCAAAAGTCAGAAATATCCTGAAGAGAAGTCAAGCAGAAGCACCTGTAACATCTCGGTCTGACCCGAGTATTATTTATAAGAAAATAATAAACGGATCAGTCTAACTATAAATATCAGATGATATGGTATAAAGTAAATGGCATGACATGAACATGAAATAACTATTACGACATACTACTATAAGTATGTAAATGATAATCAACAAAAGATTAATCAATATCACAAGAATCTTCTCAAAGATAAGGTAGGGTATCATACCCTAAACTTGTATTCATAACAAGTCAATAACACATGAATTCACCAATGCACAAAAACTGATATCATATCAATGAAAATCATGAAAATTGGTGAAGCACAAAATTCCAGAAATCATCATCAGAAATCCAGAAAACACATAAAAAGGGGGGAGGCCTAACACATGAATGGGAGCATGAAAACTCACCTACGCGTAAACACATGACGAGAAGCTATCTCATGGAAGCTATCCATTAAATTTTCACACAGGAATGGCCCGAAGACCATAGGGTGCTACCCTAGAAATGTGATGGCGAAACATCACATGATCGGGGTATAGTCTCCCACGTAGACAAAGAGACATCGCTCAATCGCTAGTCTAAATCACAAAAATGATCGTCATGATCATAAGGAAGTGTCAATCACACCAAGCTAGTAAATATATGAGTTTAGCTTCATGTCCCATAACCACTTGCTTAACTTAAATATTTACGAACAAGCTGTAAATCTTCACTAGGAAATTGTCACAAAAAGGGTTCAATCGAACAAGTCCAAGAGCTAATCGACGAAGTGAACGCAAGTGTTTCATACCACCCGTTTTACTAAGTCGTTTAAGTCGATTTCTCATTCGAGTGAAGTAAAGGCTTGTATATACTAGTAGATTGAAAATCGGTTTGAGAAAACGAACTTTTGATATTTAAAATAGTGTTGAAATCGCTTTGATGAAAGAGTTTTGATATTTACTATTAGTATTGAAACCTTCATATATCTTTAAAGTGACAAGTCATAAAACGATGGTAGAAATAAATCAATTCACGTTCGAAGACGTGAGTAAAGTCCAAAGAAGTCAGTCCCAAAACCATCAAAGTAGAAATTCTGACAAATGTTTTTCAGATGAGATTGCCTACGCAGAGTAATGCGGGGTTCGACCTGCCCGGTCAGGTCGCGGGGGTCCAGGGGGCAGCGCCCCGTCACGGTACGACTTAATGAGGACAAGCGACCAAAGGATGCAGGACGACCTAATAGCCGAACGACTCAAGGACGCCGAACGATCGAAGGAGGCTGAATGACTTAAGGAGGCCGAACGACAAAAATGCCGAACGCCCTAAGTGTGCCGATCGACTCAAAAATGCCGAACACTCAAATATGCCGAACGGCTTAAAGATGCCGAACGCTCGAAAATGCCGAACGCTCGAATATGCCGAACGGCTTAAAGATGCCGAACGCTCGAAAATGCCGAACGCTCGAATATGCCGAACGCCTTAAAGATGCCGAACGCTCGAAAATGCCGAACACTCAAATATGCCGAACACTCAAAGATGTCGAACCGACCTAATATGCCGATCCGACCAGAAGATGCCGAACGACTCAACAGCCGAACGACTCGAAAATGCCGAGCGTTCAAGAGACCGAACGACTTGAAGATGCCGAACGCTCAGGAGGCCGAACGTTCAGGAGGTCGAACACTCAGGAGGCCGAACGTTCAAAGATACCGAACACTTAGGAGGCCGAACGTTCAAAGATACCGAACACTTAGGAGGCCGAACGTTCAAAGATACCGAACACTTAGGAGGCCGAACGTTCAAAGATGCCGAACACTTAAAGATGTCGGTCGACTAAATGATGCCGAACAGCTTAAATAGGCCGAACCGAACGACTCAACGATGCCGAACAGCTCTAGGTGGCTGGAAAATTCGTCAAAACGCTCAAAAATGGTGTTTTTTGCCAATCCAATCCAAACCAAATGCAAATATTCATACAAATGCAATAGGGGATCATTCCCAACAGCCCAATGACAATTTAAGCAAGATGTGAGACTAAAAATCTCACCTTTTCACGGAATTTGATGAAGATGGAGATTTGAGAGCAAGGCAAGAACACCAACAAGCTTGAATCAATGGTCTTTACGTGAATTTGATGTTGAATCTCGGATTTGCAATAGAATTTGTGTTTGGAGTTTTAATTTCCACTTCCCACCACCATTTTTGACAAAGCTTGAAGTGTTTTGATAGAGTGAGGAAGATGGTTGGGCTGAACTAAGGCGTGCAGTCCAAACCAAAGTCAAAGGCGGGAAAAAGTGTTGAAAATTTCACTATCTCCAAACATATCGAAGTTTACACTCAAAAAGATCGCAAACGTCATTTTGAACTCAATGGGGGTGGTCTCGAGTCCTAATTTGACCGTATGCAAAAAGTAGCTTTTCGGACTAACATCCGACTAACGATAAAATATTTAAATAAAATATTTAAATATAGAATCGATAGATATGCGGGTTGTTACAATTCATTTCAAAATGTGTGAACTGCCAACTGGTTAGAGTAGAGCAACAGAAACCAAGTGGGTTGATGCAACCACTTGAATTTCCCGACTGGAAATGGCGCAAGTTTCGAAGGATTTCATTGACATATTACCAAGGACCAGAGAAGGGTATGATAGCAATTGGGTTATAGTCAATAAACTGACGAAGAGTGCTTAACTCTTACTCGTCAAGTCTAGTAGAAACGACATCCAAATTTACTGAGTTGTATGTGAAATGGGTGATGCGATTCCATGATGTGCCAAAGAGTATTGTGAGTGACCGAGACCCTTTATTAACTAGTGGGCTTTAGAAAAGCTTACAAGAGGCATTGGAACCGAATTGCATCTCAGTACAACTTATCACCCACAAACTAATAGGCGGACCAAGAGAGTGAATTGTATATTGGAGGATCTCTTGCGGGCTTGCATACTTGATTTCGGCGGCTCGTGGGACTTGTAGGATCGATTCCACCCTAGAGGGGGGTGAATAGGGTGATACTATTAATTATAAAAATTTAACGCGGAATTATATAAAATAATCACAGCACTGATAATAGCAGAATAATAAAAAAACAGAAACAGAACAACACAGATTTACACAGCTTCGGCAAAACCCTGCCTACGTGCTGCCCCCAAGGTTTCTACTAGAAATTAAGTAGTCATACGCTTACACACGTAAACTCGCGACACCGCTACTGACTAACCTAACTCTACACTCAAAACCCTGCCACAACTCAGCCACCGAGTTACGAATTCTCGAACTACACCACCGTAGTTCGTCCCTTGGTCACACGACTAGAATTTACAAATGTTTAAAAGTAAATTACAAATAAAAAACTTAAAACAATAAAAACCCTAATTTAAAAATCTAAAGCCCAATATGATATAAAAGAAGTCGGCCCAAAAAGATTTAAGTGATAAAATAGACTGTCCCCTTTTCTTTTTACTTCTCCGGCCGTATCTTCTTCTTTGTGACAAATGGTTGCTTCTTCGTTGCTTGTTCGTTCCTCTTAAAACAAAAATTAGGGTTTTCGGGAATTTGAGGCCACCGATTACAATTGATCGATCGAGTAGATGTTTTCACGTTGCTTGCTTTGTCGATCGTTCATTTCTCTGATTTGCACACGGCTCCTTCAAATTCGTCGAGTTCGGTATGAATTTGGTATGTGGTTTTCTGTATTATTTCATTGATATGCTTGAACTCGATTGCTTTACATGCCGATGATGATTTGGGTTAAATAGGATTTGAATTCCTATAATTTCGTTCGTATATACTGTTTGAATTCATCTGTTACTTTTTGGCTCGGTCGTTTAATTTTGCTTGGATGCTTGTGATTAATCTGATTGGTTCAGTTCGTATATTTTTCTGTTTACTTGATTAACACGGCTTTGATTTGTGCGATTCTTTGCCTTGGTCACCACGGCTTTGATTTGCTTTGGAATTTTGTTTCATTCTTTTCTGCTATTGACTTCGGCCATTTGAACTTTGTGATAATTTGAACTTGTTCAATTTATCACCTGGTTTTGGTTCTGACTTGTTTGATTCCTTGATTTGAAACTGCTACCAGATGTTGCATTGCATCATGTGTGTTCATGTCTATAGCATTTTCGACCTGATGCTTGTGTGATTGTACTTTGGTATTGCAGAATTATTCACCACTGCATATATGAATTTTGTAGCTCTGTTGCATTGAGCTCTGTTCACTGTTCATTCGAGTCTGCACTGTGCATTGCATACATGTGTGTTTGCGCATGTATATATGTATGTTTGTGATGCTCTTGTTTATGGTCTAGTTGAAATTTGTGGCCTTTATTGTTGAGGCTACACTTGTACATGGTTTGAAACTGCTGCTTTGGTTCTTATTTGAACTATAACTTTGTCATTCTGTCTTGTACATTTGTAGCCTGTTAGCTGAGCTATTGTGTGTATGTATATAATTACATATATGCATACATATAAGTTGCTCTGGCCAGTTAGTCCACTGATGTATGTTGATCTGGTTCACTACTCGGTTATGTGAACATGTTGAAGTTGAGTGATTGCATATCCATTGTGCACATCCATAGTTTGCTACACGACATTTCATTCATGTTATACTTGTACTTGTGTCTCAGTGATGCATTGCATTTGTTTTCATTGAGTTGTTGTGCATTTGCTTTTGGTCTTCATGGGTTTACTGGTCTGGTGCAGTTGCTCATTCGAGCTGCTGTGTGGTTCGATGCACTTGTATATGTGTATGTTAGCTTGCATTTTGAACTTATGCAGTCATGCCTCTGTTTTCATGTGATGTCTTTGAGCCAATTCATTGCATGAGTTCAGTCAGTGTACATTTGTTTGTCTGATTGCATTTCATGTGAGCTTCAAGTGTGCTATCCACCTCCTTTTGGTACTGGTTCATTGATGATGCTTTACAAATTTTCTTATGCTCATTAATCTAGTTGAATTTTGTTTTGTATTTGCTTCTTCAAGTGTACGTAAGTCTGCACTGTGCATTGATTGAAGTGTTGCATTCACCACTTTGTACATTTCCTTGAGTCTGGTTCCATTGGTCATTGTTAGACTTCATGTAGTCTGGTGGCATCACTTTGGTATTTGCAGTCTTTATTTCTGTTTGGTTGCCAGGTCTAGTTGCTTCACTTGCATATTGAACTATGTTGAGTAATGGCTTGTTCAATTTGGTAGCTGCAGTTTGGTTGAACTGTCTAGCCTATGTTTTCTTTGTATCTAATCTGGTTGCATATATATATATATATATATATCTGTGTGTGTGTGTGTGTTATTTGGTTGCACTTGAGTTGAATCTAGCCTCGGCTCGGGTTTGACCTTGTGCTCACCTGTCCCTGCAGTTTTATCAAGTGTATATCGGTGTGCGCGGCCTTGTGGAATGTATAGTGATACACTGTGCATGTCACAAGTTGTTTGTGTAGATGAATTCAAAATAAATGATGACGAACAACCCAAATAACTGAAGCAAATAACATTTTCAAAAACACATTTTATTTTACACTGCAAAAATATTTCATTTTCAATTTTACTGCGTCAGTGTTTACTTTTCAAATCGCTCAGATGCTGGATTCAATCTGGAATAGAGTTGAAGATAAATACGAGCGAATGAGTGATATGTAGTGAGGTGCAAATGTAAATTAAAAAATTGAGATGTAATCGAAATTGTATTGTAATGTGAAATGTTGTATATATAGTGAGAGCTCAAATTTTGTACTACTCAAAATTGTAATAAAATATTTGTTTGAATAAAATATCTGTTTGAATTTTAAATTCTATGTTATTTATTTTATTCAGCAAATATTTATTTAATTATGTGAAAATAAAATATTACAATAACAAATACATTTAAATGAATAAATATATATGTTTATTATGATCAAACAAAAATCATATACTAGCATATTCAACAGGACGATCATTTGAATTTAGTGGAGTTCGCATACAATAATACTTATTAGTCTAGTATTGGTATTTAGGGTTGACTTGCTTAAAAGATGGTAGGCGTGCACAACGTCTTCTACGTTTCTCATCTGCAAAAGTTTGTGAACAGCTCAAGCACTGAATCAAATTAATGATATCGAGATTGAACCAGAAGCTTCGAGACCTCGTAGGCCGGTTCGTATTGTCGTACACGATACGAAACATCTTGGGAGAAAGATGGTGGAGTTAGTGAAGGTTTAATAAGGCAATATGAAGGCGATTGCATATGGAAAACCGAGGAGAGCATGAGGGTATCATATTCGAAGCTCTTTACATGGTAAGACCTATTGTTTATTGCAACTTAATTTCATTTTGATGTCATAGAGGATAGTTTAGCTTCTCACATGCTAGGATAGGTTCATTTATATTATTGGTTGCATGGCTGCTTGTTTGAAATGTTTGATGGTTGCATATGATTGTTAGGCATATGAGGTAACTATGGTTGAATATTCTTTAACTTGTTTAGGAATTTTTGGGGGCGAAATTCCTAAAGAGGGAGAGCATAACGACCCATATTTTATGTATCGGAGATTCATAAAATATTTTTATTTAATTCATATGAGGTCGTATGAATCTGATATTTTAGGAAATGACTCTTAAGGACATTTTCCATATATATGATTTTTATCGAATTTCTATATGACCATTTTGACTCTAAAAATATTATATGACATATAACTTTTTACAAGAGTCGAGTTATGGTCAGAAACTACTTTCATTGCTTCAGGATGATGGTTTCCTATTTCGTAGAGTGATCATAATTGTAAAACAGACTTACCCTTTGAAAGTTATCGTTGTTTTAAGTTTTGACTACTGCTGGCCAGTATTATTGGGTAATTAGGCTAACCCATACTTAGGCCTACTAACCCATTTTGGGATTGGAGCCTAAGAGGGACCGAAGGGGTCTGTTCGAAGTCATTTCCAACTTCCTTAAAATAATTTTAAGCCCTCATTAACCCTAATCTCTTCAAGAATCATCCTTTTTATTACTAATCTTAGCCTAAACCATTATTATAATAGAATTAGGAGTATGCCTTAGAGGAAATTATGTAATTATTACATATATCTAACTCGATAACCAATCTTATTCCAAAATAAAAGGTGGTTGCTTTTTATTATATACTCGATACAACGTGTTACATATTAATTAATTAATTTAATTAAAAGTATATTTAATAGAAAATTCATAAGTGGTATGTTTATGATAGTAGTTACAATGCATTGTAACCATGAGTGATTTATCATAATAAAATAAATGTACCGTTTTAAATATTCATAGTCAAGATGTACCAAGGATGAATATCGATGCATCCGTTGAGACTAGAGTATGTAATGCTCTCCGAATGTTGAGCAGTGTATACTTATAGATGTAATGGGCACCAATGGATTATGTACTGATAGTTGTTGGATAACTGTGGAATGATTCGCTCGATAGTTTTCTATTGGTTAATATAGCTAAGGTCAAACAGAAAATATCGATGTGATAAAATTACACATATCTTCGACTTGAGAGTACTGTTGATCTTCAAAATGGAAGCTCCCCTTTAATTATAGTTAAATTATCGCACGACGTCCATCAAAATGACTATAGTTGGGTCGAGTGGAAGTATTCGAAGTAAACTCACTATTCAAGAGAGGATTCGTCTCCCCAGTTATATAAAGTTAATATCGCGGTCAACTGAAGTCAACTCAAAATTAAAGTTTCTGGTCAGAGTAGTTCGTTCGATAATAATTGTTATTATTAAACCAAGAACTTTGTGCTTGGACTATATACAGTTGAATATGGATGATATTAGAATTTTGACCATTATCAAATTCCATAAGTCCAAAGTGATATAGTTTTGACAAAGAGAATTGGTGTAAATAATCGTCATGACCGGGTAGCGCTTAATAAACTAAAATTGGATTTTACCTAAACTAAATAAGCGATAAATTTTGTCATAATTTCACACCATCTCCTAAGTTATGTGTGAACGTTAATATTCAAATTGTTCAGTATTAATCGCTGATCAAATTTACACCTAAGAGTAACACAACTGAAACGATGAATACTCCTTTTATCACCTGATTTCATTAATTTGTAATTGTTATAAATTAGTTAATATTTATGAAATATTAATTACAAATTTTTTTATTTAATGTGTTAACAATGTTAAACGATGTATTTAAATGCAATAGACATTGTTCAAGCTGGAATTGGTTTTGAGGCCCATTTGGGGCATGAAAACTTTAGCCAAAACAGCTTGGATAGGCTAGCCAAATGTTGGCAAAAGAGGAAGGCTTTTGAATGGTTTAAAAGAGTGTAATTGATAAGAGAGATAAAGATATGAACAATTTTTCTCTCCATTTGACTTCCGATTTATATGTTATTCTCTACAACAATTATTTTAAAACTTTCTGCTCTCCTTCCTCATGTAAATTTTGATCAACAAACCACCATTTAATCCAAAAAGAAATCCAAGCTCAAACCATATTAAAATTATTTAAATCAATCATCAGTGGTAAAGCAGTTCGGGAGCTAGCAACTCTAGAAGTTGGAATTTAATTCAAGGAGTCATTTCATCATTCCAAACTGAGATCTCTAGGCCTTGGTGAAAGCTATTCAACATGTTTACTGATTCATTTAATATTATTGTTAATTATTGTATTAGATTGTAGGTTATTAGATTATATTATAGATTTAGTGTATCGATGTTCTATGATTAAATATACTAGTATATCTATATATTAAAAATAATTATTTTGTATGTTTGCTGGTATTATACTCATGGTCTAAAAATATAAAAAAAATAAAACAATTTTTTAATTAGATAATATTATATATGATTTTATCGATTAATAAATTATATCCTAAAGACTAAAGTCATATAATAATTATTTTAATATCTCTAAAATATTTTTTTGCACATCATTTGGCGGTAAATTTTACTTTATTTTAATATATATTTGTATTTATTATATATTTAAATGTTAATATTACTATTTATTTATCTAGAAATTGAGTGTGTGTGTATATATATATATTAATATAATTTGAAATTAATTAAAAAATTTATATTTAAAAACATTACATAATTTCTAAATTTCGAAAATAATTTAATAATTAATATTAAAGGAGCATAAGGATAACTTTTAAATTGTTTTAGTTTATAGGATTTTAACTTTTTATTTTGTTAATTTTTTACTTTTTTATTTTGATATCACTTTTTTTACATATTTAGTGTTGATTAAGATGTTGCATAATGAGTTTGGATTCTTTTTTAGTCTATTTCTTATTTTTGTGGCTTTTCCGTCTTATAATTTTAGCTATAGTATTATTACTTTTACTTCATTAATACAAATATATTTGTATTATTCTTATATTTTTCTTTAGTTCCATTTACAAATACAGGTTTAAGCCAGAAATGGTGCTAGATTACTATTTACAGGTTCTCCGGATTGCTGCTGATAGGATTATAGCGAGACGTTCATTCTAGACCTTCCGTGTTCACGGTGAGGAGTTATTCCCAGTTCTTCTGCATCTACAGTGTGGCGTTCTTCATTCTGGATCATTTGCATTTGCAGTGAGGCATTCTTTCCACTACTTCCACATCTACAGAGTGGCGTACTTCATTCTGGATCATTCACATTTGCAGTGAGGCATTCTTTCTGGATTTTCCGAGTTTGTAGTGAGGCATCTCTCTCTTAGCTGGAGCTGTCTATTGATATCATCCGCACTAAGTTGCTACATGGCTTTTTGGGTACTTCTAACACCTCATTACGGGCGATGGCCTTGCCGAAGCTCGATAATGAGGTGTAATGGGCGGTGGCCTTGACAGAGCTCATTCTAGTTGTACTTGAGTCCTTTTTATTGTTTTTTGTATTATGATTAGTTGCCTGCCAGACATGTTGGCAGCACCTCTGTTTTAAGTGATACATATACACACATATGTGCTCTCCTCTACTTTAGAGGATCACACATTTCTCCCAAAAAAATAATTTAATAATTAATTCCGACTGATTTTCAAACTATTTTATAATTATTTATGTAAAAAGTATTTTATAAATTCGAAAAAAAAAATTTCCATGAGCTCCAAGTCAACTAGCATCAATTTTATAAATAAATTATAAACACACACACACACATGCACATATATATATATATATATATATATATATATATATGTATGTATAGGCACATGTGTTTTTATGCTATAATTATTTATCAATTAAAATAAAATTAATAATTTTGTTTTTGGGTTTGCAGCAACAATTAAAAAAAATTAGAAATTATTTTATATTAATTATTAAATGATTTTGTTATTTAATAAAAAAGAACATTTATACAAATACATCTTAAATATTTTACATAAATTATAACAAATATTATTTCCATGTATTTATACATAAATATATGATTGTATTTATAAACGTATAATTTTATGTAAATATATATATAACATTTGATGCATATATATTCATTCAAACAGCACATAGAATACTATAGTGGCTTACATGTTTATTGCAGTGTAAATACCAAGGCCTATACACGAGCATGTCAAACCATGCATGCTTTATTATGTTGCACGTGCACATACACATATATGTGTATATGATACACATATTCAAACATAATACAAAATAATATAAAATAAAACTTTATTTATAAAGTTAAATAAAATAATGATTTTATTTAAAATAAATTGAGAAAATTTCTAAACGAATTAGACTTCATAGGCCCAATAAAGATTCAAAATGGTAAAAAAAAATTCGCTCATTTCTTCCATTACGAGCTGTCTTGTTCCAACAATAGTTTCGAAGCCTAATGGCCTATGCGGTCTAAATTAGCAGTATTAGGGCTAACTTATTAAAGCCTACTCATATAGTAGGGTGTCTTGAAAAGTGGTGTCTAGAAAAGTGGTGTATAAGGTTGGGTTTAGTTAATCAAATACTCTGCCCTATCTGGCAACTAGCCTAGCCTAAAATGATGAGGTAAGCCCAAAAGGTTGTCTCTAATAGAAAAGGCACAATTTGAATTGGCCTTGGTTAATTTCAAAATTGTTTGAAATTAAAATAAAAGTTAAATTTAAAAAATAAATATTGTAAATGTTATAATACCAATTTTCAAATTGTTTTGAAATAAATAAAAATTTAAAATTTAAAATAAAACACGTACTATAAAAGTTATAATATTATTTTTCAAAATGTTTGAAAATGTTACAAAACTAATTTCAAAAATATTATTTATTAACGAGTTTAATAAAATAAATGAATTAAGTAAATAAGTTAATTAATGAAATATATATACATGTATATATTATATAATGATATATGGTATGTTGTCTTAAATTATTTAAGACAATATGAGAATACTTATGTGTATAAAAGAATTTTCGAAATTAATAAAATTTAACTAAAATTGTTTAATTGAATAAATTAATTAAAAGTTGATTGATAAATTTAAACACACAGACATATATATGTAAGATATATATATATTGCTATAAAGGTTATAGTATATATAAATATATATTCAATATAATATGTTATAATTGAATAATATAGTAATTAATTAAAGTACTAGTTAATTAATTAATTAAATATGATTTAATTAATTTAATGTTATACTAAGATTATTAAATAGGCTAATTAAAATATATAAGTTATATAAGGAAACTCATATAATATGAATGTATGAACTATAGTGGAACATTAAAGAAATCCAACTAGACTTAAGGAATAAATACATATGTATAGTACATATACCATGATTTTCGATGTTCTGACACTTGAATCATAAGGATATTTCACAAAAATAAATTATTCCATTAGTCGATATCATCGATATAATATATTGAAGATCATGAATCTTTAATATAAAGTTGTTCTCTGCCATTTATACATTAATAAATTGCTTGCATGCTCTCTAGTTGTTGAGCTTTTCTCAAGCTAGAGATGTTATGTGTAGTATTATTAATGTATAGACTAGACGTGGTAAGATACTTATACATATTTGTTGAGCATTCCTCAAGGTATGTGTAGTATACATAGGCCATCGCGAAATAGTGGATACGAGTGAATAATCTCGTTTTACTTGTTGGGCTTTCCTTTAGGTAAAAATGAGATTAGGACAAGGAACAATGGGTTAGAATTTGTATAAGATACAACTGATAAGGAGTTCTCCATCATATATGGGAGTATGGTTTGTTGAGCTTTCCTCAAGGTTATAATCCCAAGATATATGAGTTCTAACATCCACTAGTGAAGTCGAAAGACTTCTATGTTTCGTTTTAGGGTTTGGAGAAACATAAAAGACTAATGGGAGCCTTATTAGAAAAATGAAATAGTAACATTTAACATTTCTAATATTGTAAGAAAATATGCTATATCAAGTTATAATAATCTACATTGATAATTTGTGCATTTAATATAATTGATAAAAGTTTATTAATTAAAATATATAAATAAACTGAATTAATATTGAATAATAGAAATATATAATATGCTTACTAATAATATTTTTGCATGTTATTGTTTCAATACCCATGCAAGTGCAAAATTTTATTACTAAATACATTAGTAATTGGTCACCTTGATGAAACTGGTTCAGTCGAAATAAACAAATACACCATAGTGTTAGATCTTGTATTCAATATGATTGATTACAATGATGATCTTATTGTATTAAATGTAACACTAGACCAAAGACTACAAGATAAATCTAAGAATTCAATCGTTGAATGGTTAGCTTGATCAGTTTACCTAAAGTGCAACATATTTGATATCCTTAAATGTTAAGGATAATCGAGTGCACTTTTGTAAAAAGTTCATACGATATTATAGTTAGGATCTCCGTTGAATGGTTCGACTTTTTAGAAAGGAAATCGTCTATATAAGTGTGGATATAACCTAAGGCACAATTGGGATGAAGAGAGTGAATGGTCACTTTTGTTTCATAAAGAAACATCAAAAAAAATAATTGTAAAATAATAGTTGATACTTAACATTGGGAAGAGAAATATGATTCTACTCTGAACTGTATTTTCATAAACAAAACTGTTTTCTATGAGATTTATTTCATTGAGTTTAAGATATTTGATCTGAAAGTTCTCAACTATAAACTAGTTGCAGTAAACGAAATAAATAGTGTATATTAAGTGGTTAAATGGAGCTTTGTATTTCGTATGCTATTATAGTAATGACAGAAATAGTGGGAGCATGCCATAATGCACTTGTTGATCGCATCAAATTATGAAAATTGTTTTTGTAAAACATACCAAAAATTATTTATGAAATAATGACCGTTTTAGTGTTAATTGAAAAATAGACATGGTTTTGTTTCAATATGAGTATTGTGAATAGTCTTATAAAATAAAACTATAACAGTGGTATTTGAGATGCATTGGAAAATAAAGAAGTATCGAAATTTATTTGCAATTATTTCGAAATTATAGGCTAAGCCTTGATTTGGAGAAATAATTCTTGGATTTTTATGATTATAAATCATATGACACTAGTTAATTATATCTCAAATAATTAAGGGCAAAGCACCCATTTAGTGGGAGCATGATAATAGTTAATGAACTCTTCGGATTGATACATATAGATGTATGCAATTGCAAGTCTATTAATACCAAAACGATTCCACGCACTTCGTTACATTCATCGATGTGTTACCATCGACAGGGATATGTGTATTGATACACATGTAGCATGTCTATGATAAGCTCATTGAGTATAAAATAGAAGTAAATATTATTACATGCAGTATAAAATAAAATTGATTCGATTTGATCGAATATGTGAATATATTGGAAAAGAGTTCCCAACATACCTAAAAATGAATATAGATTCAATCTCAAAAGTCACTCCTTCTTATGATACATAATTAGGTATCGATAAGAAGTAATCGAACTTTGTTGAACAAAGTACGATTAATTGTGAGTGAAGTTGAGTTAACTTCATTCTATAAGGTTTTCTACTTAAGAGTAGTACACAAGATTAAAATTAACTTCATCTAAAGAATGGTCTACAAAATCATATAAGATAAGGATTTATAATATCCTAAGCCAAGGAGTTGGCAGGTTGTACGAGTCGAAAGACTGTACATAATAATTATTCATGAGGAATCTTGTATGAATCACACCAAAAGGAGTTGGCGAACAAATGTCATTGAATTACCAATTTATGTTTTTGAACATAAGTATAGTAAACTAAGACCGATTCAGTTTTATATGCAAGGCAATTTATAAAATGTGTGAATACCCATTCCATTGCACTAAGAAACAACTGTTGTTTAAAGAAATACCAACTTCATAGCGAAGGAATTTCTTTGAGAAATTATTGGTAGTAAAACAGATTTGAATATGACCAAACATAAAACTGATTACGTGGGATGAAATGAAATTCACCTAACCTAAACGAACACATCACATTAGAGTGTCGAATAAGTATTCTCGCACATCGAAGAGAAACTATTAGTTTCTTATAAATATCGAGAATAGATAATCATCAATTGTCAATTAAGCTAAGAGTATTGACTCTACGATGTGGTATGATGCTCAAATCTAAAAAGGATTCCATATACGTTATCAAAATATGATTTTGGTATTTGTACCTGATGGGATATGATCTATTTCCCGCGAATGAGTCTTCAAGAACAAGGCAAATGTAGTTGGAATATAATGAGCAACATTGATAAGGATAAAATCGTAAATTTCAATTGTTGAAATTATGCGTAATAGATTTGTTATTCAACATGCTCAAGTAAATTCTGATTTACTCACAAAGTCATCACTTGATATGACTTTGTGCTTTGGTACATATGTATTGAAAAGGAAAATTCTAAATAATGATTTATAATATACTATTTGCATATAACAAGCAAAGTGTCTCAAAGTCATTGGGAGCGATATTGAGTTTGTGGGTTTTTTGGATATGATCCAAGAAATGATACGGAAGTATCATTCTATAAGCATCCAACTTGAATAAGTATTTTGATAGAAATATCTAATAGTTTGATTTTCAGTCAAAATGCAGAGGAAGCTTGTATCCATAAGAAAGAACACTAATAGGTACAAAAATATTTCTAGATCATAAATAAACAACACACTTCTAATTATTAACGATGTAATTATGTTAAAATCGGTAATAGTTTGGTTGTTTAATACTCAATATTGGATTTGTAAATAATATCTTTTATAATAAGCATAAAGGATGTTAGGAATGTCCCAAACGATATGCAAAGACACCATATTAAAATGTTTAGTATGGAACATGTAAGATTGATTCCTTATGTATTGATAATAAGAATTATCATACATGTTATATTGTCTACAATATCGTATTTTGTTTATGTATTTGATACATGAAGAAAATATCAAATCCGAATTAAGGTCACTAAATGGTAGTTTAGAGTGTTCTCGAATATTTATGAAATACTGGAAAATTATTTACAAAACAACGAACTCTTTATGAAAGAGTTTTCGGACCTGAACTTCATAAGTGTTAATGAGTATAATATGTCAATGTTAAATTCATATTAAAATCTTAATTAAGAAGCTTTAAGTTAGAAATGTTCCAAACGAAACATTGTGGCTAATTGAATGAAGGCTAAGTACATCGTTTTGAATACTGCCACAATAAAAGCAATGTGTGTATGGATATATATGTGTATGTATGTATGCACAAATTTATAACTGAGGTAGGGGTGACTCCAAGTATTAAGAATACTAATCATTGTTATATGATAACAATGTAATAATAAGAGCTCACTAGAGGTTGAGAAACATACTCTGAATAGTTCCACATGATAAAGGTAGTTTATCAGCATCGAAGACAGTTGGTTGACATAGTAGATAATTAAACAACACGGCAGATCCATTCACTAAGGATCTAACTTGCAACAACCCATACCTTAGTGGGTCTGAATTTTCGCTAAATCTAAAACCCAAGTCCACTAGAGTATGGATCGTTGGTATTGTTATCCTGTAATAAATAAAAAAATATATCAGAGAGCTATCTAAAAGAACTCACAGCGGAATAATAAAATATATAAAACATATATGTACTGACAAAGGCCAATAACTTGGGTATCTAATGCCCTTATCAGTGTAGAGCATGCATAAGAAAATCTGTCCTTCCACCATTCTCGCCTTGTACTAGTACCGGTCTCTATAAATCTATATGTGGGTTATAATGAGGAGGGGTCGGAACAAAGTTTTGGTGACTGGTAAATTACATGCATTTTCCCTAACACTAGTTTATGCCGATTGTTTAACATTACGTGTTATGTTTGTTACCTAAAGCTTAGCCATTTTGACTTCATGTACGCATATGATATGCCCAACCTACCTGAGGTATAAAATAACTATATATGTATGTGTGTGTATAAGAATCTTAGTCCCCTATGGATCATGGTACATTCCCCGCTAGTTTCTGTAACTCTACACCGCACCGGGCATCGAATAATGGTATCTAGACCGAATTGGCTGCGTACACCGAGGAACCTTATGTTAGTGCCTAAAAATGGCATTACAACTGTTTAGCCATATTCTAATTTGTCTCAAAGACTTATCTAGGGGTTATCAAGCCAGCCTCCTAGCGAAAAACAAACTAACAAACAAACTTTGAGGCAATTGCATATCCCATACAGAATCTACACTAGTAGGAGGTGTACTCCGTCTCTAGGCATAACCCAAGTCTCTCTAACTACTCTAGGACCGATGGAACTCTCGACCTATGTGTACAGCCCTACTCCTCAAATATATGACACCAACCTTGCTGATATAGCGTCGAGCTTTCACTTACTATCCTAGATTGCCTAACTCAAATCAAGGAAATTCCCACCTGGTTACTTAGTACCCATGTTAGGATTGAGTACCCATGTTGGGATTGAAGCAGACTCTAATTAGCCATTTAAAACTCCGAACCCGAGGCAAACCCCCTTTGGTGTATTCCCTCAAGTCATATAGTTGGAGATATCCCACATCAGTACAATGTATACACAACTGCTGGTAGCCCCTATCAGTTGGCAGACTTCTATTATGTGACATTACTGACCTCGCATTCCGATACATATTAATGATTATGTCATTTATAATTAACCTAAATATTGGGCTAAACCCACTAATCCACACCCGTTATAATTATATTCTTGAGGCATATAATTTCAGCTAAAAAATTATTTTGCCTTCTAAGTTCAATTATTAAATTTATTTACTTGCCATGAACTTACTTCTTATTTTATTAATGTTAATTAAGTTTCAATACTATTTTTTCGATTAATATAATTAAGTTCCATTTACTATTTTTTTCCAATTAATACAGTTTAGTATCTTTTACTGATTCATTAACAAAATTAAGTATATTTACTGCTTCATTTCAATTTGTGGCCATTTTAATGAGATTGCCATAACTTCTCTAATTCTTTAATTCATTTCCTTATCATGTTTAGCGCTTATTTTTTTATTTTCCAACGTATATTTAATGACAATGGGATTATTATTATTTTTATTTATAACACTTTAATTTTACATTTAGTGATTTCTACATTTTAATGTTGGAACCGGACAAAAAGGTAATGTTGTCACTGTAAAACTCTATAAATTATTCAAAAGAGGAATTATGATGTGTTCAGAATTACAAGGAATTAGGCTTTCTATTTTTATTGAAACAGACAGTTCAAAATATGGTAAACATCCCTATTTTGCACATCTATTTCCTTCGGGCATATTCCTTATTATTTCGAATGACACACTTTTCATATATAATTGTAAAGTTGGATAATTTATTGAAATTTACACAGAAACAGTCTTCACTCCAACGAATTAAAATATAAACTTAAATCACAATCAAATTAGAAACACCTTACATTCAAGTTTAACAACCTATAATATTCAGTTAACAAAATATGGAATTAAAACTAAATCTTATAAATAACTTCCTTCATAACTTTTAGGGACCACTTTCACCTTTATATTCCATATTTAAGTGTATACAACATTTAATTAATGTCAACAAATTTACCGAATATGTGGGCAAAGGTCTCAAGTTCATTACATATTCATTTGATTCTACAATTCCATAATTTATTTTCAGTCATAAAAGAGCAGATTCACAATGATATAAATCCAATATTGTGTAAACATATAATTTCTCACTCACCTCATAGATTCCATATCCCCGGATGTAAATTTGATATCCTTGTTTGACTCCCTTTCTTTCTACCAAAATATATATCAAAAGTATATACATATTTATTGGAATTATAGATATGAGAAGAGATTTGAAATAAACGTAGATTTAGATTTATAGTTTACCTTTTGCTTTGGAGAATCGATTCGGCCATATTCTTCTTCTCTTTTGTTTACCAAAATATGTTTCTACCATTCTTAAAATTTGTGAAGAAGAGAAAATGGTAGAGCATCGCTCTTAGTTCAAAAAATATGAGAAAAAAAGTGAGGGCTAGGTCTGTATTAATAAACACTCAAATGAAATGTATCTGTTCGATTAGATTATATTAAATCCAGGCTATTTGACCTAGATTTATTATCAGCTATCGTATTCCATCAGTCAACCTTAATACTTTCATCAGTCGACTGCTGGTAGTGGACCAGTTTAACCCAGGGTGTCGACCGGTTAGCGTTGTTGATTTGTTTCCTTCTTTATTTTATTTCCATATACATTTATTCAATTATCTTTGACCCAAAACCTTCAAACGTTAATAACTTTTTTTTGAACTTTGATCGTAAAACTTTTTATACGAAAGTTAGTCAGAAAATCGCCTTTAACCCAATGGTGCAAGTTTTCTAGCCAAATTATGATTTTGCAAAAATTCTATATTTAGACTTTAAAAATTATTTATTAATTCTCTTAAATTAACTATCGCTAAATTTACAGGGTATTACATAACTCGATCAGTTTTCATCAAACTGATCGAAGGGATCAAACTGCGATTCCATAGTTGGTCCTAAGTGCAAGTAAGAGATTAAGAGAGTTAGTGGTATGCCTTAGGTAATATTATATAATTGTTACATATATCTAACTCGATAACCAATCTTATTTGAAATAAAAGGTGTTTTATTTCTATTATATAATATGTTATATATTAATTAATTAATTTAATTAAAAGTATATATAATAGAAAATCCATAAGTTGTATGCTTTGCGATAGTAGTTGCAATGTATTGTAACCATGAGTGATTTATCATAATAAAATAAACATATTGTTCGATGTATTCCTAGTCAAAATGTATCGAGATTTGATATCAATGCATCCGTTAAGGCTGGAATAGTAACGCTCTCTGAATGTTAGGCAGTGTATTATTCAAGGTTGGTGGGGGCACTAAGGGGTTACGTACTGATAGTTGTTGGATAACCATGGAATGACTCACCCGATAGTTTTTGGTTGGTTAATATAACTAAGACCAAACAAAAATATCAATGTGACAACACGGTTCTTTCAACTTGAGAATATTGTTGATCTTCAACATCGAAGCTCCACTTTAATTATAGTTAAATCATGGCACGACATCCATCGAACAACTATAGTTAGGTCGATTGGAAGTATTGGAAGTGAAACACTATTCAAGAGATGATCCGTCTCCTCGATTATATGAGGTTAGTATAATGGTCGGCTGATGTCAAATCAAAATCAAAATCTATGGCCGGAGCTGTTCGGTTAATAATAATTGTTATTATTGAACCAAGGAATTTATGTTTGGACTATAGAGTTGAATATGGACGATATTGGAATTTTGACCATTACCAAATTGTATAAGTCCAAAGTGATATAGTTTTGACGAAGAGAATTGGTGTAAATAATTGTTATAATCGGATAATGCTTAATAAAGTAAAATTGGATTTTATCAAAACTAAATAAGTAATAAATTTTGTCATAATGTCACACTACTTGTTAAGTGACGTGTGAACGTTAATATTCGAACTGTTCGGTATTAAGCGCTGACCAAATTTACAACTAGGAGTTACACAACTAAGACGATGAATACTCCTTTCACACCTGATTTTAATAATTTTTAACTGTTATAAATTAATTAAATTAGTTAATATTATGAAATATTAATTATGATTTTTTTGATATGTTGAACATTGATAAACAATGTATTTATGTAGTTATGAATATATCGACTAATATATGATACCGGTATGCGTTTATTAGATTTAAATGCAATGGACATTCTTCGGGCTAGATTTGATTTTGAGGCCCATACAGGGCATGAAAATTTCAACTAAAATAGCTTGGATAGGCCAGCCAAATGTTAGCAAAAGAGGGAGGCTTTTGATTGGTTTAAAAGAGTGGAATTTGTGAGAGAAAAGGATTTAATCCACTTTTCTCTTCATTTGACTTCTTATTTATATGTCACTCTCTACACCATTTATATTAAAACTTTATGCTTTAATTCCTCCTACAAAATTTGACCAGGAAATCTCCATTTAAACCCAAAAGAAATACATGCTCAAATCACATCAAAATTCTTTAATTTGGTCGTCGGTGGTAAAGCAGTTCGGGAGCCAGTAACTCTAGGATTTGGAATTTGATCCAAGGAGCCATTTCATCATTTCAAACTGAGATTTCCAAGCCTTGATGAATTCCACATATTTACTGAGTTATTTAATATTATTATATATTATTATACTATATTATAGGTTATTAGATTATATTACGAATCTAGTGTATTGATATTCTATCACATATTGGATGGTTGAATATATTGATGCATCTATACACTAAAATAATTTGTAAGTTTGTTGGGATTAAATTAACGACCTAAAAAAAAAGAACCATTTTTCTAATTAAATAATAGTATATATGATTTACCAATTAATAAATTATATCCTAAAGATTAAAATCATTTAGTAATTATTTTAAAATCTCCAAAATTTTGGTTCTGACAACGATAATTTGGCAGCAAAATTACTTTATTTTTAATATATATTTATATTTATTATATATTTAAATATTAATATAACTATTTATTTAACCGGAAATTAATTTTATATATTAATATATTTTGACATTAGTTATGAAATTTTATTCAATAAGATTATATAATTTTTTAGATTTTGAAAATAATAGTTCAATAATTTTAATATGTATTTTCGATTGGTTTTTTAATTATGTTATAATTGTTTATTTAAAAATTATTTTATAAATCCAAAAAAAATTATTTTTATTTTTTTCTTGTGAGCTCCAAGTCCTATAACAAAAATTTTATAACATATATATAAGTATATGTATACGCAACTGTGTTTGTCTATTTATAATTATTTATTGTTAATAATTAAAAAAATTAATTTTGTTCTTAGGTTTGCAGAAGAAATTAAACAAATTATAATTATTTTATACGAATTATTAAATGATTTTATTATTTAATATAAATGAACATTTGTACAAATACATCTTTAATATTTTATATAAACTATTGCAGTTATTATTTCCACATACTTATGTATAAATATATGATTTTATTTTAGAAATGTATAATTTTATGTGTGTATATATATAAAACATTTGATGCATGCACACACACACAGATATATATATATATTCACTTAGGCTGTACATAGAATACTAGAGGGGAAAACAAGTATGTTATAGTGTAAATGCCAACATATATACACAGGCATGCCAAACCATGCACGCTTTATTTTGTTACACGTGCATGTATACACATATGTGTATATGATACACATATTTAAACATAATACAAAATAATATAAAGTAAAATTTTATTTATAAAATTAATAAAATAATGATTTTATTTAAAAGAAATTTAGAAAAGTACTAAATAAATTAGACTTCATGATCCCATTAAAGATCCAAAATGGTAAAAGTTTTAAAATTCACTCATTTCTTCAGTTGCAGGCTGGCACAGTTTTGACACATTAGAAAGGTAACTAGTGAAAGGAATAGTGATCTACCATTTTGGCTGTCTTAGAATCTGTGTTCTTACTGTTCCATCTCAGATTTGGAGAATTAAAGTGGTAATTGGGTATTAAGTGAGTGATTATTGATTTCTCACTATTCTATGCTTGTCTATGTAGTTAAATTTGGTGTTTTTGATGTAGTAAACGTGACTACATGATTTTAAACTTTAATTACACCTTTATATATGTTTATGGACGAACTAAAAAAGATCAAAAATAGATTTTGGTGATTTAATAACCTCTTTTAGACCATATTGTCATTCTTTTTTATATGGATTCTTGTGCGAAGGGATCGTTGATATTCGAAGTTTATAGTGTGCTTGTAATGTAGGAGTTGGTGAGGATGCTTATTAGGTGTTAAGACGTACACCCATGGAACTAGGACATGATCCATATGGTACCCTGGACTACTAGGTCATTTTTTTGGGCCTACTAAGTGGCGTGGATTTCGAGCACCAACGAACCGAGATTTTTCCATTGGTCTTTAGCATAGCATTGTCGTATGAGTTATCACATATCCATAGCACTTGAGTGATGTGAGGATTGTTTGATGGATGCTATGTTTGCTTTGATTGTTTCCCCTAGTCTTTTCACTCAAGGGATGTCACTTGACGTAAGTATTTAAGACGTGGATACCAAGACACTCGATATCGTACTTAGGATGCAGTACATTTTGAAAATGTTATGTGCTAACTCTTTGGATGCAAGGATAGGTCTGGTATGACTCTTATACATTTTTGTTCCTTACTATATCGACTTGTATAATATTCTGAGATTCATTTATCACTCACACCAGACTATTGTTTGACTTGAGGTTTTTATGCTTTGCTTCTTATTATCTCGGATGCTCATAAATGAGTAGACTAGATAGCATGTCTAGGTGTATGCAATGACAGTGTAGAGGATGAGTGGTTTGGGAGCTTTCTCGTATTATATAATGACCTGAAATTTTATCGCTTTAATTGTGAATATTTAATTAATTTTAAATATTCAAATAATTGATTTTGAAATCTTAAATAAATCGTTTTTATTATTTAATAATGATAGTAAACTCATTTTGAAAGTTTGTTTATAAAAATAAATAGTTCGGTGGTATATAATGGAAAATGTGATAAAAAATCGTTTTTCGGACTTTCGACTTTTTATCGAACAAAAGTTGTTCTAACGTTGTTGCACACTTATGTACACATTTATAACACACTCTTACACATATAATAAGTTTCTAAATATTGCAAAAATCATTAGCCAAAAGTAAGTATAATTAACAGAATTCTAGAAGCACTTAAGAGGAGTATTAAGGGGTGTGGCTTTTGTTTTTTTTCTTAAATGTTAAAGTACTAATGTATTACTTAAGGGTCTTAATCAAGCATGTGGGGGTGTCTTTTGGTGGAGAAAATCTTGATGATGGAGAAGATTTGGTGAAGGCTCACCAAATCTAGGTTTATAAAGATGCACCTAAGGCTTCACAAATTTGTGTTGCTCATTTCTTGAAAAAGAAAGGCCTCACTTCTTTCCTCCTCTTCCCCAAGCCATAACTTCCTCAAAAATACTACAAGTCAAATTATTCTTTATTCTAAACCAAATAAAATTCAACAAGCAAGAATTTTCACGTTGATCACTTTTTCAAATTTTGAGAATATCTATGTCCAAATCCCATTTTTTTTGTACCCGTATCATTTCTGTCCTAGTTTTATAACTCTGAAAATACCTCCTCTTCCTCAAGGCATAACTTCCTCAAATCAACTCCAAATTGAATGATTCTTTTTTAAAACCAAAGAAAATTGAATAAGAAAGAACTTTCATTTAGACCACATTTTCAAATCCATAAAGGAACCTTGTCGAGAACTAGTGAGAATTTGATCTATTTTCTGACCCAATTTACGTAAAGATGGTGGCTTAACTTGGTTTTGGCTTAGTAAAAATGTAAGTTACTCAACTTTAAAGTGACCCTATAATAAGCTTTTTGTTGTAAATATAATTGTTTGCTTTTGTTATTGATATTTTGTATGAATAGTAATTTAATATGTTGTATGTGTAAGTGTATATATTATTAGTTGTATTTGGTTTCCGCTTGGTAGCGGATGACATATATAATATCTCTTTGCAGGTAACCTGAATGGCTTTGTTATACACTTGAGTGTATAAACTCAAATGACCCATAGGATCATATATGGGTCTTATGGAAGAGAGTCGATGTGTTACGGAGTGAATAGGTCGCGTCGTGACTTTGAAAGTTTTGATTTTTATTGAGGGATCCAACGGGATTCCTCTTAACTATTGATTTTAATTTCATTTTATCTTGTTTATATGAAATACATTTATGTAAAACTTGGTAGCTTGGCTATGTGATGTGTAAACCTGATATGTTCAAAGTTGAATATCGAAGTAGTAGTACCTAAATTCATAATATAGTAATTGGCCAAATCTCTTTTTCAGGAAACTTTTGGAAAAGATATTTTCTTATCTTTAGATTTTTCCCTTGTTGAAACACTTTGTTTTGGAAAGAATTAATTTCGAGAATGAGTTTTAAAGCGATTCCAAATTTTAAAAGCATTTGGAAAGTGTTTTGAAAACTTAGCTATTTTATTTCAAACTTTTGGTTATATCTTGTCTAGAAATATTTAAAGGTGGTTTTGAGATTTATATTTATTTAAGGGATTTATCTGGATATTAAAGTTTAAATTTTTATAAAGGAAATACCTTTGCGTTTTAAAGTCAAAGTTATCTTTTAAAGTAAACAATATTTGGAAGGGATGTTATTAAGTGAAGTTTTAAACTGTGTTTCAAAAGTGTTTAAAAGATTTTTTAAAATGGAAGTGGGCATGGATTTCAACACCATTATTGTAATAAATGTTTTCCGAAAAGATGAGAAACATGGACTTTAACATTTTTTGTTATAGTAAATGTTTTTCCGAAAGATGAAAAGAGAGTTTGGTTATAAATACTTTGTACAAAAATAGTATACGGAATTTATGAAGTCTTATACTTGATATTAAGCTTCAAGGTAGGGAAACTTCTACCTATCCTGAAAAAAATAATGTTGTCGAGTCAAGGGTTGAGGGGTAATAACACCCCAACTTGAACGGCTTCATTGTTAGCCAAAGGATAGTTTAAGTTTGAAATCGAAGATTGATGTCAAGTATATGAAGTATTATATCCATATATAAATTTGATTACCTATGGAAATTAAGTAGTCCTATACTTAGCACTAAAAGCTGATAAGTAGATTGATCCTCTACCTGTGAGATCTAGAATTGGAGTGTTTTAACTATGGAAAGGCTAGGAGCAATTAGTGCCCGACTTACTTGGCTTTGTTTCTAGACGAGGGATAGAGTAAGTCGAAATGTCGGAAACATGGCAAATGTAGGAGATTTGATTTCTGTAAATAATCATTTCGAAACTTATGGTGGTATAGAAAGTATTCTTTTCATATTTAACACCAAATTCCAAGGTAGGAAAACCCTCTTCATCTATGAGAGTTTAAGAATGTATATTGAGGCAAGGATAGTATGCTAATTTGTTTGACTACATTGTTAATCGAGGGATAATACAAGTCTGAAATCAGAAAGTGATGGTAAGTATATTTGCTCAAATTTCGATATGATCCATTTACTTATACCAAAAGAAAAGTTGTTTAGATTTATAGTAAATAATGTTTTTAACTGACATTTGTTTTTGACCCATTTAAGTTTGCTTTGAAATATGAAATCTTTCATAATGTTTTATGAATATACTTATACCATTGAGCTAAGTATATGGATATATATTCTATATTGAAAGTGTAGTGTTTTGTGAATATACTTATACAGATGAGATAAGTATATCGATATTTTTCCAAGCATTGAAAGAGTATAAATGAACAGTGAATGAGTAGTATATATATGTATATCTTTGTAAAAGTATTTTAATACAAGTATTTACAAACTGATTTTAATTAATGAAAGGATTAATTAAAGAGGCTTAGTGATTGCTTATGTGCTTAATCATGCTGGGTTTCTATGTGAAACTAAGTCTTTGATTGGATTGTTTGCTTATTTGATAGTTAAATAACTGACTATAATATCTTGGCCAGTTTTGAAAACTATCAATTGTTTATTCGGAGAGACCGGGATCAGATAAGCATAAGTTATCTGAAAACCACTTCGAAACCGATATAAGTGTTCGAATTTGGGGACATCTTGAAGATGATGGAAATCGAAGATGGAGTTCTTTAAAATGCAAGGCCTACTTGCAACTAATCCTGAGGGTGATTCCAAAAAGGATATAGTAGAAGTAGTACCTTTGGTTTGTTCATATCCTGAACAACTTGTATGGATGAATGCTGGCATTCAAATATTGCTTAGAGGACAGTGTTAGAATTCCAAATGGGATGTTCAAAAAGGTAAAATGTAGCTTTAAGCCTCACAACCAGTAATGACTAAAACAGGGGATATGCTTCAGGGTTATGTGTTCGCTACCATTAGGGCATGGTCATCACCCGATCCGGATCGATATTTATGGATTTATGTATGCTAAGGACCTAGGTATGGTTGTAAGCTGCAACCGAGGCGATGACATATTCGGTACTATCCAGAAAAAGGTAGGCCATTCCTGATATGTAGGGAGTCCACTAAGGCTCTCAATGCATTTTTCTAGAGGTGGACTGTGGCAGGCGGTACCCCAGTAGCTTTGCCATTCGTGGAATCCAGGGACTTAGTTGTGCCCAAATACTAGATTGTGAGATGGAAGCATGTCAACTATATTATATATTAATTTTAAACCCTAGACATTATTATAATATCACAAGATTCTAATAAAAATGGTTTGGTTATCGTATGGCAAAAACTCGTTCGTGTTTATTTGCGGCGTGATCTTGCGAGATACCTTTATTTGAAGGTTTTATAACATTAAATAACCCAAATGATTTGAGTTTCTCACATTGGTTTACCATACTGATTCGAGTATTATTTTTTTATAATGCTCAGGCCAGACCTAAGTACTTTTCTAGATTTAGCTATGGACGCTTGGAGCTTCAGGAGATGAGGTAGATGCCTCCAGGACCTGGTGTATTATATTTTCGACTATATTTCTTATTTTATATCTATCAAAAATCATAAGTATAGGTTGTTATAACTATCCCCGCCGATGATAGATTAGTTTACTCTATGGTTGTATGTATACTTAAGTTTTCTTTATAAAGATGTGTGGATATTATATATTACTCACCACGTGTGAGATTTTGTTTTGTCTTTTCTTTTCTTTCACCCTAATGATCCGTCTTTCCATGCTTTGACACTCGGTACATGAATAACGTGGATGTATTAGTGTCGACTTTTGAGGGTTGAAAAGGCGGATCGTCACATATTATATATGGATATTCTATTTCTTATTCCGTTGTGCAAGGCTATGGAGCCTAGACAATATTTGTTTTACTATTATAAGACAGTTTGTCTGAGTTTATTTTCGTTTTGTATAAACTCCATCTATATTATAAAACTCTGTGGATCTGTGCTTTAAGATTTGGTTAGATTAGTTATTACTCTCTCTCCTGTTTTACATATGTGATGCATATTATATTTTATTCCATGGCTGTAAGATATATGACTGGTTTTGTGATGTTTTTACTTCTTTTTAACCCTTAACAATCATCCTACATCAGCCAGGCATGACAGCAATGCACTATTTAGTTATATTAGGTGCCGGTGGTGTAGGGCAGTCGTCACACACTTCTACTTTATATTTTTTATTAGAACTTGTAATATACATAAAATATTGATTCCCTTCATGGTAATTTCAATAGACCTTATTATTAAAGTAGTACTGTTCATGTGGATGAGATATTGGCATGATATTAAAACTATTGAGGTTCCATTGTTGCATAACGTCGTGATCATTTATTCTTTAATGAATTAACTAATATTAGTTACATTGGTTAATATAAAATAAATGATTGTGATGATTTAAGAGCATCATGTTATTTTGAGGATATTCTTTATTCGTGTTTTACATGCTAAATTTGAACGTTGATAAAATAATAGTAGAAAATTGGGAATGAATATTCACCAAATTGAATCCAAAATCTCTAGGTTACTAATTGTTCTAGTGATTTATGTAATACCTAATATTTGTATGGAATACACACCTACCTATGCATGTGTACACGAACTCCAAGAGAGATGGAAACCAGATCCATCAATCAAATCTAGCCTAACACAATGGGTCTTAAGTTTAGTTGGATCAAGTTTATTGGGTTCAAAATATGCTTTTCGAAAGTTAGGTCTCATAAGGCTTAAGGTTCAGTTTGTGTTAGCTTGAATTGTTTCAAGTTCAGTTGGATCTTTCAAATGGGATTAAATCCGATCAGATTGAATTTGACTTATTCTTTACTATTTCTTTGGTCACTTATATCTGATTAGAAATTATTATATTTGAATTGGGTTCAAGTTAGGTTTGGGACTTACTGGATCAATTTATGTTTGGGTTTATGCATGGAAATCCTAGTTTCCAATCGTATCCTACACTCAAGTACATTTGAATGTGCATGGGAATGTTCATGTGCATGGATTGGAGTTACAAATGCATATGTGTGTATTTTGTTTATTTACAATATAAACATGCATGTGATGCACAAAATTAATTAAGAGTACATGGAAAAATATGCATATGAGTTCTTTGTTCAATCAAAAACGATATTCTAGGATTAATGAAGTCCCAGATTTGTCTTACTGGGCTATAAATATCCAATAGACTGCATTATGCTTAAATTGGTCAAACGAGATAATTAAGTTTAATCCTCACCCACTAGCCCTTAACCCAATAAACTTCTTCCCTTTTCCCTTCATTATCTCATTATTAACCTCCTTTAAAACCGAAATAAAAGTACTAATGATGATTTTGAGAGAGAAGAAATCGAATCATCCATTTAAGGGTGAAATTAGAAGTTTGTATTAGACAAACTATAGGTGGGCTCAAGAGGAAGTTACTATTTTGATAGCATGACGAACAATGATAGTTGCCGACTGATCACTAAGCTAAGTTTAGGAGTGGGTTTGGATAGATTTTGGCAAAATTAGACTTAGGTTGATAGATTTTGGTGCAAAGATGGGTTACACCTCACCGTTGACCCTCTTTAATCACTCAATAGTCAACTTTTCATTTTATTTACTATGACTTGAAAGACTCATGATTTGGTAATGTGCGAATGAACGTGGATGATCTACTATACGCATTGTATGATTATTTGGTGACCGATTGTGCACAACTTGAATGTTTGTTATGCTTGATGCATTGGCTACAATTTAGAAGTTGGTAGCGATCAATGTCAGAAGCAATGGCCCATTTTCAACTGGTGTTGATCGGTCCTAATTGATATGGTGGTCTTTATAATGGCAAAAGTTAGGATAATATTTCTAGGAATTCCAAGTTGAAGTGTATTAGGACTGGATGATGTAATCCAAGTGGTATAGTCGAATTGCAGTAGTGCATAAGATCATTCTTCTTTGAGTGAGCCAGTGGTCGAACAATACAAGTGTAGTGTGAAATCCAAGTGGCTGGTAAACTAGGGTTTTTTAGTGGAAGGAAGAATAAAGCAATCGGTAACGACCCAGAATTTTGAAAAAATTAAATTGAAAATATTTAATTAATTTTAAATATTTGAACGACGATTTAATTTGAATCCCCGATATAACTTTGAATTTGGCGATTAAATTATAAAATTTAATCTATTGTAAATTGAATAAAAATTTGAATCTTCAATTTTAAGTTGAAGAAAAATATTTCGAAAGCTTTTAAAATTCGTATTGACAATACTGAAGATAACAGAAGTTTCAGAATTGAATTGTTCAGTGATTTGTTCGGTTTTGAATTTATATCGTTTAAATCGAATTTAAAAATAGCCGTCCGGGGCACAGTCTCGGAATTCGACGTAACCAGTTCCATTGGGTCCGAAATATTGAATTATTGTCGGATTTCAAATTTCGTATTTTTCGGAGTTAATACGTGACCGTACGACGAGCAAACGCATTGAAATCAAATCAAATTCAATTTAAATTAATATTTAAATTTGTCAACACCAGCCTTGTTTCCCCCATACTGTTATCTTCCTTTATTCACGCCAAAAATCAAGGGAGAAAAATCGTGCTTCTCCCTGTTAAAATCACGATACCAAATCGTGATGGCCATACTTCATCCATTTTTAAAGTAACCCCTCCCTCCTTAAAATCAAAGAAATCAAAATAACTTCTCGTTCAAATTAAAAAAAAACAATGGCCGAACCATATTCAGTTTCCTAAATCTCGTTCCCTCTCCCCAAATTTAAAATCAAATCGAACTTCAAGAAAAATGGCGACTGGAGGGTTTCGACGGCGTTCGAGTTAACAATGTCGCGACGGCAGTTTGAGTTCGCGATGGGTAGAAGCAGGCTCGAGCGCGATTGTTTTGGAGGGGAGGCGCGGCCATGAGGGGGAGCTGGAAGCTTGCGGCAGGTTAGGCGAACTCGATTTCGCGTGCGGTGTCGCGACATGGCGATGCTTGTTCGAAGGGGGTTTCGCGACTGGGAAGGAGGGATGCAGCTAGAGGCATCGCGTTGTCGAAGTCAAGCAAGGTGGGGTCTCGCGTGTGCTTCAGGGGAAGGAGTGGTGGTGCGGTCAGTCGCAATGCCAGAGGGAAGCTCGAGAGGGGATTTTAGAGGTACGATGTCAAGCTCGTCGTGAGTTCTGGCCTTGGTTCTTAGTTTGTAGTAAGGTATACATATATTTTACCAAATTATTTTTGAATTTAAATCTGGTTTTAACACATGTTTATACAGGAAAGAAAAAAAAAATTATAAAAAAAAATTTTAGTTTACTTTAAATAATGAATTTGGTGGATAGATAATTAAATTAACTTATTAAATTTATTTTAGTCGTTAAAGGATATTTTTAAAAATGGAAAATTTATAAGTTAAACTAAAAAGAAAATTTTTAGACGATAAATTATAATGGATAAATTATTTAGTTAACCTATATAATTATTTTTGGTAACTAGAAAATATTTTATTAAAGAAAAATTTAGTTTTAAATTTAAATCATTAGTTAAATAAATTTATTTAAAGGAGAATTGGTTTAAATAAAAACTATCATTTAATTTAACTATTTAACGGTAATTGAGTTATTCGATTTGTTCGAATATTAATAAAATTTATAATTGTATATACAAGGTCGAAAACAATGAAGAAATGATCGGATTGGAAATGGATTGCAAAAATAAAAGCTAAGGTGAGATCTTTCTCACTCAAATGAAAAGTTGATTTTACAGTTATTGTTTGTTTAACTGTTTGGATGTGATATTAGATATGGTAGGATATATCTATATATATATATAGCAATATATACATATTGGCATATGTATATATTGGATTGATTGATTTCCCGCCTCGTATAGCGGATGAGACCCTATTGCGCCGTTAGTAAGCGGATTATTTTTATAAAACCCATATACCGCGATATTCCACCTCGAAGTGGAATTGGTATTGTGCTAACGTCTGTGGATGCAGGGAAACAGGTGGAGGGATCCAACTGGATTCCTCACAAATATTATTATTTGTAGATATTTGTTGTATATGCTGTTATCATATTGATATATGATATTGAATGTTATGATCGACTAATTGATGCTGTTGCATCATCGGATTCAAGTTTTGAAGTTTAAAAATAACGACTTTTACTTTAAAAGGATTTTAAAGTGATTTTTGAAAGTAGACGTTTTATTGAATTTTTGAATTGATTTATTTCAAATAAATAAACGTCTAAAATTTTAAAGTTATAAAAGTTAAGATTTTTGTGAAATAAAATTAAAGTGTGATTTTTGAAATAAAAGTTAAGAAATTTATGAAATGGTTTAATTGGAATTTTTAAGGTATTAAAAACAATGTATGTAAAAGATGTACAAAAATGGATATTTATAAATTTGAAATATTGGAATTATAAGACAAGTTTCTATAAGTGTTAAAATGAAGTATAAATGGGATTTCATAAGTTAATGAAATCTGAAAGTTTTAAGTTTTGTGAAGTTTAAAAGAACGATTTCTTTTAAAATAAATGAACTATAAGTTATATTAACTTATAAGATGGACCTTTGGTATATACATTGAGTTATAAATTGAATGGGTCGTTAAAGAAGATTTATAAATCAAAGTTGTTATAAAATAGAAATAGAATTTATAAACGTGTTTATAAATTCAAAATCAATTGAATTTGATAAGTTAAATGTAGAAGGTTATTAAAGGAAATATATTCGCGATTTTGGATAGCGAATTATTCTTGAAATAAATGTGTAGAAAATATTGAAATTTGGTTAAGTGAATTATATTCACGATTTTGGACAGTGAATATATTCTTAAGGAAAGTGATATTACGAAATGAAGTGATTGTTTTAAAAGATGTTTTAAAATGTGTTAAATATCGAAACCATAGATTTCAACATTTTATTGTTGAAATAGACGTTTTCGAGGAAGAAGGAAATGATGGACTATAACACTGTTGTTATAGTAAATGATTTTCGAAAGAAAATGTTTTTATGTAGTATTGGGATTTATATATCTATCTAAATCCGAATCCCTACACTAGTGATTTTGAGTCGTCGTAACGATGTTTTACGCAACATTCGTTTTGACTCAAATAAATGTTGTCAAAGTAAATGATTTCCTTAAAGAATGAAATTTATACTTAATTTTGATTTAAGTATATCGAATATTTTCAAATGTTGAAAATAAATAGATTTGTGAAATACTTATTTTTTTTAAATAAGTATGGAAATGCTTTTCCAATATGAAATGAACTGTTTTGAGATTTTATCTTCAAAGATAAAATGAAATGTGGAAATTGATTTGAAATTGTTTTCAAATGGTGAAGTGTGGAAATTTTATATCTAGTAAAGATATTTTTTGGAAGATTAAATAATTTGGAAAATTATTTGGAATCTGATGATGTTGCGCATCTTTATTGATAGTTAAATAACCGACTATCAATAATTACCTTGAATATGGTATTTGTTGTGAATTGGATGAATTTGAATGCCACACTTATTTTTGAATAAACGCTCACTATTCGGGTTAGCCGGGAAAGGACCATGGGGTCGTATAACCCATTCCGAATATGTGATACGTCGTTATGAATCGCATTTGATGACCGGTGTTGAAGACCGGATATTTTTGAAAACGGAAGGATTACCGTCGAGTTACTCTACATCGGCTGATCTCCGGTTTAGAGGTTTTATCACCCTTAGTGACGGGAAGTCCGGACGTGATTGAAAATTATCCGGAATTGCAAGGGCTTCGTGAGAAGTGCCTTCGGTTCTGTTCGATCCCGGAACAGACTTGTATGGATTGTGTGTCTGACGTTACAGATTGAGATATAAAGCTGATTTCTTTCAAATACATTTCTGTTGGTGGCGGAGAATTTATTCTCTTAGCTTAACACCCTTCTCTGAGACGTACGAGCTCAGAGGTTATGTAGTTGAAATTTATCAGCGATATACTCCCAATTTGGTAACGTGGCATACTAAGTGTTGCTGTGAAATGATCAGTGTTTGATCATTTGCGATATGATCATTTGTTTGATCTTATATCTTTGTGATCATAGGTTGATCATTTGTTTGACCCGAAGCATGGCTTTGTAGAAAGCGTAGCTTTGTGGACGAGACTTCGTCGAGCCTCACACCCCGGAAATGGTCAAAACAGGAAGAATGCGGCAAGGTTCTAGGGAGTAGCGCCCCTTAGTGTATGTCATTCCTTCTGGATAAAGGTGGTATCATGGTATGGAGCCCAGATACTTAACCTCTGTGGTTGCTGCAAATTTATTACTTTGTGGTTGTTGCGAATCGGGGATCCTCGGGAAGATCGGTGACGATCGGGGGATGGCATACGCGTGTCAGTAGTTACCTATTTTTGCAGAGGTAACCCGACCTTGTGTTGGCAGAGATCCGGTTAGGTTCTCGGGTCGTCTATTCCAGGGACGTACCCATCGTGGCATAGGAAGTTCCTTAGCCTGACCATTTGTTGGAAATCCAAAGAAACAATACGAGACTTGTACGGTTTTAGTTGTAGAACCTATCATTCACTTATGGTGGTCACCACTGTTTGGATGGTAGCTATAGTAGGCATAAGTGCGGAATGCCTATGCTGGCTAAGATTTATATTATACTTTCAAAATGTTTTCTACACTATGCACTAATAATAATATCAAAAATGATTTGATTTTGCGTAGTAAGCATCTTTGACTATCATAAGAAGAAATCTCCTCCAATTCTGCGTTTGCATTGTGTGTGTGGTGGGAGGTCTTATGGTAGTTTCATTTTCCAAAAGCATTGCGAATTTGTTTATTTTCTTTGTGAAAAATAACTGTTTTACGATCTCACACCAGTCACCATGACTGACTCGGAGTTTATTGTTTCCCTTCTAAACTCTGGGTGCCCACCAATTTCCACACGGGCAGCCTAGAGTTATGTTATCAGGATATTCTGGATATTCTGGAGCTTTGGAAGCAAGCTGGATGGCGTAATGTATCACCTACACTTTGTATTATTCTGCTGTGTATTCTGTATAAGGACAAGTTATATAACTGTCCATTGTTGTATATTGACTCTGATGATTGATGTATATATAAACTGATATAGCTCTTTGTTTTAAAAGACTAGTGTTTATTTATTATATATTGTTCCGCTGCGATGTGTAAGATTCGGATATTGTTTTCTGTTCTGATGTTCTTCTTTCTTCTCTTCTCTCTTCTTTTTTTTCTTCTTCTACTCTTTTCTTCTTATTCTACCTTTTTCTTCTTTTTAAAACCATAACTTTTCGGGTTTCCGGCATTCGATGGCTCGGCAGTCGATAAAGTGAGTATCGATGTCGAATTTTCGAAAGTCGAAAATTTACGGGACGTTACAGCACATATTAATCAATAAATTTCAAGTAATGAATATTGAGTAACTATAATTCAATTGGTATTTGATTGAAAATAGTTTGTCAGCAAGAGTCGCTAGGGCAACAAGTCTTTGTTTGATTTGGTCAAGGGTAAGTAATCTTTTAAGTGTCACTGTAAGCTTGGTGACCCATGGTAAGGTACACCACTTGTTAATCAAGTGTCCCATCATGTGATTAAGAGGAGGTAAAATCTTTGTGAGGTCCAGTTGAACCGATCAAGGGGTAGGATAGAGTGAGCATATAACTAATTAAACCTATACTAATAAAATTAAGTGAATATCTAAAATTATCATCATTTATTTCATTTTTATATACATAATCAAAGAATGGAAAGTTGATTGAGAGACTTTGAAATATAAAATGGTCCAATGGTTAGTCGAAATTGATTTTTAGCATTCAACTTTGCATTTGGAAGCATCGAGAAAGTGATTCTGAGCAGGGGATAGGTGATCATGATGAGTAATTAGGAGTAACCTGGATATGTGTTCAAGTAAGCATAAACCATTCATTTGTAAATGTGGAGGATATGTCTAGTGATCATGCATAAAGAGTTTGTTAGCAATTACATTAGCATGATTAGTCTAGCTTATGTAAACAATCCTTTTTTAGCAAAGCTAGCGGGGTTGACTGGTCTCCTACCAGTTTTATTGCAGAAAACAATAAAATCTTGTTACAATACAATAAAAGTAACAAGAGAGAAAATAGAGAAACAAAGAACAAAAAAAGGAAAGGTCGAAGGAAGAAACAGAACATACATAAAATCGACCAAATCATGTCCAATTAAGGACAAAACTAGAAGGAAACTTGGTAGACGTCTTCAATTGTATGCGTGTTCTTCTCATGATTTCAATCCAAAAGCTTTCTAGGGTTCTTTTTTATGAATAAAGAACATTAAGAAATATGTATAAGAGTGAGGATACTAAGTAAATGTGAGATGTTGTGCTAATTTTCGATAATAGGATAACATCCTTAATTATCTCATAGACATGAATAAAATTCTCTTCATAAATAAAATAAATGTATAAATTGAAATAAAATATCTATTTAAAATATATAATTAAAGGAATATAATTAAATAGAATACTTTAAATAATAAGATAAGGATAACATCATATATAGATAATAGTTAATTAACAAATATATATTTAATTAAAATAGAAATATGAATAGACATCTTTTCAGCATATACGTCGACATATAGGGATGACTATGTCGACATCCTCAGGTCTGAAATGGTACATCTTTTCAAATTTCAAAATTTTGAAATTCCCTCTCTTTTTTTATTTCAAAAATCAGAAAACACCTTCATTGACTGTCATATCCTATTTAATGCCAATATATTCATCTTAACTTATCCATTCATTCACACATCACTTTATCACAAAATTCAAACTCAAATACAAACTTATTCTCTCTTTTCTCTTCAAAATAATGGCTTTGTTGTATCAAAACCCTAGACTCTCCTCAAAATCAGAAATTGGCTTTACAGTGTTGAAGAATTAATGAAAGCTTTCATACATTACAAAGAGTATGCAAAAGTATTTCCTATATATTTGCAAATTTAATGATTTTACTTCTTATGATCTACTTTCTCTTTGTATTAGCAATGGCACTTCTGGTTTAGTTGATTCTACTCAAAATGATTTCCCTTTTTATTATAATCTTGTCAAAATGTTTTATGCAAATTTAAATGGAAAATTTTATCAAGGAAATGCTGATCAAATTTGGAATAGTGTGAAAGGGACTATCATTATTTTAGATGCAACTTTACTTGGTGAAATTTTTTATTGCAAAAATTATGGAAATGATCTTTTGAAAGAGAAAAATAAATTATGAAAATCGTGAAGTTTCACATTATTTGTTTAAAAATGATTTTAAAGTTGAATTTAAAGGGAAAAATCTTAGGCTGAAAGCAAGGCTTATGAGTTTGATTTTGCAACAAAGTGTAATTCCAATAACTGGGAATTATAACAATCTTACTTCAAGAGTTTCCAAAGATTTGTTTTCAGTTTTTGCAAAAAGGGATGTAAATTGGGCACAAGTCATTCTTTCCGACTTTGTAGCCAAAGGTTTTTTTAGATATGAATATACTTTATCATGGAGTGTATTTGATAAAAAAAATTATTACTTTGGATTGATTTAAGTGGAGAACCCACTTCCAATATGAAACTTTTTGACAAGAAAAATCTTTCTTTTGTGCATATTCTATATGAGTTTGTACCATATGAAACTCTTACGAAAAAAGAGCAAAGATAGACAATGGAAGATATTTTTGAAGAATGAATGGAAACAGAGGAAGAACAAGAAATGGAAATAAAAGAGGAGGAGGAAGATGAAGAAACTTCTCTTGAGAGTATTGAAAGGAAGATTGAGCCAAGAACCTATGATTTATAAAGAAATCAAGAAAAACTTCTTGAAAATCAAAAGAAGCTTAAGAGATCCTTTAGCAAAAAGTTCTCAAAACTTTTAAGAAAGATAGTAATTTTTTTTGGAAAATCATAAGCACTTGTTGGTGATTCTCCGTCTTCGTCTGCTTTTTTCTAGACTTTGTATCTTGGTTTCTTTTTAGTAGTAATTGGTATTTTCTTTTTCTTTAGGTATGTACTTTGTTCTAATTCATGCAAGCATTTGAATTATTAAAATTATGGTAATTATTCATACTATATTTGTAACATCCTCCTACTTAGAGGCCAAAAACTAACGGCTACAGATGTTGTAGTCATCCATAGTTATTAATCCTCGGCGACTAAATACAGCAATGTTAGATACATTAATACACAGAAACACATGAATATGAAAAATAATTAAAACAACAACCAAAGTCCACATTCCATTTCAAAATAATTCAAATTCATTACATAATCCTAGAGCGTAGACCACGTTTAGACAAAATATACTTATTACAAAATATGCCAAGAGCGACATATGAAGATGTCCCCTTCGATGATCAGAGTATATAATGAGGCACTAAAACAAGTTTGCCTTTACAATCAAACACACAGCGGAAATAAAAGAACTCTAATAACAAACTTGTCTCCTGCACGTCTTCGGAAACTTTATTCGTCTAAAAGAACACCTGGAAACATTAACTCTCAACCTACACAAAATCAATTGAGTACTTGAGAGTTTAAGGGGATAACAAAAACTTTGAGAGTCAGACATAAAGCCTGGTATGAATAATAACCTACCATCTCAAATCATTTAGATATCTAGTGAGACCACGCCGCTTAGCGGAACAGGTTTTCCCCTCACTAGTATCCTATAACATTTATAAAACAATATACTGTGCTCCTGCATCCACAATGGTTAAAACATAGTATTTCAAAACATTATGATGATACGCAAAACAAGTAAATCAAATCTGGATTACCCATCCACTTCATTCTGACTATATGTCTCTATTATTGTTTCTAAGTTAACTATTAACCCGTTAAATGTTTATGGACCATCAGTCCAGTTTCTTAGTGTAACGACCCACCTTTTTGGACGGTTTAAATCGACAATAAACCACACATGTCAATTCAAAATATTCAAAAGGGAGGATTGTCAATGGGGTAAATAAGAAAATAAGAGAAAGAAAAAAAAATAAAACACAGAATCTCACAGCGAATGACAAAATATAATAATCAAATAAACAGTTCATGAAGTTGTTTTACAAATAACATTTGATTGCACTTCTACAATACAATCAGAGTATACATACAACATGATTTATGTAATATATGGAATATAACCGTGGTACTAATTATTATTGTAAAAGTAAATATTTTGTATCGAAAAAAGTAAATATTGGAATATAACTGTGGTATCGAAAATAATGGAATACTTAACGTAAAAGTATTGTAAAAGTAACTGTAAAAGTAAATATTAATTAATTAACGTAAAAGTATTTGTTAAAGATAAGTATTGTAAAAATAAAAGTCTTTTAATTAATTATTATTAAATAATGGAATATAACTGTGGTATCAAAAAGAGTAAATATTTAACATGGTATATTTGAACCAGTGGTACTAATAAGAACAGAAGGTACTAATAAGAACAAAAAGATAATCTTTAGTAATACGCATAATTTATGCACGATCTAAAAATATAAATGATGAACCGGCTGCCATTTTTGAAGGCAAAGTGGGATTTAATTTCTACGTTTTCATTTTCGAAAACAGTGTAGAGCTTGACTCATTTTGATGATTTCAGTTTAAACGAAGACTCTTAGGTTATAAAAATATATTTTGTATAAACTTAATAGGAAAAACGTGTAATTTATTTAATTTAATTTAAAAATTAATTAACATGTTTGTTCCTTAGTTTGGTTGTTGATGATATTATATATGAATAATATCGTATTTATTCAATTTTGAAATTAAGTCGATTAATTTTTATAGACTAAATATGCATATTAATGGTAATTAATTCATTTAATCAAAAAGAGTATTAATACTGAATTGACATATATAATCAGTTGTCTAATTCATGTTGGAATCAAACTAGAAAGATTCAAATAATAATTAACCAGAGTTAATTATATCTAATTTTCCATTTATTTTAAAATAAAATCTCAATAATAAATTTATTTATCATAATTTACTCATGCTGCATATAACAGTAAATGTATGTTGTTTTCATATGGCACCTTATTTTACGCTATTTGGTGATGCATTTCTTTAATGCGTTTCAATATTATCTGCAAACTAAAGTTAATATTGTCATTTATTTCACAATTCTAATTATGGTAGACATATTCGCTGTTTTTAAATTTTAGTTGAACAAAATACAGTTAATTATATTTGATTATCATTTTTAACCTTTTAATTTACATTAGAGTCATATCAAATAGTACTGTCATGCCATACACAAAATGGAATTAACTATTGTCAATGCAATTTAGAAAACAGGAAATTATTGTCAAGGACAAAATTTCTCAGCGTTTTAGCCTCAAGTACAGAACTTCAGTATTTTAGCCTGAAGAACAACTTTCTTTAGGTATCAGTTTTTAGTAATTGATAGCAGTTTTTAGGTATAAGTTTGTAGTTATCGGTAGCAGTTTTTAGATATCAGTTTTTAGTTCGGTAGCAGTTTTGAAAAAATGTTTGTTCTTATGAATAATTTTTAGGACAATGTTTGTCCTTATGGTTAAAATATTGAGGTCGTGTCCTTGAGGCTAAAAATATACAATTTTTTGTCCTTTAAATTAATTCGGTATTATTACAAATGTTATGTTTTCAAATTATGAATGACTTATTGATGTTGATATTTGTTTTATAACACAATCATATCCAAAAATATTAGTTATAGTTTGCACCTTTTGAAATTATTCGAGAATATTAATATTTATCATTTAAAGTTTGTTAGTAATCTCAGAAAAAACCAATTCAAAAAAAAACATTGTTCAAAAGTTTACGTTCCATCTTCACGTAACTAAATTATTTTAAAAATGCCCAATTAAAAAATTATGCTAACCACGTTTGCGCAGCACGGATTCGCGGTTGTTAATATTGAAAATTATATTCTCACCACTAGATAGCTAACATTGCATGTCAAAACACTAAGCAAAGATTAACTCTCGTTTATGGTTGGGTCAAAAAGCGACCGTTGTTTGATACTGATCCTTAAAAATATATATGGTTGTGATGTCTTTATCAACCGTCCGATAGGCTTAAATTCAATTAAAATGCCACTCAATGGTCGGTCTGTACGCGTTGTGTAGACCATGTTATTGAATCGTGGCGTTTGTGTATTTCATACATAATAATATCCATCTTACTATATTTTGCATGTGTCCCATTCTCCAAATTAAAATACAGTACACGTTTCTCTATTCCTATCATGTGTGTATATATATATAAATACGTTCTTTGCTCTTCAGTTAACTAATGCTATCACGCTCCAATTCTATCTTATTCTGAAATCGCAATGCAAACATACATTATAAACAGTAAAAGTGTGAGAGATGTACGTAGATTGATCAAACGTTGTTTGTAGTTTATGTTTCTTTTAATCATAAGTAAATAAAATTGTGTAATCCATATGTTTTAGGCTAATGAAATTTGTTTTTGTCCTTGAAAAATACATACAATGGAAAAGGGGATTTTTGCTCAAAAAGCTTCTTTGTGCAGTAATAACAAGTTTTAAGAACGTCACTTTTGAAAAATTATTTCTAAGGACAATCTAAAAATAATAATTTATGTTATCATTTTCAGTTATACAGAAATAATAGTAAATGAATTTATCATTTTTCTGTATAGTTTAAAAGGATAAATGAATTTATCAGTTTTGTGGAAATCGTCATTAAAACTAATAGTTAATTATTCAAAAATATTGTGCTCATCCTGAAATGACAAGCCTTTCAACTTAGTTTTCACCCATTGAAAAATTTGGGTTACAAAATAATCATTTTTGAATTCTTTTGATAATGGATAAGAGGCCGAGTGAAAAATATTTTTGAGTTACGAACGAAACATAAAATAGATTTTAATGCACTAAAAGTAATAGCATCAGTTAACCAACTTTGGTAAGACAATTACTTCGGAAGCTCTTACAGATACAAAACGCCAAAAACTTTAGCTAATCATCTGAACCGACTAATTAAAAAAACAACCTAAACGCGTACAAATGTCTAAACAAAAATGACCATCACGTACTTTATTTTCTAACTTTTTCCAAATTAAGGAGATTGTCTAATGTCCAGTGGCCCATAGAGGCCCACCAACAGAAACATCTGCCCATGGTTTTAAGAAAGAATCCGTGGCTTATTATTATTCAATAAAAAGTGGATGAAACTTTTTCAAATAGCGTTATCTTATACGTGCCCATCAATGAATGGGCCACATTCAGACACGTAACCCAATTTGGAAAATGCTGACCATTCTTGAAATAGACCTGAATCAGATTTAATTTAATACAATTCAATACGGTAGCTGTTAGAGCATGTATCATGTACCAACTTCACTCATTATATTATTCTAATGAACATGAAAGATGGGAATAGGAAGACCATTGAGCTTTGTAGTTTGAAATCCAAAATTATAGAGGAAAAAATGGCATCGTTTATTTCACCTAAATCTTCATCCACCATAACAAAGACATGAAATTCTTGTATGATTCTTATTGTAGTTTAAAGGTCCACAACAGCCACAGTTTTTATTTTTATATCAGCGTTTGAGTTCTTGTTAGCATGAAAAAGAATTTAAATATTAGATGCTAAACAATTTACGACAAGTCCAAATGGGCCTTTAAGTATCCGCTTGTTTCGATTCTGTTGGGCTTAAAATTTTGGCAAATTTTAGAAGCCCTCTTCTATTACAAACTACCTGTTTAAACTTTGAAGATAAAAACTCTGCAGCTGTGTTTACTCAATGAAATTTCAGAGATTGAGGTATGCATAAACTTTGCATTTTGCATTATCTTTACAGCTTAAAGTTATTTACGCGCGATTGCATAATACTATTAGTACGTTGGAACTGGCTGACATGTTTCAGCATTGCATATTTGCATTTGTATTTGGAAACAACGTGTTTGATACAATGCATGAATGAAACTTTACCGCAGGGTTTAATACTTATCTTTTACCAGTTATAGCATGTAATTTTAGTCTTAATTTCGTTTTAATTCGATAAGTTTCAAGCCTAGGAACTCTATGAAATAAAAATCGGCCAACATTAGTTCTCCGTGCAGCATCTTTATTAGCACTGTCATGTTTACAGTTATAAATCTAAATGTTTGTGAGGTGTACTGATAATTTCAGTATGAAATACTGAGACATGAAACGTGACTGACTAATTAAAACGAACTCTATACTATGAAAGGCACAACTTAAATAATGACTAACTCGAGATATATGTTATGGTGAAGACTAAGTGCTATATTTGATTGATTTTCCATAATGTGCGACACGTAAATTAAAACTGTGTAAATTAACTCATATTTATATTGGAGAACAACTTCTTCGTATCGAAATTATTTATTTTTGATGCTTGATTACTATGGTCAACGCCTGATTTTGGTCTTCTCGAATTTATGTGTAACTTTGAGTCATGGTCGTTCCCTCCTCTTCCTGAAGTTACTTCATTACTCGCTATTAATGCAATATGTGTTTTATGTTTAACTATTTTCTCTATTCTCTCTTCTGTATTTTTTTAAATAAGATTGACATTGAGACTTGAGATAGTTGACCGAACCTTTAAATTGCGGCAAATCCAATCCAGTTGGGGGCTCAGCCAGTTTGTACATGCTTTGTTGAGATCTAGTGTTATCGAGTCATGAATGTTCTTTTGTTTGGGATAAGTTGCAGAGAGTACTGGAATATGTACCGATGGATCTGAACATAGAAGAAGATGGACTTGGGCATGTCCTTTGGGCTTCGGGATAGATGCTGGAGAGGTGTAGGGCGGCGGTGATTGAAAGTTGTGTTGCATCTACATGGCAACATCATTCATAAACAAGGATTATAAACAAATGACAATTAATGCATATGAAGTTAGATATTTTACTACTGCATTATAAACAAGGATTCAATATCTAAATCTCCCAGAGAAAAAGCAAAAATCTGCACTAGATTTCAAGATATCAAGTTATCACTAACCATGCCTTTACATGTAGGAATTCGAAAAGACGTTCATTTCTTTACTTGTCCATTTTATCCGCTCTACAAACAAATTATTTCTTGTCCTATTTCTCACTGTACAATTATAGCGAATTATCAGTATGGAAATAAATATCTCACAGATGGTTGAAATCCAAGTTATCATAAAATCTGCACTTTAGTGATTATATGGGTCTAAAATAACCAAATACTTGGGAACAAAGACTGCAGAACCCGGGATCCCAAGTGTGATCCTAGAGCTGGTTTTAGGAGGTGAGATCTTTGACCATCAAATATGTCAAATATATCAAGTTATTACTCTAACTTAGGTAACATATCATCACGAACAGACATGGTAGAAAACAAGAAGTAAATACAGAAAAAATAAATAATACATATAATTTTTGTAGTGGTTCAACAATATTTGGACGTACGTTCAATTTATGTATTTTATTATTATTTTTCGATTTACAATTGTTATAATGTTTGTTATATCTCTCTGGATCCGGTACAACAATTGTGGATTGCTAGATCTACGACTGGTAAACTCTGATGTCGTAGATTTTGAGGTTATTTGAGTTATTGTTTCAAAAGGCGAAAGCGTAAGCAAGGCGTTTTTGGGTCCATGAGGCGAGGCGTAAACCTCGAAACGTTGAGATGTAAACTTTTGGATAAAAGAAAAACACAAAACATATAATGAAATTTACACGATCACTGCTATACAGTAATCACAAAGCTTTAGGAATCAATTTATATAAAGTAAGGAATCGACTTCGAATTACATTAAAAAAAATTACCTTTCTTTAAGTTCTGGAAGAAGTGAAATTAAAAGTCCACTGTCAGGTAGAAAAGAAAGATAAGGGTTTTATGATAAGTCAGCAGCCCAAAATATCTTGCTCCAGAGGCTTACGTCTCACTGCAATTTCATCTTGAAGCGCATGGTTTTCACGTTTTTTGCGTTTCAACCATCTGAGGCGCACCTTTGGAGATAAACGCCTTTTGAACTGCACCTCGATACATAATTGCTTGCATCTCGCGCGCGTTTTTAAAAATACTGATTCCACCACAACTCGATATTGGATGGTAGACTAGATGGTTGAAGGCTATAGGGTAGGTTGAGATGATTTCCTGCTACCCAAAATACTTCGAAAACTCGATTCGACTAATTCGATTCAGTGGTTTCTAGTGCACTCAACTTGTCCGTCATTACTATTCATTCATGGATTACATACAACTGTAAGGGTGTGAAAAATATATATGACATAGCCGGTTCAGTTCGGTAGGATTCGGTTCGATTCGGCGGTAAGAATTGGTTCAGCAGTCACACCACTAGACTATTGTTCATGTTTAATACTTACTCTTTACTGGATTGTTGTTGATGTTCTATTCTGAACCGATATTCTTTGCGCCATAGCATTTCGCTTAATTTGGAGTTGAGCAAAATTTAGACCGATAGCTTCGATCAATTGAATAGAACACTTTAAAGCCCTTGGATGCTTAGTACGGATGTGTTAGATTTCGATGACACAAGATTTGAAAGATATTGTTTATTTCGACGATATAATATTGCCTCTTTTATTTCATTAAAGAAGGCAATGAATTATCTTCATGAGAAGGAGATTTATTTTGGAAGAATAAAATAAAACAATCAATTGATTTGCTAATTAGCTGATTAAAAAATGTATGTTATCAAGCGCATGCATATCAAAGCAAACTGAAAAAATCAAATAGATAACTGTTTTCCATATGAATGAGAGAATTGATCTGGCATTGATTTATAATCTTAATTAATTACTTCAATTCTAAATAATAATCTTCATATAGATAGTTATTTTTTTAGAGATTAGTAGATACTTCCCAAATATTATTTTCCTCATATTATGTTTATTAACATTCATTATCAATCTTGTAAATTTTCTTTTATCAAAACATAACTCATCAAAGTGGACGTACACTATCTTGCAACCGTAAAACCACTATAAATCCTGAGTATGATCTTCTTTTCTATTTGTGCTTCTGTGGTATGTTATGTCTATTTTTGGGATCTTTGTTATTGTTTGTTTTATTCTACTACAACATGATCATATTGCTTCTGATGCGTTTGGGTTGATTTACAGTCATTTATATGAACACAATTCTATTCAAACACCAAAATTCACCTTACATACACCATTTTTTTGCATAAAAAATTTATTACTATGTTGTCGTTCTACTTAATTGCAAATTTTTTGTCCTGTTCTTATAATCTATAAAATTAAACATTAAAATTAATACTATTTGATCAAATCTATATTTTTTTTATGAAGTTAATGAAATATAAAATATTAGTTAAGACAACTTTCACAACTAGTTGTTCTAATTTAAAAGCTTTTAGTTTTTTCTCAAATAATAGTTGATGTTGAGGAAATTAAATTTTTTAAACAATTAATGAAGTTACAATATTAGTGACAAAAATTAAGTTAATTTTTTTATTTTAACTTAATTGTATTCAAGGAATTTCTAGTTTTGTGCAAATAAGTTTTAAGTTTTAAAGAGAAAAAATAATAAAGATGAAAATAAGGGTAATTGTATAAAAAAGATGGTGTATTAAAGTAATTTTTGGTGTGTATGAGTTTATTTTATTTTCTGGTGTATGTTAAAAGATTATTGGTGTATGAATAGAATTTGCCTTGTATGAATTTACCTTGTAAGGTGAAGTAGATAATATCTCTCAATCTGAAGTAGATAGTTTTTCTCAATCCGTAGCTCGAATTTAAGTGAGGTTTGGAGATGCATGTCTTGATCTTGGTTTGGGTTTGTTTGGAGACTTTGGAAGATTTTTTTCCTAACAGTGATAAAATACTTTCCATTGCTTCAACTAATTATACATATAGCCAATTGATCAAATGCTGCACACATTTATTCAAACTTCCTTGTCACAAAATATTGCTGATGAAGATTTTGAGTCAAAATTCCCTTTGAGGATTGAGAGTGATTGTGCAGGGCTGCAGGTATCGGGCATGCACATTGAAGACTCAGTCCATCTATGCTCTTCAAAATAGGGTTGTTATGTTAATGGTTACCGTTACCATTTCACAAATACCGTTACTGTGTCATTTTTACTAGTAAGCGAAAATTGCTTACCGTTACCGATAAGCTGGTATACCGAAGACTGATATACCGATAATCTGGTAACTGTTATACTGGTAATGGTAAATTACCGTTTGTCTAAAAAAGGTTAGTAACATAACACATATTCACACTATAACTGTGCTTCATTATACAATTTATAATGTTACTTAATAAAAGACATAAATGAGAAAAAAGTAAAGTGTATTTAACATTATTTCATCTAGTTAATAAACTAAATTTAATCATTTGCTTGGTTCTAAATTCCTATAATAAAGCATGTTACATAAATATACATGTATTATAAATTGACTGGTAAAATTACGGTTACCACTGGTATTGAAGAAATGTTAACGATGATTTACTGTAGAAAATGGTAAACTTACTGTTACCATACAGATTAAACTGGTATACCGATTTCACTTGGAAATGGTAACTGATTGGCTGGTAATGGTAAATTTACCGTTACCATAATAGCCCTACTTCAAACTCCCCATCAAGATTTAATTTTGCTTCATATACTTGAATCACTACACTGCATGTTAAAACATTTTCATCTTTATGGGCATAAATACTTTTTGGTTTGTAATTTTGTACTACCGGTAGCAATGTCCCAGCATTGCGCAACTCAGATATGTTGTCTTCCACATCCATCAATAGTTCATATTATTGAATTCAATATAGTACCAGATAGGGGTGAGCAATCTTTGGTTAAACCAAATAAACCAACAAAACAATTCATTTCGATTAGTTGGGTTTGGTTTTGAAACTACATTGATTTATAATCGCTCCGTAAAAATTTAGTTTGATTATAGATTTAATCAAATTAATCAAACTTTTATTATATTTTCAAATTTACTAATGTTATAATAATTTTTTATATATTAGTTTAGTGATATAAATAAATTTTATTTATCATATATGTGTCAAAATTAATATTTGAAATCGTACGATTGCAAAATAAGAATACTTAAATCATATATTTAGGTGCGGCGCAGTGGAAATGAGGCTTAGTGATGCAGCATCGGATAACTGAAATGATGAAACGGTGAAAGTAGAGATCGTGGAATTGAAGATACCAAATGGCCCAAATCCGTTGATCCAGAGATACCGGATTCTAGCTATCTCAAACACGTTGATCGCGCACGATACCGTGTTTAAAGATCTACGATTCTTCGTACGTTGATCTAGCGCACTAGATACCGTTAATCGGCTTCAGCGATCGTTGATTCGAGCGCACTCGAATACCGAAAGTGGAGATAGGAGATCACACTCAACTACCAATTGGAGAAGTGACACAAAGCACACAAACAAATTTTATTCAAAATCAACTAACTATTACAAATGACCAACACTCCCTATTTATAGGGTTACAACTCACGCACTTCCATGACACAACACTTAGGTCGTGAACGACCTAAAACAAACAGCGACCTACAACCTAAGACAGACGCGACCTAACATTACAACATCAAGCGAGTTATCATATTTACAACACAAGACATATTACAACATGACAACATAACAAATTCAACATACAAACGACATCAGGAATACAACATAACAAAAGTACAACAACTTATATCCAACATGACTCAAGACAGCAGCGACTTAAGGAGTAGTTTTTGGAAATCTTCATGCGACCTACCACTTGAGCGACTTAAAGGAATGCGGCAGTGAGCGACCTAAGAAACTCCTTAGTAGCGACTTAAGAAGACTCAGCGACCTAAGCATTCGAGCGGCATAAGGAAATCAGCATCAGCGACCTAAAGACTGCACGACTTAAGATAGGTCGTCCGCGACCTAAAACTTCTGGAGCGACGTATGGTCGAACGATCTAAGGAAATGTTGTCTGGAAATCTTCGAGCGACCTAAAGTTGAGTGACCTATCTTCCCGCGACCTAACTTAGGTCGTATCTCTTCACCTCGACTTAACATAGGTCGTAATTCAATCCCGCGACCTAACTTAGGTCGTAACTCTTTAGGTCGTAGTTCTTTAGGTCGTAACTCTTTATCTCATGACCCATTAGGTTGTAGTTCTTTAGGTCGTAACCTTTTAGGTCGTAGCCTAGTGGGTTAAGTTTCAGTAGGTCATAGCTTAGGAGAGTTAGGTCGTTGGCGACCTACGACTTCTGCGACATAAGAACTTCGCGACCTAACTTGTTGACTTAGCTCGATCTTTCCTCTTATCTCGTCATTCTTCGCTCTGTTAGGTCGCATGCGACCTATGTCTTCATCAGGCTGGGCTGCATCATCCTCCCTCTGTTGGAAGAAATTCATCCTCGAATTTAACAGCTCTTCGTCTTCGATACTCTTATCCTCGTGAAATGTAACCAAGTGTTTGATATTGTCAATATTAGCAATAGGACGATGATCCCGCAAGCTCAACTTACAATCATTCTCACAAATTGTCTTCATAATTTCCAAACGACCCATTCCTCCAGCATCTAGTTTATTGTACGTACCAACAAGAAATCATTCAACCATCAAGTAGATAGATTCGTTGTCACTTTGTGTCTTCATCAAATCCAATACAGACTCAGTTAATGCCCCGCTATATCCCCGCTATAACTCCGATATATCTTATAGCGGATTCCTACCGCTACGATTTTTCCATATATCCCCAACATATAGCCTTTCCGCTTTAATCCCCGCTATTTCCGCTATATCCCATTATTTCCGCTATATTCCGCTATTTCTGCTATATCTTCTATAAAAAATTAGATTGAAAAATGATATTTATACGCTATAAAAATTATGAAATTAATTAGTTTCATTGTATTTTTGATATATGTTTAGAAATGATAATACTCTAATATTCTACTAAATTAAATTAAGTTATATAACAGTTTTACGTTCATTTACAATACATTTGCACATATTTTTATTTAAAATTATTTTTGTATTAATTATAATTCAATTGAATATTAATTTTTCACATAATTACTATCTATATATTTGTAAAAACAACAAGTATGAGATTTATATGCTATTTTAGAGTAATCCGATATATCCCGCTATATCTTCGCTACATCCCCGCTATGACTTTTTGCACCTCTACCGCATTGAATCCACCGAGCGCTTTAACTGCACAGATACAGAGTTCATATTTACGTTCACCCATGATCTAGTATGTATAGGTAATGACATACATAATCCTGACTTCGTCGCGGTCTCTTTTGAAATTTGATAACTCTGACTCTGCTGAACAAGCTTTTCAACCCCTTTCCTTATTGACGGCCCAAAACAAAACATTGTAACCATCTGTATGGTATGGTCACTGTCCACGTGTCTTTCTACAAGCTCATCTTTGATAACTTTTATTTGCCAACTACGATCAGGAGTATACAATTGCCTTCCTTTGAACAGAAACCCATAAACTAATCTTCTCAATTCTACCTGCTCTGTCGGACACACATGGTTACGTGCCATATACGGTACAATAGCACTTGACACTTGATTAACATGATGTATGTTTTCCCGGGACAGTAATTCCTTGGACAACTCAGCAGGAATTGCCTCTTCACAATCATTTACCATTTCCTTAACCTCCTCAGGAGTCTCGAGATCTCTACTGGTTTCATTTCCATTCAACATAAACTCTTCCGCTCTATCCTCCACTTCTTTAACAAACTCTTCTGTAGATAATAGACTAATCGAATCCACCTCTTTCATCAACAAATTACCCTCTTCATCTCCTGACTTATTTTCTTCACCCTCATCCAACTTTGCTGTCTGTGAACTTTCAACCTCATGTTCATCAGATTTCGTTGGTTGAAAATCAACAACTTCATCTCCGTCAAACTTTGGTGATTGAAAACAATCGATTTCATCTTCCACATCAACAAATTCCTTTAAAGACAACAAAGTCTTTAGCTCCTTGATTTCCTCCAATTTATTTTCACTCTGTTGACGCCTTTTAGGAACCAAAATGATTCGTGTATCCTCGAACATAAAACTGTAACTGTTTGCGCGTCCATCGTGTTGCACGGCTCTATCGTATTGCCATGGCCTTCCCAACAACAGATGGCATACATCCATGTCAACCACATCACACCAAATTTTGTCTTTGTATTTCTTCCCAATGGAAAAATTAACACAAGCTCTTCGATTAACCCTCACCTCCCCTCCTTTCCTCAACCAAGCTAATTTGTAGGGAGTTGGATGTTTCTCTGTTTTTAATGACAATTTCTTTACAGCTTCTGAAGAAATGATATTATCACAGCTTCCTGCGTCAATCACAAATTTACAAATCTTCCCTAGAATAGTGCATGTTGACTGGAAAATATTGCTCCTCAACCAACTAGAATCATCTTCTTGCTTTGGTGTTAAACAAGATCTCCTCAACAACAAACTACAACCCTCATCTCCTGTCAACAATTCTTCTTCTTCAACTGGTAGCGAATTGACACACTCTACCTCTGCATCTTCATGCTCAATCTCCGCAATCATTGCTCGCTTCTTGGGCTTTGTACATTCATTGCTTTTGTGACCAAACTCTTGACAATTAAAGCATTTGAGGTTACTATTGATCTTAGCTTTGTTGGCTTCATTCACATTCGACTTACTGACGACTTTGGAAACATCCACACTGTTACTAACATCCTTGTTCTGGTTGTTGGAATTTGTAAACACACCACCTCCCCGTTTTCCTTGTTTCTCCCAAGCAAGTGCTTTCTGATGTGCTTCAGCAATAGATCTCGGATCAAACATATTCACCATATCTTGAATCTGCATTCTTAACCCTCCAACAAACATAGCTGTCAACTGTTCCTTTGTTTCCATAATTTCATTCTGCGCAATTAATTGGTAAAAATCATCTGCATACTCATTCACTGATCTCGCCCCTTGTCTTAGGTTCTGCAAACGTTGATACATAAGAGATTGATAATTGTGCGGCAAGAAAGTAGCTTCCATCAACTTCTTCATCTTATCCCATGTAAAAATCTTTGACTTCCCCATTCTCTCCCGTGTAAGTTTAGTCTGCTGCCACCACGCCATAGCTCTCCCTCTTAATCTTGTAGCAACCAACTTCACTCTTCGATCCTCGAGAACTTCTTTGAAGTCAAAAATTTCCTCAACATTTGAAACCCAATCCAAAAATTCCTCCGTTACCATTCCTCCCTTGAATTCTGGAATTTCAGTTTTCATCCCCGACTCCCATCGGCGATCATCTTCTACAACCCGATATGCACTTCGTGCTTGGTCTTGATCTCGAGAATGAACACTACATCTACCACCATCTTCATCAAAAACAGATGTACTTCGATAACGATCTCGACCACCCACATCTCTATGATCTCGCATATCTCTTCTACTTTTCCTTTTATCATTACGGTATGGTTCATGTTCAAACTCACGTGGAGTTCTTCTCTCTTCATCTCTATACTCATGATGTTCTCTTCTCAATGAAACTGAAGATTCTCTTCTTCCTCGATAAGATTGTGGCGATACCCTCCTCGCTTCCGTAACCGATGGCGAAACTTTGTTTCCTCCATGGTTCGAGATTGGTGATCTCCTCCTTTGTCCTTGATTCATACCCATCATCAATTTCTCTAACCTCCCAATACCTTCATCTAACTTTTCATTGAATTTGTTACTAATGCGTTGTTCCATTTGTTCGGCATCTTCTCTTTTGTACAAATCTTCAACATTTTGATGAGGATTAGCTCTTCTTGGCGGCATGATTTGAAACTTCACAAACACTTCAATTCTCGGCTTGGACTTGCAAAATGATACCAAATGATGCACGGCCTTCAACTTCGAACTCTCGGCCTTGAATAACAAAGTGATGCACGGCTTGAACTCTTGAATAAGAATTGGCTCCAAGACTCGGCTTAGCTATGATTGGCTAAGTCTAGCTCTGATACCAAATGATGCAGCAGCGAATAACGAAAATGATGAAACAGTGAAAGTAGCGATCGGGGAATTGAAGATACCAAATGCCCCAAATCCGTTGATCCAGAGAAACCGAATTCTAGCTATCTCAAACACGTTGATCGCGCACGATACCGTGTTTAAAGATCTACGATTCTTCGTACGTTGATCTAGCGCACTAGATACCGTGAATCGGCTTCAGCGATCGTTGATTCGAGCGCACTCGAATACCGAAAGTGGAGATAGGAGATCACACTCAACTATCAATTGGAGAAGTGGCACAAAGCACACAAACAAATTTTATTCAAAATCAACTAACTATTACAAATGACCAACACTCCCTATTTATAGGGTTACAACTCACGCACTTCCATGACACAACACTTAGGTCGTGAACGACCTAAAACAAACAGCGACCTACGACCTAAGACAGACGCGACCTAACATTACAACATCAAGCGACTTATCATATTTACAACACAAGACATATTACAACATGACAACATAACAAATTCAACATACAAACGACATCAGGAATACAACATAACAAAAGTACAACAACTTATATCCAACATGACTCAAGACAGCAGCGACTTAAGGAGTAGTTTTTGGAAATCTTAATGCGACCTACCACTTGAGCGACTTAAAGGAATGCGGCAGTGAGTGACCTAAGAAACTCCTCAGTAGCGACTTAAGAAGACTCAGCGACCTAAGCATTCGAGCGGCATAAGGAAATCAGCATCAGCGACCTAAAGACTGCACGACTTAAGATAGGTCGTCCGCGACCTAAAACTTCTGGAGCGACGTATGGTCGAACGATCCAAGGAAATGTTGTCTGGAAATCTTCGAGCGACCTAAAGTTGAGTGACCTATCTTCCCGCGACCTAACTTAGGTCGTATCTCTTCACCTCGACTTAACATAGGTCGTAATTCAATCTCGCGACCTAACTTAGGTCGTAACTCTTTAGGTCGTAGTTCTTTAGGTCGTAACTCTTTATCTCGTGACCCATTAGGTTGTAGTTCTTTAGGTCGTAACCTTTTAGGTCGTAGCCTAGTGGGTTGAGTTTCAGTAGGTCGTAGCTTAGGAGAGTTAGGTCGTTGGCGACCTACGACTTCTGCGACATAAGAACTTCGCGACCTAACTTGTTGACTTAGCTCGATCTTTCCTCTTATCTCGTCATTCTTCGCTCTGTTAGGTCGCACGCGACCTAACAGCTCGTTAGGTCGCTCGCGACCTATGTCTTCATTAGGCTGGGCTGCATCACTTAGGTTCTGGTAAAAAGACTCAGGTTTGATTCCTACCATGCGCTTCCCTATCCTATATAAATTTACCCGGGGATACAGGGGCTTGGATCAGCGGACGGCTTTACTGTACCCTCCTCAGGAGTTTACCGGCCCGCCGGGTTCTCCTGGATTTTCAAAAAAAAAAATTCCAAACATAAAATATTAAACGTTTTAAGTTTACTTAAACTGGATAACCAACCGAATCAACCAAACTTAATTTGATTGGTTTGGTTTGGTTTTCATTTGTATTGATTTTAGTCGGTTTAACAGTTTTTATCATCGGATAAACCAAACCAATCAAATGTCAATTCCTACAAACCGACTCTCGCCATACATTGCTTTTGGTGCTATTGAATTCCTAGATGCAAGGTACATTAAGTATATTTTGTTGGAGCAATTTCAGTCCGAGTTTTATTTTATTTTTAAGATTTCTCAATTTCTTCAAGAGGCGCGTGGGTATTTGGGGCGATGACATTTTAATTTAGCTTCTTTTTCAAGCAAAATTTCGCAATTTCATTATCCCATTATCAGTTCTTCCTGGTAACTGTGATGCTATTTGCGACGACCTACATAGAACATATTTTCATAGCCACGTTTTTATGCATAATGTAAAAACGGATTCTACTACAGCAATATGAATAATTTACCTATTTCGCAAGGCGGCATGTAATTCAATTATGTGATTTTCTTCCACTTGTGAGAATGCACCTCTCTTTAGGTCAGGTCTTTAATAATTTATCCACCTAAATCCACAACTCTTTCCACACCTTTGAAGATCTGAAATTGCTATTTTTTTGTTTTGAGACAACAAGAAACCCATGCATGTGTTATCCATTAGAAAAAAAGAATTAAAATATACCTGCGTGTTTAGGGACAGTGCTTCAACAACCATGGCCATGTTTAGTTATATAATTTAAAAGCTTCTTGTCTTTGTTAGAAGACCTTAGACCTTTCTTCAGTTTTTGTGTACAAGAGCAAGGGTGTTTTGCCATTTTTATATCAAGATTCGATTCTTAAGGCAATTTAACCATTTTGGCTATCAAATTTGAATAGGAGAAAAGTATAATCGGAGAATTGATTTATTGAATACACTAATACTTTATGATCACATGATGATGTTATATAATTCATAAATGGTTATTTATAGCCAGATTGCTTAGATTTTAAATATTTGTACAATAGGAAAACTATTGCAATAAAAGAAAGTTTAGATATTGTAATATACTTGATTTATTTTTATACAATGAATATCTCTTAACATCCCCTTAAACTCACAATGCGGCGGCCATAAGTATTGAAAGTTTGCCAACTAAAAATCGAAAACGGGAAATATAATGTGACTTAGTAAAAAGGTCTACAATCTGTATGAAAAAGGGAATAAAAGTTAGAGTAATAACACATTTCTCAAGATGATGACGTATGACGTGACAATCAATTTTAATATGTTTGGTCCGCTTATGAAAAAACGAGTAATGAAAAATCTAAAGAGCACTCTTATTGTCACAATACATAAAGTATGATCAAGAAGAGACACCCCAATATCTACAAGTAGCCTACGCAACCAAACAATGTTTTTGATAGTAGATGTCATAGCACGATATTTTGCTTCAGTTGAAGAATGAGAAACAACATATTGTTTCATCCTCTTACAAGATATAAGAGAATCACCGAGAAAGATACAAAAGCTAGTAATCGACATGTGATCTGTGGGATCACTACCATAATAACTTAGAGTAGGCATGCAATTCCAAGGATGAGGTGGATGAAAATAGAAGGGTATGGAAAATAGTACCTTGAATATACCTTAAAATACGAAGAACGACCGCCCGGTGAACTGTAGTAGGGGAAGCTATAAACTGACTTACAACTTGAAAAACATATGATATATCCAGACAAGAGATGGTAAGATAAACCAACCTTCCAACAATGGTACAATATAAAGTAGGATCTAACAGTAGTATACCATCTGAAGGATAGTACGAATGGTAGTCATATTTGCAACCAGAGCAAACGTTTTCTCATAATCCATGTCATACTATTGAGATTAAGCTTTTGCAACCAATCAAGCTTTATATTTTTCAACTGATCCATCGGATTTGTTTTTGATTTTATATATCGAATGATAACCAACAATGCTCTGTTGAATTTATGTGATTCAAATATTTCTAAAGAAGACAAGAAAATAATTAATTGATTCATTCAATCAATTAATTAGGCTATATATGGAAAGATAAAGAGGAAGGATATGTGTGATATCTTTTAGAGAAAGGAAACTAATTAATTGCTAACCAATTAATTAGTCAAACAATTTGTTATATGAAGAAAGAAAAGATTGCTGATGGAGATTGATTTAAGAAAGGAAAATTATGGAAACCAAGATCACCATTATCCATTTACATAGAAATCAAATCATGGATATTCGGAAATGTTTCAAACATAATCTGGAAATTAATTTTCTTCATCCCCAAGCATCCTTCATTTTCATGCCTATTTAAATGAAGGAAGTTCATCTTCATATTTGTATGAGTGTGTGAGAGAACATCCACCATTATCCTCTTCTTCAGTAAACCCTAATTTCTGCAGCCAATCAATTAGGGGTTTTGAGCGTAAACAAGTCTTTGGATAAATTGATTATTCAATTTGTAATTATAGGTTAGTCTCTCCACTACTGCCTATAATTTTGTAATCTCTCTCTTTTGTACTCTCTTTCTTCAGTGAAATAAAGAATAGTTGTTGGGTCCGTGGACGTAGGCAATCTAGCCGAACCACGTTAAATCTTTGTGTTCTCTACTCTTCTGTTTCTCTTTCTTTGGTGATTATTTTTCATTGAATTAGCGGTTGATAATTAATTGACAAGCTAGATCCTTATTTTGATTATTTCTGCACTTTAGTATTCCGCTGCAGTTTTGGAGTTAGTGCAAATTAATTGAATTTCCGCACAACAGTTTGGTATCACAGCTAGCTGTCTTGTTCTAGATTATTTATCAATGGTAAATTCTTTTAGTAGTGGTATGAAAAATTATGACATCACCAAATATGTTAGAAAAGGAGTTTTAGGGACATGGAAGGTGAAGACTAATGACGGTGTTCTTCAGCAACAACTTCATTCATCTAGAGGAAGAGATAAAAGCCAGAAGCACCTTGGAGGTAGAGATATGCATTGGTCCCACTTCAAGGGTCCTAGAAGGGGTGCTTGCTATTATTGTAAGAAGAAGGGACATTTCATACAGGATTGTCCAGCTCTTAGAAAGAAGAGAGATAAGAAGAAGAAAGCTTCAGTTTTGCCAGCAATTAGATCAGATGCGGATAGAAGTGATAGTAATACATCATTATTTTCAGCCAGTAGTTCACCTTTAGACCATAATAGTTGGGTGATTGATTCTGGAGCCTCTTGTCATATGACGCCAGATAGGAGCTGTTTTGTCAGTTACAAGAAGATTGATGGTGGAGCAGTTCATATGGGGAATGATATATCTTGTCATGTTGTGGGCGTTGGAAGTGTGAGGTTTAGGATGCATGATGGTGTTATTAGGACTATCACAGATGTTAGACATGTTCTGATGCTGCATAGAAGTTTGTTATTAGTTGGAGCTTTGAGTAGACTTGGTATGAGGATAATAATAGATGGAGAGAATTTGAGAGTGGCGAAGGGTTCCTTGGTAGTGATGAAAGGGGTGCGAGTTAATGATATTTATGTGCTTCATGAAGAGACAGTCTTAGAAGAATCAGTAGTTTCTACTGATTCTAGTATTCTAGATTCTACTCAATTATGGCATCTTTGTTTAGGTCATGTTGATGAGTAGAGTCTTGAAGTATTAAAGAAGCGTGGATTGATTAATGATGTTTGTTAGTTGAAGCCTAGCTCTTGTGGAGATTGTTATTTTAGAAATAAGAAGCATGTCACATTTGATGTTGGAAGACCTAGAGCTACAGAGTTTCTAGAGTATGTTCATTCTTATGTGCGGGGACCCACCTCAGTTGCATCTTTTGGTGGAGCCAGTTACTTCGTCTTATTTGTGGATGATTTCTCGCATAAGGTCTGGGTCTATTTCTTAAAGGTTAAAGACGGAATATTTGCCCAATTTTGTAAGTGGAAGACCTTGGTAGAGAAGCATTCGAGAAAGCGTTTGAAGGTTCTCAAAGTTGGAAATAATAGTGAATTTATGTCACAAGAATTCACTAACTATTGTGGGTCCGAGCATGTTGTTAGAGATTTTTCTATTTCTGTTGAGTCACATAGTTATGGAGTGGCGGAGAGCATGTGTCGGATATTATGGGAGAGAGCTATAAGCTTGAGAACGACTGCTGGTCTAGAAGAGAGATTTTGGACAGAAGCGATATCTATGGCAGTATTTCTCATCAACTGCACACCTTCTATTGCCATAGATATGAAGATCCCGGAAGAGATATGGAAAAGAGAGCCTGTTGATTATTCATTCCTTAAAGTGTTTGGTTGTTCAGCTTATTTAGAAGATGAGAGATATGATAAGTTGAAACCTAGAGAAAGCAAGCACATTTTGTTAGGCTATAGAGAAGGAGTGAAGAGGTATCGGTTGTGGTGTAAAACAACTAGGAGAATTGTGACTAGCAGGCATGCGATATTTGATGAGAGGTCTTTGTTGAAGGTGGAGCCTCTATCAAGTGATGACATTAGGAGGACGGAAAATTGCCAAACACATTTGGAGTCATCAGATTGTTTCCATATTCGGAGAGATATTGGTATTTCCGATGATACCATGGTTGATGAGAAGAATACAGAGGTTCAGACTCTAGGTGGAGCTCACTTGCTGGAAAGGCCTTTTGGTTCAGTTGGCCCTGTTTGTAAGCATATTTGTAGCGATAATTCTTCATCTTATGCTTTGAATGTTGTGGAGCTTGTTAGTGAGTCTGCTGATGTTGACTTAGGAAAGTCTAGCAAAATTCTTGTCGAGGAGATTGGAGTAGATAATGTTGAGTATGTCCTCACTCAATTTGGAATGGAGAAGGTGAAGCGCGCTGTCAAATCTCCATTGGTCTCTCGAAGCTTAGTATCTACATGTTCGTCTCCAACATCGGATTTGTCGAAGAATTTTGGTATTTGCTCGTATGCATTTTGTTTGTTGATGTGCATACTATCTTTCTTGTGCTTGGGAAAGATTTGAAAGCTCTTTTTGGGCAATATTGCCCAAACTAGTTCACATTGAGCTTGTTGACGTAGACCCAACAATTTGTCGAGATGTGGTGTGATATCCTGGAATTTTTGGGCAATATCAATTTAATAATCTGTTTAAATAATTAAATTGATTTGATAATCTTTATTAAAAATGTTTAAATTGGTTTAACTATCTTCTTTAATAAATATTTAATTGGTAAATTTATCTTTTAAAAACTAATAAAATGTTTTCTATTTATGATGTATATATATAATTGTATATATTGTAAATAGAAAAGCTTTGGATTGAATTTAACAAATAAAACATAATTTTTAAATTCTAATATTTTTGGTAATTTGGAAACTTGATTTTATTTAATATTAAGCTTTTCAAAACTATTTAATAAATAACTATATGGTTCTAAATGTTAAGATAAAAATTTAGATTGTTTAAATTGATTTTGGCTTAAGTTTAAATTTAAATTAATTAATTAACAATAAGGTTGTTTTATTTCTTTTAAAATTATATATATATATATAAATAAGTACTTATAAACTAATTTATTAAGTATAAGCTTATATTAATCTTTAAAAATAAATACTAATTACTGAATAGACAAGTGTTATTATCCTAAGGCTTCATTTAACATGTGTTAAGTTAATAAATAAGGAATTTGACAAATGTTGTAATATTAGACAAGTGGCATTTTTAAATTTAGTTTTTCTTTTATTTTTATTAAAAATCATTTTCAGCCTATATATAAACATATGCTCCTCATCTTCATTTCTTTTTCTATCCTCTTCAAATCAAAAGCTAAGAGATTTCACCCTGTAAACCATTCTCAAAACAAATCTGAAATCAATACTTCTCAAACTAAAAACTAATTCAATAACCTGAAACCATCCTCCTCAAACCAGAAATCAATTCAAAAGGCTGAACTAAATTCTTCAACCTATAATTCATTTCAAAAGAAAATGTAACCAAAGCCTGTAACTCATTTTTAAAGGAAGACTGCAAATCATTTTCAAAAGGAAACCAGTCTGCATTTTCTTCATCTGGAAATCAAGCCAGCATGCATGTAGTTTAAAATCAGTTTAAAGCTCCAGCAACTCAAGTTTTCAGCAAGCAATTCAAGTTTAAAGTTTTCAAATCAAAGCAAAGCATTTTCCAGTTTTTAAAGTTCAAAAGTTATCAAAAGCTTTTCAAAATGGAGGCTCTGTTCTCTGCTTTATTATATGGTGAGTAAACTTTTTTTTTAAAAACAGTTTTAAATCTGTGATTAAATTTTGATGCATGTGATGAAATGTTGTAGTGATATAGTATAAATGTTTACAAGAATGCTTGGATTTGAATGCATGTGTATATATATATGATATGTCTGTGTATATGTAGATATACACTTCTCTGTTGAATTACAGGAACAACTTCATCATAAAAAATTTCATATCATCCCCTATAATCAATTTTATAGATCTTATAGGTTGAAGATTTGGGTATTTCAGGAAAATTGGGAGAGGGATTTTTAGAGGACTGTGGTGGCCAGGGAACGATGATCTAGGGTTAGTTGACTTGTTTTTGTCAGGGTTGAAGTCGAGGCAATCTCGACGTCGTTGGTGCATCGGATCAGATTGCTAGGAGAGGAATAAATGCTGGAGTTCGAGACGCGACTTTGGACTAGGCGGTTGTGGTTCTAGTGATGGAGTTCATCGTCGGCAAGTGTTTTTGATGATCGAGTTTTTGGATGTTATGGGTTCGAGTGTTCGATTTTGTTCCTCTGGCGTTTTGGGAAATCTGAGTGGTCGCGAGGGACGATGAGAGTGTCGGCGACATGCAGAGGGTCGTAGCAATGGTCGGAGTTGGATGGCTGCGGCGTACATGTAACGACCAGTATTTTTACGGATCGAAAAGTTTGTCAAAATCTGGAATTTTAGTGTTGTTGAGCCATTTCAGATTTTTAGGCATAACTTTTTTAAGTCCTAGGTCGTAGGGAGTTGGAGCGACCTAAGGAGGCGAACTGATTTAGTGTTAGGTCGTAGTTGGCGACCTAAGAAAGTGGAGCGACCTAGGATTTAGGTTGTATGTTAGCTTAGGTCGTGGGGAAGGTTAGGTCGAGTGAGCGACCTAAGAGAGTTAGCGTCTTATAGGATTTGACAACCTAAGATTAGTAAGCGACCTAAGGGGATAGGTCGGCAGCGACCTAAGGAACTAGTGATAGTAGTTAGCGACCTAGTATGGTGGAGCGACCTATAGGTTAGCGACCTATGAGTTAGGTCGTGAGCTCTGTTTTTAGTTAGGTCGCGTATTGGCATAAGTTGTTAGGTCGCATAGGTTGGTAGGTCGCGTAAGAGTTAGGTCGCGTGTTGTATAGGAGCGCGCGTGTGTTAGGTCGCTGAGAAGTTAAGTCGCGTCTAAGTGTTAGGTCGCGGGAGTGATGTTTTTTTTAGGTCGTGTGAAGACTTAAGGTGGTAGGTCGTGAGCGACCTAAGGGGTTGTTAAGTCGCAAGCGCTGCTAAGTCTTAACTCGTAGATAGGTTGGCCTGGTAGGTCGTAAGTGCGCTTGGACTTAGGTCGTTAGGTCTTATACCTGCGGTATGTTAGGTCGTAGGGTGTTAAGCAGCTAAGTCCTAAGTCGTAACTTTGGTAGGTCGAAGTCTTTAGGTCGGTTGGTTTTAGGTCGTAGGTCGTGGGCGCCTAACTCCGAGGTTACGACTTAAGAGAATTTTCAGCTATAAATAGAAAGGGTTTTTCTCACTTTTTGGGATCCGGATTTCGAAGCGACGAAGTCCTGCCATTTTGAGAGCTCGACTTCTACACTTCTTCACTTCTTTTCTCCACTCTAATCTAGTGATTCCTTTCATCCACATCGAAGATCAAGATTGAAGATCCAAGAGCTAAAGTTGAAGATCTTCATCCTTTGAAGTGAGATTTCTTCGTTTGAAACGGATTCGTGATAGATCAAGCTTGATCCTTCGCTGTCCAGATCTGAAGCATGTTGATTTGAGGTTGTTTAGGTGATTTGGTGAGTGGTGATTATCTCTCACACGGATCCAAAGGAGTATATCGGATTGTTGGCTCGATTTGGTGTTAAAATAGTGATTTTCATGCATTTTCTTCATCCTAAGTGTAGATCCATGTAGATCCATTGTTCATGATGATTTGACAACCATTTTACTAAGTGTTAACCTATGCAAGTTCATTCATCAAGATTGTAGAGATATTTCTTATGATTTCATGCATGTTAGACTTTCAACTCTTTAATTACGAAATTGCCATTATTGTGATAATTGTCTACTTAGATCATGTTTGAATGATTGATTGTTTGGATTAATGGTTGACTTGGTTGATTGCTATAAATTAGATGATTGATGATTTGATTTAGACCGAAGATGATTCAAAAGCTAAGAGAAAGGCTCTTGAATTGGGAAAGCTGCTTGTGGCATATGTAGCGGGTGATGAAGCTCTTATGCATAGATTCGATGATGATGATGTTGAGATGAGACTTTGCGAGGATGTGATGAAGCGAAGTATGATATGAGATAGTCTTGGTCTAATCCAGATGGGATCATTCCAAGCACGTTGGTAACTCGGTGATATGATTCGAGTTAAGGGTAATGGATGCTTGAGAGGCACTTGAGCTAGTATGGAAATAGTCGTCGAGGAGGATGACTAGGAGGCTTGGATAGCATCGTTGTTGAAGGTTCTAGCATGCTCTAAGCAAGAGTACGTTTGGGCAGATTCGATAGTCCCAACGACTAACTGTAGATGGTCGAGTACTCTGGGCAGATTCGATAGTCCTAGGCACGGACTGCGACGACGTGCGGGAGTTATGTCTAGAACCGGGGTTTCCATTAGCCCTTGACGGACGGCTGAAAGAATGTGCCGGTCATTCAATTAACGGTGATATCGAAGCAATGATAACAGTGATAGCCAGAGTCATGGATGTTTGGTTGTATCGTCATTCGGTCTCAAGAGCAGTGTTTTCCGGGTGCTTATCTGATCTTGGTTTAGGCCTTGGGGGTTTGTGCTTGGAAAACATCGCCCTTGACTCGAGTGATAATCTCTTTGCTTTAAATTGTATGCTCTGCTATGTTTGCTTCTGCTTAGTGTGTGTCTGGGGGCTATCACTGTAGAAAGAGGTTGGAGTGGGAGGGTTGTATTCCTATTCCTTTTCCTTTATGCTCTTTTGGTATGTTGTTAGTAAATTTACTGCTCACTAAGACTGTTGTCTGACTCAAGGCTTTATGTTTTAATTCTTATTGCCTTGGGCTGTTCGTCCATTTTTGGGACGGGCAGACTAGGTAGCAGGTGACAGGTGCTGTTCTTGCTTCTCTCGATGCTGATATCGAAGACGAGCTAGAGGGTTGCATATTATCTTCTTACTATATGTACAGGGTGTTCCGCTGTTTGTATATTCTCTGATTGTTGTGTAGTGAGGCTTGATGTGTTGACTATTTGGATGCTTGTATTCAACTATTATGAAGTTTTATATGATGGCATTTTATTCTGTAAAGCTTCACTATACATATGTTCTATTGTATTTTGTCCATGTGCTGTGAGTGATACGATAGACTTCTGTTGTTTTTAATTTACCCTGACAATCGTCCATGGTTGCCTGGCACACCTTACAGCGCACTTTCTCTAGATTCGGTGCAGGAGTCATGGGCGGTCGTCACATTTGGTATCAGAGCATTGGTTAATCGATCTTACCCAACGCTCGCTGACGTAACTACGTATGAGAGACGTAATTGTAATTTGATGGATGAATACTATATATAATATAGTAGTTTAGTTGAGTTTGAGTCCTTTATGCAGTTGTTTCTCTAGATGTACTGATCATTCCTTTTTATAGATATTGAGAATGAGTCGAAGAGGGAGACCAGCTGCTAGGGAAGGCCGTGCTACTGAGGGGACTGCTGATTATGCAGCTATGTTCGAAGCTATGATAACTTCGATCATGAGAAGGATACCAGTTCCGGGGGCAGCAGTTGATGTTGGAGTTCAAGTCCAAACTCCAAAGCCAGTGGATTTCGCTAAGTTGTGTAAGGACTATACTGCTCTTGGAGGAAGGGTTTTCTTGGGAACAGAATCAACTATCGAAGTCCAGAGATGGATAGATGCTTGTAGAAGGATCTTTGGTGATTTGGGAATTGATGATGCAACTAAGAGGAAGTTGGCATCAAGGCAGGTTCAAGGGAGAGCCTCTGATTGGTGGAACTCTATTACCATCAATACTGCGGAGGAAGAGATTACTTGGGAGCAATTCCAAGCTAGATTTGAAGCTAAGTTCATTTCTACAGCTCAGAAGTATGTTCTGTTCAAGAAGTTTATGGAGCTCAAGCAAGGTGGAAGATCAGTCCTTGAGTATGTTTCTGAGTTTGAAGCTTTGTCCAAGTATGCCCGGTTATATATTGAGTCTGCATACCAGAAGAATGAGAAGTTTGTGACAGGCTTGGACAGTAATCTTGGGAGACAGTTGGTGGATCATTTGGACGATTCGTTTGAGAAGCTTGTGGAGAAAGCTCTCAGGCATAAGAGTCTGTTTCCTAAGGAAGGATCTGTTGTTGCTGTGACCAGGGAAGAGTCTAAACCCTAGCAGGGTGGAAACAAGAAGAGGAAGCAACAACAGCAGAAGGGTAAGGATGGCCAGAAGAAGCAGAAAGGCGAGGTGACTTGCTACAATTGTCAACAGAATGGCCATTTCTCGAAGGATTGTAAGAATCCTAAGGTGCCGATGAAGTGTCACAACTGTGACAAGCCGGGGCATTTCAGGAAGAATTGTCCAGAACCGAGGAGGGACAAGCAGATTGTGCAAGCTTATGCTTTGGGAGCTGTTCCGTCGTCTTCGAAGGCTCCTACCGCTGAAGAGAAGGGAAAGAGTGTGGTGGTTCAAGGTACTCTTTTCCTATGTGGTGTTCCAGTTAGAGTTCTGTTTGATACTGGAGCGTCGCATTCGTTTGTTTGTAGTGAACTTGTAGGCCGGTTGGGTTTGGAACCGGATATTGTTGATAGGCCATTGGTTGTTACTAATCCAGTTGGGGGTTCGTCCTGTTTGTGTATGTTATGCCGTGGTCTAGTCGTATCGAATCATGATTGCTCTTTTGTTTGTAATTGCTTTGTTCTGAACTTTGCGGGGTTAGGAATTATTTTGGGTATGGACTGGCTTAGGAGGTATGCGGCAAAGGTTGATTGTGAGAGACTGGAAGTGACAGTCGAGAATGTGGAAGGGCGGAAGATTGTGATACGATGTAAGCATGAAGAAGGCGTCTTCATGAGCTTCATGTATTCGCTGGTTGTTCCACGGGATGGACTGTCATTAGTGCCAATCGCGAATGGATTCGAGGATGTCTTTGACGAAGTCAAAGGGTTGCCGCCGCATAGAGAGATCGAGTTTCGTATAGATCTAGTTGAAGGAGCCAGACCTGTTGTGATGCCTCTTAGGCGGATGGCGCCTAAGGAACAGCAAGAGTTGAGGGTGCAAGTTGATGATCTTTTGCAGAAAGGATTCATTCGGCGTAGTGTGTCCGAGTGGGGTGCACCAGTTGTGTTTGCAACCAAAGCAGATGGATCGCTGAGGTTGTGTGTGGATTATCGAGAGCTGAATAAGGTGACTAAGAAGAACAAGTATCCATTGCCGAGAATAGATGACTTGTTTGATCAGCTTCACGAAGCTAAGGTGTTTTCTCAGATGGATTTGGCAACGGGATTTCACCAGTTGAGAGTAGCTAAGGATAGTGTGCCGAAGACTGCTTTTCGAACACCATCCGGTTTCTTTGAGTGGCTGGTAATGCCGTTTGGATTGACTAACGCGCCAGCATATTTTGTGGATCTTATGAATAGAGTGTTCAGAGATCAGTTAAACAAGTTTGTGCTTGTGTTCGTGGATGATATTCTGATTTATTCTAGAACTGAAGAAGAGCACAAGACGCACTTGTATATTGTTTTGGAAATCTTGTGGAAACATCAGCTGAAGGCTAAGTTTTCGAAGTGTCACTTCTGGAAGAGTGAAGTGAGGTTCTTAGGCCATGTGATTTCTGGAAGTGGAATAGCGGTTGATCCCGCTAAGATGGCAGCAATCCAGGATTGGGTTAGACCTAAGAATGCATCTGATGTGAGAAGTTTTCTTGGATTGGCAGGATATTATCGACGGTTTATCAAAGACTTCTCCAAGGTAGCTGCACCGTTAATAGGATTGACGAGAAAGAACCAAGTGTTCAGATGGGATGATAAGTGTGAGCAAGCTTTCGGAATCCTGAAAGAGAGATTGACGAGTGCTCCTGTTTTGACTATTCCAAGTGGGAATGATGAGATGGTGGTTTACACCGACGCATGTGGTACTGGACTTGGAGCAGTGCTGATGCAGAGGGATAAAGTTGTTGCATATGCAAGTCGACAACTGAAGCCGCACGAAAGGAATTACCCGACTCATGATTTGGAGTTAGCGGCAATTGTATTTGCTCTGAAGATGTGGAGACATTATCTATTGGGAGTTCGATTCGAGTTGTTTATAGATCATAAGTCGTTGAAGTATCTTTTCTCCCAAAAGGATTTGAATCTTCGGCAGCAACGTTGGCTAGAGTTTTTGGCATCATATGATTTTGGTATAGCTTATACTCCGGGAAAAGGTAACGCAGTGGCAGATGCGTTAAGTCGAAGACATGCAGGACTGGGAGCCATGTTTTCAGAATGGAAGAATCTCGAGTATTTAGCTGGATTTGACTTCAGGCCTAGATGCGAATTGGAACCTGAGATGTTGGCAAACTTATCGATAAGACCTTCTCTTGTGGAAAGGATTGGCGAGAGCCAAAAGCGAGACGATAAGCTTGTCAGGATTATCCGTGATTTGGAATCTGGATTGGATCCAGAAAAGGATAAAGGATTCGAGGTCGATCGAGAGGGTTGGCTTCGAAAGCAAGGACGACTAGTTGTTCCCGATATAGATGGATTGAGAGATGAAGTTCTAAAGGAAAGTCATCACTCGAAGTTGACAATTCATCCAGGTGGAAACAAGATGTATTGGGATATGAAGAGAACATACTACTGGGAAGGTATGAAGAAGGATGTTGGAAATTTTATTTCCAAGTGTATGAACTGCCAGTTGGTAAAAGCCGAACAGAAAAAGCCAAGTGGATTACTTCAGCCATTAGAAGTTCCTACATGGAAGTGGGAGCAGATATCGATGGATTTTATTGATGGGCTACCTAGAACCAGAACGGGAAATGAAGGGATTTGGGTCATTGTGGATCGTCTGACCAAGAGTGCGAGATTCATTCCTGTTCGATCGACTAGGACTGCATCCAAGTTGGCTGAGTTGTATGTTAAGTGGATAGTTCGATTCCATGGTATTCCGAAGAGTATAGTGAGCGATCGAGACCCGTTGTTCACTAGTGGATTTTGGAAGAGCTTCCAGGAAGTTTTGGGAACCGAGTTGTGTTTGAGTACAGCTTATCACCCTCAAACAGATGGTCAGACCGAGAGAGTCAACCGAGTTTTGGAAGATCTTCTTAGAGCTTGTGTTTTGGACTTCGGAGGATCATGGGAAGATCACCTTCATTTGGTAGAGTTTTCATACAACAACAGTTACCAGTCAAGTATTGGTATGGCACCGTATGAGGCATTGTACGGAAGACCGTGTAACTCTCCGACATGTTGGATAGAGACTGGGGAAAAGTTGATACTTGGGCCAGAGATGATTAGACAGACTTCGGATTGCATAGAGATCATTCGGCAATGAATGAAGGCAGCCCAAGACTGTCAGAAGAGTTATACTGATAAGCGTCGTAAGGATTTGGAGTTCGACGTTGGTAATATGGTTTTTGTGAAGATTTCTCCATTGAAGAATGTTATTCGATTCGGGAAGAAAGGAAAATTGACTCCGAGATTTGTTGGACCATTCCCGATCATCGAGCGAATTGGAAAGCTCGCCTACAGATTGGAGTTACCAGAGAAGATGTCGAGTGTGCACAATGTTTTTCATGTATCATATCTACGGAAGTACGTGCACGACTCGAATACAGTGGTTCCTGGTGATAGCTGTGAAGATTTCGAAGTTGATCCAGTCGATAGAAGACCTCGTAAGCTGCTTCGTGTTGTTGAAACCGACACGAAACAGCTTAGGAGGAAGGTAGTTAAGTTGCTCAAGATACAATGGAGTGACGATGATAACGACTGTACATGGGAGGTGGAAGAGAGGATGAAAGCAGCTCATCCCGAACTCTTCGAGGTATGGCCCTAAGGTGTCGTGTCATCTCGCGATATTGTAACTTGTTCTAATTTTAGAATTCTGCACGCTAAGCTAGAATTGGATGCATGGTTTGTTGATTGCTATGGATGAAAGGCGTGCAGAATAGTTTTGATTGCTTTGTTTGTTTGGAATTTCGGGGGCGAAATTCCTAAGGGGGAGAGAATGTAACGACCCGTATTTTTACGGATCGAAAAGTTTGTCAAAATCTAGAATTTTAGTGTTGTTGAGCCATTTCAGATTTTTAGGCAGAACTTTTTTAAGTCCTAGGTCGTAGGGAGTTGGAGCGACCTAAGGAGGCGAACTGATTTAGTGTTAGGTCGTAGTTGGCGACCTAAGAAAGTGGAGCGACCTAGGAGTTAGGTTGTATGTTAGCTTAGGTCGTGGGGAAGGTTAGGTCGAGTGAGCGACCTAAGAGAGTTAGCGTCTTATAGGATTTGGCAACCTAAGATTAGTAAGCGACCTAAGGGGATAGGTCGGCAGCGACCTAAGGAACTAGTGATAGTAGTTAGCGACCTAGTATGGTGGAGCGACCTATAGGTTAGCGACCTAAGAGTTAGGTCGTGAGCTCTGTTTTTAGTTAGGTCGCGTATTGGCATAAGTTGTTAGGTCGCATAGGTTGGTAGGTCGCGTAAGAGTTAGGTCGCGTGTTGTATAGGCGCACGCGTGTGTTAGGTCGCTGAGAAGTTAAGTCGCTTCTAAGTGTTAGGTCGCGAGAGTGATGTTTTTTTTAGGTCGCGTGAAAACTTAAGGTGGTAGGTCGTGAGCGACCTAAGGGGTTGTTAAGTCGCAAGCGCTGCTAAGTCTTAACTCGTAGATAGGTTGGCCTGGTAGGTCGTAAGTGCGCTTGGACTTAGGTCGTTAGGTCTTATACCTGCGGTATGTTAGGTCGTAGGGTGTTAAGCAGCTAAGTCCTAAGTCGTAACTTTGGTAGGTCGAAGTCTTTAGGTCGGTTGGTTTTAGGTCGTAGGTCGTGGGCGACCTAACTCCGAGGTTACGACTTAAGAGAATTTTCAGCTATAAATAGGAAGGGTTTTTCTCACTTTTTGGGATCCGGATTTCGAAGCGACGAAGTGCTGCCATTTTGAGAGCTCGACTTCTACACTTCTTCACTTCTTTTCTCCACTCTAATCTAGTGATTCCTTTCATCCAAATCGAAGATCAAGATTGAAGATCCAAGAGCTAAAGTTGAAGATCTTCATCCTTTGAAGTGAGATTTCTTCGTTTGAAACGGATTCGTGATAGATCAAGCTTGATCCTTCGCTGTCCAGATCTGAAGCGTGTTGATTTGAGGTTGTTTAGGTGATTTGGTGAGTGGTGATTATCTCTCACACGGATCCAAAGGAGTATATCGGATTGTTGGCTCGATTTGGTGTTAAAATAGTGATTTTCATGCATTTTCTTCATCCTAAGTGTAGATCCATGTAGATCCATTGTTCATGATGATTTGACAACCATTTTACTAAGTGTTAACCTATGCAAGTTCATTCATCAAGATTGTAGAGATATTTCTTATGATTTCATGCATGTTAGACTTTCAACTCTTTAATTACGAAATTGCCATTATTGTGATAATTGTCTACTTAGATCATGTTTGAATGCTTGATTGTTTGGATTAATGGTTGACTTGGTTGATTGCTATAAATTAGATGATTGATGATTTGATTTAGACCGAAGATGATTCAAAAGCTAAGAGAAAGGCTCTTGAATTGGGAAAGCTGCTTGTGGCATATGTAGCGGGTGATGAAGCTCTTATGCATAGATTCGATGATGATGATGTTGAGATGAGACTTTGCGAGGATGTGATGAAGCGAAGTATGATATGAGATAGTCTTGGTCTAATCCAGACGGGATCATTCCAAGCACGTTGGTAACTCGGTGATATGATTCGAGTTAAGGGTAATGGAGGCTTGAGAGGCGCTTGAGCTAGTATGGAAATAGTCGTTGAGGAGGATGACTAGGAGGCTTGGATAGCATCGTTGTTGAAGGTTCTAGCATGCTCTAAGAAAGAGTACGTTTGGGCAGATTCGATAGTCCCAACGACTAACTGTTGATGGTCGAGTACTCTGGGCAGATTCGATAGTCCTAGGCACGGGCTGCGACGACATGCGGGAGTTATGTCTAGAACCGGGGTTTCCATTAGCCCTTGACGGACGGCTGAAAGAATGTGCCGGTCATTCAATTAACGGTGATATCGAAGCAATGATAACAGTGATAGCCAGAGTCATGGATGTTTGGTTGTATCGTCATTCGGTCTCAAGAGCAGTGTTTTCCGGGTGCTTATCTGATCTTGGTTTAGGCCTTGGGGGTTTGTGCTTGGAAAACATCGCCCTTGACTCGAGTGATAATCTCTTTGCTTTAAATTGTATGCTCTGCTATGTTTGCTTCTGCTTAGTGTGTGTCTGGGGGCTATCACTGTAGAAAGAGGTTGGAGTGGGAGGGTTGTCTTCCTATTCCTTTTCCTTTATGCTCTTTTGGTATGTTGTTAGTAAATTTACTGCTCACTAAGACTGTTGTCTGACTCAAGGCTTTATGTTTTAATTCTTATTGCCTTGGGCTGTTCGTCCATTTTTGGGACGGGCAGACTAGGTAGCAGGTGACAGGTGCTGTTCTTGCTTCTCACGATGCTGATATCGAAGACGAGCTAGAGGGTTGCATATTATCTTCTTACTATATGTACTGGGTGTTCCGCTGTTTGTATATTCTCTAAGTGTTGTGTAGTGAGGCTTGATGTGTTGACTATTTGGATGCTTGTATTCAACTATTATGAAGTTTTATATGATGGCATTTTATTCTGTAAAGCTTCACTATACATATGTTCTATTGTATTTTGTCCATGCGCTGTGAGTGATACGATAGACTTCTGTTGTTTTTAATTTACCCTGACAATCGTCCATGGTTGCCGTACACACCTTACAGCGCACTTTCTCTAGATTCGGTGCAGGAGTCATGGGCGGTCGTCACATTTGGTATCAGAGCATTGGTTAATCGATCTTACCCAACGCTCGCTGGTGTAACTACGTATGAGAGACGTAATTGTAATTTGATGGATGAATACTATATATAATATAGTAGTTTAGTTGAGTTTGAGTCCTTTATGCAGTTGTTTCTCTAGATGTACTGATCATTTCTTTTTATAGATATTGAGAATGAGTCAAAGAGGGAGACCAGCTGCTAGGGAAGGCCGTGCTACTAAGGGGACTGCTGATTATGCAGCTATGTTCGAAGCTATGATAACTTCGATCATGAGAAGGATACCAGTTCCGGGGGCAGCAGTTGATGTTGGAGTTCAAGTCCAAACTCCAAAACCAGTGGATTTCGCTAAGTTGTGTAAGGACAATACTGCTCTTGGAGGAAGGGTTTTCTTGGGAACAGAATCAACTATCGAAGTCCAGAGATGGATAGATGCTTGTAGAAGGATCTTTGGTGATTTGGGAATTGATGATGCAACTAAGAGGAAGTTGGCATCAAGGCAGCTTCAAGGGAGAGCCTCTGATTGGTGGAACTCTATTACCATCAATACTGCGGAGGAAGAGATTACTTGGGAGCAATTCCAAGCTAGATTTGAAGCTAAGTTGATTTCTACAGCTCAGAAGTCTGTTCTGTTCAAGAAGTTTGTGGAGCTCAAGCAAGGTGGAAGATCAGTCCTTGAGTATGTTTCTGAGTTTGAAGCTTTGTCCAAGTATGCCCGGTCATATATTGAGTCTGCATACCAGAAGAATGAGAAGTTTGTGACAGGCTTGGACAGTTATCTTGGGAGACAGTTGGTGGATCATTTGGACGATTCGTTTGAGAAGCTTGTGGAGAAAGCTCTCAGGCATGAGAGTCTGTTTCCTAAGGAAGGATCTGTTGTTGCTGTGACCAGGGAAGAGTCTAAACCCCAGCAGGGTGGAAACAAGAAGAGGAAGCAGCAACAGCAGAAGGGTAAGGATGGCCAGAAGAAGCAGAAAGGCGAGGTGACTTGCTACAATTGTCAACAGAATGGCCATTTCTCGAAGGATTGTAAGAATCCTAAGGTGTCGATGAAGTGTCACAACTGTGACAAGCCGGGGCATTTCAGGAAGAATTGTCCAGAACCGAGGAGGGACAAGCAGATTGTGCAAGCTTATGCTTTGGGAGCTGTTCCGTCGTCTTCGAAGGCTCCTACCGCTGAAGAGAAGGGAAAGAGTGTGGTGGTTCAAGGTACTCTTTTCCTATGTGGTGTTCCAGTTAGAGTTCTGTTTGATACTGGAGCGTCGCATTCGTTTGTTTGTAGTGAACTTGTAGGCCGGTTGGGTTTGGAACCGGATATTGTTGATAGGCCATTGGTTGTAACTAATCCAGTTGGGGGTTCGTCCTGTTTGTGTATGTTATGCCGTGGTCTAGTCGTATCGAGTCATGATTGCTCTTTTGTTTGTAATTGCTTTGTTCTGAACTTTGCGGTGTTCAGAATTATTTTGGGTATGGACTGACTTAGGAGGTATGCGGCAAAGGTTGATTGTGAGAGGCTGGAAGTGACAGTCGAGAATGTGGAAGGGCGGAAGATTGTGATACGATGTAAGCATGAAGAAGGCGTCTTCATGAGCTTCATGTATTCGCTGGTTGTTCCACGGGATGGACTGTCATTAGTGCCAATCGCGAATGGATTCGAGGATGTCTTTGACGAAGTCAAAGGGTTGCCGCCGCATAGAGAGATCGAGTTTCGTATAGATCTAGTTGAAGGAGCCAGACCTGTTGTGATGCCTCTTAGGCGGATGGCGCCTAAGGAACAGCAAGAGTTGAGGGTGCAAGTTGATGATCTTTTGCAGAAAGGATTCATTCGGCGTAGTGTGTCCGAGTGGGGTGCAGCAGTTGTGTTTGCAACCAAAGCAGATGGATCGCTGAGGTTGTGTGTGGATTATCGAGAGCTGAATAAGGTGACTAAGAAGAACAAGTATCCATTGCCGAGAATAGATGACTTGTTTGATCAGCTTCACGAAGCTAAGGTGTTTTCTCAGATGGATTTGGCAACGGGATTTCACCAGTTGAGAGTAGCTAAGGATAGTGTGCCGAAGACTGCTTTTCGAACACCATCCGGTTTCTTTGAGTGGCTGGTAATGCCGTTTGGATTGACTAACGCGCCAGCATATTTTGTGGATCTTATGAATAGAGTGTTCAGAGATCAGTTGAACAAGTTTGTGCTTGTGTTCGTGGATGATATTCTGATTTATTCCAGAACTGAAGAAGAGCACAAGACGCACTTGTATATTGTTTTGGAAATCTTGCGGAAACATCAGCTGAAGGCTAAGTTTTCGAAGTGTCACTTCTGGAAGAGTGAAGTGAGGTTCTTAGGCCATGTGATTTCTGGAAGTGGAATAGCGGTTGATCCCGCTAAGGTGGCAGCAATCCAGGATTGGGTTAGACCTAAGAATGCATCTGATGTGAGAAGTTTTCTTGGATTGGCAGGATATTATCAACGGTTTATCAAAGACTTCTCCAAGGTAGCTGCACCGTTAACAGGATTGACGAGAAAGAACCAAGTGTTCAGATGGGATGCTAAGTGTGTGCAAGCTTTCGGAATCCTGAAAGAGAGATTGACGAGTGCTCCTGTTTTGACTATTCCAAGTGGGAATGATGAGATGGTGGTTTACACCGACGCATGTGGTACTGGACTTGGAGCAGTGCTGATGCAGAGGGATAAAGTTGTTGCATATGCAAGTCGACAACTGAAGCCGCATGAAAGGAATTACTCGACTCATGATTTGGAGTTAGCGGCAATTGTATTTGCTCTGAAGATGTGGAGACATTATCTATTGGGAGTTCGATTCGAGTTGTTTACAGATCATAAGTCGTTGAAGTATCTTTTCTCCCAAAAGGATTTGAATCTTCGGCAGCAACGTTGGCTAGAGTTTTTGGCATCATATGATTTTGGTATAGCTTATACTCCAGGAAAAGGTAACGCAGTGGCAGATGCGTTAAGTCGAAGACATGCAGGACTGGGAGCCATGTTTTCAGAATGGAAGAATCTCGAGTATTTAGCTGGATTTGACTTCAGGCCTAGATGCGAATTGGAACCTGAGATGTTGGCAAACTTATCGATAAGACCTTCTCTTGTGGAAAGGATTGGCGAGAGCCAAAAGCGAGACGATAAGCTTGTCAGGATTATCTGTGATTTGGAATCTGGATTGGATCCAGAAAAGGATAAAGGATTCGAGGTCGATCGAGAGGGTTGGCTTCGAAAGCAAGGACGACTAGTTGTTCCCGATATAGATGGATTGAGAGATGAAGTTCTGAAGGAAAGTCATCACTCGAAGTTGACAATTCATCCAGGTGGAAACAAGATGTATCGGGATATGAAGAGAACATACTACTGGGAAGGTATGAAGAAGGATGTTGGAAATTTTATTTCCAAGTGTATGAACTGCCAGTTGGTAAAAGCCGAACAGAAAAAGCCAAGTGGATTACTTCAGCCATTAGAAGTTCCTACATGGAAGTGGGAGCAGATATCGATGGATTTTATTGATGGGCTACCTAGAACCAGAATGGGAAATGAAGGGATTTGGGTCATTGTGGATCGTCTGACCAAGAGTGCGAGATTCATTCCTGTTCGATCGACTAGGACTGCATCAAAGTTGGCTGAGTTGTATGTTAAGTGGATAGTTCGATTCCATGGTATTCCGAAGAGTATAGTGAGCGATCGAGACCCGTTGTTCACTAGTGGATTTTGGAAGAGCTTCCAGGAAGTTTTGGGAACCGAGTTGTGTTTGAGTACAGCTTATCACCCTCAAACAGATGGTCAGACCGAGAGAGTCAACCGAGTTTTGGAAGATCTTCTTAGAGCTTGTGTTTTGGACTTCGGAGGATCATGGGAAGATCACCTTCATTTGGTAGAGTTTTCATACAACAACAGTTACCAGTCAAGTATTGGTATGGCACCGTATGAGGCATTGTACGGAAGACCGTGTAACTCTCCGACATGTTGGATAGAGACTGGGGAAAAGTTGATACTTGGGCCAGAGATGATTCGACAGACTTCGGATTGCATAGAGATCATTCGGCAATGAATGAAGGCGGCCCAAGACCGTCAGAAGAGTTATACTGATAAGCGTCGTAAGGATTTGGAGTTCGACGTTGGTAATATGGTTTTTGTGAATATTTCTCCACTGAAGAATGTTATTCGATTCGGGAAGAAAGGAAAATTGACTCCGAGATTTGTTGGACCATTCCCGATCATCGAGCGAATTGGAAAGCTCGCCTACAGATTGGAGTTACCAGAGAAGATGTCGAGTGTGCACAATGTTTTTCATGTATCATATCTACGGAAGTACGTGCACGACTCGAATACAGTGGTTCCTGGTGATAGCTGTGAAGATTTCGAAGTTGATCCAGTCGATAGAAGACCTCGTAAGCCGCTTCGTGTTGTGGAAACCGACACGAAATAGCTTAGGAGGAAGGTAGTTAAGTTGCTCAAGATACAATGGAGTGACGATGATAACGACTGTACATGGGAGGTGGAAGAGAGGATGAAAGCAGCTCATCCCGAACTCTTCGAGGTATGGCCCTAAGGTGTCATGTCATCTCGCGATATTGTAACTTGTTCTAATTTTAGAATTCTGCACGCTAAGCTAGAATTGGATGCATGGTTTGTTGATTGCTATGGATGATAGGCGTGCAGAATAGTTTTGATTGCTTTGTTTGTTTGGAATTTTGGGGGCGAAATTCCTAAGGGGGAGAGAATGTAACGACCCGTATTTTTATGGATCGAAAAGTTTGTCAAAATCTGGAATTTTAGTGTTGTTGAGTCATTTCAGATTTTTAGGCAGAACTTTTTTAAGTCCTAGGTCGTAGGGAGTTGGAGCGACCTAAGGAGGCGAACTGATTTAGTGTTAGGTCGTAGTTGGCGACCTAAGAAAGTGGAGCGACCTAGGAGTTAGGTTGTATGTTAGCTTAGGTCGTGGGGAAGGTTAGGTCGAGTAAGCGACCTAAGAGAGTTAGCGTCTTATAGGATTTGGCAACCTAAGATTAGTAAGCGACCTAAGGGGATAGGTCGGCAACGACCTAAGGAACTAGTGATAGTAGTTAGCGACCTAGTATGGTGGAGCGACCTATAGGTTAGCGACCTAAGAGTTAGGTCGTGAGCTCTGTTTTTAGTTAGGTCGCGTATTGGCATAAGTTGTTAGGTCGCATAGGTTGGTAGGTCGCGTAAGAGTTAGGTCGCGTGTTGTATAGGCGCGCGCGCGTGTTAGGTCGCTGAGAAGTTAAGTCGCGTCTAAGTGTTAGGTCGCGAGAGTGATGTTGTTTTTTAGGTCGCGTGAAGACTTAAGGTGGTAGGTCGTGAGCGACCTAAGGGGTTGTTAAGTCGCAAGCGCTGCTAAGTCTTAACTCGTAGATAGGTTGGCCTGGTAGGTCGTAAGTGCGCTTGGACTTAGGTCGTTAGGTCTTGTACATGCGGTATGTTAAGTCGTAGGGTGTTAAGCAGCTAAGTCCTAAGTCGTAACTTTGGTAGGTCGAAGTCTTTAGGTCGGTTGGTTTTTGGTCGTAGGTCGTGGGCGACCTAACTCCGAGGTTACGACTTAAGAGAATTTTCAGCTATAAATAGGAAGGGTTTTTCTCACTTTTTGGGATCCAGATTTCGAAGCGACGAAGTGCTGCCATTTTGAGAGCTCGACTTCTACACTTCTTCACTTCTTTTCTCCACTCTAATCTAGTGATTCCTTTCATCCAAATCGAAGATCAAGATTGAAGATCCAAGAGCTAAAGTTGAAGATCTTCATCCTTTGAAGTGAGATTTCTTCGTTTGAAACGGATTCGTGATAGATCAAGCTTGATCCTTCGCTGTCCAAATCTGAAGCGTGTTGATTTGAGGTTTTTTAGGTGATTTGGTGAGTGGTGATTATCTCTCACATGGATCCAAAGGAGTATATCGGATTGTTGGCTCGATTTGGTGTTAAAATAGTGATTTTCATGCATTTTCTTCATCCTAAGTGTAGATCCATGTAGATCCATTGTTCATGATGATTTGACAACCATTTTACTAAGTGTTAACCTATGCAAGTTCATTCATCAAGATTGTAGAGATATTTCTTATGATTTCATGCATGTTAGACTTTCAACTCTTTAATTACGAAATTGCCATTATTGTGATAATTGTCTACTTAGATCATATTTGAATGCTTGATTGTTTGGATTAATGGTTGACTTGGTTGATTGCTATAAATTAGATGATTGATGATTTGATTTAGACCGAAGATGATTCAAAAGCTAAGAGAAAGGCTCTTGAATTGGGAAAGCTGCTTGTGGCATATGTAGCGGGTGATGAAGCTCTTATGCATAGATTCGATGATGATGATGTTGAGATGAGACTTTGCGAGGATGTGATGAAGCGAAGTATGATATGAGATAGTCTTGGTCTAATCCAGACGGGATCATTCCAAGCACGTTGGTAACTCGGTGATATGATTCGAGTTAAGGGTAATGGATGCTTGAGAGGCGCTTGAGCTAGTATGGAAATAGTCGTCGAGGAGGATGACTAGGAGGCTTGGATAGCATCGTTGTTGAAGGTTCTAGCATGCTCTAAGCAAGAGTACGTTTGGGCAGATTCGATAGTCCCAACGACTAACTGTTGATGGTCGAGTACTCTGGGCAGATTCGATAGTCCTAGGCATGGGCTGCGACGACGTGCGGGAGTTATGTCTAGAACCGGGGTTTCCATTAGCCCTTGACGGACGGTTGAAAGAATGTGTCGGTTATTCAATTAACGGTGATATCGAAGCAATGATAACAGTGATAGCCAGAGTCATGGATGTTTGGTTGTATCGTCATTCGGTCTCAAGAGTAGTGTTTTCCGAGTGCTTATCTGATCTTGGTTTAGGCCTTGGGGGTTTGTGCTTGGAAAACATCGCCCTTGACTCGAGTGATAATCTCTTTGCTTTAAATTGTATGCTCTGCTATGTTTGCTTCTGCTTAGTGTGTGTCTGGGGGCTATCACTGTAGAAAGAGGTTGGAGTGGGAGGGTTGTATTCCTATTCCTTTTCCTTTATGCTCTTTTGGTATGTTGTTAGTTAATTTACTGCTCACTAAGACTGTTGTCTGACTCAAGGCTTTATGTTTTAATTCTTATTGCCTTGGGCTGTTCGTCCATTTTTGGGACGGGCTGACTAGGTAGCAGGTGACAGGTGCTGTTCTTGCTTCTCACGATGCTGATATCGAAGACGAGCTAGGGGGTTGCATATTATCTTCTTACTATATGTACTGGGTGTTCCGCTGTTTGTATATTCTCGGAGTGTTGTGTAGTGAGGCTTGATGTGTTGACTATTTGGATGCTTGTATTCAACTATTATGAAGTTTTATATGATGGCATTTTATTCTGTAAAGCTTCACTATACATATGTTCTATTGTATTTTGTCCATGCGCTGTGAGTAATACGATAGACTTCTGTTGTTTTTAATTTACCCTGACAATCGTCCATGGTTGCCTGGCACACCTTACAGCGCACTTTCTCTAGATTCGGTGCAGGAGTCATGGGCGGTCGTCACAGTACATGTGCACGCGTGTGCACCGGTGTCTGGCAACGTTTAAGTTTGGGATGATGATGTGAGTCTCGGGTTTTTCATCGCATAGGCCTTTGTGGAACTCGAAGTAAATATAGGACGAGAGAATCTCGTGATTTGCTCGGGAAAATAGTGTAGCTAGCTCGGGTTTGATGGTTGATAAGAAAACAGATTTCAAAATTTTAAAGAAAATATAATTTCAGTTGTATAAAAGTAAATGTTTAACGAGTTAAGTTTTAAAGGATATTAAGATAATTTGGTATTCAAAGAAATGTTTAACCAAGTTTAAATATGTTTAAAAACTGAATAAGTTTTAAAAAGGAATTGATAATTAAGTTTTCTAAGAATAAGAATTTATTTAAATTTATTTAACAAGTTTGAACAGGTTTTCAAAGATTTTAAATGTTAAGTTAAATGATTAAAAATTGTTTTGTTTTAAAGTAATTATATATTCGATTAATTATGTAATTAAAATTCCTAAGTATTTTCAAATAAAATAAGATGATGTTTGATTTAAGTTGTGATTAAGGTAATAAGTAACCAAAGGATAGTTAGTTAATAGAAGAAATTAAATGGTAAGTAAGGGTTTAATTAAAGTAAATGGTTTATATTAATTAATTAGGGTCTTATTAATAAAAGTAATTAAAGTATAATTACTTAATTAATTAAAGATAATTAATTTATGTAATTAATTTAAGATAATTAATTAGTTTAATTAATTTAGGATAATTACTTTGAAAATTGATTAAGTATAATTACTTAATATAATTAATAAAGTATAATTACTTAGTATAAGTAATTAGTGGTTAAGTAATGAATATAATTAATTAAAGGATAATTACTTAATGAAAGTAATTAGAGTTAATAAATGGAAGTAATAAAAGGTTAATTTCTTAAAGGAAGTAATTACGGAATTAATTACTTAATGTAATCAATTAAATTTAAATGTAATTTGTTTAAGTTAATTAATTAAGTTTAATTAATTTAAACACTTGATGATTTGATAAATAATTACTTAATTTAATAAATGAATTGTAATTACTTAGTAAAGTAATTAATGATAATTACTGGATGTAATTAATGGAAGATGATTTTAAGAATGGAAGTAATTTGTAATATCCCGGAAATTTTAACAATATCAATTTAATAATCTGTTAAATAATTAAATTGATATGGATAATCTTTGATAATAAGATTTAAATTTAATTTAATAATCTGATTAAATTAGTATTAATTGATGATTTTATCTTTTAAAAGTTAATAAGATATTTCTATTTGGATATATATATATTTATTTATATATATTGTAAATAGAAGCTTTGGTAAATTGGAAATTTAGATTTAGTTTAATCTGGACTTTTTTAAAGTTATTTAAATAAATAACATTTTAGTTTTAAATATACTTTAGATAAATCTTTTAATTGGTTAAGATATATTTTACTTAAGTTTAAATAAATAAGATTTACAAAATTGGTTTGTTTTATTTCTTTTTAAATATTTCTTGATAATATAATCTCTTGTTTAAATTATAAAATATGTTATTTTGAAATAATAAGTATAATGTATTATTTTTAATATGTATGAATTTTAATGCTAAAAGGAATTGTTATTGAATAAATAGTGTATGTAAATATATATAACTTAACTTTTAAATTGAATCTTAGGATTTAATTTTATTTAAATTTGAATTTAAAGTTGAAGTTCAAAAGAATAAATATTTAAATTGTTGAATTTTATAATATTTGTATAAACTTTTATTTATAAATGTAATTAGCTTTTGTTTCTCTTTAATATATATAGATAAGTATTTTAATAAATAAGAAAAGACTTTTATATACTTTTAAACTAAATAAAAATAAGATAAATTACTTATAAGGCATGTGTCTTTATCTAATGCCTTGTTTTAACATGTGTTAAGTAATGAATTAATCTATAGGACAAGTGTCCTTATTTATTTTCATTTTCTTTTATTTTATAAAATCTAAAATATACATGTATGTAAACATTTGCATTTCTTCAATTCATTCTTTCTAAACTCTTTTTCAAAGCCAAGAGAAAAACAAATTAGATCTTTCCTCTAATTCAATTCTGAAACAAATCAGAGAATCAAATGCCTCCAACCAAAAAGCTAAATTCAACAATTTGTAAACAAGTTTCCAAAAATCAAATCCTGAAACCATTTTCGAATCTGAAGCAAGTCTTCAGCCTGATTTCTTTGCAAATCTGAAATCAAAAAGCCTGCATTCTTTTTCAAGTCAGTAGCTGTCTGCATTCTTCTCAAACCTGGAAACCAGCATGCATGTAATTCAAAGCAAAGTAAAGCTTCAACAACTAAAGTTTAAAAATCAAATTCAAACAAGCACGCAAGTTTACAGCCTTCAGAAGCTAAACTGCCTCTGTTTCATCTTTGAACATGTGAGTAACAGTTTTTATTTTAAACTAACTTAAATAAATGTAGTTGCTTGAATTTTCCTGTGATAATCATGTTTGTAGTGATGAAATTCTCTGTAATATGTATAGTTTGGAATGCATGTATGTTTTGATATGTTATTGCCTGTTCTAATATGCCAGTTTTAAAATCCTGATCAAAATAAATTATTTCATGCTCAAATCCTTATGATGGCTTAAGATTTAACCAAGTATGAGTATATAACATGAATTATAGTTGAAATTTTATTTAATATAAAATAAAAACTGTTGTGTCTCTGTAAAAGAAAATAAAACAGGACAAATATTTTGTAAGTGAAAAATTAAAATCCCAGATTCATTGATCCAGGAGTATAAGTTTATTACTTATACTAAAACTCGATTTTTAAAACATAAATCATAATTTATAGTTTAGAAATAAGGGTGCAGTTCTGTATTTATCTAAAAATGAATTTGTGGGTAATTCTGTTGATCTCGATAGTTTGGGATGTTGTAATCTTCAATAGTGATGGAGGAATGATCGAGGATATAAGGAAAATTACTAGAATTTGAATTAAAGCATCGAGGAGGATATGATTTAGGATTTAAGATTTTAAACCTAGTTTGAATAGGTTGGAAATTGATGGTCGGGGTGATGTCTATGGTGGACCGAGTGCTACCATACTTTGGGAAGTGAAAGATGGGATATAGGCGAAGACATGGCCAGAAAATTAGCCTCTCTGATGGTCGGGGTTTCGAGGACGAGGAGTTGTTGCCAGTTTTTGAAGTGGTAGTCTGTGGTTCCAGTTTCGATTTTAGGCGCGATTTCGATTTCGCGTTTTAAACGAAGAGGTGATGGTCGTAGTTTGGTCTGTGGTCGTTCGTCGTCATGTGGGGATACTCGGTGATGATCGGAGCTCTGGCAGTGGGGTGTGCACGTGCACGCGATCGTGAATGTCTGGGTGAAGTCTGGAATTTGAACAGAGAAGAGTACTCAGGTGATTCCTCGTGTCGATTAGATATTTTCTCGAAGTAATTAGAGCTGCGACTCGAAGTAAATTATAGTGTGTTCGAGTGCAATTGTGTTGCCAGGTTTTAAAACCTGTTTTGTTTTCAAAATTTAAATTGTTAAGAAATATTTAAATAGAATCTGGAATCAAAGTTTTATTTCAAGTTGGTTTTGAACCTTAGATTTGAGATAAATAAATTTATAAATTTAAATGTTTTAAATAAGTTTAAATGTTAGCTATATTTAAATGTTTTGAAATTTTTAAAAGGAAGTAGATTTAAGTTCTTTTAAAAATTCTTTTAGAAGATATAAGTTTTCTTTAGCAGATAAAGGTTTTTAAATTTGTTCTAAACTTTGTTAAAGACAAAATTGATATTCATTTTAAATCCAAAATTTAAAATGAAATTTAAAAGTAAATTTGAAAATGGATGTTTTCAAATGTTTTGTGAATAAGGAATTTTAAACTTGGATAAGTAAATGTTTTATCTTAAAGTTAAAAACATTATTAAATCTTTAAGGTAATTAAAATAATTTTAAATAATCTAATTAATTAATGATTTGGATTAATTAATTTGTAATTAAGGATTTAAATTAATTTAATTAAGGTTTAAGATTAATTAAATGGAATAATTAATTTATAATTAAGGATTATAAATTGGAATATTAATTAATGATTAAGAATTAATTAATAAAGTAATTAAAGATTAATTAAGTTATGGTCAACACTTAATTAATTAAATAATTAGAGATTAATTAATTGGTTATTAAGATTTATTAATTTAAAATTTATAATAATTAATCTAAGTTAATTACTTAAGAAAAGTAATTAAATAATTGTTAATGAAGGTCATTAACTATGGATTATTAAATAATTAATTAATAGGATTAATTTTGATAATTAATTAGATTAATTAATTTAAGGATAATCATTTGTGAAAATTGTTTAAGTGAAATTACTTAATGGAAGTAATTAAGGAATTAATTACTCATTGTAATTAATTGAAGTTAATTTGATTAGTTAAGTTAATTAATTAAGTTTAATTAATTTAGAATAATCAATGGATGATTTGATAAATAATTACTTAATGTAATTATTAAGGTAAGTTTATTTAGAGAAGTAAATAATAAGATAATTACTGGAAGTAATTAGTTGAATAAATGATTTTATTAATAGAAGTAATTTGAGTTAATTACTTTGAAAAAAATTAATCAAGGGATTAATTAAAGAATTAATTAAGGAGTAATTAATTTAGTTAATGAAAGTAATTAAGGGTAGTTAATTACTGATTGAAGATTAATCAAGGTGATTAATAAATGTGTATTAATTAAAGATTAATTACTTAATGTAATTAATTTAATTAAAGTAATTAATAATTTAAAATGTAATTAAGGATCATTAATTAATATAATTAATGATGTAATTAAGATTGATTAATTAAGAAATAATTAATAAATGAAGTGATTAATCAATGTAATTAATTAAGGATTAATGTAATTAATTATAGTTGATTAACTTAATAAATTTTAGTTAATTAATTAATGAAGTAATTAAAGGTTAATTACTATAAGTGGTTAAGGATAATTAATTTAAATAATTAATTAAAGATAAATTACTTGAATGTAATCAAAAGATAATTAATCAAGATGATTAATTGAAATGAATTATTAGAGGATAATTAATTAATTGATTGTAATTAATTAATGGTTAAGTAAGAAGGATTTATAAAATGAAGTAATTAATTTAATTCAATTTAAATTAAGATGATATAAATCATTACTTATGAATGGGTGTTAGTATTGGATACTTGACTTTGATTGATATCTCTGATGAGATATATGCTGTGTGATATGGATGTTAGTTGAATTGTATGGACTATCTGATAATGTTGATTATCTGTTGTAAATTATCTTTCTTTGTGTATAAAGATAATGAATTAAATTGTTTTAACCTTTAAAACAACTTGGCCTTAAAAGATACGCTTTGGATTTCGATGAGACCGGGATCGGGTTTCCGTATACCGGATTTCCAAGTCTGGAGACCCGAATACCACATCGATCCAAATTAACGATAGGTCATGAATCAAGTGAAGATGAAGATTCAGAGTGCAAGGGTTATTGTCGTTAACTCTGAGGGTGATTCCAAAACGAGTGTAACGAGATAATGCCTTCGGTTTCGTTCGAACCCGGAACGAACTTGTATGGATTGAATGCTTTCAGCACATCGTCAGGTGGACGATGAGCATTCTAAGATAGATGTGTTCTATTTAAAGGTAATCGTGACCTCAAGCCTCACAAACCGGGAATGGCTAAAACAGGGGAGGTGCAGCAAGGTTAGTGGGTAGCACCCAAGTAGGACAAGGTTACCTCTGTCTAGATGTCCCTTTCTATTTTCGACTTAGTGGTGCGGTTGCTGATCCCAATCGTGAGGTATCTTGTGCGGGAATTATCCAGTAAGGGATGTTCCGACCTTGTGTTGCAGGGGATTGGGAGTGATCCTCGGTACGGTGATCTAGGCCACGTACTGTGACGGGCGGTACCCCAGTAGCCCTGCCATTGTATGGAAACCCATTCTTCCTACGTACCCTTACGGTTTTGATTGTATAACCCACTTTGTGGCTAGTATGCTGGAATTTAATATTGTAACAATTTCAGCTATTTCATATTTACTTGAAAACCCTAGACCCTATTATAATACAATCGGATTTCCTATCAAATGTTTTAGTTAGCGTAAGGTAAAAACTTACCCATATTTATTTGTGGGAAGTCTTACGTGATACTTTTGTTTTCAAAGGTTTTCAAAGTTAAGCAATCTAACCGTTTACTCACACCAGACCCATGTCTGACCCAAGTGTTTATTTTCTGTTTTATTAAACCCTTGGGTACTCAATATTGTATTGAGTAGTCGAGGGATTCAGGTTAGTCTTGACGAATACTGGAAGAGCTGTGGAGCAGGAGGCTTCAGCGTGTAGATATATAGAGTTTCCGCTGTGTTTGTATTAGTCTGTATTGATAGATGTACTTGTATTGTATAATAGACAGAAGTTTATAACTGTCTATTCTATGATGTATAAATTGTGTACTCTGATGTATATGATACTATGTAATATCTTATGTGATATAATATATTTCTCGTTCCGCTGTGAGATTTCTGATGTGTTGTTGTTCTTTCTTCTTTCTTTTCTTCTTCTATCCTTTTCTTTCTTAATAATGATGCGTCTTTCCGGACATTGAAAGGCGGGTCGTTACATAATTTGAGTTTAATTACTTTTTGTAATTAATCAAGGGATTAATTAAAGATAATTAATTAAAAAGTAATTAATTTATGTAATGAAGTAATTAAGGGAAGTTAATTACTGGATGAGATTAATCAAAGGTGATTAATAAATGTGGTTTAATTAAAAGATTAGTTACTTAATGTAATTAATTTAAATAGGATAATTAATTAAGATTAATTAGGGATCATTAATTAATATAATTAATGATGTAATTAATGGTTGATTAATTAAAACTAATTAATCAATAATAAGTGATTAAACAGTAATTAATTAAGGAATAAATTATAGTTAATTAATTAATAAAGTAATTAAAGGTTAATTACTATAATGGTTAAGGATAATTAATTTATATAATTAATTAAGGATTAATTACTTAAAGTAATTAAAAGATAATTAATCAAGGATGATTAATTGAAATGAATAATTAGAGAATAATTAATTGATTTATAATTAATTAATGGTTAAGTAAGCAGGATTTATAGAATGAAGTAATTAATTTAATTTATTTTAAATTAATTAGAGATGGTATAAATCATTACTTATGGATGGTTGAATAATATTGAATGCTTTGCATTGTTTGATATCTCTGATGAGATATGTGCAGATCTGTGATATGGATGTTTTGGTTGAATTGTGATGATAATGTGAATTATCTATTTGTGATAATAGTATAGATTATCTATTGTGATATTGTGAATTATCTATCTATGTGTATATAGATAATTGAATTGAAATGTTTTAACTTTAAAACAACTTGGCCTTAAAAGATACGTTTTGGATTTCGATGAGACTGGGATCGGGTTTCCAGATTTGGATATCCGAATACCACATCGATCCAAAGTAACGATAGGTCGTGAATCTCAAGTGAAGATGAAGATTCAGAGTGCAAGGGTTATTGTCGTTAACTCTGAGGGTGATTCCAAAACGAGTGTAACGAGATAATGCCTTCGGTTTTGTTCGAACCCGGAACGAACTTGTATGGATGAATGCTTTCAGAACATCGTCAGGTGGACGATGAGCATTCTAAGTAATGTGTTCTGATTAAAGGTAATCGTAGCCTCAAGCCTCATCAACCGGGAATGGCTAAAACAGGGGAGGTGCAGCAAGGCTTCGTGGGTAGCGCCCACTGAGAGTAAGGTCATCCCTGTCTAGATGTCCCTTTTCTATTTCGGTTTAGTGGTGCGGTTGCAGATCACAACCGTGGGGTGATTTTATTCGGAATTATCCAGTAAGGGATGGTTCCGGCTTTGTGTTGCAGGGGATTGGGCGTGATCCTCAGTACGCTGATCTAGGCCAGGTACTGTGACGGGCGGTACCCCAGTAGCCCTGCCATTGTATGGAATCCAACTTCCAATAAGTGATCTCGGACTTGATTGTATAACCCACTTTGTGGCTAGTATGCTGGAATTTAATAATGTAACAATTTCAGCTATATGAGTATTTATTTGAAAACCCTAGACCCTATTATAATATAATCGGATTTTCTATCAAATGTTTTGGTTAGCGTAAGGTAAAAACTTTTCCATGTTTATGTGTGGGAAGTCTTACGTGATACCTTTGTTTTCAAAAGGTTTTGAAGTTAAGCAACTTTAACCCGTTTACTCACACCAGACCCATGTCTGACCCAAGTGTTTATTTCTGTTTTATTAAACTCTTGGGTACTCAAATTTTTACGAGTAGCCAAGGGATTCAGGTTAGCTTTGACGAATCTATGGAGGAGATATGGAGCAGGAGGCTTCAGCATTCATAGATATATAGTGTTCCGCTGTGTTGGTTTCTCTGAGTCTTTTGTTTGAGTTATATCTTGAGTTGTATAATAGACAAAAATTTATAACTGTCTATTTTGTGTTGTATAAGCTGTGTAACTCTGATTATGTAAAGACTATGTAATAGTTATGTGATATATTATATTTTGTTCCGTTTCCGCTGTGAGATTCTGATATTGTTTAGTTCTTTCTTCTCTTCTTTTCTCTTTTCTATCCCTTTCTTTCTTATTAATGATGCGTCATTCTGTGGAATGAATGGCGGGTCGTTACATGTGGTGATGTAGAGAGATTGTTATATTTGAATCAAGGTGGAGTGTTTAATTTATGTGATTCAAATATTTCTAAAGAAGACAAGAAAATAATTAATTGATTCATTCAATCAATTAATTGGGCTATATATGGAAAGATAAAGAGGAAGGATATGTGTGATATCTTTTAGAGAAAGGAAACTAATTAATTGCTAACCAATTAATTAGTAAAATAATTTTTTATATGAAGAAAGAAAAGATTGCTGATGGAGATTGATTCAAGAAAGGAAAATTATGGAAACCAAGATCACCATTATCCATTTACATAGAAATCAAATCATGGATATTCGGAAAGGTTTCAAACATAATCTGGAAATTAATTTTCTTCATCCCCAAGCATCCTTCATTTTCATGCCTATTTAAATGAAGGAAGTTCATCTTCATATTTGTGTGAGTGTGTGAGAGAACATCCACCATTATCTTCTTCTGTAAACTCTAATTTCTGCAGCCAATCAATTAGGGGTTTTGAGCGTAAACAAGTCTTTGGATAAATTGATTATTCAATTTGTAATTATAGATTAGTCTCTCCACTACTGCCTATAATTTTGTAATCTCTCTCTTTTGTACTCTCTTTCTTCAGTGAAATAAAGAATAGTTGTTGGGTCCGTGGACGTAGGCAATCTAGCCGAACCACGTTAAATCTCTGTGTTCTCTACTCTTCTATTTCTCTTTCTTTGGTGATTATTTTTCATTGAATTAGCGGTTGATAATTAATCGACAAGCTAGATCCTTGTTTTGATTATTTCTGCACTTTAGTATTCCGCTGCAGTTTTGGAGTTAGTGCAAATTAATTGAATTTCCGCACAACATGCTCTTACCATAAGGTAGAGGATTCAAATCTACCTGTCCTTTGTAAGATAAAAAGTTCTTCATCCATAGCCTCTTGCCAACAGGGATTAAGAATTGCCTCTTTATAAAAAGTTGGCTCGAAAAGTTTACGAATGAAGGTTAAGAACATAAAAAAAGATGAAGAGTAACAAGAATAAACAAAATTAAGTAATTTTGTAGATTTACGAATGCGTGTGGAATGATATAGAGGTAGATCTACAGGCTTAGTTATAGATTGATGGGCATAGAGAGGGAGGGCGCAGCTTTAGGTTTTCCAGTTTTTCCAGTTTCTTTGAGGCTACTAGCATTATTATTATCCTCAGAAAAGGGATCAAATTTGATTAAACTATAAGCGCTGGATGGATTAGAGTAAAATGATATATGTTCAAGAAAACCAATATTTTGAGACAAATAAAGTTTTTGAGCGGTTGGATCAAAACATCCATAACCCTCTTTACACTCACCACAACCAAGAAAAACTCAAATAACATATCAATAATATAATTTGTTATGTTCTACATGAAGAAGAAGATCAAAACAAGTATGTCCAAATACTTTAAAAATAGAATAATCAGGTGCATGTCCATACTGTTAACGCTAAAAAAGTGAACGCTAACACCCGGTGTGTGTGGTTGAGTTGTGAAAGCACCACCCGCGTGACGGGAACAGAATTTAAGCAGTAAAATAGCAGAAAAAGCAGTAAAAGACAGCAGTTTATAGTGGTTCGGCTTGAGATTAAGCCTACGTCCACTTTGAATCTCTTTATTACTGAATACGGTTACAAATCGATACAAATCTTTTACGAAAATAGTACAATTTGATCACAAGAAACAATCTTGACTACTAGCTCAATCTTCGACGATGAAACTCGATGAATCCGTGTTGGATGTAAGGAATTCCTCTCGAAGCTTGTTGTAGCGTCTCGAATGTTTGAAGATCTTTGATTGCTGAATGAATGGAGATTTCGACAGAGTAACGGTGCTTGAAGAAATGAATGGCCAAAAGTCCCTCGCTCGTTGGAGTTTGGGGGGTATTTATAGGGTCAAATCTGAGTAGGAAAAATTCTCTAAGTCCTTAAGTCGTAGCCGACTTATAGTAAGTCGTAGGCCCTAAGTCGGCGACGAGATAGGAGCGCTTGCACCAGTTACTCCTGAATACGAGCTGTTATAGGTCGGCAGCGACTTAACATAAGTCGTAGGTCGGAGATCCCTTAAGTTGTTAAGTTAGTAACAGCCTTGAGTCGGAGACTTCCTTATCTTGTAAACCCTTAAGTCGAAGCATTCCTTAACTCGGAGCCTTCCTTAACTCGGAGCCTTCCTTAACTCGGAGCATTTCCTTAACTCGGTCTTAGTTCTTTAGTTGTAGATTATCTTAAGTCGGCTCCTGTTAGGTCGGGCCTGTAGCTTAGGTCGTATGCTGCCTTAAGTCATGACCGGTTAAGTCGGCACACTTTATAAGTTGGTCACGCCTTTAACTCGTTATGTCGTGGCATAACTTAAGTCGCCAAGTTGCATACCCTACTTGAATCGTACCATTCTTAAGTCGTGAGGAATTAAATGTTAACATTTGCCCCTCGGAGTACATGCCTAAGTCGTAGGTCGTGTGCTTCGACTCATCTTAACTCGTGTGGGCCGATTCAAATTCTGTTGCTCCTAGGTATAAAAAGCTTGAGTCATTCCTTTTATCCATTGCCTATCTCCTAAGTCGTTTCTGCTATTAACATTCTTCCGAGCTTCCTTAAGGCGATTTTTCCCTTTCTTCAACAGTCGATTGATCAGCGATTCCTTATTGCGTAAGTGTTCTCGCTCCCTCCTTGATTCTCGATCACCATTACTTCGTGAATCCTCATCCTTGTACTCAATCCACCCTCTCATGCAATGCTTTGTCGCGAATTCCACTATATCGACAGTTCGTGTACTCGATCCCGCTCGATTTGGCTTTTGATGATTGGGGCGATGGAGATGATGGATTACCGCGTTTCAGGCTTAACTGACTAGTTTGGCGAGGCTTTGGTGATATAATCCTGGTTTTTTGGATGATTTAAGCAGTGTGAAAAATGAAAGTTTCCGATCATGGAAGGGTTAATGGGTTAACGGGTTAGGATGATATCGGGTTAGGAATTTAGGGGAAAAGTCAATAAGATGTTAACTCGGTTACGATTTAGTAGCATCGTACGACCTATGCGTCCTCCCGACTTAAGCCTTCATCGAGTTATCCTTTTTACGACATAAGCTTTAAGTCGTGGACGAGTTAGGACTTTGGAGTTTTTCGTTGCAATGAATTGAAGCTTCTTCTATACCTCACGACTTACGACTTAGAGAATAGTTGACCCTAACCTGCAGGAACCAATTCTTAAGTCGCAGCCGAGTTTGTGCCTAAGTCGTTGTCGAGTCAATGCTTGAGTTATGGGCGACTTATCACTTGAGTCGTTTACGACTTAGTACTTGTTCAAATTTTGCTTGAATATGTGCCACGATTTAAAAGTTACGACTCAACCTGACTCATAGCATATCACTTAGACCGTGGGCGAGCTAGAACTTGAACATATTTCTCATTGCCTTGAACTTTGGACTGTTGAACTTTGTTGCATTCTTCTACAGATTATCAATAATTCTAATTGCCTGTTATAACATTCACAGAAAAACTGGGACGAATATACTGCCACTGACTGCCCACATCAAATGACAGATTAGTCGATAAAGAAAAAATCAAATTAAATGAACTGCATGAATGAAATGTTGTACAATAACCAATTCAAGTGAAGTATTAAAGCAAAATCGTAATAGCCAACTGAAACTGATTTGTTTGTTTTAACACTGTACTTAAATATTAACAAGTTCTGTAATCTCATAATCAACCGATTGTCGACTAGTTTAATTCCAGTTGTGTTTACTTGTTATTTTTATTGGCTCTGCACAACACTTCACACTTTTTAGGAAACGTGCACCTTAATGTTTGATCATCCAGTTCATTATGTAGAATGTCATCTCAACAAGAAGACTTGGAACCAGCCGGAGGAACCTTTCCAATTGCTACTCCATTGAACGATCCTCCGGAAAGGACCCCTACCACTCTGAGCCATAAAGTTTTTCGTCAATTATGCATTCAGTTTGGCATTGCCGAAGCTGACGCTTTGTTCCCTGGAATCAATGACACTACTGATAGGCCGCCCCATGGCTTTGTCGCAGTTAACCGCCAAATGTGCTTGAGTGGAGCTATCCCACCATTTAACGACTGTCTTCGAGAACTTCTCCTTCAATTATCTATCTCCCCTTTTCAACTACACCCTAATGGCTATTCTATCCTGCTGGGACTGTGTGTGCTTTTTAGGAGAACGCTGGACCGTTTTCCCAATTTTAGAGAAGTTCGCTTCCTGTGCACATTTACAAAGCACAAAGACCATCCTTCCATTACAGTTGTGAAAAGTGTTAGAAATCGTAAGTTGATCGTTGGTCTCCCTGACAGTGTTCACAGTTTCCTAAGTCAGTTTTTTTATGTCCGCTGTCCTCCAGGATTTTACGCCATCTGGAGAGTAGGAAGTAAGATCATTTGTCTCTGTTTCTTATGTTTTTTCGAACTTGCCGAAGTTTAAGTTGTCAAGTGTTAACTTTGCCCTTTTCTTTTCAGCACTTCCTCCTCCTTCTAGAAATCCCGGTCACAAAGCGACTTTTGAAAGGCTTATGGCAGTGCCAGTCGAGGAAAGGAGTATCCAATTTCTGTTGACAGATGAATTTTTACATCAATTCGGTCTTTTACACTCTTCTCACTTTACCCAGCCTCGTGAAGTTTCTAATCTTCCAGCACAGACATCAAATGCCCCAGCTTCAACAGAAGAGATGGCTTCAAAGGAGCCAACTGTAGACACTGCATTAGTAAAGTGTTCTACTTCTATTGGTGTTGCGGGAACGTCCAGCAAACCGGCGCTTGCTCCAATTATTGAAGAGGAAGAAAATCCTCGAATTTCTAAAAAATCAGCCGATGTGGAAGTTGAAAAGGAGAATTCTGCTGAGTATCATAATGATGACACCTTTGATGACTTGAGTGACATAATGATAACTTCTCAAGAGCTTTTCAAGTATAATATTCCAAAAGCGAACTCTCCTGTCGTTGAAGCGACTTCCTTTTTGAAACAAACTTCGACGCCTTCTACACCTGTCGTCTCCGTTCCCGCACTAAAGCATGGTTTGTAGTTTGACGCACGTAGTTCGCACGCCGCACACACTTAGAATTTTTCAGCACATATAAGCATTTATCCTCTTTTTCTGGAAATTTCTAAACTTTACTTCTTTTTCGGTTTTCAGATTCTCCGATGGGGCGTACCGGCTCATACTATGACTCATTTCAGCGCCATGGAGGTCGTGGATCTTATGACTTTAGGAAATATCTTGGTGACCAGAGAGAGACAAATGAGGAAAGGGCTCAAAGGAAGGCTCAAGAAAAATGGGATTATGAGCAGCGGCAGAGAAGAAGAGATGCTGATCGATATGATTCTTCTTACAGAAGTTACGATTCCCATAAGCGAAAGTCTTATGATGACAAGGGGAAGACTCATATTACTGACGAATCGAGCAAACGGTCCAAGCCAAGTGACGCGTCTGTAATTTCTGAGAAGACTGATGCTCCTATCCCTTCTGATATTTCGGCCGGCTCTCCTCCTTTAAAGAAAACCGATATCCAAACGATCATCAGCAGGCCCCAATATCAGGTTAAAGACGGCCCTCCAACACTTCAAAGCCGGTTTCCGAACTGGTGCTTAAAAGGAGTGCGTTTTGACCTGGATTTGGTCCCAATCGATAAGCAAGACATGCTTAAAAGTCTTGATGCAGTTAGGCTTAACATTGAGAGGATGTCGCAATGGCAGAAACTTGTTGATGAACTCCAGAGAGTCAACCATATGAATCTTGATAACATGCTGACTCTGGAGAATGATAAAGCTGAATGGGATAAATGGTGCAAGCAGCATGACGCGGAGATGACGAACATCGCGGATGACAATGCAAGGCTTGAATCTGAAGTCAAGCAGCTTAAGGAAAATCTCGCCTCTTCTTCTGCATCACATACTCAAAAAGAAGAAGTCTTTCAAAAGCAAGTGCGGGACGCACATGCTGCACAAAGGGATGCTGAAACGAAGCTTGCAGCTGAGCAGCACATTGCTGAGAAATATCGCACAGAAAATGCTGAACTGCAGGAAAAAATCACCTCCCAGAACGTGGAGATTGAATTATTAAAGTCTCGACTCGCTAAAGCTGAGATAGAGCGTGATGAGGCTATTGCTGGTCGAGTTGCTACCATTGCCGAAAAAGAAGCGGCTGAGCAATCACATGAGGCAACGAAAGCAAACATCAGCTCTACCTTATTCGACTTTTATTTACACAGCGTTCTGGGTCGTGGAAGTCTTTCTTTTCTGGGTCCTGACTATGAGGTTACCCTGGCCGAAGTGTGGGAAGTAGCGGTTGACATGCTTGGCGGGGCTGGCTATGATGAAGTGGAACTTGAGGCATGCTACCTTGACGAAGAAGCTCGTGCTGCCCTTGCCATGGGAAAAGAGCAACTTGCCCGAGTGCGAGCTGAAGCCACGGGGGAGAAGCATTCCAAAAAAGAAATACTTCTTGCTGCCCCTGTTCATACTTCGGTCTCAGCTGATGTTGATATCATTGGTTCTAGTTCTTACTCTTCACTCCCTGCCAAAGATATTGTTACGACTCCCACAGAAGAAGAAGTGCTGGAAGATATTGCGGCTCAGAAATTTGAAACTGATCTCGCCAAGTCGACTTCTCCAAGTAACTTTGACGTCGACCCAGTCCCGGTGAACCATTTATTTGATTTAACTGGGCTTGATGATCTTCTTACTTATTACTTTAGCCTTGACGAATCAATATCTCATTTTGAAGAGTACTGATTTTAACTTCTTTTATTATGCAGCGGACGCGCCGGAAACCGCACCAATTTCTCCTTCTTCAGCTGCCGTTCCTCCTCCTTCTCAAGTTACTCCTCTTCCAGCTTCTCAACCAGGTTCACAGGAAGAACAGATAGCAGCCCTTCAAGGCTTGGACGAACCACCTGCTTCCCAGGAGCAGAAAGCAGAAGATCTGGAAGATAGTGAGAAGACCCCGGAGCAGTCTTTTGACTACGACACAAAGCTTTCTACATTTCTTACTCCGGGGAGTGAGTCTTCTTCCAAGAAGAAGGGGAAACGTGTGGTTTCGAAGAAAGGAAAGAAAAGTTCTTCTGCTGCTGGAGATGAAGCAGAAGTCGATCCAGCTGAGTCTCTTTCTCCTTCTTCTCCGATACGGCCTCCGAAACTAATTACCAGGCCGGGTAAAGGCTCCAAGGGTGGGAAGAAGGAGAAATGAGTTTGATTTTGTCTTTTCTGCTTTTTGCATGTATTGACCGGAAGTTGTGCGGATACCGGTCTCCGCTTCTTTTTGTGATCTGCACAATGTAAATTTTTTTTCATAGTATTGAATAAAATAGCTATTTTACTTGTGTACAAATTCTTGTGTATGTGAGAACGCATTTGTTTCTCATTTTTAGTGTAGAATAAACGATCTATTTTTCGTGATATTGCAATGAACTTATGGTATGTTGCTTGCATGTTACTTTTATTAATATAATTTAATTGTATAGTATTGCCCCCATACCGTAAGTGCATTGCAATATTTCTAGCTTTTTCAAGACTGATACTCTTATTTCAGAGAATAATTACTCCACTTTTAAGGGAAGAATCATTCTGCTTTTAATAGAGTATATCTCGTCTTTAGAGAAGTTTTTACTTTCTCTTTCTTTCTGAAGAACACTTCAACTTTTGGGGATGATCATTTTTATTTGTTAAAAAGTGAATTTTCCTATGCAGTGAAGTGAACTTTCTGAAGAATTTTTTGATTTGTTTAGCGCTTCCGAAGAAGGCTTTGTTTTTGTGCCTCTGAAGAGGGCTTATGTCTGGTACTTCAAGCATGGTGAAGTGTGCCTCCAAAGAGGTCTTTTGGTCTCCGAAGAGAAGCGATTTTGGTCTCCGAAGAGAGGCAATTTTTGGTCTCCGAAGAGAAGCAATTTGGCATTTCATCTCTGGTGAAGTGGGCCTCTGAAGAGGAGCATTTTGCACTTCTACATTGGTGAAATGTGCCTCCGAAGAGGGCTTGTTAGCATTTCATCTCTGGTGAAGTGGGCTTCCGAAGAAGAGCATTTTGCACTTCTACATGGGTGAAATGTGCCTCCGAAGAGGGCTTTTGCCTCCGAAGAGGTCTTGTAATTGCCTGGAAGTTACTTTCTCATGGTTGAGTGGATCCACGGGGCGGACGCAAGTTGCTTGATTGGATGTTCGTTTGCACAAACGACCGCAATCAATTAACAAGGGCCCTGTTCCTTCAGCTTGGGAAGGTGCCCCTCCGGTGGTTCCACCAATCTTTTTATTGAGAGAAGCACTTCCATTTGTTGGCGTGCCTCGTTAGAGGGCTTTGTTGACCTTTGGGAAGGAGCATCGGTTGGTTGGTGTGCCAGGAAGGTTGCTTCTCAGGGGTGAGTAGATTCACGGGACGGACGCAAGCTGCCTGATCGGATGCATCACGATCAGTTAGCAAGGGCCCTGTTCCTTCTGCTTGGGAAGGTGTCCCTTCGGTGGTTCTACCGGCCCTTTTATTGAGTGGCATACCTCCTTTTGGCTGCTTTTGTGTTTGCCTGGCCATCTTCTCCCATCATCTGCTCATTAGCGATCTTTTATTATCATTTCCAAGCGTATCTTCTTTCCTTTTGCAAGTAAATTGCCTTATCCGAAGAAGTGGACTTCACTATTGAACAACTTCACGGGACAAACGCGAGTTACCTAGTTGGATGTCTGTTCATATTGACAATCACAACCGGTTAACGAAGGTTTGCCCCAGTGGAGTTGCCAACTTTTTATGTGAAGTTCTTCTTGTATAGGATATCAATATGGAATTTTTTGTTGCTTAAATAAATGATTTGTAGGGCTCGCTTGGCTTTGCGATGGGTGAGCTTCGCTTTAATGACCTGCAATATTAGATCGATATTTTAGCAATACATTTAGAGTATTTATATATCGAAATATAACAGGCATTTTGTAATAGAAAACACAGAATTCATAGTTTTTCATTATTCAGTCACACTGATTTCTCAGCGGTTTACAATGCAGAAGTTACACATCCATTATCATTTTTACAAATTAAGCAATGATGTTAAGTAAAAAATGGATGCTAGTGATTGTTGTTTCAGAATCTCCGGACTGATTTTCCATTTGCACTAGACTCGCAGCTTCGGATTTATATGCTAAAGAAAGTGAAAGATGCCCCAGTTGTAGTTTTGTGGACAATTAGCAGTCGTCCCAACTTCTGCCTGCTGGGTGTGGACCTCCCGTGACAACATTAATGACAAGCTTTTCTGAATCTTGCACTGCAGTGTTGTCGCGAGAATCGGACTGATGGGTAGGACGTTGTTGATCCCGAGTGGATGAGGTTGGATCGACTCCACCTCTCTTAACGTATTGTTGGAGTTTACCCTGCTCCAGCAATTCTTCAATCACATTCTTTAATTGGCGACATTGGTCAGTGTCATGGCTAGGTTGATTGTGAAATTGGCAGAATTTTCCATTACGCACTGCACCTCTCTTCATCTCAGGTGGCTTAGGATACCTGACAACGTCCTTTGTTGCAAAAAAGATATTTCTTGGTGTATCAGTTAAAGGAGTAAAATCTGAAAGATCGAAGCAGCGGAGTTTCCTCTCATTCCCCTGATTCTTTCCTCCGTCGTTTTCCCTTTTCTGATTCTCAGAATTTCTTTTGTTTGAAGCAAGATCATTATTGTTGTCCTTGGCAACTAATACTTTTGCTGAGGCGGAAAGGTTTTCCAGGCGCATGAATTCATCGGCCTTTTTATAAAACTTCTCAAGGGAATTTGGTTCCTTCATTTTTAGCCATTTTCCAAATTCACTCGATTTATTAATGGCTCGCACCAAGTAGGTCAGGATCATACGCGGTTCTACATTATCCACTTCGGCTACAGCTATATTGAAACGGCTTAAGAAAGATTTGATTGATTCTCCGGGAGCTTGTTCAAGACTAGACAATGACATTATATCCTTGGCTTTTGAAGCATACAATCTGAACTGTTCTTTAAACTTTTGCATCAAGTCGGAGAATTGATCTATTGACTGAATTGGAAGCTTTGTGAACCAAAGTAAGGCCACACCTTCCAAGTACACTGGAAAGTATCGACACTTAATCTCGTCTGACGCTCTTGCACCGGTCATATGCCAATCGTACTTGTATAGGAAATGATTAGGGTCACTCGTTCCCCTATAGGCATGGATAGTAGGAGGCGCAAATTTCCTTGGAAATTCCGCTTTCAGAATCTTTTCCGTAAACGGAGTTCTGCTCGGTGCAAATCCTCAGTCATTCTCATTCTCTTCCCTTTGCATGCTCTCTTTCATGATGCGGCTAACCATTTCGGACAGGTACTCTTTATTGTTCAGAGACATTTCCGGACAGGCATCAGTCCTTCTCTCGGAAGCTTGCCCGGGTACATGTTCACGATAAGTTGGCTGCGGCATAAAACCCTCAGCTTGGAAAGGTGGCATTTCTGGAGAGGTTGTTTGATGGTTTTCTGGTTGACGATTTGCCCCGAGCAGAGCAATTAATCTGTCCATCATTAAAGCGTTTTGAGTCTCAATTTGTTGGTATAATCCAGAAACTGCGTCGTCCAATTCAGCCCAGGTGACTCCAACGGTAGGAGTTGCTTGGTCTGCTGTTGGGGAAACGGAAGTTCCTTCATGAGCATTTCTGGATCTGACAGGTCTACCTCTTCTTCCAGGAGCCATGTTTTCAGATAAGCTTCTGGTTTTGAAAGAGATTTTCTCTACCAATTGCTTTGGAGAAATGATGACAATCTTCCTGAGTTGGGTTCTCAGTGAAAGCACCAAAATGTTAACGCTAAAAAAGTGAACGCTAACACCCGGTGTGTGAGGTTGAGTTGTGAAAGCACCACCCGCGTGACGGGAACAGAATTTAAGCAGTAAAATAGCAGAAAAAGCAGTAAAAGACAGCAGTTTATAGTGGTTCGGCTTGAGATTAAGCCTACGTCCACTTTGAATCTCTTTATTACTGAATCTGGTTACAAATCGATACAAATCTTTTACGAAAACAGTACAATTTGATCACAAGAAACAATCTTGACTACTAGCTCAATCTTCGACGATGAAACTCGATGAATCCGTGTTGGATGTAAGGAATTCCTCTCGAAGCTTGTTGTAGCGTCTCGAATGTTTGAAGATCTTTGATTGCTGAATGAATGGAGATTTCGACAGAGTAACGGCGCTTGAAGAAATGAATGGCCAAAAGTCCCTCGCTCGTTGGAGTTTGGGGGGTATTTATAGGGTCGAATCTGAGTAGGAAAAATTCTCTAAGTCCTTAAGTCGTAGCCGACTTATAGTAAGTCGTAGGCCCTAAGTCGACGACGAGATAGGAGCGCTTGCACCAGTTACTCCTGAATACGAGCTGTTATAGGTCGGCAGTGACTTAACATAAGTCGTAGGTCGGAGATCCCTTAAGTTGTTAAGTTAGTAACAGCCTTGAGTCGGAGACTTCCTTATCTTGTAAACCCTTAAGTCGGAGCATTCCTTAACTCGGAGCCTTCCTTAACTCGGAGCCTTCCTTAACTCGGAGCATTTCCTTAACTCGGTCTTAGTTCTTAAGTTGTAGATTATCTTAAGTCGGCTCCTGTTAGGTCGGGCCAGTAGCTTAGGTCGTATTCTGCCTTAAGTCGTGACCTGTTAAGTCGGCACACTTTATAAGTTGGTCACGCCTTTAACTCGTTATGTCGTGGCATAACTTAAGTCGCCAAGTTGCACACCTTACTTGAATCGTACCATTCTTAAGTCGTGAGGAATTAAATGTTAACACATACAATTTTTCAAAAGGTAAAATAATTGAAATGTGTGAAGAAAGAATAACGTTAATTAGTCTAACAGCCATGAGAACAGTTTCATCTCAAAATTACTCATGAACAGAAGCAGAAAGTAACATAGATCGAGCAGTTTTAAGAATATGTATATGTTTTCTTTCTGCAGCTTCATTTTGTTGAAGAGTATCGGTATACGAGGTTTGTTAAATAGTTCCACCCAAAGAAATTAATTCACAAAATTTCTTAGAGGTGTATTCTCTGCCAAAACACTTAAAACATTTTATAACAGGTGAATGTTGTGTCTTGACAAGTACTTTAATGTTTTCGTATATTTCCAAAAAGTCAGAATGATGTTTTATTAAATAGACCTAACCGTAGCATGTATAGTCATCAATAAAGGACACATAATATTGAGACACTCCTTTAGTGCAAATTAAAGATGGTCCCCATACATCTGACATCTGAATGAATCAAATCAGAGGGAGCAGAAGAAACAGAGATGCTAGTGGGCAAAGTGGAAAACTTTGCTAGTTTACATCCACTACAATTAGAACTATCATAAGTTTGCAAATATCCTGATGCATCCCTGGATGCTAAAACTCTGAAACGAGAAGAAGAATCATGACCTAAATTAGAACATAAATAAAAACTAGAGAAAGAACACAAAGGAAAAGAAGATAAATCAATACTAGTAGCAGCACTAACTGAAATATAATTTTAATTCATTCAAAACATATAATACATCTTCTCTATGGCATGTACTAATCGGTTTTTGAGATTGTAGATCCTTCACATAACAAGAATCAAAGTAAATGTTACTATATTACCAAAGTCGCATAACGAACCAACAGATACAAGGTTTAATGTAAGATTCGGAATATTATAGACATTGGAAAGATATAAGTTGAGAATAACAACAGAACCAATTCCCGTCAAAGACATGGAGTGTCATTAGCGGTCATAGAAGGAATGGAGTATGATGAAGTCAAAGTAGAAAAAGATGAAGAATCTCGAGACATATGGTGGGAAACACCAGAATTCAAGACCCATAAAGATGAGTTACCCGAGGAATTTTTATGTATTTGACTTGAAAATGAAAAGACGGACATAATCCGTGGTTGAAGGGAATGAAAATTCAGAAGAAACTTGTATTCGGTAAAATGAACAGTTGTACTCGAGGAATTGTGAGACAATTGGAACTCATTTTTAAATATTAAATTATGACATATCCGAATACATTTTTCTGTAGAAAGAGCCACGGTAAAAAAATTTGGTTGTCCACCATTACAGATAAAACAACATTCTCAGCTGCATTCCAGTTCACATTAAGAGTTTGTTTGAGTTTTAGTTTGGCACCCAAAAATTACATTATTATTATTATTTTCTTCTTTTTTTTTCTTTTTAAAATTTAAAATAATGTAATATAATAGTAATATCCAAGCAATACAATGATTGTTCTCTCCCTCTTTATTCTCAGTCCAAACCAAAATAACTTAAATTAGCAAACACAACACAGAAGCAATGATGGACTTTGGAAATCATGGAGTCAGGCGTCGAGTGTAGATGCGGAGACAATTTCCAAGCATCCATTTTGATGAGTCGTATGAGATGGATTTGGATCTAGTATCTAGGTCAGGTTGTAGGTTGTAGTTTGTGTATTTGGTCGGAATTGTTTGGTGTAGATTTCAGATTAGATTGCAGCGGGTTGTTGATAGCGGATCTGAGTGGAGGTAGAACCTGAAGGAACTAGGCCAGCCTGTGATGGAAGAAATGGGTGAATTTCAAATTTTTTTACCATATTGGATCTTAGTTAGGCCTATGAAGCCTAATTTTTTTAGAACATTTCTAAATTTGTTTTAAATAAAATCATTTATTTTATTTAAATTAGTTAAAGGGAAGTTTTTAATTTCAAATGTATAGTGTATCAAATACACCTAACATTTAGTTAATGTTGAAACATTTCACTTCTTTCCCTAAAATAAGAATTAATTGAAAGCATTAATTGCATCAAATGGAGAGAGGAACCTTTCATTTTCTCTCTTTAATTTGAATTGATTGATACATTAAATGTCATTAATTAATAATTTATTCATGGCAATATTTATTACTATGTGTTACAGCCTCCATTCTTAGTTTCGATGACAACAACTATACAAACACACATATACAATATTAACATCATCAATATGCAGGTACACGCAACAAGATCATGGCTAGAAGACAAGCAAGGAGAGACTATTACTAGTAAGGTCGAATTTAGTCTTAGATAAAATATGTAAAATCTCCTTAACTGATTCACAAAACACTAATTCACGTTTTCAAATTAAAACAGAATTATCTTAAGAAAACTGAATTCACAGACGTCTGTGAAAAAAAGAAAAGGAAAAGCTATTGGAACAGTATTATGCCCGAATTAATATACTAGGCAAGCAGAAAATGGAAAGAAGAAAAGAAGAGCGCAAACAATTTCTTTTTCTTTCCAATTTTAGGCGTGGGTAAAACAGTACTTATCATGGAACTTCAAAAATGCATTCTGAAAATATCTTCCTGGAGTCCATTCTTCGGGGAATTCTATTCTGTTTTCACTGTTCATATATCATATATATTACTTTTGAATCTCTTTTGTTTGCTAATATTATTGGAAATCATGTAAAAACAATTCTGATTTGATATAGCTATTTGTGCAAGTATTTTACAATTAAGAAGCAATTGCTTCTTGAACAGATTGCGTATGAATTTACTATAACTATAGAATACCATATTCTCACGAGCTAGTGCATTTATTCGAGTGATCCGCAAATGAACATACGTCTGTGAAAAACCTCAGACGTCTGTGAAATTACATGGGAAAATTAATCCATGTATTGATAGACGTCTGTGATTTTCCACAGACGTCTGTGACGTTATTTCTGAAACATAACGGCTATTTTTATGAAAGGTTGCTTCCTTCTGAATTTTTCAATACACTAAATTTACTCAAACGTTGCAACTCTTTGAAAGGTAATGGTTGTTTCTCTTCGAGAAACAACTCTTGAATCTTATAAATAGCAACAAATGATTGAGGCTAACACTTACCTTGATTTCTATACTCTTATTTTATATTCTTACTTCTGTGCTTTCATTGATTCAATTTTCTCAATCATTCAAATAACCAGAATTTATATTTTGATTATATTGCTTCCAAAAAATCAAAGTGCACATAAACAATACCACTCAAAGGAGATTATAGAAAGAATTGCATTGTACAGTCAGTATCTGTGTTATTCAGAACACACAATTGTCAAACAAAATACTTTTTATTAAGCATGTTCCTCCAGGCGAAGTGAGGGTTTTTTGGTTAGTAAATTACGAAGGGGAGCTTTGGGACTGGATGTAGGACGGGAGGTCCGAACCAGTATAAAAAATCTGGTTTGCATGCTTTTTAATGTGAGAAATGCGGATTACGGATCTTAAGGCTAGTATAAACACTAGAGGGGGGTTGAATAGTGTTTTAAGGAATTACTAATTCTTTTCGAGTTTATATTAATTTGAACACAAATGTATGCAATATTCAGACACAGATATGATCACAGATTCAAACACAGATGCAAATATAAAGTAAAAGCAGTAATGGAAAGAACACACCGGATTTTATACTGGTTCGGAGTTACCCTACATCCGGTCCCGCACACAAGTACAGATTTCCTTTCAAAAGCAATCTTTACAATTACAACCCTCGATTTCAAGGCCACGAGGTACACCACTCCAGATTCATAATCCTCTGGGTAGAGATACTTGATTTCCCGGGCAACAAGTTCACCCAATTGATTTCCTAGGCTACAATCACACCATTTCTCACTTGATTGATTTCCAAGGCTACAATCACACCTTTTCTCGCTCGATTGATTACAAAGAAGCCTATAACTCTGAATAGCACTGAGATCTTGTTGAGATAGTGATAGAGAATCAAACCAGAAATGATCTAGTTAAATTCAATGGTGATTTTGGCAGAGTAATGGTAAGAATATATATAAAGAAATGTGGAAGAAGAAGAGCAGTGAAAACCAAAAAAATATTATTGAAAACTCGTTGAAAACATCCCCTATTTATAGAAGAACAATAGTCATGTCCATTCGTGAAAGGTTATGGCGAATAGACACTTCTTTTGAAATTCAAAATTTTGAAACCAACTGCCACTATGTCGACATGGGTATCTTGGGTATGTCGACATCCCAAAGGAAATTTTGGTGATTTGTTTTTCTTTGAAAATTACTTCTATCTTATATTAAAACTATTTTAAACTTTATAAATATACTTAACTATAGTTAAAATACATAAGTAAATATAGAGAATAATATATATAAAATTTTACTATAATTTTATATTTAAATCTAAGTATAAATATTAAATTTATTATTAAAGATAGTTTAAAACTAAGGATAATTTGATTTTGAAAATAAAGATTATTTTGTGGCTAAAAGTATTTAAAATCAGGATAGATGTTTTTGATTCTTTTAAAAGGAAGGTTTTGAAATCATTTTGAAAACAAGATAATTTTGTAAAATCATTTGAATAAAAGTTAGCGGATACAAAACAATGTTCCACTAGATTTTTCGTAGGTTCCATCCTACTTAGGGTTCCATCCCTTTAACGGGCTCGAAGTGGATTCCATTCCACGACTAAATTGGATTTTAGGATGCCAGTGCTTTTCTAGGAGTTTTAACAAAATTCCTTATTAAATTACTTATTCTTGAAATCTTGAACTCTTGATAATCTTGATATTGTTGATACTCATGAGTCTTCAATCTTGATATCTTGAATCTCTATACTATACAGTCTTCATTTTTGATACCTGCATGGTTAAATCCTGCATATACATATATATCTAAACTATAATGTTAGTATTTATAATCTTATTCTAAGGTTGTTGTCATCAAAACCATCATCTCAAGGACTAATAATCTCCCCCTTTTTGATGATGACAACCTTTGTTTATAAAATATTACTTCTATCCTAATAACTCCCCCTAAAACTGATAACTCCCCCTTAATCTATGCCTAACTATCCTATTTTATACTTCTCCCCCTTTGTCCTCAACAAAAAAAAAACCAACTCCAAATTATATAACTCCCCCTTAGTCTAATACTATGTGATTATAATGATAGTGTTATCATAAATAATCAACACTTAATTCTAAAACTAAAACTTTAGTCCTAAATTACAAACTATCCTAACTAAGAATCTATATATGATAATACTTGTAATATAAGAACACAAATCATTTATATTGTTATATTTACATGAGCGTAGAGAACGTAAGTAAAAACATACAACAATAGGAAAGAGGAAAGAGAAACTAATGCGTGTCCTTTAAAAAATGGGAGATCTATGAACCGAACAATTTGGATAGTGGAAACAGAAATTTCCACGTTGTTCGACAAGATTTCACTACAACAAAAAGACGATATTACAACTGTAATTTTACAACTGTCACAAAATGCCAGTTGTAATAAAGGTTTTTTAAAACTCTTATTTTCAGAAAGTTGTAATAAATTTATTTTCAACAACTCTTTTATTTTACCAGTTGTAATAGATGTCTATTACAACCTTTATTTATTTCCAGTTGTAATAGATGCTTATATTTAACAACTTTTATTTTCCATCAGTTGTATTAAATAATTAGTAATTAATGAATAATAACTAATTTTCTTCACCCTCATCCAACTTTGCTGTCTGTGAACTTTCAACCTCATGTTCATCAGATTTCGTTGGTTGAAAATCAACAACTTCATCTCCGTCAAACTTTGGTGATTGAAAACAATCGATTTCATCTTCCACATCAATAAATTCCTTTAAAGACAACAAAGTCTTTAGCTCCTCGATTTCCTCCAATTTATTTTCACTCTGTTGACACCTTTTAGGAACCAAAATGATTCGTGTATCCTCGAACATAAAACTGTAACTGTTTGCGCGTCCATCGTGTTGCACAGCTCTATCGTATTGCCATGGCCTTCCCAACAACAGATGGCATACATCCATGTCAACCACATCACACCAAATTTTGTCTTTGTATTTCTTCCCAATGGAAAAATTAACACAAGCTCTTCGATTAACCCTCACCTCCCCTCCTTTCCTCAACCAAGCTAATTTGTAGGGAGTTGGATGTTTCTCTGTTTTTAATGACAATTTCTTTACAGCTTCTGAAGAAATGATATTATCACAGCTTCCTGCGTCAATCACAAATTTACAAACCTTCCCTAGAATAGTGCATGTTGACTGGAAAATATTGCTCCTCAACCAACTAGAATCATCTTCTTGCTTTGGTGTTAAACAAGATCTCCTCAACAACAAACTACAACCCTCATCTCCTGTCAACAATTCTTCTTCTTCAACTGGTAGCGAATTGACACACTCTACCTCTGCATCTTCATGCTCAATCTCCGCAATCATTGCTCGCTTCTTGGGCTTTGTACATTCATTGCTTTTGTGACCAAACTCTTGACAATTAAAGCATTTGAGGTTACTATTGATCTTAGCTTTGTTGGCTTCATTCACATTCGACTTACTGACGACTTTGGAAACATCCACACTGTTACTAACATCCTTGTTCTGGTTGTTGGAATTTGTAAACACACCACCTCCCCGTCTTCCTTGTTTCTCCCAAGCAAGTGCTTTCTGATGTGCTTCAGCAATAGATCTCGGATCAAACATATTCACCATATCTTGAATCTGCATTCTTAACCCTCCAACAAACATAGCTGTCAACTGTTCCTCTGTTTCCATAATTTCATTCTGCACAATTAATTGGTAAAAATCATCTGCATACTCATTCACTGATCTCGCCCCTTGTCTTAGGTTCTGCAAACGTTGATACATAAGAGATTGATAATTGTGCGGCAAGAAAGTAGCTTCCATCAACTTCTTCATCTTATCCCATGTAACAATCTTTGACTTCCCCATTCTCTCCCGTGTAAGTTTAGTCTGCTGCCACCACGCCATAGCTCTCCCTCTTAATCTTGTAGCAACCAACTTCATTCTTCGATCCTCGGGAACTTCTTTGAAGTCAAAAATTTCCTCAACATTTGAAACCCAATCCAAAAATTCCTCCGTTACCATTCCTCCCTTGAATTCTGGAATTTCAGTTTTCATCCCCGACTCCCATCGGCGATCATCTTCTACAACCCGATATGCACTTCGTGCTTGGTCTCGATCTCGAGAATGAACACTACATCTACCACCATCTTCATCAAAAACAGATGTACTTCGATAACGATCTCGACCACCCACATCTCTATGATCTCGCATATCTCTTCTACTTTTCCTTTCATCATTACGGTATGGTTCATGTTCAAACTCACGTGGAGTTCTTCTCTCTTCATCTCTATACTCATGATGTTCTCTTCTCAATGAAACTGAAGATTCTCTTCTTCCTCGATAAGATTGTGGCGATACCCTCCTCGCTTCCATAACCGATGGCGAAACTTTGTTTCCTCCATGGTTCGAGATTGGTGATCTCCTCCTTTGTCCTTGATTCATGTCCATCATCAATTTCTCTAACCTCCCAATACCTTCATCTAACTTTTCATTGAATTTGTTACTAATGCGTTGTTCCATTTGTTCGGCATCTTCTCTTTTGTACAAATCTTCAACATTTTGATGAGGATTAGCTCTTCTTGGCGGCATGATTTGAAACTTCACAAACACTTCAATTCTCGGCTTGGACTTGCAAAATGATACCAAATGATGCACGGCCTTCAACTTCGAACTCTCGGCCTTGAATAACAAAGTGATGCACGGCTTGAACTCTTGAATAAGAATTGGCTCCAAGACTCGGCTTAGCTATGATTGGCTAAGTCTAGCTCTGATACCAAATGATGCAGCAGCGAATAACGAAAATGATGAAACGGTGAAAGTAGCGATCGGGGAATTGAAGATACCAAATGCCCCAAATCCGTTGATCTAGAGAAACCGAATTCTAGCTATCTCAAACACATTGATCGCGCACGATACCGTGTTTAAAGATCTACGATTCTTCGTACGTTGATCTAGCGCACTAGATACCGTGAATCGGCTTCAGCGATCGTTGATTCGAGCGCACTCGAATACCGAAAGTGGAGATAGGAGATCACACTCAACTATCAATTGGAGAAGTGGCACAAAGCACACAAACAAATTTTATTCAAAATCAACTAACTATTACAAATGACCAACACTCCCTATTTATAGGGTTACAACTCACGCACTTCCATGACACAACACTTAGGTCGTGAACGACCTAAAACAAACAGCGACCTACGACCTAAGACAGACGCGACCTAACATTACAACATCAAGCGACTTATCATATTTACAACACAAGACATATTACAACATGACAACATAACAAATTCAACATACAAACGACATCAGGAATACAACATAACAAAAGTACAACAACTTATATCCAACATGACTCAAGACAGCAGCGACTTAAGGAGTAGTTTTTGGAAATCTTCATGCGACCTACCACTTGAGCGACTTAAAGGAATGCGGCAGTGAGCGACCTAAGAAACTCCTCAGTAGCGACTTAAGAAGACTCAGCGACCTAAGCATTCGAGCGGCATAAGGAAATCAGCATCAGCGACCTAAAGACTGCACGACTTAAGATAGGTCGTCCGCGACCTAAAACTTTTGGAGCGACGTATGGTCGAACGATCCAAGGAAATGTTGTCTGGAAATCTTCGAGCGACCTAAAGTTGAGTGACCTATCTTCCCGCGACCTAACTTAGGTCGTATCTCTTCACCTCGACTTAACATAGGTCGTAATTCAATCTCGCGACCTAACTTAGGTCGTAACTCTTTAGGTCGTAGTTCTTTAGGTCGTAACTCTTTATCTCGTGACCCATTAGGTTGTAGTTCTTTAGGTCGTAGCCTAGTGGGTTGAGTTTCAGTAGGTCGTAGCTTAGGAGAGTTAGGTCGTTGGCGACCTACGACTTCTGCGACATAAGAACTTCGCGACCTAACTTGTTGACTTAGCTCGATCTTTCCTCTTATCTCGTCATTCTTCGCTCTGTTAGGTCGCACGCGACCTAACAGCTCGTTAGGTCGCACGCGACCTAACAGCTCGTTAGGTCGCTCGCGACCTATGTCTTCATCAGGCTGGGCTGCATCACTTAGGTTCTGGTAACAAGACTCAGGTTTTATTCCTACCATGCGCTTCCCTATCCTATATAAATTTACCCGGGGATACATGGGCTTGGATCAGCGGACGGCTTTATTATACCCTCCTCAGGAGTTTACCGGCCCGCCGGGTTCTCCTGGATTTAAAAAAAAAAAATTCCAAACATAAAATATTAAACGTTTTAAGTTTACTTAAACTGGATAACCAACCGAATCAACCAAACTTAATTTGATTGGTTTGGTTTGGTTTTCATTTGTATTGATTTTAGTCGGTTTAACAGTTTTTATCATCGGATAAACCAAACCAATCAAATGTCAATTCCTACAAACCGACTCTCGCCATACATTGCTTTTGGTGCTATTGAATTCCTAGATGCAAGGTACATTAAGTATATTTTGTTGGAGCAATTTCAGTCCGAGTTTTATTTTATTTTTAAGATTTCTCAATTTCTTCAAGAGGCGCGTGGGTATTTGGGTCGATGACATTTTAATTTAGCTTCTTTTTCAAGCAAAATTCAGCAATTTCATTATCCCATTATCAGTTCTTCCTGGTAACTGTGATGCTATTTGCGACGACCTACATAGAACATATTTTCAGAGCCACGTTTTTATGCATAATGTAAAAACGGATTCTACTACAGCAATATGAATAATTTACCTATTTCGCAAGGCTGCATGTAATTCAATTATGTGATTTTCTTCCACTTGTGAGAATGCACCTCTCTTTAGGTCAGGTCTTTAATAAGTTATCCACCTAAATCCACAACTCTTTCCACACCTTTGAAGATCTGAAATTGCTATTTTTTTGTTTTGAGACAACAAGAAACCCATGCATGTGTTATCCATTAGAAAAAAGAATTAAAATATACCTGCGTGTTTAGGGACAGTGCTTCAACAACCATGGCCATGTTTAGTTATATAATTTAAAAGCTTCTTGTCTTTGTCAGAAGACCTTAGACCTTTCTTCAGTTTTTGTGTACAAGAGCAAGGGTGTTTTGCCATTTTTATATCAAGATTCGATTCTTAAGGCAATTTAACCATTTTGGCTATCAAATTTGAATAGGAGAAAAGTATAATCGGAGAATTGATTTATTGAATACACTAATACTTTATGATCACATGATGATGTTATATAATTCATAAATGGTTATTTATAGCCAGATTGCTTAGATTTTAAATATTTGTACAATAGGAAAACTATTGCAATAAAAGAAAGTTTAGATATTGTAATATACTTGATTTATTTTTATACAATGAATATCTCTTAACATCCCCTTAAACTCACAATGCGGCGGCCATAAGTATTGAAAGTTTGCCAACTAAAAATCAAAAACGGGAAATATAACGTGACTTAGTAAAAAGGTCTACAATCTGTATGAAAAAGGGAATAAAAGTTAGAGTAATAACACATTTCTCAAGATGATGACGTATGACGTGACAATCAATTTTAATATGTTTGGTCCGCTTATGAAAAAACGAGTAATGAAAAATCTAAAGAGCACTCTTATTGTCACAATACATAAAGTATGATCAAGAAGAGACACCCCAATATCTACAAGTAGCCTACGCAACCAAACAATTTTTTTGATAGTAGATGTCATAGCACGATATTTTGCTTCAGTTGAAGAATGAGAAACAACATATTGTTTCATCCTCTTACAAGATATAAGAGAATCACCGAGAAAGATACAAAAGCTAGTAATCGACATGTGATCTGTGGGATCACTACCATAATAACTTAGAGTAGGCATGCAATTCCAAGGATGAGGTGGATGAAAATAGAAGGGTATGGAAAATAGTACCTTGAATATACCTTAAAATACGAAGAACGACCGCCCGGTGAACTGTAGTAGGGGAAGCTATAAACTGACTTACAACTTGAAAAACATATGATATATCCAGACAAGAGATGGTAAGATAAACCAACCTTCCAACAATGGTACAATATAAAGTAGGATCTGACAGTAGTATACAATCTGAAGGATAGTACGAATGGTAGTCATATTTGCAACCAGAGCAAACGTTTTCTCATAATCCATGTCATACTATTGAGATTAAGCTTTTGCAACCAATCAAGCTTTATATTTTTCAACTGATCCATCGGATTTGGTTTTGATTTTATATATCGAATGATAACCAACAATTCTCTGTTGAATTTATGTGATTCAAATATTTCTAAAGAAGACAAGAAAATAATTAATTGATTCATTCAATCAATTAATTAGGCTATATATGGAAAGATAAAGAGGAAGGATATGTGTGATATCTTTTAGAGAAAGGAAACTAATTAATTGCTAACCAATTAATTAGTCAAATAATTTGTTATATGAAGAAAGAAAAGATTGCTGATGGAGATTGATTCAAGAAAGGAAAATTATGGAAACCAAGATCACCATTATCCATTTACATAGAAATCAAATCATGGATATTCGGAAATGTTTCAAACATAATCTGGAAATTAATTTTCTTCATCCCCAAGCATCCTTCATTTTCATGCCTATTTAAATGAAGGAAGTTCATCTTCATATTTGTATGAGTGTGTGAGAGAACATCCACCATTATCCTCTTCTTCAGTAAACCCTAATTTCTGCAGCCAATCAATTAGGGGTTTTGAGCGTAAACAAGTCTTTGGATAAATTGATTATTCAATTTGTAATTATAGGTTAGTCTCTCCACTACTGCCTATAATTTTGTAATCTCTCTCTTTTGTACTCTCTTTCTTCAGTGAAATAAAGAATAGTTGTTGGGTCCGTGGACGTAGGCAATCTAGCCGAACCACGTTAAATCTTTGTGTTCTCTACTCTTCTGTTTCTCTTTCTTTGGTGATTATTTTTCATTGAATTAGCGGTTGATAATTAATCGACAAGCTAGATCCTTGTTTTGATTATTTCTGCACTTTAGTATTCCGCTGCAGTTTTGGAGTTAGTGCAAATTAATTGAATTTCCGCACAACAGTTTGGTATCACAGCTAGTTGTCTTGTTCTAGATTATTTATCAATGGTAAATTCTTTTAGTAGTGGTATGAAAAATTATGGCATCACCAAATATGTTAGAAAAGGAGTTTTAGGGACATGGAAGGTGAAGACTAATGACGGTGTTCTTCAGCAACCACTTCATTCATCTAGAGGAAGAGATAAAAGCCAGAAGCACCTTGGAGGTAGAGATATGCATAGGTCCCACTTCAAGGGTCCTAGAATGGGTGCTTGCTATTATTGTAAGAAGAAGGGACATTTCATACAGGATTGTCCAGCTCTTAGAAAGAAGAGAGAGAAGAAGAAGAAAGCTTCAGTTTTGCCAGCAATTAGATCAGATGCGGATAGAAGTGATAGTAATACATCATTATTTTCAGCCAGTAGTTCACCTTTAGACCATAATAGTTGGGTGATTGATTCTGGAGCCTCTTGTCATATGACGCCAGATAGGAGCTGTTTTGTCAGTTACAAGAAGATTGATAATGGAGCAGTTCATATGGGGAATGATATATCTTGTCATGTTGTGGGCGTTGGAAGTGTGAGGTTTAGGATGCATGATGGTGTTATTAGGACTATCACAGATGTTAGACATGTTCTGATGCTGCGTAGAAGTTTGTTATTAGTTGGAGCTTTGAGTAGACTTGGTATGAGGATAATAATAGATGGAGAGAATTTGAGAGTGGCGAAGGGTTCCTTGGTAGTGATGAAAGGGGTGCGAGTTAATGATATTTATGTGCTTCATGAAGAGATAGTCTTAGAAGAATCAGTAGTTTCTACTGATTCTAGTATTCTAGATTCTACTCAATTATGGCATCTTCGTTTAGGTCATGTTGATGAGTAGAGTCTTGAAGTATTAAAGAAGCGTGGATTGATTAATGATTTTTGTCAGTTGAAGCCTAGATCTTGTGGAGATTGTAATTTAGAAATAAGAAGCATGTCACATTTGATGTTGGAAGACCTAGAGCTACAGAGTTTCTAGAGTATGTTCATTCTTATGTGCGGGGACCCACCTCAGTTGCATCTTTTGGTGGAGCCAGTTACTTCATCTTATTTGTGGATGATTTCTCACGTAAGGTCTGGGTCTATTTCTTAAAGGCCAAAGACGGAATATTTGCCCAATTTTGTAAGTGGAAGACCTTGGTAGAGAAGCATTCGAGAAAGCGTTTGAAGGTTCTCAAAGTTGGAAATAATAGTGAATTTATGTCACAAGAATTCACTAACTATTGTGGGTCCGAGCATGTTGTTAGAGATTTTTCTATTTCTGTTGAGTCACATAGTTATGGAGTGGCGGAGAGCATGTGTCGGATATTATGGGAGAGAGCTATAAGCTTGAGAACGACTGCTGGTCTAGAAGAGAGATTTTGGACAGAAGCGATATCTATGGCAGTATTTCTCATTAACTGCACACCTTCTATTGCCATAGATATGAAGATCCCGGAAGAGATATGGAAAAGAGAGCCTGTTGATTATTCATTCCTTAAAGTGTTTGGTTGTTCAGCTTATTTAGAAGATGAGAGATATGATAAGTTGAAACCTAGAGAAAGCAAGCACATTTTGTTAGGCTATAGAGAAGGAGTGAAGAGGTATCGGTTGTGGTGTAAAACAACTAGGAGAATTGTGACTAGCAGGCATGCGATATTTGATGAGAGGTCTTTGTTGAAGGTGGAGCCTCTATCAAGTGATGACATTAGGAGGACGAAAAATTGCCAAACACATTTGGAGTCATCAGATTGTTTCCATATTCGGAGAGATATTGGTATTTCCGATGATACCATGGTTGATGAGAAGAATACAGAGGTTCAGACTCAAGGTGGAGCTCACTTGCTGGAAAGGCCTTTTGGTTCAGTTGGCCCTGTTTGTAAGCATATTTGTAGCGATGATTCTTCATCTTATGCTTTGAATGTTGTGGAGCTTGTTAGTGAGTCTACTGATGTTGACTTAGGAAAGTCTAGCAAAATTCTTGTCGAGGAGATTGGAGTAGATAATGTTGAGTATGTCCTCACTCAATTTGGAATGGAGAAGGTGAAGCGCGCTGTCAAATCTCCATTGGTCTCTCGAAGCTTAGTATCTACATGTTCGTCTCCAACATCGGATTTGTCGAAGAATTTTGGTATTTGCTCGTATGCATTTTGTTTGTTGATGTGCATACTATCTTTCTTGTGCTTGGGAAAGATTTGGAAGCTCTTTTTGGGCAATATTGCCCAAACTAGTTCACATTGAGCTTGTTGACGTAGACCCAACAATTTGTCGAGATGTGGTGTGATATCCCGGAATTTTTGGGCAATATCAATTTAATAATCTGTTTAAATAATTAAATTGATTTGATAATCTTTATTAAAAATGTTTAAATTGGTTTAACTATCTTCTTTAATAAATATTTAATTGGTAAATTTATCTTTTAAAAACTAATAAAATGTTTTCTATTTATGATGTATATATATAATTGTATATATTGTAAATAGAAAAGCTTTGGATTGAATTTAACAAATAAAACATAATTTTTAAATTCTAATATTTTTGGTAATTTGGAAACTTGATTTTATTTAATATTAAGCTTTTCAAAACTATTTAATAAATAACTATATGGTTCTAAATGTTAAGATAAAAAATTAGACTGTTTAAATTGATTTTGGCTTAAGTTTAAATTTAAATTAATTAATTAACAATAAGGTTGTTTTATTTCTTTTAGAATTATATATATATATAAATAAGTACTTATAAACTAATTTATTAAGTATAAGCTTATATTAATCTTTAAAAATAAATACTAATTACTGAATAGACAAGTGTTATTATCCTAAGGCTTCATTTAACATGTGTTAAGTTAATAAATAAGGAATTTGACAAATGTTGTAATATTAGACAAGTGGCATTTTTAAATTTAGTTTTTCTTTTATTTTTATTAAAAATCATTTTCAGCCTATATATAAACATATGCTCCTCATCTTCATTTCTTTTTCTATCCTCTTCAAATCAAAAGCTAAGAGATTTCAGCCTGTAAACCATTCTCAAAACAAATCTGAAATCAATACTTCTCAAACTAAAAACTAATTCAATAACCTGAAACCATCCTCCTCAAACCAGAAATCAATTCAAAAGCCTGAACTAAATTCTTCAACCTATAATTCATTTCAAAAGAAAATGTAACCAAAGCCTGTAACTCATTTTTAAAGGAAGACTGCAAATCATTTTCAAAAGGAAACCAGTCTGCATTTTCTTCATCTGGAAATCAAGCCAGCATGCATGTAGTTTAAAATCAGTTTAAAGCTCCAGCAACTCAAGTTTTCAGCAAGCAATTCAAGTTTAAAGTTTTCAAATCAAAGCAAAGCATTTTCCAGTTTTTAAAGTTCAAAAGTTATCAAAAGCTTTTCAAAATGGAGGCTCTGTTCTCTGCTTTATTATATGGTGAGTAAACTTTTTTTTAAAAACAGTTTTAAATCTGTGATTAAATTTTGATGCATGTGATGAAATGTTGTAGTGATATAGTATAAATGTTTACAAGAATGCTTGGATTTGAATGCATGTGTATATATATATGATATGTCTGTGTATATGTAGATATACACTTCTCTGTTGAATTACAGGAACAACTTCATCATAAAAAATTTCATATCATCCCCTATAATCAATTTTAGGCTCTGATCTATAAATAAGAAAGGATTGTAATATGGTAATATCAATTTTAAAAATGGTATTAAGAATATATACTAAGTAATTTCTTCAAAAAATGATAAATTACAGAGAAAATAAAATATAAGTCAAAACTTGTTTATTTGGAAATCATGTTTGGATTGTGTAAACAAATTTGTATTGTAAATTGAGAAATTTTAGTCATCAAATTATGATTTTTACATTGGTATATGGCGTGAAATAGTGAGTTGATCGAATTTTGCTTTATCGTCAAATTTCGATAAACAGCGAAGTGGTGAGCGACGTGATCATTGTTGGAGGAGGCTGGAGTGTTGGGTATTTCAGGAAAATTGGGAGAGGGATTTTTAGAGGACTGTGGTGGCCAGGGAACGATGATCTAGGGTTAGTTGACTTGTTTTTGTCAGGGTTGAAGTCGACGCAATCTCGACGTCGTTGGTGCATCGGATCAGATCGCTAGGAGAGGAATAAATGCTGGAGTTCGAGATGCGACTTTGGACTAGGCGGTTGTGGTTCTAATGATGGAGTTCGTCGTCGGCAAGTGTTTTTGATGATCGAGTTTTTGGATGTTGTGGGTTCGAGTGTTCGATTTTGTTCCTCTGGCGTTTTGGGAGATCTGAGTGGTCGCGAGGGACGATGAGAGTGTCGGCGACGTGCAGAGGGTCGTAGCAATGGTCGGAGTTGGATAGCTGCGGCGTACATGTAACGACCAGTATTTTTACGGATCGAAAAGTTTGTCAAAATCTGGAATTTTAGTGTTGTTGAGCCATTTCAGATTTTTAGGCAGAACTTTTTTAAGTCCTAGGTCGTAGGGAGTTGGAGCGACCTAAGGAGGCGAACTGATTTAGTGTTAGGTCGTAGTTGGCGACCTAAGAAAGTGGAGCGACCTTGGAGTTAGGTTGTATGTTAGCTTAGGTCGTGGGGAAGGTTAGGTCGAGTGAGCGACCTAAGAGAGTTAGCGTCTTATAGGATTTGGCAACCTAAGATTAGTAAGCGACCTAAGGGGATAGGTCGGCAGCGACCTAAGGAACTAGTGAAAGTAGTTAGCGACCTAGTATGGTGGAGCGACCTAAGAGTTAGGTCGTGAGCTCTGTTTTTAGTTAGGTCGCGTATTGGCATAAGTTGTTAGGTCGCATAGGTTGGTAGGTCGCGTAAGAGTTAGGTCGCGTGTTGTATAGGCGCGCGCGTGTGTTAGGTCGCTGAGAAGTTAAGTCGCGTCTAAGTGTTAGATCGCGAGAGTGATGTTGTTTTTTAGGTCGCGTGAAGACTTAAGGTGGTAGGTCGTGAGCGACCTAAGGGGCTGTTAAGTCGCAAGCGCTGCTAAGTCTTAACTCGTAGATAGGTTGGCCTGGTAGGTCGTAAGTGCGCTTGGACTTAGGTCGTTAGGTCTTATACCTGCGGTATGTTAGGTCGTAGGGTGTTAAGCAGCTAAGTCCTAAGTCGTAACTTTGGTAGGTCGAAGTCTTTAGGTCGGTTGGTTTTAGGTTGTAGGTCGTGGGCGACCTAACTCCGAGGTTACGACTTAAGAGAATTTTCAGCTATAAATAGGAAGGGGTTTTCTCACTTTTTGGGATCCGGATTTCGAAGCGACGAAGTGCTGCCATTTTGAGAGCTCGACTTCTACACTTCTTCACTTCTTTTCTCCACTCTAATCTAGTGATTCCTTTCATCCAAATCGAAGATCAAGATTGAATATCCAAGAGCTAAAGTTGAAGATCTTCATCCTTTGAAGTGAGATTTCTTCGTTTGAAATGGATTCGTGATAGATCAAGCTTGATCCTTCGCTGTCCAGATCCGAAGCGTGTTGATTTGAGGTTGTTTAGGTGATTTGGTGAGTGGTGATTATCTCTCACATGGATCCAAAGGAGTATATCGGATTGTTGGCTCGATTTGGTGTTAAAATAGTGATTTTCATGCATTTTCTTCATCCTAAGTGTAGATCCATTGTTCATGATGATTGGACAACCATTTTACTAAGTGTTAACCTATGCAAGTTCATTCATCAAGATTGTAGAGATATTTCTTATGATTTCATGCATGTTAGACTTTCAACTCTTTAATTACAAAATTGCCATTATTGTGATAATTGTCTACTTAGATCATATTTGAATGCTTGATTGTTTGGATTAATGGTTGACTTGGTTGATTGCTATAAATTAGATGATTGATGATTTGATTTAGACCGAAGATGATTCAAAAGCTAAGAGAAAGGCTCTTGAATTGGGAAAGCTGCTTGTGGCATATGTAGCGGGTGATGAAGCTCTTATGCATAGATTCGATGATGATGATGTTGAGATGAGACTTTGCGAGGATGTGATGAAGCGAAGTATGATATGAGATAGTCCTGGTCTAATCCAGACGGGATCATTCCAAGCACGTTGGTAACTCGGTGATATGATTCGAGTTAAGGGTAATGGATGCTTGAGAGGCGCTTGAGCTAGTATGGAAATAGTCGTCGAGGAGGATGACTAGGAGGCTTGGATAGCATCGTTGTTGAAGGTTCTAGCATGCTCTAAGCAAGAGTACGTTTGGGCAGATTCGATAGTCCCAACGACTAACTGTTGATGGTCGAGTACTCTGGGCAGATTCGATAGTCCTAGGCACGGGCTGCGACGACGTGCGGGAGTTATGTCTAGAACCGGGGTTTCCATTAGCCCTTGACGGACGGCTGAAAGAATGTGCCGGCCATTCAATTAACGGTGATATCGAAGCAATGATAACAGTGATAGCCAGAGTCATGGATGTTTGGTTGTATCGTCATTCGGTCTCAAGAGCAGTGTTTTCCGGGTGCTTATCTGATCTTGGTTTAGGCCTTGGGGGTTTGTGCTTGGAAAACATCGCCCTTGACTCGAGTGATAATCTCTTTGCTTTAAATTGTATGCTCTGCTATGTTTGCTTCTGCTTAGTGTGTGTCTGGGGGCTATCACTGTAGAAAGAGGTTGGAGTGGGAGGGTTGTATTCCTATTCCTTTTCCTTTATGCTCTTTTGGTATGTTGTTAGTAAATTTACTACTCACTAAGACTGTTGTCTGACTCAAGGCTTTATGTTTTAATTCTTATTGCCTTGGGCTGTTCATCCATTTTTGGGACGGGCAGACTAGGTAGCAGGTGACAGGTGCTGTTCTTGCTTCTCACGATGCTGATATCGAAGACGAGCTAGAGGGTTGCATATTATCTTCTTACTATATGTACTGGGTGTTCCGCTGTTTGTATATTCTCTGAGTGTTGTGTAGTGAGGCTTGATGTGTTGACTATTTGGATGCTTGTATTCAACTATTATGAAGTTTTATATGATGGCATTTTATTCTGTAAAGCTTCACTATACATATGTTCTATTGTATTTTGTCCATGCGCTGTGAGTGATACGATAGACTTCTGTTGTTTTTAATTTACCCTGACAATCGTCCATGGTTGCCTGGCACACCTTACAGTGCACTTTCTCTAGATTCGGTGCAAGAGTCATGGGCGGTCGTCACATTTGGTATCAGAGCATTGGTTAATCGATCTTACCCAACGCTCGCTGACGTAACTACGTATGAGAGACGTAATTGTAATTTGATGGATGAATACTATATATAATATAGTAGTTTAGTTGAGTTTGAGTCCTTTATGCAGTTGTTTCTCTAGATATACTGATCATTCCTATTTATAGATATTGAGAATGAGTCGAAGAGGGAGACCAGCTGCTAGGGAAGGCCGTGCTACTGAGGGGACTGCTGATTATGCAGCTATGTTCGAAGCTATGATAACTTCGATCATGAGAAGGATACCAGTTCCGGGGGCAGCAGTTGATGTTGGAGTTCAAGTCCAAACTTCAAAACCAGTGGATTTCGCTAAGTTGTGTAAGGACTATACTGCTCTTGGAGGAAGGGTTTTCTTGGGAACAGAATCAACTATCGAAGTCCAGAGATGGATAGATGCTTGTAGAAGGATCTTTGGTGATTTGGGAATTGATGATGCAACTAAGAGGAAGTTGGCATCAAGGCAGCTTCAAGGGAGAGCCTCTGATTGGTGGAACTCTATTACCATCAATACTGCGGAGGAAGAGATTACTTGGGAGCAATTCCAAGCTAGATTTGAAGCTAAGTTCATTTCTACAGCTCAGAAGTCTGTTCTGTTCAAGAAGTTTGTGGAGCTCAAGCAAGGTGGAAGATCAGTCCTTGAGTATGTTTCTGAGTTTGAAGCTTTGTCCAAGTATGCCCGGTCATATATTGAGTCTGCATACCAGAAGAATGAGAAGTTTGTGACAGGCTTGGACAGTTATCTTGGGAGACAGTTGGTGGATCATTTGGACGATTCGTTTGAGAAGCTTATGGAGAAAGCTCTCAGGCATGAGAGTCTGTTTCCTAAGGAAGGATCTGTTGTTGCTGTGACCAGGGAAGAGTCTAAACCCCAGTAGGGTGGAAACAAGAAGAGGAAGCAGCAACAGCAGAAGGGTAAGGATGGCCAGAAGAAGCAGAAAGGCGAGGTGACTTGCTACAATTGTCAACAGAATGGCCATTTCTCGAAGGATTGTAAGAATCCTAAGGTGCCGATGAAGTGTCACAACTGTGACAAGCCGGGGCATTTCAGGAAGAATTGTCCAGAACCGAGGAGGGACAAGCATATTGTGCAAGCTTATGCTTTGGGAGTTGTTCCGTCGTCTTCGAAGGCTCCTACCGCTGAAGAGAAGGGAAAGAGTGTGGTGGTTCAAGGTACTCTTTTCCTATGTGGTGTTCCAGTTAGAGTTCTGTTTGATACTGGAGCGTCGCATTCGTTTGTTTGTAGTGAACTTGTAGGCCGGTTGGGTTTGGAACCAGATATTGTTGATAGGCCATTGGTTGTGACTAATCCAGTTGGGGGTTCGTCCTGTTTGTGTATGTTATGCCGTGGTCTAGTCGTATCGAGTCATGATTGCTCTTTTGTTTGTAATTGCTTTGTTCTGAACTTTGCGGGGTTCGGAATTATTTTGGGTATGGACTGGCTTAGGAGGTATGCGGCAAAGGTTGATTGTGAGATGCTGGAAGTGACAGTCGAGAATGTGGAAGGGCGGAAGATTGTGATACGATGTAAGCATGAAGAAGGCGTCTTCATGAGCTTCATGTATTCGCTGGTTGTTCCACGGGATGGACTGTCATTAGTGCCAATCGCGAATGGATTCGAGGATGTCTTTGACGAAGTCAAAGGGTTGCCGCCGCATAGAGAGATCGAGTTTCGTATAGATCTAGTTGAAGGAGCCAGACCTGTTGTGATGCCTCTTAGGCGGATGGCGCCTAAGGAACAGCAAGAGTTGAGGGTGCAAGTTGATGATCTTTTGCAGAAAGGATTCATTCGGCGTAGTGTGTCCGAGTCGGGTGCACCAGTTGTGTTTGTAACCAAAGTAGATGGATCGCTGAGGATGTGTGTGAATTATCGAGAGCTGAATAAGGTGACTAAGAAAAACAAGTATCCATTGCCGAGAATAGATGACTTGGTTGATCAGCTTCACGAAGCTAAGGTGTTTTCTCAGATGGATTTGGCAACGGGATTTCACCAGTTGAGAGTAGCTAAGGATAGTGTGCCGAAGACTGCTTTTCGAACACCATTCGGTTTCTTTGAGTGGCTGGTAATGCCGTTTGGATTGACTAACGCGCCAGCATATTTTGTGGATCTTATGAATAGAGTGTTCAGAGATCAGTTGAACAAGTTTGTGCTTGTGTTCGTGGATGATATTCTGATTTATTCCAGAACTGAAGAAGAGCACAAGACACACTTGTATATTGTTTTGGAAATCTTGCGGAAACATCAGCTGAAGGCTAAGTTTTCGAAGTGTCACTTCTGGAAGAGTGAAGTGAGGTTCTTAGGCCATGTGATTTCTGGAAGTGGAATAGCGGTTGATCCCGCTAAGGTGGCAGCAATCCAGGATTGGGTTAGACCTAAGAATGCATCTGATGTGAGAAGTTTTCTTGGATTGGCAGGATATTATCGACGGTTTATCAAAGACTTCTCCAAGGTAGCTGCACCGTTAACAGGATTGACGAGAAAGAACCAAGTGTTCAGATGGGATGCTAAGTGTGAGCAAGCTTTCGGAATCCTGAAAGAGAGATTGACGAGTGCTCCTGTTTTGACTATTCCAAGTGGGAATGATGAGATGGTGGTTTACACCGACGCATGTGGTACTGGACTTGGAGCAGTGCTGATGCAGAGGGATAAAGTGGTTGCATATGCAAGTCGACAACTGAAGCCGCACGAAAGGAATTACCCGACTCATGATTTGGAGTTAGCGGCAATTGTATTTGCTCTGAAGATGTGGAGACATTATCTATTGGGAGTTCGATTCGAGTTGTTTACAGATCATAAGTCGTTGAAGTATCTTTTCTCCCAAAAGGATTTGAATCTTCGGCAGCAACGTTGGCTAGAGTTTTTGGCATCATATGATTTTGGTATAGCTTATACTCCGGGAAAAGGTAACGCAGTGGCAGATGCGTTAAGTCGAAGACATGCAGGACTGGGAGCCATGTTTTCAGAATGGAAGAATCTCGAGTATTTATATGGATTTGACTTCAGGCCTAGATGCGAATTGGAACCTGAGATGTTGGCAAACTTATCGATAAGACCTTCTCTTGTGGAAAGGATTGGCGAGAGCCAAAAGCGAGACGATAAGCTTGTCAGGATTATCCATGATTTGGAATCTGGATTGGATCCAGAAAAGGATAAAGGATTCGAGGTCGATCGAGAGGGTTGGCTTCGAAAGCAAGGACGACTAGTTGTTCCCGATATAGATGGATTGAGAGATGAAGTTCTGAAGGAAAGTCATCACTCGAAGTTGACAATTCATCCAGGTGGAAACAAGATGTATCGGGATATGAAGAGAACATACTACTGGGAAGGTATGAAGAAGGATGTTGGAAATTTTATTTCCAAGTGTATGAACTGCCAGTTGGTAAAAGCCGAACAGAAAAAGCCAAGTGGATTACTTCAGCCATTAGAAGTTCCTACATGGAAGTGGGAGCAGATATCGATGGATTTTATTGATGGGCTACCTAGAACCAGAACGGGAAATGAAGGGATTTGGGTCATTGTGGATCGTCTGACCAAGAGTGCGAGATTCATTCCTGTTCGATCGACTAGGACTGCATCAAAGTTGGCTGAGTTGTATGTTAAGTGGATAGTTCGATTCCATGGTATTCCGAAGAGTATAGTGAGCGATCGAGACCCGTTGTTCACTAGTGGATTTTGGAAGAGCTTCCAGGAAGTTTTGGGAACCGAGTTGTGTTTGAGTGCAGCTTATCACCCTCAAACAGATGGTCAGACCGAGAGAGTCAACCGAGTTTTGGAAGATCTTCTTAGAGCTTGTGTTTTGGACTTCGGAGGATCATGGGAAGATCACCTTCATTTGGTAGAGTTTTCATACAACAACAGTTACCAGTCAAGTATTGGTATGGCACCGTATGAGGCATTGTACGGAAGACCGTGTAACTCTCCGACATGTTGGATAGAGTCTGGGGAAAAGTTGATACTTGGGCCAGAGATGATTCGACAGACTTCGGATTGCATAGAGATCATTCGGCAATGAATGAAGGCAGCCCAAGACCGTCAGAAGAGTTATACTGATAAGCGTCGTAAGGATTTGGAGTTCGACATTGGTAATATGGTTTTTGTGAAGATTTCTCCACTGAAGAATGTTATTCGATTCGGGAAGAAAGGAAAATTGACTCCGAGATTTGTTGGACCATTCCCGATCATCGAGCGAATTGGAAAGCTCGCCTACAGATTGGACTTACCAGAGAAGATGTCGAGTGTGCACAATGTTTTTCATGTATCATATCTACGGAAGTACGTGCACGACTCGAATACAGTGGTTCCTGGTGATAGCTGTGAAGATTTCGAAGTTGATCCAGTCGATAGAAGACCTCGTAAGCCGCTTCGTGTTTTGGAAACCGACACGAAACAGCTTAGGAGGAAGGTAGTTAAGTTGCTCAAGATACAATGGAGTGACGATGATAACGACTGTACATGGGAGGTGGAAGAGAGGATGAAAGCAGCTCATCCCGAACTCTTCGAGGTATGGCCCTAAGGTGTCGTGTCATCTCGCGATATTGTAACTTGTTCTAATTTTAGAATTCTGCACGCTAAGCTAGAATTGGATGCATGGTTTGTTGATTGCTATGGATGATAGGCGTGCAGAATTGTTTTGATTGCTTTGTTTGTTTGGAATTTCGGGGGAGAAATTCCTAAGGGGGAGAGAATGTAACGACCCGTATTTTTATGGATCGAAAAGTTTGTCAAAATCTGGAATTTTAGTGTTGTTGAGCCATTTCAGATTTTTAGGCAGAACTTTTTTAAGTCCTAGGTCGTAGGGAGTTGGAGCGACCTAAGGAGGCGAACTGATTTAGTGTTAGGTCGTAGTTGGCGACCTAAGAAAGTGGAGCGACCTAGGAGTTAGGTTGTATGTTAGCTTAGGTCGTGGGGAAGGTTAGGTCGAGTGAGCGACCTAAGAGAGTTAGCGTCTTATAGGATTTGGCAACCTAAGATTAGTAAGCGACCTAAGGGGATAGGTCGGCAGCGACCTAAGGAACTAGTGATAGTAGTTAGCGACCTAGTATGGTGGAGCGACCTATAGGTTAGCGACCTAAGAGTTAGGTCGTGAGCTCTGTTTTTAGTTAGGTCGCGTATTGGCATAAGTTGTTAGGTCGCATAGGTTGGTAGGTCGCGTAAGAGTTAGGTCGCGTGTTGTATAGGCGCGCGCGTGTGTTAGGTCGTTGAGAAGTTAAGTCGCGAGAGTGATGTTTTTTTAGGTCGTGTGAAGACTTAAGGGTGGTAGGTCGTGAGCGACCTAAGGGGTTGTTAAGTCGCAAGCGCTGCTAAGTCTTAACTCGTAGATAGGATGGCCTGGTATGTCGTAAGTGCGCTTGGACTTAGGTCGTTAGGTCTTATACCTGCGGTATGTTAGGTCGTAGGGTGTTAAGAAGCTAAGTCCTAAGTCGTAACTTTGGTAGGTCGAAGTCTTTAGGTCGGTTGGTTTTAGGTCGTAGGTCGTGGGCGACCTAACTCCGAGGTTACGACTTAAGAGAATTTTCAGCTATAAATAGGAAGGGTTTTTCTCACTTTTTGGGATCCGGATTTCAAAGCGACGAAGTGCTGCCATTTTGAGAGCTCGACTTCTACACTTCTTCACTTCTTTTCTCCACTCTAACCTAGTGATTCCTTTCATCCAAATCGAAGATCAAGATTGAAGATCCAAGAGCTAAAGTTGAAGATCTTCATCCTTTGAAGTGAGATTTCTTCGTTTGAAACAGATTCGTGATAGATCAAGCTTGATCCTTCGCTTTCCAGATCTGAAGCGTGTTGATTTGAGGTTGTTTAGGTGATTTGGTGAGTGGTGATTATCTCTCACATGGATCCAAAGGAGTATATCGGATTGTTGGCTCGATTTGGTGTTAAAATAGTGATTTTCATGCATTTTCTTCATCCTAAGTGTAGATCCATTGTTCATGATGATTTGACAACCATTTTACTAAGTGTTAACCTATGCAAGTTCATTCATCAAGATTGTAGAGATATTTCTTATGATTTCATGCATGTTAGACTTTCAACTCTTTAATTACGAAATTGCCATTATTGTGATAATTGTCTACTTAGATCATATTTGAATGCTTGATTGTTTGGATTAATGGTTGACTTGGTTGATTGCTATAAATTAGATGATTGATGATTTGATTTAGACCGAAGATGATTCAAAAGCTAAGAGAAAGGCTCTTGAATTGGGAAAGCTGCTTGTGGCATATGTAGCGGGTGATGAAGCTCTTATGCATAGATTCGATGATGATGATGTTGAGATGAGACTTTGCGAGGATGTGATGAAGCGAAGTATGATATGAGATAGTTTTGGTCTAATCCAGACGGGATCATTCCAAGCACGTTGGTAACTCGGTGATATGATTCGAGTTAAGGGTAATGGATGCTTGAGAGGCGCTTGAGCTAGTATGGAAATAGTCGTCGAGGAGGATGACTAGGAGGCTTGGATAGTATCGTTGTTGAAGGTTCTAGCATGCTCTAAGCAAGAGTACGTTTGGGCAGATTCGATAGTCCTAACGACTAACTGTTGATGGTCGAGTACTCTGGGCAGATTCGATAGTCCTAGGCACGGGCTGCGACGACGTGCGGGAGTTATGTCTAGAACCGGGGTTTCCATTAGCCCTTGACGGACGGCTGAAAGAATGTGCCGGTCATTCAATTAACGGTGATATCGAAGCAATGATAACAGTGATAGCCAGAGTCATGGATGTTTGGTTGTATCGTCATTCGGTCTCAAGAGCAGTGTTTTTCGAGTGCTTATCTGATCTTGGTTTAGGCCTTGGGGGTTTGTGCTTGGAAAACATCGCCCTTGACTCGAGTGATAATCTCTTTGCTTTAAATTGTATGCTCTGCTATGTTTGCTTCTACTTAGTGTGTGTCTGGGGGCTATCACTGTAGAAAGAGGTTGGAGTGGGAGGGTTGTATTCCTATTCCTTTTCCTTTATGCTCTTTTGGTATGTTGTTAGTTAATTTACTGCTCACTAAGACTGTTGTCTGACTCAAGGCTTTATGTTTTAATTCTTATTGCCTTGGGCTGTTCGTCCATTTTTGGGACGGGCAGACTAGGTAGCAGGTGACAGGTGTTGTTCTTGCTTCTCACGATGCTGATATCGAAGACGAGCTAGAGGGTTGCATATTATCTTCTTACTATATGTACTGGGTGTTCCGCTGTTTGTATATTCTCTGAGTGTTGTGTAGTGAGGCTTGATGTGTTGACTATTTGGATGCTTGTATTCAACTATTATGAAGTTTTATATGATGGCATTTTATTCTGTAAAGCTTCACTATACATATGTTCTATTGTATTTTGTCCATGCGCTGTGAGTGATACGATAGACTTCTGTTGTTTTTAATTTACCCTGACAATCGTCCATGGTTGCCTGGCACACCTTACAGCGCACTTTCTCTAGATTCGGTGCAGGAGTCATGGGCGGTCATCATAGTACATGTGCACGCGTGTGCACCGGTGTCTGGCAACGTTTAAGTTTGGGATGATGATGTAAGTCTCGGGTTTTTCATCGCATAGGCCTTTGTGGAACTCGAAGTAAATATAGGACGAGAGAATCTCGTGATTTGCTCGGGAAAATAGTGTAGCTAGCTCGGGTTTGATGGTTGATAAGAAAACAGATTTCAAAATTTTAAAGAAAATATAATTTCAGCTGTATAAAAGTAAATGTTTAACGAGTTAAGTTTTAAAGGATATTAAGATAATTTGGTATTCAAAGAAATGTTTAACCAAGTTTAAATATGTTTAAAAACTGAATAAGTTTTAAAAAGGAATTGATAATTAAGTTTTCTAAGAATAAGAATTTATTTAAATTTATTTAACAAGTTTGAACAGGTTTTCAAAGATTTTAAATGTTAAGTTAAATGATTAAAAATTGTTTTGTTTTAAAGTAATTATATATTCGATTAATTATGTAATTAAAATTCCTAAGTATTTTCAAATAAAATAAGATGATGTTTGATTTAAGTTGTGATTAAGGTAATAAGTAACCAAAGGATAGTTAGTTAATAGAAGAAATTAAATGGTAAGTAAGGGTTTAATTAAAGTAAATGGTTTATCTTAATTAATTAGGGTCTTATTAATAAAAGTAATTAAAGTATAATTACTTAATTAATTAAAGATAATTAATTTATGTAATTAATTTAAGATAATTAATTAGTTTAATTAATTTAGGATAATTACTTTGAAAATTGATTAAGTATAATTACTTAATATAATTAATAAAGTATAATTACTTAGTATAAGTAATTAGTGGTTAAGTAATGAATATAATTAATTAAAGGATAATTACTTAATGACAGTAATTAGAGTTAATAAATGGAAGTAATAAAAGGTTAATTTCTTAAAGGAAGTAATTACGGAATTAATTACTTAATGTAATCAATTAAATTTAAATGTAATTTGTTTAAGTTAATTAGTTAAGTTTAATTAATTTAAACACTTGATGATTTGATAAATAATTACTTAATTTAATAAATGAATTGTAATTACTTAGTAAAGTAATTAATGATAATTACTGGATGTAATTAATGGAAGATGATTTTAAGAATGGAAGTAATTTGAGTTTAATTACTTTTTGTAATTAATCAAGGGATTAATTAAAGATAATTAATTAAAAAGTAATTAATTTATGTAATGAAGTAATTAAGGGAAGTTAATTACTGGATGAGATTAATCAAAGGTGATTAATAAATGTGGTTTTAATTAAAAGATTAGTTACTTAATGTAATTAATTTAAATAGGATAATTAATTAAGATTAATTAGGGATCATTAAATAATATAATTAATGATGTAATTAATGGTTGATTAATTAAAACTAATTAATCAATAATAAGTGATTAAACAGTAATTAATTAAGGAATAAATTATAGTTAATTAATTAATAAAGTAATTAAAGGTTAATTACTATAATGGTTAAGGATAATTAATTTATATAATTAATTAAGGATTAATTACTTAAAGTAATTAAAAGATAATTAATCAAGGATGATTAATTGAAATGAATAATTAGAGAATAATTAATTGATTTATAATTAATTAATGGTTAAGTAAGCAGGATTTATAGAATGAAGTAATTAATTTAATTTATTTTAAATTAATTAGAGATGGTATAAATCATTACTTATGGATGGTTGAATAATATTGAATGCTTTGCATTGTTTGATATCTCTGATGAGATATGTGCAGATCTGTGATATGGATGTTTTGGTTGAATTGTGATGATAATGTGAATTATCTATTTGTGATAATAGTATAGATTATCTATTGTGATATTGTGAATTATCTATCTATGTGTATATAGATAATTGAATTGAAATGTTTTAACTTTAAAACAACTTGGCCTTAAAAGATACGTTTTGGATTTCGATGAGACTGGGATCGGGTTTCCAGATTTGGATATCCGAATACCACATCGATCCAAAGTAACGATAGGTCGTGAATCTCAAGTGAAGATGAAGATTCAGAGTGCAAGGGTTATTGTCGTTAACTCTGAGGGTGATTCCAAAACGAGTGTAACGAGATAATGCCTTCGGTTTCGTTCGAACCCGGAACGAACTTGTATGGATGAATGCTTTCAGAACATCGTCAGGTGGACGATGAGAATTCTAAGTAATGTGTTCTGATTAAAGGTAATCGTAGCCTCAAGCCTCATCAACCGGGAATGGCTAAAACAGGGGAGGTGCAGCAAGGCTTCGTGGGTAGCGCCCATTGAGAGTAAGGTCATCCCTGTCTAGATGTCCCTTTTCTATTTCGGCTTAGTGGTGCGGTTGCAGATCACAACCGTGGGGTGATTTTATTCGGAATTATCCAGTAAGGGATGGTTCCGGCTTTGTGTTGCAAGGGATTGGGCGTGATCCTCAATACGCTGATCTAGGCCAGGTACTGTGACGGGCGGTACCCTAGTAGCCCTGCCATTGTATGGAATCCAACTTCCAATAAGTGATCTCGGACTTGATTGTATAACCCACTTTGTGGCTAGTATGCTGGAATTTAATAATGTAACAATTTCAGCTATATGAGTATTTATTTGAAAACCCTAAACCCTATTATAATATAATCGGATTTTCTATCAAATGTTTTGGTTAGCGTAAGGTAAAAACTTTTCCATGTTTATGTGTGGGAAGTCTTACGTGATACCTTTGTTTTCAAAAGGTTTTGAAGTTATGCAACTTTAACCCGTTTACTCACACCAGACCCATGTCTGACCCAAGTGTTTATTTCTGTTTTATTAAACTCTTGGGTACTCAAATTTTTACGAGTAGCCAAGGGATTCAGGTTAGCTTTGACGAATCTATGGAGGAGATATGGAGCAGGAGGCTTCAGCATTCGTAGATATATAGTGTTCCGCTGTGTTGGTTTCTCTGAGTCTTTTGTTTGAGTTATATCTTGAGTTGTATAATAGACAAAAATTTATAACTGTCTATTTTGTGTTGTATAAGCTGTGTAACTCTGATTATGTAAAGACTATGTAATAGTTATGTGATATATTATATTTTGTTCCGTTTCCGCTGTGAGATTCTGATATTGTTTAGTTCTTTCTTCTCTTCTTTTCTCTTTTCTATCCCTTTCTTTCTTATTAATGATGCGTCATTCTGTGGAATGAATGGCGGATCGTTACATGTGGTGGTGTAGAGAGATTGTTATATTTGAATCAAGGTGGAGTGTTGAATTTATGTGATTCAAATATTTCTAAAGAAGACAAGAAAATAATTAATTGATTCATTCAATCAATTAATTAGGCTATATATGGAAAGATAAAGAGGAAGGATATGTGTGATATCTTTTAGAGAAAGGAAACTAATTAATTGCTAACCAATTAATTAGTAAAATAATTTGTTATATGAAGAAAGAAAAGATTGCTAATGGAGATTGATTCAAGAAAGGAAAATTATGGAAACCAATATCACCATTATCCATTTACATAGAAATCAAATCATGGATATTCGGAAAGGTTTCAAACATAATCTGGAAATTAATTTTCTTCATCCCCAAGCATCCTTCATTTTCATGCCTATTTAAATGAAGGAAGTTCATCTTCATATTTGTGTGAGTGTGTGAGAGAACATCCACCATTATCCTCTTCTTCTGTAAACCCTAATTTCTGCAGCCAATCAATTAGGGGTTTTGAGCGTAAACAAGTCTTTGGATAAATTGATTATTCAATTTGTAATTATAGATTAGTCTCTCCACTACTGCCTATAATTTTGTAATCTCTCTCTTTTGTACTCTCTTTCTTCAGTGAAATAAAGAATAGTTGTTGGGTCCGTGGACGTAGGCAATCTAGCCGAACCACGTTAAATCTCTGTGTTCTATACTCTTCTATTTCTCTTTCTTTGGTGATTATTTTTCATTGAATTAGCGGTTGATAATTAATCGACAAGCTAGATCCTTGTTTTGATTATTTCTGCACTTTAGTATTCCGCTGCAGTTTTGGAGTTAGTGCAAATTAATTGAATTTCCGCACAACATGCTCTTACCATAAGGTAGAGGATTCAAATCTACCTGTCCTTTGTAAGATAAAAAGTTCTTCATCCATAGCCTCTTGCCAACAGGGATTAAGAATTGCCTCTTTATAAAAAGTTGGCTCGAAAAGTTTACGAATGAAGGTTAAGAACATAAAAAAAGATGAAGAGTAACAAGAATAAACAAAATTAAGTAATTTTGTAGACTTACGAATGCGTGTGGAATGATGAAGAGGTCGATCTACAGGCTTAGTTATAGATTGATTGGCATAGAGAGGGAGGGCGCAGCTTTAGGTTTTCCAGTTTTTCTAGTTTCTTTGAGGCTACTAGCATTATTATTATCCTCAGAAAAGGGATCAAATTTGATTAAACTATAAGCGCTGGATGGATTAGAGTAAAATGATATATGTTCAAGAAAACCAATATTTTGAGACAAATAAAGTTTTTGAGCGGTTGGATCAAAACATCCATAACCCTCTTTACACTCACCACAACCAAGAAAAACTCAAATAACATATCAATAATATAATTTGTTATGTTCTACATGAAGAAGAAGATCAAAACAAGTATGTCCAAATACTTTAAAAATAGAATAATCAGGTGCATGTCCATACTGTTAACGCTAAAAAAGTGAACGCTAACACCCGGTGTGTGTGGTTGAGTTGTGAAAGCACCACCCGCGTGACGAGAACAGAATTTAAGCGGTAAAATAGCAGAAAAAGCAGTAAAAGACAGCAGTTTATAGTGGTTCGGCTTGAGATTAAGCCTACGTCCACTTTGAATCTCTTTATTACTGAATCCGGTTACAAATCGATACAAATCTTTTACGAAAACAGTACAATTTGATCACAAGAAACAATCTTGACTACTAGCTCAATCTTCGACGATGAAACTCGATGAATCCGTGTTGGATGTAAGGAATTCCTCTCGAAGCTTGTTGTAGCGTCTCGAATGTTTGAAGATCTTTGATTGCTGAATGAATGGAGATTTCGACAGAGTAACGGTGCTTGAAGAAATGAATGGCCAAAAGTCCCTCGCTCGTTGGAGTTTGGGGGGTATTTATAGGGTCGAATCTGAGTAGGAAAAATTCTCTAAGTCCTTAAGTCGTAGCCGACTTATAGTAAGTCGTAGGCCCTAAGTCGGCGACGAGATAGGAGCGCTTGCACCAGTTACTCCTGAATACGAGCTGTTATAGGTCGGCAGCGACTTAACATAAGTCGTAGGTCGGAGATCCCTTAAGTTGTTAAGTTAGTAACAGCCTTGAGTCGGAGACTTCCTTATCTTGTAAACCCTTAAGTCGGAGCATTCCTTAACTCGGAGCCTTCCTTAACTCGGAGCCTTCCTTAACTCGGAGCATTTCCTTAACTCGGTCTTAGTTCTTAAGTTGTAGATTATCTTAAGTCGGCTCCTGTTAGGTCGGGCCTGTAGCTTAGGTCGTATGCTGCCTTAAGTCATGACCGGTTAAGTCGACACACTTTATAAGTTTGTCACGCCTTTAACTCGTTATGTCGTGGCATAACTTAAGTCGCCAAGTTGCATACCCTACTTGAATCGTACCATTCTTAAGTCGTGAGGAATTAAATGTTAACATTTGCCCCTCGGAGTACACGCCTAAGTCGTAGGTCGTGTGCTTCGACTCATCTTAACTCGTGTGGGCCGATTCAAATTCTGTTGCTCCGAGGTATAAAAAGCTTGAGTCGTTCCTTTTATCCATTGCCTATCTCCTAAGTCGTTTCTGCTATTAACATTCTTCCGAGCTTCCTTAAGGCGATTTTTCCCTTTCTTCAACAGTCGATTGATCACCGATTCCTTATTGCGTAAGTGTTCTCGCTCCCTCCTTGATTCTTGATCACCATTACTTCGTGAATCCTCATCCTTGTACTCAATCCACCCTCTCATGCAATGCTTTGTCGCAAATTCCACTATATCGACAGTTCGTGTACTCGATCCCGCTCGATTTGGCTTTTGATGATTGGGGCAATGGAGATGATGGATTACCGCGTTTCAGGCTTAACTGACTAGTTTGGCGAGGCTTTGGCGATATAATCCTGGTTTTTTGGATGATTTAAGCAGTGTGAAAAAAGAAAGTTTCCGATCATGGAAGGGTTAATGGGTTAACGGGTTAGGATGATATCGGGTTAGGAATTTAGGGGAAAAGTCAATAAGTTGTTAACTCGGTTACGATTTAGTAGCATCGTACGACTTATGCGTCCTCCCGACTTAAGCCTTCACCGAGTTATCCTTTTTACGACATAAGCTTTAAGTTGTGGACGAGTTAGGACTTTGGAGTTTTTCGTTGCAGTGAATTGAAGCTTCTTCTATACCTCACGACTTACGACTTAGAGAATAGTTGACCCTAACCTGCAGGAACCAATTCTTAAGTCGCAGCCGAGTTTGTGCCTAAGTCGTTGTCGAGTCAATGCTTGAGTTATGGGCGACTTATCACTTGAGTCGTTTACGACTTAGTACTTGTTCAAATTTTGCTTGAATATGTGCCACGATTTAAAAGTTATGACTCAACCTGACTCATAGCATATCCCTTAGACCGTGGGCGAGCTAGAACTTGAACATATTTCTCATTGCCTTGAACTTTGGACTGTTGAACTTTGTTGCATTCTTCTACAGATTATCAATAATTCTAATTGCCTGTTATAACATTCATAGAAAAACTGGGACGAATATACTGCCACTGACTGCCCACATCAAATGACAGATTAGTCGATAAAGAAAAAATCAAATTAAATGAACTGCATGAATGAAATGTTGTACAATAACCAATTCAAGTGAAGTATTAAAGCAAAATCGTAATAGCCAACTGAAACTGATTTGTTTGTATTCACACTGTACTTAAATATTAACAAGTTCTGTAATCTCATAATCAACCGATTGTCGACTAGTTTAATTCCAGTTGTGTTTACTTGTTATTTTTATTGGCTCTGCACAACACTTCACACTTTTTAGGAAACGTGCACCTTAATGTTTGATCATCCAGTTCATTATGTAGAATGTCATCTCAACAAGAAGACTTGGAACCAGCCGGAGGAACCTTTCCAATTGCTACTCCATTGAACGATCCTCCGGAAAGGACCCCTACCACTCTGAGCCATAAAGTTTTTCGTCAATTATGCATTCAGTTTGGCATTGCCGAAGCTGACGCTTTGTTCCCTGGAATCAATGACACTGCTGATACGCCACCCCATGGCTTTGTCGCAGTTAACCGCCAAATGTGCTTGAGTGGAGCTATCCCACCATTTAACGACTGTCTTCGAGAACTTCTCCTTCAATTATCTATCTCCCCTTTTCAACTACACCCTAATGGCTATTCTATCCTGCTGGGACTGTGTGTGCTTTTTAGGAGAACGCTGGACCGTTTTCCCAATTTTAGAGAAGTTCGCTTCCTGTGCACATTTACAAAGCACAAAGACCATCCTTCCATTACAATTGTGAGAAGTGTTAGAAATCGTAAGTTGATCGTTGGTCTCCCTGACAATGTTCACGGTTTCCTAAGTCAGTTTTTTTATGTCCGCTGTCCTCCAGGATTTTACGCCATCTGGAGAGTAGGAAGTAAGATCATTTTTCTCTGTTTCTTATGTTTTTTCGAACTTGCCGAAGTTTAAGTTGTCAAGTGTTAACTTTGCCCTTTTCTTTTCAGCACTTCCTCCTCCTTCTAGAAATCCCGGTCACAAAGCGACTTTTGAAAGGCTTATGGCAGTGCCATTCGAGGAAAGGAGTATCCAATTTCTGTTGAAAGATGAATTTTTACATCAATTCGGTCTTTTACACTCTTCTCACTTTACCCAGCCTCGTGAAGTTTCTAATCTTCCAGCACAGACATCAGATGCCCCAGCTTCAACAGAAGAGATGGCTTCAAAGGAGCCAACTGTAGACACTGCATTAGTAAACTGTTCTACTTCTATTGGTGTTGCGGGAACGTCCAGCAAACCGGCGCTTGCTCCAATTATTGAAGAGGAAGAAAATCCTCGAATTTCTTAAAAATCAGTCGATGTGGAAGTTGAAAAGGAGAATTCTGCTGAGTATCATAATGATGACACCTTTGATGACTTGAGTGACATAATGATAACTTCTCAAGAGCTTTTCAAGGATAATATTCCAAAAGCGAACTCTCCAGTCGTTGAAGCGACTTCATTTTTGAAACAAACTTCGACGCCTTCTACACCTGTCGTCTCTGTTCCCGCACTAAAGCATGGTTTGTAGTTTGACGCACGTAGTTCGCACGCCGCACACACTTAGAATTTTTCAGCACTTATAAGCATTTATCCTCTTTTTCTGGAAATTTCTAAACTTTACTTCGTTTTCGGTTTTCAGATTCTCCGATGGGGCGTACCGGCTCATACTATGACTCATTTCAGCGCTATGGAGGTCGTGGATCTTATGACTTTAGGAAATATCTTGGTGACCAGAGAGAGACAGATGAGGAAAGGGCTCAAAGGAAGGCTCAAGAAAAATGGGATTATGAGCAGCGGCAGAGAAGAAGAGACGCTGATCGATATGATTCTTCTTACAGAAGTTACGATTCCCATAAGCGAAAGTCTTATGATGACAAGGGGAAGACTGATATTACTGACGAATCGAGCAAACGGTCCAAGCCAAGTGACGCGTCTGTAATTTCTAAGAAGACTGATGCTCCTATCCCTTCTGATATTCCGGCCGGCTCTCCTCCTTTAAAGAAAATCGATATCCAAACGATCATCAGCAGGCCCCAATATCAGGTTAAAGACGGCCCTCCAACACTTCAAAGCCGGTTTCCGAACTGGTGCTTAAAAGGAGTGCGTTTTGACCTGGATTTGGTCCCAATCGATAAGCAAGGCATGCTTAAAAGTCTTGATGCAGTTAGGCTTAACATTGAGAGGATGTCGCAATGGCAGAAACTTGTTGATGAACTCCAGAGAGTCAACCATATGAATCTTGAAAACATGCTGACTCTGGAGAATGATAAAGCTGAATGGGATAAATGGTGCAAGCAGCATGACGCGGAGATGACGAACATCGCGGATGACAATGCAAGGCTTGAATCTGAAGTCAAGCAGCTTAAGGAAAATCTCGCCTCTTCTTCTGCATCACATACTCAAAAAGAAGAAGTCTTTCAAAAGCAAGTGCGGGACGCACATGCTGCACAAAGGGATGCCGAAACGAAGCTTGTAGCTGAGCAGCACATTGCTGAGAAATATCGCACAGAAAATGCTGAACTGCAGGAAAAAATCACCTCCCAAAACGTGGAGATTGAATTATTAAAGTCTCGACTCGCTAAAGCTAAGACAGAGCGTGATGAGGCTATTGCTGGTCGAGTTGCTGCCATTGCCGAAAAAGAAGCGACTGAGCAATCACATGAGGCAACGAAAGCAAACATCAGCTCTACCTTATTCGACTTTTATTTACACAGCGTTCTGGGTCGTGGAAGTCTTTCTTTTCTGGGTCCTGACTATGAGGTTACCCTGGCCGAAGTGTGGGAAGTAGCGGTTGACATGCTTGGCGGGGCTGGCTATGATGAAGCGGAACTTGAGGCACGCTACCTTGACGAAGAAGCTCGTGCTGCCCTTGCCATGGGAAAAGAGCAACTTGCCCGAGTGCGAGCTGAAGCCACGGGGGAGAAGCATTCCGAAAAAGAAATACTTCTTGCTGCCCCTGTTCATACTTCGGTCTCAGCTGATGTTGATATCATTGGTTCTAGTTCTCACTCTTCACTCCCTGCCAAAGATATTGTTACGACTCCCACAGAAGAAGAAGTGCTGGAAGATATTGCGGCTCAGAAATTTGAAACTGATCTCGCCAAGTCGACTTCTCCAGGTAACTTTGACGTCGACCCAGTCCCGGTGAACCATTTATTTGATTTAACTGGGCTTGATGATCTTCTTACTTATTACTTTAGCCTTGACGAATCAATATCTCATTTTGAAGAGTACTGATTTTAACTTCTTTTATTATGCAGCGGACGCACCGGAAACCACACCAATTTCTCCTTCTTCAGCTGCCGTTCCTCCTCCTTCTCAAGTTACTCCTCTTCCAGCTTCTCAACCAGGTTCACAGGAAGAACAGATAGCAGCCCTTCAAGGCTTGGACGAACCACCTGCTTCCCAGGAGCAGAAAGCAGAAGATCTGGAAGATAGTGAGAAGACCCCGGAGCAGTCTTTTGACTACGACACAAAGCTTTCTACATTTCTTACTCCGGGGAGTGAGTCTTCTTCCAAGAAGAAGGGGAAACGTGTGGTTTCGAAGAAAGGAAAGAAAAGTTCTTCTGCTGCTGGAGATGAAGCAGAAGTCGATCCGGTTGAGTCTCTTTCTCCTTCTTCTCCGATACGGCCTCCGAAACTAATTACCAGGCCGGGTAAAGGCTCCAAGGGTGGGAAGAAGGAGAAATGAGTTTGATTTTGTCTTTTCTGCTTTTTGCATGTATTGACCGGAAGTTGTGCGGATACCGGTCTCCGCTTCTTTTTGTGATCTGCACAATGTAATTTTTTTTTCATAGTATTGAATAAAATAGCTATTTTACTTGTGTACAAATTCTTGTGTATGTGAGAACGCATTTGTTTCTCATTTTTAGTGTAGAATAAACGATCTATTTTTCGTGATATTGCAATGAACTTGTGGTATGTTGCTTGCATGTTACTTTTATTAATATAATTGAATTGTATAGTATTGCCCCCATACCGTAAGTGCATTGCAATATTTCTAGCTTTTTCAAGACTGATACTCTTATTTCAGAGAATAATTAATCCACTTTTAAGGGAAGAATCATTCTGCTTTTAATAGAGTATATCTCGTCTTTAGAGAAGTTTTTACTTTCTCTTTCTTTCTGAAGAACACTTCAACTTTTGGGGATGATCATTTTTATTTGTTAAAAAGTGAATTTTCCTATGCAGTGAAGTGAACTTTCTGAAGAATTTTTTGATTTGTTTAGCGCTTCCGAAGAAGGCTTTGTTTTTGTGCCTCTGAAGAGGGCTTATGTCTGGTACTTCAAGCATGGTGAAGTGTGCCTCCAAAGAGGTCTTTTGGTCTCCGAAGAGAAGCGATTTTGGTCTCCGAAGAGAGGCAATTTTTGGTCTCCGAAGAGAAGCAATTTGGCATTTCATCTCTGGTGAAGTGGGCCTCTGAAGAGGAGCATTTTGCACTTCTACACTGGTGAAATGTGCCTCCGAAGAGGGCTTGTTAGCATTTCATCTCTGGTGAAGTGGGCTTCCGAAGAAGAGCATTTTGCACTTCTACACGGGTGAAATGTGCCTCTGAAGAGGGCTTTTGCCTCCGAAGAGGTCTTGTAATTGCCTGGAAGTTACTTTCTCATGGTTGAGTGGATCCACGGGGCGGACGCAAGTTGCTTGATTGGATGTTCGTTTGCACAAACGACCGCAATCAATTAACAAGGGCCCTGTTCCTTCAGCTTGGGAAGGTGCCCCTCCGGTGGTTCCACCAATCTTTTTATTGAGAGAAGCACTTCCATTTGTTGGCGTGCCTCGTTAGAGGGCTTTGTTGACCTTTGGGAAGGAGCATCGGTTGGTTGGTGTGCCAGGAAGGTTGCTTCTCAGGGGTGAGTAGATTCACGGGACGGACGCAAGCTGCCTGATCGGATGCATCACGATCAGTTAGCAAGGGCCCTGTTCCTTCTGCTTAGGAAGGTGTCCCTTCGGTGGTTCTACCGGCCCTTTTATTGAGTGGCATACCTCCTTTTGGCTGCTTTTGTGTTTGCTTGGCCATCTTCTCCCATCATCTTCTCATTAGCGATCTTTTATTATCATTTCCAAGCGTATCTTCTTTCCTTTTGCAAGTAAATTGCCTTATCCGAAGAAGTGGACTTCACTGTTGAACAACTTCACGGGACAAACGCGAGTTACCTAGTTGGATGTCTGTTCATATTGACAATCACAACCGGTTAACGAAGGCTTGCCCCAGTGGAGTTGCCAACTTATTATGTGAAGTTCTTCTTGTATAGGATTTGAATATGGAATTTTTTGTTGCTTAAATAAATGATTTGTAGGGCTCGCTTGGCTTTGCGATGGGTGAGCTTCGCTTTAATGACCTGCAATATTAGATCGACATTTTAGCAATACATTTAGAGTATTTATATATCGAAATATAACAGGCATTTTGTAATAGAAAACACAGAATTCATAGTTTTTCATTATTCAGTCACACTGATTTCTCAGCGGTTTACAATGCAGAAGTTACACATCCATTATCATTTTTACAAATTAAGCAATGGTGTTAAGTAAAAAATGGATGCTAGTGATTGTTGTTTCAGAATCTCCGGACTGATTTTCCATTTGCACTAGACTCGCAGCTTCGGATTTATATGCCAAAGAAAGTAAAAGATGCCCCAGTTGCAGTTTTGTGGACAATTAGCAGTCGTCCCAACTTCTGCCTGCTGGGTGTGGACCTCCCGTGACAACATTAATGACAAGCTTTTCTGAATCTTGCACTGCAGTGTTGTCGCGAGAATCGGATTGATGGGTAGGACGTTGTTGATCCCGAGTGGATGAGGTTGGATCGACTCCGCCTCTCTTAACGTATTGTTGGAGTTTACCCTGCTCCAGCAATTCTTCAATCACATTCTTTAATTGGCGACATTGGTCAGTGTCATGGCCAGGTTGATTGTGAAATTGGCAGAATTTTCCATTACGCACTGCACCTCTCTTCATCTCAGGTGGCTTAGGATACCTGACAACGTCCTTTGTTGCAAAAAAGATATTTCTTGGTGTATCAGTTAAAGGAGTAAAATCTGAAAGATCGAAGCGGCAGAGTTTCCTCTCATTCCCCTGATTCTTTCCTCCGTCGTTTTCCCTTTTCTGATTCTCAGAATTTCTTTTGTTTGAAGCAAGATCATTATTGTTGTCCTTGGCAACTAATACTTTTGCTGAGGCGGAAAGGTTTTCCAGGCGCATGAATTCATCGGCCTTTTTATAAAACTTCTCAAGGGAACTTGGTTCCTTCATTTTTAGCCATTTTCCAAATTCACTCGATTTATTAATGGCTCGCACCAAGTAGGTCAGGATCATACGCGGTTCTACATTATCCACTTCGGCTACAGCTATATTGAAATGGCTTAAGAAAGATTTGATTGATTCTCCGGGAGCTTGTTCAAGACTAGACAATGACATTATATCCTTGGCTTTTGAAGCATACAATCTGAACTGTTCTTTAAACTTTTGCGTCAAGTCGGAGAATTGATCTATTGACCGAATTGGAAGCTTTGTGAACCAAAGTAAGGCCACACCTTCCAAGTACACTGGAAAGTATCGACACTTAATCTCGTCTAACGCTCTTGCACTGGTCATATGCCAATCGTACTTGTATAGGAAATGATTAGGGTCACTCGTTCCCCTATAGGCTTGGATAGTAGGAGGCGCAAATTTCCTTGGAAATTCCGCTTTCAGAATCTTTTCCGTAAACGGAGTTCTGCTCGGTGCAAATCCCCAGTCGTTCTCATTCTCTTCCCTTTGCATGCTCTCTTTCATGATGCGGCTAACCATTTCGGACAGGTACTCTTTATTGTTCAGAGACATTTCCGGACAGGCATCAGTCCTTCTCTCGGAAGCTTGCCCGGGTACATGTTCACGATAAGTTGGCTGCGGCATAAAACCCTCAGCTTAGAAAGGTGGCATTTCTGGAGAGGTTGTTTGATGGTTTTCTGGTTGACGATTTGCCCCGAGCAGAGCAGTTAATCTGTCCATCATTAAAGCGTTTTGAGTCTCAATTTGTTGGTATAATCCAGAAACTGCGTCGTCCAATTCAGCCCGGGTGACTCCAACGGTAGGAGTTGCTTGGTCTGCTGTTGGGGAAACGGAAGTTCCTTCATGAGCATTTCTGGATCTGACAGGTCTACCTCTTCTTCCAGGAGCCATGTTTTCAGATAAGCTTATGGTTTTGAAAGAGATTTTCTCTACCAATTGCTTTGGAGCAATGATGACAATCTTCCTGAGTTGGGTTCTCAGTGAAAGCACCAAAATGTTAACGCTAAAAAAGTGAACGCTAACACCCGGTGTGTGAGGTTGAGTTGTGAAAGCACCACCCGCGTGACGGGAACAGAATTTAAGCAGTAAAATAGCAGAAAAAGCAGTAAAAGACAGCAGTTTATAGTGGTTCGGCTTGAGATTAAGCCTACGTCCACTTTGAATCTCTTTATTTCTGAATCCGGTTACAAATCGATACAAATCTTTTACGAAAACAGTACAATTTGATCACAAGAAACAATCTTGACTACTAGCTCAATCTTCGACGATGAAACTCGATGAATCCGTGTTGGATGTAAGGAATTCCTCTCGAAGCTTGTTGTAGCGTCTCGAATGTTTGAAGATCTTTGATTGCTGAATGAATGGAGATTTCGACAGAGTAACGGCGCTTGAAGAAATGAATGGCCAAAAGTCCCTCGCTCGTTGGAGTTTGGGGGGTATTTATAGGGTCGAATCTGAGTATGAAAAATTCTCTAAGTCCTTAAGTCGTAGCCGACTTATAGTAAGTCGTAGGCCCTAAGTCGACGACGAGATAGGAGCGCTTGCACCAGTTACTCCTGAATACGAGCTGTTATAGGTCGGCAGCGACTTAACATAAGTCGTAGGTCGGAGATCCCTTAAGTTGTTAAGTTAGTAACAGCCTTGAGTCGGAGACTTCCTTATCTTGTAAACCCTTAAGTCGGAGCATTCCTTAACTCGGAGCCTTCCTTAACTCGGAGCCTTCCTTAACTCGGAGCCTTCCTTAACTCGGAGCATTTCCTTAACTCGGTCTTAGTTCTTAAGTTGTAGATTATCTTAAGTCGGCTCCTGTTAGGTCGGGCCTGTAGCTTAGGTCGTATTCTGCCTTAAGTCGTGACCTGTTAAGTCGGCACACTTTATAACACTACACCACAAAAGTCTTTTAACAGCGTTTGATAAACGCTGTAATATGATACAACAGCGTTATTACAAACGCTGTATAACGACATGCTGTCGTATATACATAACTTACAACAGCTTTTCTATAAACGCTGTTGAAACATCTCTGTGACAGCGTTTATTACGAGCTGTCAATAATATTTTTACAGCGTTTTCAGACATGCTGTATTATGTTTCAACAGCGTTTATAATTTAGTTGTCGAAGATGTTCAAATTCTACTTTAATTGTTTACAACAGCTTTTTCTAAACGCTGTTATTGAATCATCAACAATTTCGACAGCATGTTAAAAACGCTGTGATTGAATCATCAACCATTTCGACAGCATGTAATAAACGCTGTTATTGACAGTTTCAAGATAATTACAGCACGAATTAAACGCTGTTGTTTCTTCATTGACAACATTAATCAAACGTTGTCTTCTATTTATATAACAGCTTTAATATTCCACTCTATTTTTGAATATTCCAAAACTATATTTTAAGCATATTCAAGCAACTAGTATATATAACAGGTTCTAATAACTATTAATTGGTTACATAAACTAGTTAAGAGAATATTAATAAACAAAAGACATCCATAAACCAAGTTTCAATAATATCCATAAACAAAAATAACAAAGTAAACCAAGTTGCCACAAATTCTGTTAAACAAAGACACATTATATGTTAAGTAAAAGTATAATATCAATACAGTAAGTCCACACCAAATGCCAACAACAAAATGTGCATCTAAAAAGTTTCATATGCTTGCTACTTGCTACTTGCTACTTGCTACGGAAGAAGAATGTGTCATCGTCATCTTTAATTACCTGCAATGAAGAAATTTGAAATGATCAGTGAGTAAACGCCATCTAAAAATTTGAAGTTTCATATGCTAAAATGCTTAACTGCGCCAAAAAATCACTATATGGATCTAAAAATTTGAAGTGATCAGTGAGTAAATGCTTAACCACCGTACAGTGTGAATTTTGATTGTATTTTGATTGTTTGTTTGTTTTCTAGTTTTAATTGCATTTGCATTCCTTCATAACTGCCTTGCTTGCCATCAACGTATTTCTGCGTCAATCAGTGAACACCTTCTACCACTGCCAGTCAGCACTTCATATACCTGTGAATACTGCCTCTCAACCAAAACTGCAACATTCACATACTAGTGAACACCTTCTACAAACAACACTCTCTGTCATCCCAAACACACCTCTTCACTGCCTTGCCATTCCCCACATCCTCAACTTGTTTTTACGTTCTCAACTGTACATTTACATTATCAACTATGCATACATATAACTTCCAGTGCTACTGCTCCTCAAATCCCCTCAACCATCTCCTTCATAAACTGTCAACATCTCACCACCAAACTTTTCTGACCACCATCAACAAACAACCCACTGCTGCACATCCCCTTCAACCCCTTACTGCCTTGCTCTCAAATCTCTCATATACCACCACAAATCACTTCAATAAACCACAAAAAACTTCACTCCCCCATCAGCAAACCTCTCTGTTCAATCTCCAACTGCACATATCATCTCTATCTCGATCACAACCATCCCTCACATACAGCCTTCATACCAACCCTCCCTCTCATACAAACAAGCTGCCTGCCAAATACCCACCAGTATACTGGCACATTAACAAACATTTGCAATTTCAAAACAGTTGCATTTTCTCTGTACATTTCATATATTTCCTGTTTTTCCTTGTTACAACTGCCATACTTCATTGCTGCCTGCACATCATAGTGCATACCCTTGCACAATTCTGTCAACAAAACCATCTCCTCACCGCCAACTTCTACATAACTGCTAACATACCCAAATTCGTGCTCTAATAAAGTATTTTTGTTACTGCTTCATAGATAGAAGGTGATCTATATATGTAATGAGTTTTCGAAAGAGTCTAAATGTGTAATAAGTTTACAAAAGGAATTACTTGTTGTCATGAGTGCTGATCTGATCATGGAAGGGCTCCATTTAGGATGAGCTGATCGGACGAATGCAACAGCGCCAGCAACATGGGGACATGCCATGGACGTTCCAGATTTGATCGCGAAATTTGAAATCTTCTTTCCATTTGGAATTTGACTTCCACTTTCTACTATTGGTATTGCTGCTGCCAGTATTCCAACTCCCGGAGCTATGATGTCGGGCTGTTCAGTTACCATGAAAGGTTACATCACCATTTTTATTAAATGTCATACATAATACTGTTAAATAATACCTTTAGAATGCCTTCAGTTAAACCACCAGGACCCCTTGCAGAAAAATAAGCAACAATTGGTGCAGGTTTGAATCCTTTATAATCTTTTGTCCCAAGAATGCTAGCGTAGGTGTCCTATATAAATGGTTCAAGCACTTCAGAAAGGAAAAAAGAAGCATGTATATTGAAATATTACTCTTTATCTTACTTGGTAGAGTTGATATAATCAAGAATCTGGACTCCAACTTTGTTTCCAACTTCGGAAAACGGAAAGCTACCAGAATCAAAAGGAACTCCTTTTTCTGTTTCATCGATCACTATCAGACCTTTTGCTTTACTGTCTTCAGCCACCAATTTTTTCACTTTTCTGGATACAGATGGATCGGTATCGACACATACAACTATCTTTCCTGCTGTTTTTTCAATATCTAATGACCCAGGGTAGCAGTTACTGAGATATAAAAGAAAATGTCAAGTTAAAAATACTGCAGAAATGCAACTACTGGAAAAACTGATGCTACCTTGCTTCAGATGCAGGTGTGAAATCAGCCGCTGCATCACGACCAAATATCAGAGGATACGATTGCGAACGAGTGAGATTCGAAAAATTAACGGCAATGCCCTAATAAAAGAAAACATAAATAAAAAACAAAGCAGTTTAAACATAATGATCATCTTGCAAATTAATTTTCAATGATTTCTAAAGGGAACTACATATTGAGTCGGCTTGATCTGATAAGAAAATATATTGAAAAATAATTTCTTTTGGGTAAGGGAAAAATGTATATTTGGATATATTTCCAAATATTATTTAGTATTCTTATTATCTAAAAGCGCTAAAAATCTAAAAATTAAGAATTTTCAAAAACATAAAAATTTAATGCTTTCCAAATTTTAAAACTGTTTAAATCCAAGTTTTCGCTCCATATTATTAAACGTTAAAGTTTAAAGTTTAAATTTTAATAATTTATATTGTTTTGAACCAGATTTTTAAAATCAAAGAATTTTAATAATTCAAACCTTTTAGCCTAAAAAAAATATACTTAAATTTTCTTATAATCCAAGTTTTCCAAAATTAGAAATTTTAAATCTTTTTTTTTCTTTCAAACTTTGTATTTCAAAATTCAGCATTTTAAAAATAAAAAAGTCAAATCAATGTATCGAAATTAAAAAAGAAAGCTTCAGATATTGCAAAGATAAAATCTTTTAGTTCCAAAAAAAAAATGAAAAGAAAAGGAAAAAAAGAAAAGAGAAAAAGAAGAAGATAGAAGTGTTGATTATATTTTATGGATTAATGTATTGTCCCTTAGTCACTTAGTAATCAGCTAATTTATAGAAATGTTTTAATAATCTTATATTCAATTTTTTTTTCATTTCCATTATAAAAGATGATAATGATAGTCACTTAGCAATCAACTAATTTTCTTGCCTACCTTCAAAACCTCACCATTCCCCAGTACTATATCAGAATGAAAACTCCTATCAATGCTCGAAGCCCCAACCGTAAAAATCCAAGGAGCAGAATTAACAACAGTATACGGCTCCGTCCATCATTGCCTCCCGAGCAAACAACGACCACACCTTTCTGATTCGCATGGAACGCTCCAAGAGCGATGGGATCAGCCAAAAAGTCACTCTGAAACACAGAGCTCATCCCTATAGAAATAGAAATGATGTCCACTCCATCACCCACTGCATCGTCCATGGCTTTCAGTACAGCTGAACTCGCACATCCTCCTAAAGAACATGCCTTGTACATTGCTAGCCTGCTTGTAGGGCACCCGCCCTTGGCTGTGCCTTGGGCTAGGCCGTAGTAGTCTGCGTTTGGGACTGTGGTGCCTGCTGCTGTTGACGATGTGTGGGTCCCGTGTCCTACGGAGTCTCTAGGTGAGTTTTGGGAACTTATTCTATTTGTGTTGTTTATGTTGGTTGGTAGTGGTATCGATGAGTCGGCCATGTTGTTGTAGTACCTTGCACCTATTAGCTTCCTGGTATCAATAAATGAGTAGAATGAATTAGAAAAATGAAAGACCCAGTATCGTTAACATACATACAATATTCAAAATTGTGTTTATACTGCTGTGGTCAAAACTTTATTTCTTAGTTTTCTTAGTTTGGTTCTCAAGCACCTGATCATCCTAAAAAGAGCTGACAAGTAGTCTCCAAAGTGAGTGTGTGTGTGTGTCTGTGTGTGTGTGTGTATGTATGTATGTATGTATCAGTGTCGACTTTCATGCTCAACCATCAACCATTATTTGGAGGCTTGAGTAGGATGAAGTGATAGTGTAAAGCTGAATCCAGAGAGTATCCAATTTTTCACATAAAAAGTAATCAATAACACTCATTTTAAAAATAATAATATTATGTTGTCAAATACTGAATGTTGATTAATTTCAAGTGTGTTTGTTTCAATGAAAAATTTATGCTTATTAAGTGTTTTTACAGCGTAATAAAGATTAAGAACTTAAATAAGCACTACAAAAGTGCTTATCTTTTGCAGTTGTGATTACTGAAAACTACTTATTCTATGACATTGAGCATTTTTTATGTATACTACAAAATTACTTGTTGCAGTTGGACTTTTTGAAATCAGGCCCTTCCATGCAGACCCCTTTCCATCTTGAAGGGATTGGACCCATACCAGTGTCATAGAAACTTGGTGATTCAGGCCATACACCTAAATAGTTTGTGAGAAGAACATACATTAAGTTCAAGAGTTATATGACTCTATACTAGTGATAGAAATAATGTTTAAATTATATTAAGGAAATCTCCTTGAGCCAGTGGTACAATGCAAACTCTATACCGCTGGTACATAGTCCCTTTTTGCAATTACAAAATAGTAAAACATGAAGTTTTATAATCTACATTGTAATGAAGTACCTGTGTCGATAAGGCCAATTATGATATCACTAGAAGCTCTTTTATGAGCTCGTTCTGATCCAAGACCGGACTGAGCTTCTAAGAAATCCCAAGATCGTGTAGTATGGAGCTGAAGAATGCGATCAGGAAACACTTTCACGACCTTTTCATGTTCTGCTCGCACAAGATCAGTGTAGCCAGTTAAAGTATTTGGACTTATATACACCGTGATTAGAATAATGATGACTTACTGGATAATATTTCAGCTTCTTTCTCTGTCAGCATTGCTGAGAAACCCTTGAATGCATGGCTGTAACTATGGCCAATGTACATTCTTTCTTTCTCCTCTCTACAAGAAAATTGCGTAGTTTAGCAGTGGGAATCAGTGTATTTTAGAAATTTAGATAAAAGACCGTGTGTCTGTCAACAAAATCATCCCCGGCAATATTGACCCTGAACCACCCATCAGCAATACCATCTCACTGCGCCAACAGCAAGCATTCTAACACACTACTACTGCCACAATTCCTACTATACACATTCAAACCATCAACAGCCATTGTACAACTCCTACTGTACATCAATTACGGCTACTGACCATCAGACTTCACCAGTTCATCCACTTCGTTCACCAATTCACATCTTCCAATCTCTGTTCAAACTGTCACATAACCACTGTCTACATGACTCTGCACTTCCACCATCAGTCTTGCATCAGACCACATCCACATATTCACTTCATTAACTTCCCACATAACCACTGTCTACATATCAACAACTCTAAATCTATATTAAACAACTCTAAATCAACATCAGACCGTCGAGATTTGACCGTATATAAACAACTCTAAATCTATATTTTTGATGTTATAAGAAAACTTCAAGTTGATTTGCGTTTTCTAATTTAAAAAATTTAGAATCTGAATTATATATTTATTTCTATAGGGATTTTTTTTGTAATAACATTAGAGATAAAAATCTGATGTACAAAGCCCCATTTCATAATTTTAATTTTAATTATTCTTTGAAGCAATTATCTTACAAATGCCATTTTTATTTTATTTTTCCTTCTACAAATTTAATGATAGAAATAAAACTTTTCGTTCCATTTTAACACAAGTCCTCACATACTTTTATCCACTTTTTCGAAGTTATTTATAATTTTTATTCTTATTAGTGAGTTGATAGCTATCATTTATATCCAAAAGTTATTTGTAGGCATCAACAAACACTTTTTACTTTGTATAACTTTTTATATTATTTTTGAATTATTGAAAATTACCAAAAGTGAGTAAAATCAACACCAAATAATAAAAGTTTAGCTCGACCTAGAAAAACTTGAGTAGAAATGAAAATTACTATTGAGTTGGAATATTAGAACAATTTGAATAATATTTACACAATTGAAAGAGAAAAAAAAATTAAATCATGCATAAAAAATGTATTATTGACAAACTGTTTCAATAAGCAATCAGCATTCCCAAAAAGCAAAAATTTATTGCTTATTCGTTATGCTGAATAGGAGGTAACCAGCATCACTTTTTTAAAACAAACAGTCAAATAACCCTTTTTCGCTTATTCTATTAAGTGTTCAGCTGTTATTTTAGCAAAACAAACAGAGCCTTACTTTTTTTATGGACCACTGACTTCATCCACGTTCATCTTTAGTTAATTTTTTTTCCTTCTCGATCTAATAACTGAAATCGTTTGAAACTTTAAACTTGATCAGATAAGCAAGATATGATACTTTGCAATGTTTCAAACTTAACTGAAAACTAGGGTTAAGAAAAAATGCTCACCAGTTCCACTAAGTTTAGGGCAATCAATTCCAAATCGATGCTGATAGAAGAGCCGGCGACAGAGACGCTCAATCAAAATCGACACGGAAGATGAACGATGCTGCAATCTGGTGGTAGGAGAATTGAAATCGAAATGGACAGTTGGAAAAATGAAAAACGATGGAGAGGGAAATGAATTATTAAGAGACGAGGGAAAATGAATTTTCTCTAGAAGTAAACACGTGAGTTGGCGGCAAACCAAAATAAACACAGCGACACTATTTTCAGCGTTTATCCTCACGAATAACTCTCTCAGAAACATTTACTACAGCATTCAATGTTTAAACGCTGATAATAAATGCTGTCAAAACAAACTTTTGTTGTAGTGTAAGTTGGTCACGCCTTTAACTCGTTATGTCGTGGCATAACTTAAGTCGCCAAGTTGCACACCTTACTTGAATCGTACCATTCTTAAGTCGTGAGGAATTAAATGTTAACACATACAATTTTTCAAAAGGTAAAATAATTGAAATGTGTGAAGAAAGAATAACGTTAATTAGTCTAACAGCCATGAGAACAGTTTCATCTCAAAATTACTCATGAACAGAAGCAGAAAGTAACATAGATCGAGTAGTTTTAAGAATATGTATATGTTTTCTTTCTGCAGCTTCATTTTGTTGAAGAGTATCGGTATACGAGGTTTGTTAAATAGTTCCACCCAAAGAAATTAATTCACAAAATTTCTTAGAGGTGTATTCTCTGCCAAAACACTTAAAACATTTTATAACAGGTGAATGTTGTGTCTTGACAAGTACTTTAATGTTTTCGTATATTTCCAAAAAGTCAGAATGATGTTTTATTAAATAGACCTAACCGTAGCATGTATAGTCATCAATAAAGGACACATAATATTGAGACACTCCTTTAGTGCAAATTAAAGATGGTCCCCATACATCTGACATCTGAATGAATCAAATCAGAGGGAGCAGAAGAAACAGAGATGCTAGTGGGCAAAGTGGAAAACTTTGCTATTTACATCCACTACAATTAGAACTATCATAAGTTTGCAAATATCCTGATGCATCCCTGGATGCTAAAACTCTGAAACGAGAAGAAGAATCATGACCTAAATTAGAATTCCATAAATAAAAACTAGAGAAAGAACACAAAGGAAAAGAAGATAAATCAATACTAGTAGCAGCACTAACTGAAATATAATTTTAATTCATTCAAAACATATAATACATCTTCTCTATGGCATGTACTAATCGGTTTTTGAGATTGTAGATCCTTCACATAACAAGAATCAAAGTAAATGTTACTATATTACCAAAGTCGCATAACGAACCAACAGATACAAGGTTTAATGTAAGATTCGGAATATTATAGACATTGGAAAGATATAAGTTGAGAATAACAACAGAACCAATTCCCGTCAAAGACATGGAGTGTCATTAGCGGTCATAGAAGGAATGGAGTATGATGAAGTCAAAGTAGAAAAAGATGAAGAATCTCGAGACATATGGTGGGAAACACCAGAATTCAAGACCCATAAAGATGAGTAACCCGAGGAATTTTTATGTATTTGACTTGAAAATGAAAAGACGGACATAATCCGTGGTTGAAGGGAATGAAAATTCAGAAGAAACTTGTATTCGGTAAAATGAACAGTTGTACTCGAGGAATTGTGAGACAATTGGAACTCATTTTTAAATATTAAATTATGACATATCCGAATACATTTTTCTGTAGAAAGAGCCCCGGTAAAAAAAATTTGGTTGTCCACCATTACAGATAAAACAACATTCTCAGCTGCATTCCAGTTCACATTAAGAGTTTGTTTGAGTTTTAGTTTGGCACCCAAAAATTACATTATTATTATTATTTTCTTCTTTTTTTTTTCTTTTTAAAATTTAAAATAATATAATATAATAGTAATACCCAAGCAATACAATGATTGTTCTCTCCCTCTTTATTCTCAGTCCAAACCAAAATAACTTAAATTAGCAAACACAACACAGAAGCAATGATGGACTTTGGAAATCATGGAGTCAGGCATCGAGTGTAGATGCGGAGACAATTTCCAAGCATCCATTTTGATGAGTCGTATGAGATGGATTTGGATCTAGTATCTAGGTCAGGTTGTAGGTTGTAGTTTGTGTATTTGGTCGGAATTGTTTGGTGTAGATTTCAGATTAGATTGCAGCGGGTTGTTGATAGCGGATCTGAGTGGAGGTAGAACCTGAAGGAACTAGGCCAGCCTGTGATGGAAGAAATGGGTGAATTTCAAATTTTTTTACCCTATTGGATCTTAGTTAGGCCTATGAAGCCTAATTTTTTTAGAACATTTCTAAATTTGTTTTAAATAAAATCATTTATTTTATTTAAATTAGTTAAAGGGAAGTTTTTAATTTCAAATGTATAGTGTATCAAATACACCTAACATTTAGTTAATGTATAGGCAATGAAACATTTCACTTCTTTCCTTAAAATAAGAATTAATTGAAAGCATTAATTGCATCAAATGGAGAGAGGAACCTTTCATTTTCTCTCTTTAATTTGAATTGATTGATACATTAAATGTCATTAATTAATAATTTATTCATGGCAATATTTATTACTATGTGTTACAGCCTCCATTCTTAGTTTCGATGACAACAACTATACAAACACACATATACAATATTAACATCATCAATATGCAGGTACACGCAACAAGATCATGGCTAGAAGACAAGCAAGGAGAGACTATTACTAGTAAGGTCAAATTTAGTCTTAGATAAAATATGTAAAATCTCCTTAACTGATTCACAAAATACTAATTCACGTTTTCAAATTAAAACAGAATTATCTTAAGAAAACTGAATTCACAGACTTCTGTGAAAAAAAGAAAAGGAAAAGCTATTGGAATAGTATTATGCCCGAATTAATATACTGGGCAAGCAGAAAATGGAAAGAAGAAAAGAAGAGCACAAACAATTTCTTTTTCTTTCCAATTTTAGGCGTGGGTAAAACAGTACTTATCATGGAACTTCAAAAATGCATTCTGAAAATATCTTCCTGGAGTCCATTCTTCGGGGAATTCTATTCTGTTTTCACTGTTCATATATCATATATATTACTTTTGAATCTCTTTTGTTTGCTAATATTATTGGAAATCGTGTAAAAACAATTTTGATTTGATATAGCTATTTGTGCAAGTATTTTACAATTAAGAAGCAATTGCTTCTTGAACAGATTGCGTATGAATTTACTATAACTATAGAATACCATATTCTCACGAGCTAGTGCATTTATTCGAGTGATCCGCAAATGAACATACGTCTGTGAAAAACCTCAGACGTCTGTGAAATTACATGGGAAAATTAATCCATGTATTGATAGACGTCTGTGATTTTCCACAGACGTCTGTGACGTTATTTCTGAAACATAACGGCTATTTTTATGAAAGGTTGCTTCCTTCTGAATTTTTCAATACACTAAATTTACTCAAACGTTGCAACTCTTTGAAAGGTAATGGTTGTTTCTCTTCGAGAAACAACTCTTGAATCTTATAAATAGCAACAAATGATTGAGGCTAACACTTACCTTGATTTCTATACTCTTATTTTATATTCTTACTTCTATGCTTTCACTGATTCAATTTTCTCAATCATTCAAACAACCAGAATTTATATTTTGATTATATTGCTTCCAAAAAATCAAAGTGCACATAAACAATACCACTCAAAGGAGATTATAGAAAGAATTGCATTGTACAGTCAGTATCTGTGTTATTCAGAACACACAATTGTCAAACAAAATACTTTTTATTAAGCATGTTCCTCCAGGCGAAGTGAGGGTTTTTTGGTTAGTAAATTACGAAGGGCAGCTTTGGGACTGGATGTAGGACGGGAGGTCCGAACCAGTATAAAAAATCTGGTTTGCATGCTTTTTAATGTGAGAAATGCGGATTACGGATCTTAAGGCTAGTATAAACACTAGAGGGGGGTTGAATAGTGTTTTAAGGAATTACTAATTCTTTTCGAGTTTATATTAATTTGAACACAAATGTATGCAATATTCAGACACAGATATGATCACAGATTCAAACACAGATGCAAATATAAAGTAAAAGCAGTAATGGAAAGAACACACTGGATTTTATACTGGTTCGGAGTTACCCTACATCCAGTCCCGCACACAAGTACAGATTTCCTTTCAAAAGCAATCTTTACAATTACAACCCTCGATTTCAAGGCCATGAGGTACACCACTCCAGATTCACAATCCTCTGGGTAGAGATACTTGATTTCCCGGGCAACAAGTTCACCCAATTGATTTCCTAGGCTACAATCACACCTTTTCTCACTTGATTGATTTCCAAGGCTACAATCACACCTTTTCTCGCTCGATTGATTACAAAGAAGCCTATAACTCTGAATAGCACTGAGATCTTGTTGAGATAGTGATAGAGAATCAAACCAGAAATGATCTAGTTAAATTCAATGGTGATTTTGGCAGAGTAATGGTAAGAATATATATAAAGAAATGTGGAAGAAGAAGAGCAGTGAAAACCAAAAAAATATTATTGAAAACTCGTTGAAAACATCCCCTATTTATAGAAGAACAATAGTCATGTCCATTCGTGAAAGGTTATGGCGAATAGACACTTCTTTTGAAATTCAAAATTTTGAAACCAACTGCCACTATGTCGACATGGGTATCTTGGGTATGTCGACATCCCAAAGGAAATTTTGGTGATTTGTTTTTCTTTGAAAATTACTTCTATCTTATATTAAAACTATTTTAAACTTTATAAATATACTTAACTATAGTTAAAATACATAAGTAAATATAGAGAATAATATATATATAATTTTACTATAATTTTATATTTAAATCTAAGTATAAATATTAAATTTATTATAAAAGATAGTTTAAAACTAAGGATAATTTGATTTTGAAAATAAAGATTATTTTGTGGCTAAAAGTATTTAAAATCAGGATAGATGTTTTTGATTCTTTTAAAAGGAAGGTTTTGAAATCATTTTGAAAACAAGATAATTTTGTAAAATCATTTGAATAAAAGTTAGCGGATACAAAACAATGTTCCACTAGATTTTTCGTAGGTTCCATCCTACTTAGGGTTCCATCCCTTTAACGGGCTCGAAGTGGATTCCATTCCACGACTAAATTGGATTTTAGGATGCCAGTGCTTTTCTAGGAGTTTTAACAAAATTCCTTATTAAATTACTTATTCTTGAAATCTTGAACTCTTGATAATCTTGATATTGTTGATACTCATGAGTCTTCAATCTTGATATCTTGAATCTCTATATTGTACAGTCTTCATTTTTGATACCAGCATGGTTAAATCCTGCATATACATATATATCTAAACTATAATGTTAGTATTTATAATCTTATTCTAAGGTTGTTGTCATCAAAACCATCATCTCAAGGACTAACAATCTCCCCCTTTTTTATGATGACAACCTTTGTTTATAAAATATTACTTCTATCCTAATAACTCCCCCTAAAACTGATAACTCCCCATTAATCTATGCCTAACTATCCTATTTTATACTTCTCCCCCTTTGTCCTCAACAAAAAAAAACCAACTCCAAATTATATAACTCCCCCTTAGTCTAATACTATGTGATTATAATGATAGTGTTATCATAAATAATCAACACTTAATTCTAAAACTAAAACTTTAGTCCTAAATTACGAACTATCCTAACTAAGAATCTATATATGATAATACTTGTAATATAAGAACACAAATCATTTATATTGTTATATTTACATGAGCGTAGAGAACGTAAGTAAAAACATACAACAATAGGAAAGAGGAAAGAGAAACTAATGCGTGTCCTTGAAAAAATGGGAGATCTATGAACCGAACAATTTGGATAGTGGAAACAGAAATTTCCACGTTGTTCGACAAGATTTCACTACAACAAAAAGATGATATTACAACTGTATTTTTACAACTGTCACAAAATGCCAGTTGTAATAAAGGTTTTTTAAAACTCTTATTTTCAGAAAGTTGTAATAAATTTATTTTCAACAACTCTTTTATTTTACCAGTTGTAATAGATGTCTATTACAACCTTTATTTATTTCCAGTTGTAATAGATGCTTATATTTAACAACTTTTATTTTCCATCAGTTGTATTAAATAATTAGTAATTAATGAATAATAACTAATTTTTAATATTTAATAATAATAATAATTAATAATAGAGAAGTAATAATTAATAATAATAATTAAGAAGTAATATTTAATATTTAGTAATTAGGAAGAATAATTAATAAAAATATAATTAATAATTATTATTAAGTAATAAATAATAAATAATTACTATTAAATAATTAAAAAATAATAATTAATATTTGATAATTATTTTGATTATTTATAATTAATAAATAATAATTAATGTTGTTATTAATAATTAGAAGTAATAATTAATAATTAAGACTAATATTTAATATTTGCTGTTTAATAATTTATTTTTAATAAGTAATTTTAATAATTAAGGAATAATATTTATTATTAATATTTAATACTTATAGTTGATAATTGCATTTAATAGTTTAAAAGTTTAAATTTTTGAAATTTTCTAAATTAAATTTTAAAATTTTGAAATTCTCATAAATTCAAAAGTAAAAAAAAATAAAATTTAAATAAATTTAAAACTTTATAAATCATTCAAAATTTTAGAAAACTTGTTAGATCCACCTTTTGCAAAATTTTAGGATTAAACTTTCTCTTTTTCTTAGAATAAATGAACTTCAAAGTCGGAGCATATATTTAAGTGACTTAACCAACGTGACCTATAATAACATAATTGATTTATTTGTCGAGAGTGGATAACCGATCACTACAAGGAATAATGTTATGTATAGTATCAAAAACATTGAAATATAGCATTTGAATGCTAATTACATTTATCAGTTTTAATCAAACAAAAGCAACAAACTTTAAAGTTTAAAAAAAAGCGGTAGCAAAAATTTTTGGCGGCTCACCAATTTATTTCACTATGCCCGCTTTTTCTTTGATTAAAATTTTCCTCAACGCTTCCCCATTCTCCAAATCCCATTCGTGCCCTGTGACGGCCCGAAATTTTAACTGTTGCTAATTGGGTAATTAACTGAATAAAATCATTGGCATACAAATTTTATAGTCAAACAAATAAAATTCTGATGATCACAATATCTGAATATACATAAATGGATTTAAAAACTATATTAAATATTGGGTTTATAGAAATCATTGAACAAGATGAATTTCGTAGAAAATGAATTTAAACTCCATCATTTAAAATTTAATACAAGAGATCACTAAATAGATATACAAAGCTCTATGATGTTGAAAAACAGATAAGGATATACGTATACAGGTATATGAGTGTATGCCATAATATATATGTATAATAGGCAAATGTATATATCTATGCCTTGCTTCAGATTTATTCATTCGAGCAGGAAAAGTGGAAATTGGATATTTCTATGGTAAAAATTTACTTTATGGAAGTAAGTAATTTGGTAAGTGACTTTATAGAATAATTAAAATTTGAATATTTGATTTGGAATAAACAAAGTTACGTATCTTTGTTATATATATGATAAAACTCCACTTGTTGAATCTATAGCCAGAAGAAAATGGTTTTTGAAGGTATTTGAAGTATAAAATGGGTTTTATACAAGTTTGAAATGATCCAAAGATTTTTATCAAGGTTATATATATATCTATATATATAAAGGATCTTTTGAGAATGATTTTAGAGGAAAGGTTTTTGGAACCTATGGACTTTGGAAAGGCTTTTGATTTTTGGATAAAATCAATATTGGGATTTGGGAAAGCCTGATTTGTGAATTATCGATTTTGGAAATCGATTTTGTGTAAAGGCACTTATATGAAATTCGTACTAGGTGTATGATTTGGGAAATACTATATGTGTATAGTATAAAGTGTTTTTGAGATTGGCTCTGGGGAAAAAGGCGCTCCCTTGAAATGAACTTCTCAGGAGTGCCACAGGGTGGCACTGCCTTGAGCCTCAAAGGGGGAGGTTCTAAAGTTGATCCTGTGAGGAGTCCGGACAAAACTAGTTCCTGAGGATTTTGTGTAGTGTAGCGAAAGTCGTGGGGCGCTGATGCCTACAGGGACATTTGGGTTATGATGTGACGACAGTATAACTCGATGTCACTACGATCTACTACAGACCATAGCGAAAGTCGTGTGTGCCGCTGAGGCCAACAGTCTACGTTTGATTTTATATCGGTAGACTGCGACACTATGGTAACATAGCATAAGTCGTGTGTGCCGCTGAGAGACAACAGTCTATGTTTGATTTTACATCGGTAGACTACGACCTATGTAGGAGTGGAGAAGTTTCATTTCGACAGCGTAATCGAGAGGCCGTAGAGAGCCTGCAGTTACATGGACTTTTGCCGTGATGGCAACGTAACCCTAGAATGTAACTGCGATCTGTTGTGGGTTCCATGGTGTAATCAGTTACATGGACTTTTGCTGCGATGGCAACGTAACCCAGGATGTAACTGTGACCATGGATGGGGGTGATGATTTCCAGAGCATTCTGACCAAGATATTTCCTCTATTTTCAAAAACTGTTTTCTATATTTTCAATAAAATTATTTTTCAAAATATTTTCACTTGGAAACGGGTTTGCCAAGCACTTATAGATTTTCAGTCGTACGCCTGATCAACGTATGAACGAATTTTTGTGAGGACAAGGATAGACTTATCGAAATATCGAGTTATAAGGTATTTTTATAAAAACTATTTTAGAAATAAAATATAGATTTTTAAAGTAGTTTAAAAAGGATCAAAGAATATTTATCTAGTTTTAAGCATTTTCATAAGTTCTGGCTCGTTTCTTTTCGAGGACGAAAAAATTCTAAAGAGGGGAGGGATGTGACGGCCCGAAATTTTAACTGTTGCTAAATGGATAATTAACTGAATAAAATCATTGGCATACAAATTTTATAGTCAAACAAATAAAATTCTGATGATCACAATATCTGAATAAACATAAATGGATTTAAAAACTATATTAAATATTGGGTTTATAGAAATCATTGAACAAGATGAATTTCGTAGAAAATGAATTTAAACTCCATCATTTAAAATTTAATACAAGAGATCACTAAATAGATATACAAAGCTCTATGATGTTGAAAAACAGATAAGGATATACATATATAGGTATATGAGTGTATGCCATAATATATATGTATAATAGGCAAATGTATATATCTATGCCTTGCTTCAGATTTATTCATTCGATGTGACGCCCCACCTCTATACCCACGCTAGCCAAGAACACTACGTGGTAATGTCGTCAACTAGCACGGAGAATAAGGCTGTTGAGGAGCGACCATCCATGTAATTGCTTTGTGCGAGTACCGATATGCCAGATAAAAATATAACTTTTCATCTCAAGAGGAAATCCGACATATCGATACAAACTCAAAGCTACTACACAGTGGCTTTATGGACTTCGGAAACAAATATAGAAATAAACATAACACAAATCAGTCATAGACAATCCATATCACAAAGGCGGAAATAGATATGAATATAACACATGAAAGTGTACATCAGAGTAGTGGTCAAATAAGATCCACAATAACACAAAAGAATAGATACAAGTGCAAGACAATAGAATATGCATACATCAAGGAGTCTAATCTCAAATGTATACAACAAAAAACAACTAAACTAGAGTAGTTAGCCAAAAGTCAGATGATGGTTCCAGATAGGAAGTCATGAGAAAGCACCTGTAAAATCTCAGTCTGACCCGAGTATTATTTAAGAAGAAAATAATAAACGGATCAGTCTAGCTATAAATATCAGATAAAGTGATAGAATATGAGATATGATAATAAAACGTAAGATAACAAAAAGATGTCATACTATGATAAGTATACATTAGAAAACCCACAAAAGTCATACAATATCTCAAGAATCTCAAAACACAGAAAAGAACGTCATATTCTTAATTTAATTCACCAAGCCATAAATAATGACATACATATCAATGCCCATCGTAAATGCTGGTGAAACATAAATTCCAGAAATCAATATCCAGAAATCACAAGAAAGAGGATGGCCAATCCCATAAAAATGAGCCGGAGCTCCTCCTGACAGGGTGTAGTCCCCCATTGCGGACTTTGAGCCGAAGCTCCTCCTGATGAGCCGAAGCTCCTCCAGGTGAGCCTAAGCTTCTCCTGGTGAGCCGAAGCTCCTCCTGATGAGCCGAAGCTCCTCCTGAGGAGCCGAAGCTCCTCCTGACAGGGTATAGTCCCCCATTGCGGACTTTGAGCCGAAGCTCCTCCTGATGAGCCGAAGCTCATAAAAACGAGGAACAGTCCTCCACGTGGACAAAGAGACATCGCACATTGCTAGTCTAAACCACAAAATGATCATCATCGATCATCAAGAAGTGTCAATTACACTAAGCTAGTAAATATATGAGTTTAGCTTCATGTCCCATAACCACTAGCTTAACTTAAATACTTACGAACAAATTGTAGATCTCCACTAGAAAATTGTCACAAGGGTTTCAATCGAACAAGTCCATAAATTAACCGACGAAGTAAACGCAAGCGTTTCATACCACTTGTTTTGCTAAGCCGTTTAATTAGATTTTCTCATACGAATGAGGTAAAGGTTTGTATATACTAATAGATTAGAAAACGGTTTTATAAACGAACTTTGTATTAAACATAGAGTTGAAATCGTTTTAATGAAAGAGTTTTGATATTTACTACCAGTATAGAAAACCTTTATATTTTTAAAGTGACAAATCAAAGAAATGATTGTAGAAACAATCAATCATAAAAATTCACATTCTAAGACGTGAATAAAATCCAAAGAAACCGATAAAGAATCCATCGAAATGGATATTCAAAAATCCTGAAAAAGGAGTCATCAAAGTCATAATAAATGATAACAACAAATAGGATCATCACGAATCGATTCAAATTGGAAATTCAATCCCAAAAGGCAAAGTGGGCTGAAATAGCAAATTCAGTTGACTAAACAGAGATTTTCAGTTGACTGAATTCTACCTGGAAACTTTATGTTTCTAGGTTCAGTCGACTGAACAGAGATTTTCAGTCGACTAAACCCGGTCTGGAAACTTTCTGTTTCCAGATTCAGTCGACTGAACAGAGAATTCAGTCGACTGAATCATGCCTGGGCTGTTTTTCAGCCTATACAAATGAAGAACAAACTCTTCCAAAATGCAACCGGACGAACATTGGCTCTAAGGGTTTATGCCAATCAGCAACCCGGCCCTATATGCTCCTCGGTGCATCACCAAAAGCATGATCAAACATCCATAAAAGGATTTACACACAAATTTTACTTCAAAAACCCAAAATTGGAATATTCACAAAACCAATCCAAAACAAGAGCAAATGCACATGAAGAGGTGTTAGGAATTCATACCTAACAACCAAAGATAATTATAAACATAGATGTGAGATAAAAATCTCACCTTTGAATCCAAAAACAATGAATGAGAAGCTTGAAGACAAGGGAAGATCAACCACACTTCAATCTCAACACAAGAAGCTTGAATCTAAGCTTGAAAAGGAAACACTTCCCAAATTAGGTTTAGGAATTTTCTGAAATCAAAGAGAGAATGAATTGGAGAAGAAGATGGAGATGCATACCTTAGTTTCTCTTTGGATTTGGAGCAAGAATTTGGATTTGCAAGAGGAACTAGGGCTAGGAGTTTCTAATTCCCTTTCTCTTCCCCCATTTTCAGTTTTTCTTGAGTGTTTGGAGAATAAGAGTGAAGTGAAGAGGAGAGGTGGACTGAGCTAGGGTAATAAGTGGGGTTATTGGGCTGAAACCCAACCCAAAGCCCTAAGTGAAAAGTGGCAAAATTCTCCTAACTCCAAACATATCGAAGTTTATACTCAGAAAGGTTGCAAACGACATTTTGAACTCAATGGGGGTGGTCTCGAGTCCTAATTCAACTGTTTGCAAAAAGTAGCTTTTCGGACCAAAATCCGACGAACGACGAAATACTTAAATAAAATATTAAATATAAAATCGATAAATATGCGGGTTGTTACAGACTCCCCTCCTTAAAGAAATTGCGTCCTCGCAATCTTAAGAAGAAAATAAATAGTAACAACCATATAGGCATATCAACACAAAAGAAAGTTTGAAATAAGAAGTTCACTATAAAGAGCACGAAAGAGTAAGTCCGAACGTGTTCGCTCGACGAATCCTCTAGATTCCCAAGAGAAATCCTTGGGATTTGAGAACCATTGAACTTTCATAAGAAAAACATCTTTATTTCGAAGGCGCTCAACCTCCGAAGCAATGATGCGAATAGAATGTTGCTCATAAGTCAAATATGTGAAACTTCAATTTCCACAATAACACCGGCTCGAGAATAAAAATCGAAATCCCAAAGGCATTTCCATAGTTGAAAGACGTGGAAAACGTTATGAATAACAGAAAATTGAGCAGGGGCAACGGCGTAGTACAATAACAATACGCCCGAGAAACTGGAAACACGAATAACCCCGAACGTCGACGTAGTACAATAACGGTACGTCCAATGAACGGAAACTCAAATAATTCGGAACACCGACGTAGTACAAAAAAAATACGTCCAATGAACCGAACACCATAAAAGAACATCGGACACTTGTCCATAAAAGAAATGAGATGAAGCTCAATACAACGAAGTACATCGAAACGTCCGATGAACTTGGCATTCCATACGGACATCATCAAAGAAATAACCACTTGTTGCTTAAGACTAAGGGCATCGGCAACACGATTCTCCCATCTGGGAGTAAACAAAGAATATCAAGATCATAAGATGCAAGGAACTCGAGCCAACATTGTTGACACCGATTAAGTTCCTTATGAGCAAATAAATATGCCAAAGATTTAAGATCAGGGTAGAGAACAAATTTCTCACCCAAAAATAATGATGCCAAATTCTAAAAGCGAAAACAATAGCTGCGAGCACTAGATCATGAGTGGCATACCTAGTCTCGATTGGCTTTAATGATTTAGAAGCACAAGTGATAGCACGTTCTCTTTTGCAAGAGAACGACATCCAAACCAATACGATTAGCATTGGTACCAAAGATAAAGTCTTGGTTCCGTTTGGGAATCACAAGAATAGGGGTATTGAAAAGAATGAATTTCTTTTAAATAATCTTCTTTTCCAAAAAGCTAAAACTTTCAAAATCACAATTACCTTCATAGAAAGATTTACATTTTACAAATCAATTTATTGTGTCTGACGGTCTCATCAAAGCGTTTAGGAAATCCCTATCGTTCACGTTGATCAAGCGCATCGACCAGAATTCTTAAAACACTAAATGGGCAATACAACACAAAATCATCTTCTATATGATGAAAATATCTCTTAAAAGTTTTGAGAATATTATTTGCTTGTTTAATTAAAAATCAAATTGTACTTATGAATAAATCTTATGGAAAAGATGTGCAAAATTTTAAATTTCTATTTTCACCCAAAATTAATAAATACAAGAATGGAATTATTGAGATATTCATAAAATACTCGATTTATAAATTGGCTGAAATAAGCTGGATAAACCGAATGTCATAATAAGCCATTCATAAGAAGCATAACGAGTGCGGAATGTGGTAAGCGGAATGCTAACTCTCGCAACTCCTAGCTAATGAAATCCGGTGGCAAGGTTGAGCTGGAAAGACCTTAACACCTCTCAAAATATTGCTTAGGTGATGATCCTAAGACAAACTCAAAAATACCGGAAAATTCTCAAACTACATGAATGAGAGAAATAACACTTTCCTCATCATGTGAGCTTAAAGAATAAAATGATGCCATTAATTTGGAATCGAAGTCACAAAGGAAAAATATGAATCTGCTTAACAGATTGAAAATGTCGAAAATGAATAGTCCATTCGGAAAAATAGGATATGGGCTTCATAATGATGAAGCCAATCCTTTCACGCAAATCAATTTCCGAAACCTAACAACGCATAACATGCAAATCGGTATGGAAAGAAAAACCACATGAAATAATTTCGACATCAATAAAAAGCAAATTGAGTGTTGCGGATTCACCAACCGGATACGCAATTCTCAAAGAAGCCATCAATCCCAAAATGTTTTAAAGAAAATGAATCAACAAGTTCTTTTGATATGAAATGATGAGGTGAACACATATCAACAGGAACTCGAGAATGATAATCACAAAACAGATGTAATCAAGGGTTGAATAAGAAATACCTTGACCAAGAGAAGAGTTGCTAGGGGCTTGCAGCTTTCCTCCTCTCTTGCTTGGAAGCTTGGGACATGTAGATAAGTAATGACCCGAGCCTTTGCAATAGCGGCAATAAAGGGGTTTAAGGCACTTAATAACATGATGGTCCGAGGAACCACAATTATAGCATTGTTTACGACTTGCGGTAGGAGTCTCAACTACCAGAGTTTCTAGTTCTTCTTCAACGGGGTGTTAATGTATTCAACCCCATATTTGGAAAGAGATTCGAAAGATGCGACATAGTCCGTCACAGTAGATTCACCTTGAACAAGGTCGATAAAACGCCGGGCCAAAGTTACTTTTTCAGCCTCCGGCACAAATTTCAATTCGAATCTTACCCGGAATTGCTCCCAAGTGAGATCCGCTTCAATGATTTCAGAAATAAGAAGCTCATACCAATCCAATGCTCTTTCCTGGAGCATGGTAGAAGCCACTTGGACTCGGTGGAGATCAACAAGATTCATGCGAGAAAAGATGCGGTCGCATGATCTAAGCCAAGCTTGGATTTAAATGACACTCTCGGATCCCCGGAATGGCCTTCCACCCAAATCAGTATAATCTCTACACAAGCGTGCAAAACCGGATCTAGGATGAATAGGCTCTGGAATGGGTCCGGCTGCTTGAGCATTTTTGACAAGATCAAGAAGTTGTTGTGCAGACATAAATACTCCATCCAGGGGAGTAGCACTAGATTGACCGGCGCTGGGACGGACTGGTCTAACCATTTCTCTTCTTTAAGAAAGAAAGAAAGAAGAGGAAAAGGTTATTCTCAAAATAAATATCAAGCAATCTTGATAGATAAAACAAGGAATCATAAAAGAAAGTAGGATAGAACGGTACGAAGACTCGAATAAATCCTAAGGCACAACTCCTAAGAAAGACTTAGGACAATGATCCTTGTTAGATTATTCTACATTGTTCTGAAGTTTGGCTCTGATACCAAGCTGTGACGCCCCACCTCTATACCCACGCTAGCCAAGAACACTACATGGTAATGCCGTCAACTAGCGCGAAGAATAAGGCTGTTGAGGAGCGACCATCCATGTAATTGCTTTGTGCGAGTACCGATATGCCAGATAAAAATATAACTTTTCATCTCAAGAAAAAATCCGACATACCGATACAAACTCAAAGCTACTACACAGTGGCTGTATGGACTTCGGAAACAAATATAGAAATAAACATAACACAAATCAGTCACAGACAATCCATATCACAAAGGCGGAAATAGATATGAATATAACACATGAAAGTGTACATCAGAGTAGTGGTCAAATAAGATCCACAATAACACAAAAGAATAGATACAAGTGCAAGACAATAGAATATGCACACATCAAGGAGTCTAATCTCAAATGTATACAACAAAAAACAACTAAACTAGAGTAGTTAGCCAAAAGTCAGATGATGGTTCCAAATAGGAAGTCATGAGGAAGCACCTGTAAAATCTCAGTCTGACCCGAGTATTATTTAAGAAGAAAATAATAAATGGATTAGTCTAGCTATAAATATCAGATAAAGTGATAGAATATGAGATATGATAATAAAACGTAAGATAACAAAAGGATGTCATACTATGATAAGTATACATTAGAAAACCCACAAAAGTCATACAATATCTCAAGAATCTCAAAACACAGAAAAGAACGTCATATTCTTAATTTAATTCACCAAGCCATAAATAATGACATACATATCAATGCCCATCGTAAATGCTGGTGAAACATAAATTCCAGAAATCAATATCCAGAAATCACAAGAAAGAGGATGGCCAATCCCATAAAAATGAGCCGGAGCTCCTCCTGACAGGGTATAGTCCCTCATTGCGGACTTTGAGCCGAAGCTCCTCCTGATGAGCCGAAGCACCTCCTGATGAGCCGAAGCTCCTCCTGGTGAGCCGTAGCTCCTCCTGACAGGGTATAGTCCCCCATTGCGGACTTTGAGCCGAAGCTCCTCCTGATGAGCCGACGCTCATAAAAACGAGGAACAGTCCTCCACGTGGACAAAGAGACATCGCACATTGCTAGTCTAAACCACAAAATGATCATCATCGATCATCAAGAAGTGTCAATTACACTAAGCTAGTAAATATATGAGTTTAGCTTCATGTCCCATAACCACTAGCTTAACTTAAATATTTACGAACAAATTGTAGATCTCCACTAGAAAATTGTCACAAGGGTTTCAATCGAACAAGTCCATAAATTAACCGACGAAGTAAACGCAAGCGTTTCATACCACTTGTTTTGCTAAGCCGTTTAATTAGATTTTCTCATACGAATGAGGTAAAGGTTTGTATATACTAATAGATTAGAAAACGGTTTTATAAACGAACTTTGTATTAAAAATAGAGTTGAAATCGTTTTAATGAAAGAGTTTTGATATTTACTACCAGTATAGAAAACCTTTATATTTTTAAAGTGACAAATCAAAGAAATGATTGTAGAAACAATCAATCATTAAAATTCACATTCGAAGACGTGAATAAAATCCAAAGAAACCGATAAAGAATCCATCGAAATGGATATTCAAAAATCCCGAAAAAGGAGTCATCAAAGTCATAATAAATGATAACAACAAATAGGATCATCACGAATCGATTCAAATTGGAAATTCAATCCCAAAAGGCAAAGTGGGCTGAAATAGCAAATTCAGTTGACTAAACAGAGATTTTCAGTTGACTGAATTCTGCCTGGAAACTTTCTGTTTCCAGGTTCAGTCGACTGAACAGAGATTTTCAGTCGACTAAACCCTGTCTGGAAACTTTCTGTTTCCAGATTCAGTCGACTGAACAGAGAATTCAGTCGACTGAATCATGCCTGGGCTATTTTTCAACCTATACAAATGAAGAACAAACTCTTCCAAAATGCAACCGGACGAACATTGGCTCTAAGGGTTTATGCCAATCAGCAACCCGGCCCTATATGCTCCTCGGTGCATCACCAAAAGCATGATCAAACATCCATAAAAGGATTTACACACAAATTTTACTTCAAAAACCAAAAATTGGAATATTCACAAAACCAATCCAAAACAAGAGCAAATGCACATGAAGAGGTGTTAGGAATTCATACCTAACAACCAAAGATAATTATAAACATAGATGTGAGATAAAAATCTCACCTTTGAATCCAAAAACAATGAATGAGAAGCTTGAAGACAAGGGAAGATCAACCACACTTCAGTCTCAACACAAGAAGCTTGAATCTAAGCTTAAAAAGGAAACACTTCCCAAATTAGGTTTAGGAATTTTCTGAAATCAAAGAGAGAATGAATTAAAGAAGAAGATGGAGATGCATACCTTAGCTTCTCTTTGGATTTGGAACAAGAATTTGGATTTGCAAGAGGAACTAGGGCTAGGAGTTTCTAATTCCCTTTCTCTTCCCCCATTTTTAGTTTTTCTTGAGTGTTTGGAGAATAAGAGTGAAGTGAAGAGGAGAGGTGGACTGAGCTAGGGTAATAAGTGGGGTTATTGGGCTGAAACCCAACCCAAAGCCCTAAGTGAAAAGTGGCAAAATTCTCCTAACTCCAAACATATCGAAGTTTATACTCAAAAAGGTTGCAAACAGCATTTTGAACTCAATGGGGGTGGTCTCGAGTCCTAATTCAACTGTTTGCAAAAAGTAGCTTTTTGGACCAAAATCCGACGAACGACGAAATACTTAAATAAAATATTAAATATAAAATTGATAAATATGCGGGTTGTTACATTCGAGCAGGACATTAAAGGAGGGTATAAGCTGCCACTACAACTTCAAAAGAAAACAGGCTTCATCTCAACCTGAAAAGAAAAGACAATGATATGCATGAGCTTGTAAAACAAGCCAAGGTTAATTAATGTAAGCACCCGGATATCATATCAGCCTCTAAACAAATAAAAATCTCTGATCATCAATGTACAGATAAAAATCTAACAGTACAATATGTATAAATCTGGTACCAGCATAATATTTCAAACTTGTTCACACTTCTTCTATCTATCACCTTCTTATTCCCAATTCGTGCATCAAAAGAAGTCTGAGTATTATAAAAAATATATATACTATAACAACTTTTATATTACGCATAGGTATAAAATAAAATCAAGCAAGGCAAGTATGTATGTGAGTTTCATATGTGTATGCAAGACAATAAAACAAAAATGTACATACAGGAGATAGGATAAGTATGTAGTCATGTAAGGAAACATTAGCATTAAATACTATCATCTCAGCACAAACAAAAGTCATTTCGAAATATTGAAAAATTATTTCAGTTCAGTAAAGGAAATTTTGTTTAGTCAAAGAAAAAACAAATCTAGCCAAAGAAAGAAAAGCTTGTACCAGTTCAGTCTACCCTTGTACAAAACTTGTTTTCTATATTTGTACATTCCCTTATTCTAGTTCATTCAAAAACATAGCAAACCAGCAAACACATACCCTTGTGTACTTTCTCTATATATATCTTCTTTTGTTCTATTTTCGTTCATCAAAAGTCTAGCATTTCAGAAAATAAGTAGTCATGTATCTTACAACAAAAGCTTAATTTACAACTCAACTAAGCAAGGAGATGTAGGAAGAGGATCAAGCTAGCAGTTTTGCTTTTCAAAACAGAAGTTGTTCTCTGTTCAAACTGGTTGCAGGTGAGTAAACTACTGGCTAAATTTAATCTGTTTTTATATGTGCTGTAAGTGATAATCCTTGGAATCTATGATGGGTGGCATATTTCATGTTTGTTTAGAGGTGATTACATATAGATATGTATGTGGATAACTTTGATTTAAAAACCTGGAAATGAAATATCATGTTTCTCTATAGTAAATATTTAGATCATCCCAGCATTCAAAAAAATCCATATCTCATCACCTAGATCGTTTTGCATGTTGATATATACTAGGAATATGTTCATTTTCTAGTGTAGAATTTGTTAAAAATAGTTCGGAAACAATTTTGGTTGTGTAGTTCATCAGGGTTCCATTTTATAGTGAAAAATCAAAATTTAAGGGAAAATAAATGTTTTAAATTCTAGATTTCAAACATGCAGCTTTAATTGTTGTAAGAAAATAGGAATTTTAGTGATAGAATTATAATTTTTAGTGTCCTATTTAGGGAGATATGGTCAGATGAGCGTTTTGCGCTCAAAAATTTATTTCCGTCGACTTCGTCGACGAGGGGTGATGCAGCCGATGCTGGAAGAGGCAGATGATCGTAGAGAAGGGGTTGACCGTGACAGAATCTTTAATTTGAACTTAGATTGGGAATGCGGGTCGATTTTAGGGTTTAAAGTTGATTTTTGCTTGGGGTAGCATCACATAGGACTGGAAGCAGAGTTCGTCACCGGGTCTCATGATTTTTGGCAAAAAGGTGGTGTGGTGGAAGGGCTTTCATCCGAAGTAGATGGAGTGCGAGGTAACGACAGGTCGTTGATGCGGTGGGTTGATTCGTGGGGTAGTTTCGTTTCTGGTTTTGGGTTTTGGATCGAGAAATGATCGATTTTTGACCCGAGGAAATTGCTATCCTTGGTGAAGTGGCAATTTGGATCGATTGACGTCGTGTGACTGGGTGGAGGTGTCGCGGCAGTGAGTTGGTCATTGGCGAAGTTGTGCATGTGCACCGTGTGCACGAATGTATTCCGGTGCTGGGTGAATAGTGAGAACGATGTTAGGCTTCGATTCCAGATTGGTATTTTGTTCGCACGCATCATTGTTCGAATGATTGTAAATGGGTGATCGGAGCAGTTTCCTTTCATCTTGCAGCATCGATTTTGGATGAACTGCTGGTAGATCTGAGGAGGGGAAGTGATTTGGGAAGTGTAGTTTTGAGGATCTGGGCTTCGGCCCGTTTGGCTTGTGGACTTCAAATGTGGAATTTGATTTATGTTTGGGATTGTGTGCTTCAGCCCAATGGGTTTTGTTTAATGAAAGAAAGATTTTATTGATGAAGGAATTTGGATTAAAAATAAAACAAAATCCAAAATCATTTTTAAAATTTATAATAGGCATGTTGTTTAAAAAAATAAATATTCGAAACCAATTTAATTTAATGTAAATGTTTATTTAAAAGATTCATATGGACGTAGGAATTTGGAATAAATTTGATTTGTTAATTTTTTTTATTTAAATTGGATATTTGAATAAGTTATTTATCATTAAGAAATCAAGTTTTCTTTATAACTTATTTATACATTCTTTGGGGTTTTTGAATAAGTGAAGTATATTTAAGATAAATGATAATTAAATGGGGTTATAATTAATTATTGTTAAGTAAGCAGGATTAAGGGTAATTGAGGTAATTAATTTAATTTGTTTAAATTAATGGTTAATTTATCTTGTTTATGAATGATTGAATAATATTGTATGCATTAGATTGATTGATACCTTGGATATATGGTTGTGATGCTATGTGATTTAATATGTTGGGTTAAACAGAGATATCCTGTATTCAAGTTTTGAATAGTATTTCATTTAAATAACTTGGGTTAAGATGACATTGGATTCGAAGAGACAGGAGTCGGGTATTAGTTAATACCCAAAACCACTTCGATTTTATATAAATTGATATGTGATGTCAATTGGCTGAAATGGAATAATATGAACCTTTGAACTAAGTTATAATACTTAGTATTTGAGTCATAAGTGTTGAGCATAACAAGTAATGAACGCGTAGTGAAGTTCGAGTTACCCGGGTTTCCTTTTAAATTGGATTAGTACTTCATATTAAATGGGTTTACTCATGCTGGTTTCCAGCCTGACCCGGGTGTTACTTTGATGTAATGCTCGGGTCAGACCGAGTATTACAGATTTTCAGGTAAGGACGTTCTGAAGCTCAGGAGGCGAGTTGGATGGCAGGAACGTATGGAGTGTTTCCGCTGTAACATACTTCTGTTTATCTGGGATATGTTGATTTGTATATATATCCAGTGATTGTGTATATGTATAACTCTGATGTATTAAAATAAAATTGACAGATATAGTATTCTTTAATCTGATATTTTATATGATATTATATTTTGATCCGCTGCAAATGTGAGAATCTGTGTTGTAATTCTGTTTCTTCTTCTTCTATCTCTTTCTTCTTCTTCTAACTATCTGGAATTTTCGGGATCGAAAATTCCGGGTCGTTACATGCCCCAATTTATTCTAGGGTTTCACGAAATCCCTTTGTTTTTCACTTGTTGCATCATTCAGCAAAGTATACAAGACTTAGATTCGCGATTCAGGAAAGGCAAGAGCAATAGCTTGCCTAGGCATAGTACATGATTGATGCATCTCCAGACATCGACGATGGTGGCGACTTGATTGCGATGACGACTAGCGGTGTCGCGGCGACTCGAATCAGACGCGACTCTAATTAGGTGGTCCACGACTATGAAGACTCCCAGACTTTGACCTATCAGACGACAACAGGCAATAGGCAACTCCAGTGCATAGATCTTCGATTCTGACTTGTTGATAGCTTGTTGAAAAGGATTAAAAGATACTTAATTTATGTAGCTGTTTTCCCATTTTATTTGCATTTTCAAATGTTGGTTTTTGTTTTTTCCCTCTATCATTTTGAGAAAATTTTTAGTATATCACGTGTTGATTTGGTCTGAAATAAGATAAGGAAATCAATAGTACAGTGGCTTGGTACCTTATAAAAAATATAAGCCTAGATTATAGATCGTTGAATGTGATGATTTTTGTTTTTGTGCACAAGTTTTTTGTTGACAATCAAGCATGGAGTTGGCACTGTGATATTTCAGTTATATAAGTAACTTTCACTCAAAATCTTTCATTCCATTGTATCCATTTTCTCATTATTTGTTTTGGTCATTTTGTTGATAAACCAATTTCTGTGTATTGATGAGGTTGATGTTTGGACGGTGCTCATCTCTGTTTAAATTAGATTCATTATGTTCAGTTAGAGATGAGTTTAAACCCATGTATTGCTCCATAGCATTCATTTGTTTGCTCTTTTTTTATTTTTTTTATTTTTACAGACTAGGCTCCAATAATCTAATTCATAAATTATGTTATAAACTGTTTGCCAGGGTGTTATAAATATTAAAGAAAGGCTATGATATAAACTTTTTTACTTGAATATATTAATTTTTTTTTGTACATTTGGTGTGGAATAAAAAAAGATTGAAAATAACAGCTAAACAATTGAACAAAAAGCCAAAATTATGTTGTTGGCATCTAACATAATGCACATCAATAGTGCATATATAGTCATGGATCTCTTTTTCTCAATATGTTGGTATCCAAATTTCTTATTGTAGAGAGGCACACTCATTTTAATCTAATGTCAACATAACAATAATTTATATACCGAAGCTTGTCAGCAAATGTTATTTCCCTAGCCTCCGGGCCAACTCTCATTTAGATCTAAAACTATGACAGGTAAAATTTAGCATGTACTTGAGAAATATATATTAGGAAATATTTTTATTTACCAATGGACATGTTAATCCAACCTGCTACATCTGTCACCATCTTTCGTCATATTATATTGAGTATTTTCATCCAATTTTTTGATCGCCTGCACTATCATTGCTATTCGTCCGTCGTCGTCATTATATTAAGTATTTTTTATTTCATTACCATGTATTAGACGAATGTTTAATTTGATAGTATGTTTCATGAGCTTTTCTTCTTAGGAAGTGCTCATGAATCAATCAAAACATAATTTGCAACTCTTTTATATTATGTTTGATAATTTGTTCTTTCAACTCAGTTCTTTTTTCTTTTCTATTACTTAGTGCACTGCCACTAAGTAGCTTAAAAACACAAAGCAGTGCAAAACACCACATAGAGTAAATTGTTTTACCAAAATGATTCGTTGAGTGCATATTTTCTATAAATATAAAACATAAATTGAGAAATAAGTCACAAATTTATTGACTAGGTATAACTTATCGGAAGCAATCTTAAGAACAGAAATAAACACGTTGATTGAAATTTACTGCTATTCAAAATTTTGTTTACCTAAATTTCATATTGTAGTTAGAATACATTTGTCATGAAATATATGTGAGTTTTGATTTACAGAAACTTCCTTGGCTCAGATTTTAATATATTCCAGTTACATTATAATTGATGATTAGCCTTTTGTATGAAATGGCAGACGTATACTGGAAATATTTTAGTTGCCATCAACCCTTTTTCAAAGATTGCCTAACCTCTACAATATCCATATGATGCAGTAATATAAAGGAGCAGCTGGAGAGCCGAGTCCCCATCAATTCGCTATTGCAGATGTTGCCTATAGGTAAATGCTTTTAGTTGCAGCTATTACAATTGCATGATATGACCAATTTATTAATTATTGGATCTAAATGATATAGAGAAAACAATTTATTATTAACTGAATTCTCATTTTGCATTTTATTACCAGGTTTGTACACATAGGATCTGTTGGAGTTACTTGTCCTGAGAGACCTGGACTCCATTAGAGCAAACAACCTCCAACAACGCTGATATATGTTATTCAAGTAATCAATGCACGCACTTGTTTGGGCATTATGGCTTAAAATTAAACTGTACCTACTTTATGGTATCAAAATATGTTCGTCTGTAGAGGTAATTGTAACTTGATCGTTGGTGTTAAAAGGATTAGTTGGATCGACCGTGGTTTGGCATAAAGACTTTGTTGCCTTCGACTAGTGTATTTCCTTAGGGTATGTGTTTTGCGATACAAAACTTTATCTTTCTTATGTATTTTGTGTTGTATCCTATTTTGGAATGGTTATGTGAGAATGTTGTTTTGGTACTGTTTTAGTTGGTGATGTGAACGAATACTTTAGATTGTTTTATTTGGTATGTATTGTGTTTTGTTAGAATTATATAAATATTAATATTTATGAATGAATCTATAACTGCTATCAACTGTTGTAAAAAGATTAATTGCAACTGTGAATAACAGTTGTAGTAGATAACTACAACAGTTATCCAGCAGTTGTCATACCTGCTACAGCACGAAATGTTACATATCTACAAGAGTTACCAACAGTTGTAAAATGGTTATTTGCAAGGGTAAGAAACAGTTGTAATATACAATATCACAACGGTTATATGCAACTAAAGAACACAGTTGTAAAAAATTGATAGTCTTTTACAACTTCTTAAAATACGACTGTGGTTCCACCGTTGTAATATATCTTTTACAACTGTGTTCCACCGTTGTAATATACCTCTTTTGTTGTAGTGTTTCCATCTTTGTCAAAGCACACTTCGCCAACGCAAACGACTTTTTCGTTATCTTCAGCGTGCTCTTCTTCCATGGGGGCTTCTTCTTCTTCTTCCTCGCTATCCTCTTGCACTTGATCTCCTGAAGACTCTTCATCAATCAAGATCGGATTAACATGATTGTCCATTAGAAATTTTTGCAAATTTCTAATAATTTTGCCTTGCTGTTCTTGTTCTTTGGCCATTCTAAGTTGCACCACTTGAATTTCAGTCATTAGTTGCAGTGCATCCTTCAAAGAATCCTCCATTTTCGTCACTCGTGCAAGCGTAGTTCGTTGAAACGGTCCATAAGTAGGAGAAGGGAATGAAAAGATTGAATTTTTGTTTGATTTGAAAGAGGAGGCCATTGTTTAAATGTTTTCAGAAGAAAGAACAGAGAAAGAACAGAAAGAATGATCCAATTTTCGAAATAAGAAGAATATATAACCACTTATTTGAATTTTGGTGGGAAAAATTCAAAAATAAAAAATCGTTATATGTCGACATGGTTAGGAGGGGGATGTCGACATGGTGCTTTATATTTTTACTATTTGATTTATTTTAATTTAATTTTTAATTATACTCTGTTATTTATATTTTATATTTCAGTTATTGAACAAATATCTAATTCTCTTCTTAATTTAGTAAATATAGATTCATTTAAGGGTTTTGTTAATATATCAGCAATTTGATTCTCAGAATTGATATAATCGAGAGTAATTACTTCCTTACTTATATTATCTCTGAGAAAATGATGTCTGATATCAATATGTTTAGTTCGAGCATGATGAGTAGTATTTTTGGATAAATTTATTGCACTAGTATTATCACAATAAATTGGTGATTTTGAGATATTTAAACCAAAATCTTTTAAAGTTTGTTGCATATATATTACTTGAGAACAAACCAAAGCAGCATAAATATACTCTGCTTCGGTTGTTGATAAAGAAACTGTGTTTTGCTTTTTACTAAACTAGGAAACTAGAGAATGCCCCAAAAAGTGACAAGTTCCACTTGTATATTTTCGGTCTGATTTACAACCAGCATAGTTAGCATCACAGTAAGATATTAATTCAAAAGAATCATTTTTAGGATAAAATAAGCCATAATCAAAGGCGTGTTTAACATATCTTATGATACTTTTTACAGCTTTTAAGTGGGTCTCTTTAGGTTGGAATTGATATCTTGCACAGAGACAAACACAATGCATGATATCAGGTCTACTAGCAGTGATATAGAATAGTGATCCAATCATTCCTCTATATAATTTTTGATCTACATCTTTCGAGAGATCTTCTTTACTTAGGTACTCATTGGTTGCCATGGGAGTGGGTTTTCCACTTGCAGTAGTCAAACCAAATTTACTAACTAGGTCTTTAGCATATTTTTCTTGATTAATAAAGATACCATTTTCTAATTGTTTTATTTGCAACCTTAGAAAGAAGTTTAACTCACCCATAGGACTCATCTCAAACTCTTTTGTCATTATTTCGGAAAATTCTTTATTCATTTCAAAATTAGTTGATCCGAAAATGATATCATCTACGTAAACTTGTACTAGTTGAATATCATTCTTATTTCTTTTAATAAAAAGAGTATTATCTACTTTACCAATTTCAAAGTTTGATTGTAATAAGTAAGATCTTAGTCTATCATACCAGGCTCTAGGAGCTTGTTTTAGACCATATAGAGCTTTCTTAAGTTTGTAAACATGATTTGGTAATTTTTCATCTTCAAAAAGTGGTGGTTGTTCAACATATACTTCCTCTTTTACAAATCCATTTAAAATGACACTTTTAACATCCATTTGAAATAATTTGAAATTATTATGATTTGCGAAAGCAAGTAGAATCCTAATGGCTTCTAATCTTGCTACGGGAGCAAACGTTTCATCACAATCTATTCCTTCTTCTTGACAATAACTTTGAGCGACTAACCGGGCTTTATTTCTAACGACCTCACCTTGTTCATTCATTTTATTTTTATAAACCCATTTAGTTCCAATTATAGTTTTATTTTCAGGTCTAGGAACAAGTTCCCAAACATCATTTCTAGTGAATTGATTTAGTTATTCTTGCATAGCCAAAATCCATGAATCATCACTTGATGCTTCTTTTGGATTTTTGGGTTCAATAGTCGATATAAAGGCTACATTGCTCATTTTACTTAGTTGATTTCTAGTTGTAACAACAGATTACATATCTCCTAGTATATTTTCTATAGGATGATCTTTTAAAAGTTTAATCTTTTTATTAGGATGATTAATTTCATTATTAGTTTCAGTTGACATTGATTTTGAGTAATTAAATCCTCTTCATCATTTGTATTTTCACATTTTTTGAGATTTTCATCGAATGAAACATGCATTGTTTCTTCGATGGTGTTAGTTCTTAAATTAAACACTCTATATGCTTTACTTCTATTAGAATATCCGATAAAGATACCTTTGTCGGATTTAGGAACATATTTATCTAAGATATCTTTTGTATTTAAAATAAAACATTTACTTCCAAAAATTCTAAAATAAGATACCTTAGGTTCCTTTCCGTGAAAAAGTTCATAAGATGTCTTATCAGTTAAAGGTCTAATTAAAATTCTATTTAAAATATAACAGGCGGTAGCAACTTCTTCTGCCCAAAAATGTTTTGGTAATTTACTATCTGAAAGCATATTGCACACTCTTGAATCGTCCTATTTTTACGTTCTACTACTCCGTTTTGTTGTGGAGTTCTTGGAAATAAAAAATTGTGAGTTATTCCCTTTTTATTGCAGAATTCCTCAAACTTTTCATTTTCAAATTCACCACCGTGATCACTACGGATGGTTATAATTTTTACATAAAGTTGATTTTGAATCCTTTTTGTAAAGTTCTTAAAAATTTCAAAAGTATCACTTTTATGTTTCAAAAATATTGTCCATGTAAATCTAGAATAATCATCTACAATTACAAGAACATATTTACAGTGATTTATTGACTGAATTTGAGATGGACCAAATAAATCAAGATGAAGTAATTCAAGAGGTTTTGAAGTTGAAATCGTATCTTTTAATTTAAAGGAACTTTTTCTAAGTTTTCCTAATTGACATGCATCACATAAACAATCTACTTTAAAATTCATTTTAGGGAGACCTATTACTAGATCATGTGTTGACAGTCTAGATAAGAGTTTGAAATTCAAATGACCAAATCTCTTATGCCAAATCCAAGGGTCACTTGTAATTGCCAAAAGACACAAGTTATCATTTGAAACTTTCATACTAAGAATATAAATATTCTTTTTCCTAATTCCCTCAAATATTATGGTTGAATTATTATCTTCAATGTGACACTTATCTTTTTCAAATTTAATTTTATATCCTTTATCGCAAAGTTGACTAATACTTAGCAGATTATGTTTCACATTCTTAACTAGCAGAACATTAGTAATAATAGGAGTTTCAAAGTTACCGACATTGCCGAAGCCAATCACATATCCTTTTGAGTTGTCTCCAAAGTTAACCAATCCTCCGTCTTTGTATATTATATCATTCAGCATATCCGGATTACCAGTCATGTGTCTAGAACATCCACTATTGAGTATCCATTTATTCTTTTTGATCTGCATAATTTGTCCATTGTGGATTGATTCCTCAGCACCCATAAAACTTGTTTCCTGCACATCATAAAAACCTTGTGAACGATTTGACTTTGAATATAGATTATATGCAGACTTATGATACAATGATGATTTGAATATTTTTAAACAAGTATTAAATTTTTTTTCAAATATAGCCATTAAAAAAATTTCAAAATTCAGATTATGAAACTTTGAAAACCTTGCTCTGATACCAAATGTGAGAAATGCGGATTACGGACCTTAAGGCTAGTATAAACACTAGAGGGGAGGGGGTGAATAGTGTTTTAAGGAATTACTAATTCTTTTCGAGTTTATATTAATTTGAACACAAATGTATGCAATATTTAGACACAGATATGATCACAGATTCAAACACAGATGCAAATATAAAGTAAAAGCAGTAAATGAAAGAACACACCGGATTTTATACTGGTTCGGAGTTACCCTACATCCAGTCCCGCACACAAGTACGGATTTCCTTTCAAAAGCAATCTTTACAATTACAACCCTCGATTTCAAGGCCACAAGGTACACCACCCCAGATTCACAATCCTCTGGGTAGAGATACTTGATTTCTCGGGCAACAAGTTCACCCAATTGATTTCCTAGGCTACAATCACACCTTTTCTCACTTGATTGATTTCCAAGGCTACAATCACACCTTTTCTCACTCGATTGATTACAAAGAAGCCTATAACTCTGAATAGCACTGAGGTCTTGTTGAGATAGTGATAGAGAATCAAACCAGAAATGATCTACTTAAATTCAATGGTGATTTCGGCAGAGTAATGGTAAGAATATATATAAAGAAATGTGGAAGAAGAAAAGGAGTGAAAACCAGAAAAATGTTATTGAAAATTCGTTGAAAACATCCCATATTTATAGAAGAACAACAGCCGTCCATTCGTGAAAGGTTATGGCGAATAGACACTTCTTTTGAAATTCAAAATTTTGAAACCAACTGCCACTATGTCGACATGGGTATCTTGGGTATGTCGACATCCCAAAGGAAATTTTGGTGATTTGTTTTTCTTTGAAAATTACTTCTATCTTATATTAAAACTATTTTAAACTTTATAAATATACTTAACTATAGTTAAAATACATAAGTAAATATAGAGAATAATATATATAAAATTTTACTATAATTTTATATTTAAATCTAAGTATAAATATTAAATTTATTATTAAAGATAGTTTAAAACTAAGGATAATTTGATTTTGAAAATAAAGATTATTTTGTGGCTAAAAGTATTTAAAATCAGGATAGATGTTTTTGATTCTTTTAAAAGGAAGGTTTTGAAATCATTTTGAAAACAAGATAATTTTGTAAAATCATTTGAATAAAAGTTAGCGGACACAAAATAATGTTCCACTAGATTTTTCGTAGGTTCCATCCTACTTAGGGTTCCATCCCTTTAACGGGCTCGAAGTGGATTCCATTCCACGACTAAATTGGATTTTAAGATGCCAGTGCTTTTCTAGGAGTTTTAACAAAATTCCTAATTAAATTACTTATTCTTGAAATCTTGAACTCTTGATAATCTTGATATTCTTGATACTCATGAGTCTTCAATCTTGATATCTTGAATCTTTATACTGTACAGTCTTCATTCTTGATACCTGCATATACATATATATCTAAACTATAATGTTAGTATTTATATTTTATAATCTTATTCTAAGGTTGTTGTCATAAAAACCATCATTTCAAGGACTAACATTTTATACTTTACTATTTATTGTCTACTATAGCATTAGTTCATACACTTTCATATTATACACAAACTAGATAATATACGATCCATAGACTGTCATTTGGTATCAGAGCAAGGATTTTTCATTTTTACTGTAACACGTAATTAAATTTTGGTTAATATGACAAGTACATTTCAAGAAGGACAATCAACTGCACGTCCTCCACTATTCACCGGATCTAACTATGCTTACTGGTCAACACATATGAAATTTTTTATGGAAGCTACTGGTCTAGAAATTTGGCAAACTACACAAGCTAAATATAAAGCACTCACTACTGATATAAATACTTGGACTAACGCACAAACGAATTTAGCAACCAATAATACAAAAGCTATGAATGTTCTATTTTGCTCACTTGATCAACATGAATTTTCACGAGTCATGCTTTGTACTACCGCTTATGATATATGGCGTACATTACAAATTACCCATGAAGGCACAAACACAATTAAGCAAACAAAAATTTGTATTTTACAAAATTAATTTTCGTCTTTTAAAATGAAAACAAGCGAATCAATTATTGACATGTATGCTGGATTTTAAACTATACAACACGATCTTATGGCACTAGGAGTTAAATTCACTGATTTTGATTTAGTCGCATGAATTTTGAACTCTTTGACAAACGAATGGGAAAGAAAAGTTTTAGCATTCGAAGAAGCTAACGATCTTTCCCAACTCAAATTCAAAGAGTTAATACAAAATCTGATGACGTATGAAGCTAATTTATAGGAAAGAACAATATCAAGAAAAGAAAAACATCATATTTCGGGCAAATAATGACAACTCCGACTTGGAAGAAGATGAGATTGTTTTCATCGCAAAAAATTACAACAATTTCAAGAAGTTCAAAAGGATGACGAAATTTCAAAACAGCAGCAATACAAATTCCTCAAATCAAACATCAATGAAATGCTTCGGGTGTGATAAATTTGGCCATATGAAGAAGGACTGTCCACTACTCAACAATGATAAAAAGAAAAACAAATTCAAAAATTTCAAGGAAAATAAAAGAGCATTTCAAGTAACTTGAGATGACTCCCACTCTTCCTCTTCATCTAATAGCGACAGTGATTCAGAACAAGCAAATGTTTACTTCATGGCTAGCACAAATGAGGTACGTCCTGAATTAACATATGATGAAATTCTTAACATTAGTATAAAGTTAGACGACAAGTATAGAGAATCAAAAATAATAATGAAAATGTAGGAAAATTAAATAGAGCTGAATTGGAAATTGGACTGTTAAAAGATGATAAAACTATTTTAGAAGAAGAATTAGAATTAGCACAAAAAGAATGTAAAAAATTATCATCTTAAAATGCTACTCTAACACATGATATAGAGAATAACATAATAGAGAATAATAAACTTGAAAAAGAAAAGTGTGAATTGAAATAAAAAATAGAATTAGCTAATATAGAAATTTCTGATCATAGAAATAAATTGGATAAAATTACTAACAATGTTTCAAAATTTAATAAAGGAAAGCAAAGTCTGAAAAATTTGATAAAAATTTAAAAACCATCAGGAAATAGGAAGAGAATAGGATTTAATAGAAAAAATCGTAAAGTGTCAAGAAATAATTTGGTTTCTAATAATAATCGAGAATCTGAGAAGTATAGTGCATTATATACTAATTTTAAAAAACTAGAATCTAAATGTGAAACTAAGGGATAAAAAATGATTAAAATATGGATTTCTAAAAAAAATAACAAATTGATTAGACAAAAACACATAGATGTATATTTAAAAATAAAGGTCTAAAACCCTCATGGGCATGGCTATCTTCTCCTACTAACACATAGGCCCCTAACAGAGGAAGTGGGTACCAATAAGACTTTTATTATTTTGCAGGTACCCAAAAACAATATTAAAAAAAGAAGAAATGAATATTCGACAGCGAATGCTCCAAACATATGACGGAAAATGTACACATGCTATCAAACATCACTTACATGGACGGTGGCATGGTGACTTTTGAAGATAATTCCAAAGGATATGTTATTGGGATTGGACGTCATCAATGTAACGACCCAGTATTTTGGACCATTCAAATCGACAATAAATCCACACATGCCGGACTTGAATAATTCGAAACAATGGATTGTAAATAAAATTTGGCAAAACTTAACATATATAGTAAATAAAGTAATCACAGATCACAGACACAGAGTAATATAACAGTAATGCAGCAGAAACAAAAGAATAGTAGTTCATGAAGCTACTATATATATATATATATATATATATATATATATATAACAGAGTTAAACAGGATACAACAGAAGTCTCGAATACATAGATGTCTCAATACAATAGTCAAATACAAGATCTGAATACATCACTGGAATCAACTGAATAACTGGTATCAGAATCGATAGATAGCTGGATCTCCAAGCGAAGCTCCAACTCCAAAGGCGAGTCTCAAATGTTGTATCACTCAGTCTGACCCGAGCGTAAAGCAAAACACAAAACACTCGAGTCAGGATTACCATTCTTATATCAATAAATCCAACTCAAGTGAAATATCAACTGAAATACAAGTAACTCAAAGGATGTTTGGGATAACCATCCTCTAAGGATCCGTTAAACTATCTACTATGTAGTAATATTCGCTATTATAATAATGTCTAATATAAAATAAACATACTTTTTAATAGCGCCAAGGGGTTACCCATATAGCCCTTAACACGTAATAGTCCCAGTAGTCTATCCAGTATTAGCATACTCCCAAAATGGGGGCTACCCTCGATACTCCACAGGCTACGGGAGAAATCACAAATCGTAATAAAGCTCGATATGGTAGGTGACACGGCACACAAGGCAATGCCAGGGTAGATATACCAATTACGCACACGGACTGATGGAAACGCATAGCAGCCACTACCGCTCCACCTCGAACAACACTCCCAAATCAAGGGGTGCACCCAAACAATCACAAAGTAATAGAATGGTATCGAAGAAGTGCGTCCGATAAGAGGTGCTACCTCACTGGTCCGAGATCGCTCCTGTTTTAGCCACCTTATGCCAACTCATGGGAGTTGGGTCCACGTATATACCTTAGGATCGTCGCCACCATCCTACTTCATTCCGAAAACTCCACCGCGTACACAGTTGTCAAAGTGGTTTTCGGTATCGACAGAGAGTATGTCCATATCCTATCCCGGTCTCTTTAACAACCAATCGTTATTATAACACCGCAGTCATTCCAAAATAGTTTATACATCAAAACCAAATATCATTTTCATTTTAAAAACCAAATCAATACGATATCAAATTTCACTTCAAATATATCCATTTCCAAAAAATCATATCGGTTTCTAAAGTTATAACGCTTTCGAAATCATAGTCTTTTAAAAATCAAAACCCTTTGGAAATCACAGCTTTGAAATCATAGCATTTTGGAAATCATAACACTTTCTTCTTAAATAGTTTAGATATTAAAATTAGTATATATAATAAAATAGTTTATAAATAAAATAGTTATAAGTTAAAAAGTTTATAATAAAATAATATATATTGAAAATGATTTATATTTAAAATAGTTTATATTAAAATAATTTATAAAGTAAAATATAAATAGTTTTAGATATAATTTTAAAATACTTTATATAAAATAGCTTCCTCAAATTCCAGAAATTGATTCAAAATCAACGCAAATTCCAATTTTCAATTTAAATCAAATTTCAAAGCTTAAATATTCACATTTCAAAACTAAATTCGATAATTTCATATATATATATATATATATATCAAATTCACTTTATTATTATTTAGTTTTGAAATATTCACTCAATAAATCCAATATCATTTAAAACAAACTCCAAATTACAATAAACTAAATATTTCCTTCAATTTATTTTAAACTTGAAATATTCATTTAAATCACATTTAATCAAATACAAGTTATAAAATCATAGCTTCAAATTTTCAAATTTCTAAATTTCAAATCAAACTTATTTAAGTTAAAAATTCTTAAATAAATATAATTTCAAACTAATTTCAAATCATTATAAACTCTATATAGATATTAAATAAATACTTAAACATGTTATTTATCAATTTTATTAAATCAACTTTAATAAATCTTAAAAATCAATATTGATTGAAACCATATATTTCTTTTCAAAACCATAGAAATCATTTTCAAAATATTTATATATAGACCAACGGTGTCTGTATATAATTTTCTACCCTATGGTCAAGTGGTACGGATATTTATCATTTCAATCCGCAATTTAAATATATATGGGTATATATCTTTTCAACCCGCAATCCCAAATTCAATTAATTGAAAATCGCTTGGGTTTATCATTTCAACCCATAGCGATTTTCTCCTATTCTATAGATCGTTCGGGTATGTATCATTTCAACCCATAGTGATTCTATACTAACAGGGAACTTGTAGAGTGATAACAGATATGATAATAAAATAACAACAGTAACAGGCATATATCATCAATATAAATAACAGATAATGGTGTCAGATGTCACAGCTGAACAGTTACAGATAATAGCATATATATAGTAATGTAAATAACTAACAACAGCATATTTCAATTGTCGTTTCAATAGAAATCAAATTTAATAAATATAAGAACGTTAATCAGAGTGATTGCTCACCTTTCGAGGCTTGAGAGATGAACAAAAATGGAAACGAATGGTGGATCCAAACACGAATTCCAAAGCGAAATAAGATGGGTACGAATTCTATGGACGAAGCTGAAAGATAATAATTGATGAAAACGAATTAGAACCATCAGGATAGAAACAGAATATATATATTATATATATAATATATTTATTTTCAAATCAATTTAAATCTAAACTCATATATATATATATGTATATATATTTCAAAATCATTGTTTTATATTACAAAATAAAATCTGAAATAGATATACGTATATACTTATCAATAAATACGCAAACAGCCTACATATATAAAATAAACTATTATAAATCTTTACATTAAAACATGATAAGCTAATATATCCTATACATATATATAACTATAAAGTTCACTGTAACAAAACAAAACCTTTACACGCAATTATTACATATATCAACCTACAAACACATCTATAATTTCAAAACATATCTATACATATAATTTTTTTCCAAATATCAACAGTCAATAACACACGTATATAAACAAATTACTGTAACCATATGTAGACCCGATATATATAAACTCTAAATGTACTATGCAAGCTAATATGTATATATGCAATCTACAAACTGACCTGGACTATATATGCACAACATAATATATAAAATTATATGTTTATATGCGACTTACAGCTACCATGAATATAAACTTATAGAATGTAATATATATATATATATATCTGACATAGTATAACTTAATGCAAGTGACTGTTAAAACTTATGTTTATAATATGTGTCTATATACATCTAACTACTCTATATACTAACCTGTCACTCAAAATTTATAACTTCCAGCAAGATCGCATATAGCTGATGTATAAACCTATGTACATACTATGTATATAACTAATATTTATATATATATATATACACACCTCTAACTTGCATAGTTTACATGAACTAACGTATATGTATAATATATTATATCAAAACATTTCAAAATCGAATATATACATATATATAAAACATTGAAATGTAAAGCCGTTCCATCCTGCAACTGGAAAGCTAATTATTTTTAACATGCGAATAAGACAGTATTACAAAAATATATAAGCTAATAACATATCTATATAAACTAACATTTGTAGTTAATATAACTAACATATTTTGAAATTTATATAAACTAGTACAAAAATCTATAACCTATATATGTGATTAACCTGAGCATACAAAATATAGCACCGATAAATATGTATATTTATACAAACTAAAAAAATGACTAACAGGAAAAAAATATAGAACTTATATCGAAAATGCTACAACAAATATATATAGTACTATAACTCTTATAACTAATATATACAAACGTTGTGTTCCTTATTATATACAAAACATATATATGAAGCCGAGATATATATATATATACACAAAGCTGTAGATTTAAAAAATATTGTAACCAATATATATATATATATATATATATATCCAACCAGTACGTACCTAATACCCAAAAGAGGTGAAGTGAGGCTGCTTGCTAACATGGAGGAGGAGAGAAATGGTGGCCAGAGGGTATCTTGCTCGGTCAAAAAGTCATGGAGAAAAATGGTGACCGGTCTTGCTGGCGTGGGTGCTACGGAAGTGAGGAAGCAAGGTGGAGGCTGTTGAGGCCGAGCTAGCGTGAGGAAGAGGGGGAATGGCCACGTTCATGGGAGGGAAGGATGGGAGATAAGCGACAGGCAAAAGTAGAAGAGGAACAAGTTTTAATAAAGTATGAATGTCAACAAAAAGCTTCTGGTTATATTTTAGTAAAAAAATATAACTTTACATATTCTTGCAAGAGAGTAAAATATCAATATGAACATTTGGAATTTGGAGAACAAAAAGTCACATGCGTAAATTGATGGAACTAATGGCAATGGCCATCTGGTTTCAATATATGATAGATGAAGGGCCACTAGAACAAAAAGTGGTTTAAAACGAGTACCTTTACGAAAATTGTTTTATTAATTTCGCTCAGTACCAGAAGCCAAAACACAGGGATGAATATATTTCAGAGATCAGCACGACGAGACGATCAAAATGGTATATAGATATCAGTGGTACGATCATCCTATCAAAAGTCGATACTCGGTACCGAAAATGCTGCTATTTTACCGAAAATAAGATCGACGGAGCAATAGATGTTCAAATTTGTCGAAACGAAAGATGACGTCTCACTCAGAAGATGATTTACAAATTTTATATGTAAAAATAATTAGGTTTGGAAAACATTTTATTATCATCAATTTTAACTAATATAAATTGGAATAAAATTACACTAGAAAATAAACTTCCAAATTTTCTGATGAAAATTTACCAGTTGCTATGCTTAAACATACGTATTCCAAATATTAAATTTATATTTCAAACTTTTATTGTTTAAAATTTCACAAAATTTCAATTAATTACGGTATAAAAATAGTTAAAATTTTACGGGTCGTTACAATCAATGTCGGTATATCCACTTCTCCTATTATTTCAAATATCTTATTAGTTAAAAACTTAAAACATAGTTTACTGAGTATAAGTCAATTATGTGACAAGGGATTTAGAATCGATTTTGAAAAAGATAAATGCAATATCTTTGATCAAAATAAAACTTTAATTTTTGAAGGAATAAGAAATCGAAATATTTATTTTCTAAACATGAATATTAGTCATTATAATCATTTATGTTTAGCCACAAATCACGATGATCCATGGATATGACATAAAAGATTTTGTCACATAAATTTCAAATATATAAACAAATTAGCTAAAAACAATTTGGTAATAGGATTACTCAAAATAAATTTCAAATTAAAAATCTATGCGATGCATGTCAACTTGGAAAATTAAAAAAAAGCTCGTTTAAGTCTAAAAAGGAAATCTCTACTAAACAACCTCTTGAATTACTTCATTTAGACTTATTTGGTCCAACTCAAGTATGTTCGATAAATCACAATAAATATGCTTTTGTAATTTTAGATGATTGTTCAAAATATATTTAGACACTATTTTTAAAACATAAAAGTGATACATTCGAAATGTTTAAAATTTTTGCTAAACGAATTAAGACTCTAATGGATTTAAAAATCAAAAGTATAAGAAATGATTACGGTGGAGAATTTGAAAATGAACTATTTACAAATTTTTAGAATAAAAAGGGAATTAGCCATAATTTTTCATTTCCACGAACACCACAAAAAAACATAGTGGTTGAAAGAAAAAATTGCACCTTGCAAGAATTTGCTCGAACGCTTCTAAATGGAAGTGGCGTACCAAAGAATTTTTGGGCCGAAACAGTTGCTACTGCATGTTATATATTAAATCGTGTAACTCTTAGACCTATGACTAAAAATACATCTTATGAAATGCTTTTCAAAAAGAAACGGAAAGTTTCATACTTTCGAATATTTGAATCAAAATGCTTTATTTTAAATACAAAAGATAATCTTGGTAAATTCGATCCAAAGCCGATAAATGAATTTTTCTTGGTTATTCGGATCGAAGTAAAACATACAGAATTTTTAACAAACACACAAATGTTATAGAAGAAAGTCTTCATGTCTCGTTTGATGAAGACTTTAAAAATATAATAAATAAAGACGATGGAGAAATTTTTGACACTAATCAAAATAAAGCTATTGATATTATAGTTGAAAATAATAACGATAATCAAAATAACAATGTTTTGAAATCACCACCTTGTATTTTAAAAGATCATTCTATTGATAACATACTTGATAACAAAGTTTCGACTAGAAGTCAAATAAATCAAATGAGTAATGTAGCATTTATATCTAATTTTGAACCAAAAAATTACAAGGAAGCATCAAATGATGATTTCTGGATTTTAGCAATGCAAGAAGAACTTAATCAATTTGAACGAAATAATGTTTGGGAACTAGTACTAAGGCCAAACGATTAATCAGCAATAGGAACAAAATGGGTATTTGAAAACAAAGCAGACAAAAATGGAAATATTGTACGTAATAAAGCAAAATTAGTGGCACAAGGATATAGTCAAGAATAAGGAATTGATTATGAAGAAACTTTTGCACCTGTGGCACACTTGAAGCTGTAACAATATTACTTACTTTTGCGTGTCATCATAATTTTAAGCTATTTCAAATGGATGTTAAAAGTGTTTTCTTGAAGGGTTTTATAAAAGAAAATGTTTTATGTTGAGCAACCACCACTATTTGTTCATGAAAAATATTCAGATCATGTTTTTAAACTTAAAAAGGCGGTATATGGTTTAAAACAAGCACCTCGCGCTTGATATGATCGATTAATATCACATTTAATAAATTCTGCTTTTAAAATTGGTAAAATAGATACGACATTATTTATTAAAAGAGAATAGAAGGATATATTAATTGCTCAAATTTATGTTGATGACATTATATTTGGATCTACTAATGAAAATTTATGTAATGAATTTTCTAAAATAATGACAAACGAATTTGAAATGTCTCATATGGGTGAATTAAATTTCCTTTTAGGATTACAAATAAAACAATTAAATAATGGAATCTTTATAAATCGAGAAAAATATTGTAAAAAATTACTAAAACGTTTTGGAATGGATAATACATCAAGTAAATCCACTCCAATGAGTACTACTATTCATCTAGATAAAGATTAACATGGAAAAATTTTCGATCAAAAACTATATCGAAGCATGATAGGATCTCTACTATACTTAATAGCTAATGGACAAGATGTTATGATGAGTGTTTGTTTATGTGCAAAATTTCAAGCACAATCTAAGGAATCACATCATCGGGAAGCTAAACGAATTTTACGATATTTAACCAACACTAAAGATTACAGTCTATTTTATACGAAAGGAAGTTCATTTGAACTCGTATCTTATAATGATGTGGATTTTGGTGGATGCAAATTGGATAGAAAGAGTACAGGTGACACATGTCACTTTATTGGTCAATCCTTAGTTTCATGGTTTAGTTAAAAGCAAAATTGCATTTCTCTTTCGACATGTGAAGCCGAATATATTTCTGTTGCCTTAGCTTGCGCTTAAGTAATATATATGCAGCAAACACTTAAAGACTATGAAAAAATAATAGACAAATCTCTAATATATTGCGATAGTACTAGTGCTATAAACCTATCTAAAAATCCAATTAATCACTCACAAACAAAACATAAGGGTATTCGTCACCATTTTCTGAGAGATAATGTACAAAAAGAAATAATCACTCCTAAATTTGTAAATACCGAAAATCAAATAGGCGATATTTTTACAAAACCATTATGCGAAACAATGTTTATCAAACACTACTATAAAACAGGTCATTTGCATCGGTTGTTTACCCCCCTTTTGCATCAGTTCAACAACCGATGCATATGCAACCGATGCAACAGGCTTAACACTTTTGCATCAGTTCTGAAACCGATGCAAAAATGTCTTTTTTGCATCGGTTGTTACTAACAACTGATGCAAAATACCATGGTTGGTTGCTTGAATACAGCCCTATGTTGCATCGGTTGTAATGAAAACCGATGCAACAAAGTAACTTGTTGCATCTGTTTTTCATAACAACCGATGCAAACTAATCCCTCTATTGCATCAGTTTTTTTATAACAACAGATGCAAACTAATCCCTCTATTGCATCAGCTATTTATACCTGATGCAAAAAAGCCATTCTCAGTAACCATTATTACGGCACTCAAATAGACTATATATATATTATTGATTATAACAAACATTTATTGCATGCAATATTAAAGTCATTCACAATAAAATTTGATGGCAAATACATAATCAGATTTAATAATTCGATAGAAGAATGAAAAACATAAATAAATTCCACAGTACATAATCATACAGTCAGTAGTAAAAAATAAATGCAACGTGTTATATGTAGACACAAAAATACATATATACAGAGAAGAGAATGTATCGTTGACAGCGGATAAATTAAGCAGAAGATGGTCTTTAAATGCACAAACATTCATCCTATTTTGTACTTGAGCTACCTGAAGTTGAGCTGTGTAATCTGCATATGCATATGATCCTGCAGAATACAAACATTCAATGCAGCAAAAAACGTTAGGTATAGCAACAATTATAGTGGCTTTTTCTCGCTAATCAAAACTAACGATCAGTACAATGTGATCTTTTTCTTTATACGAAACAAAATGAAAAAAAGGATGGCAGTGGAGTGTAAAAAGTTAGTACCATGTCACTTGGCATGCTTATTTGAAAATGTAAAATACAAAATGCATTTTGTAGGAAAACACTATCTAAATCTTTTGGAAAAAACAACAACAACAATAGCTAGTCACTAACAAATATCATATTGATCTTTTTTGTTAACAAAATAATAATATCATACTCTGGTTTACTTGTCCGCAGTGGGTGGCAATGGATCATTATTAAAATTATTATTTGCACAAAAAATGGACAAACACCTCAAAGTCGTATGATTTAGTAGATCTTATGTTGTTCTTAGTGATTTGGGTGATTTATGCAAATATATGAAAAGCAGGGGCTAAACTGTAAAAAGACACGCAGATTTATAGTGGTTCAGCCAGAATGTGCCTACGTCCACTTTATATGTTATTTCTCTTCTCTTGTTTAGATTACAAGTACAAAGCTTTGATACAAGTAAAAGAAAGCTGTTTGAAAGTTCTCTCCGTGCTTCAGCTCTCAAACTTGTCCTCATTGTTGTACCCCTGCCCCTCTATTTATAGAGTGAGGCTGGGGGTAGGGGTCTTGGATGTATATAGCTGCTGGTGGGCCTGGGCTGATGTGATCTGGCCTGGCACGTCTCGGTTCGGTAGCATTTGGTCCGGCGATGGTTGGTCTGGCATGGAGTTGGTTCATCATTGAGTTGGTCCGGCATCAAGTTGGTTCGGTATTGAGTTGGTCCGGCATCTTGTTGGTTCGGTATTGAGTTGGTCCGGCATCTTGGTCCGGTGGAAGAAGACGAGTGGATCGGTGTACCTTGATCCGGTGGTAGGAGTGTGGTGGTTCGGTAATGCTTCATTCGGTGGTTGAACCGGTGATGCTGGTTCGGTATTGACGTGGAGATGTTTGGTTTGGTAGGTGTTGGTTAGGCAGCCTATAGACTTTGGTTCGGCTAGGGTTGGTCCGGTGGTGGAAATTCACCCAACATTTGCCCCCCAAAGCAGGGCATATGTTTAACATATGTTGTGCTTTGTTTCAGTTTGTTGATCTCATTCGGTCTGAGAACCGAACCGGCTGGTCCGGTCAATCAACCTCCCCCTATAAGTATGGGCCTTATGTCTCCACCATTCCTTACCGTTTGAAGTCAGCCAAATCGAAATTCTCATCTGCCGAATCAAAGTCATTGCCGGATCATCCTTGACTACCGAATCAGGTAGTTACCGAATGGCTCTTATACTTTGAATTACCGAATGAATCTGCTCCATAGGTACTTGAGTGCAGAATGAGTTTTGATATTGGGAATGCCGAACGAACCGTGATATTGGGGATGCCGAATGAACTGTAGTATTGGGAATGTCGAATGAACTGTGATATTGGGGATGCCGAATGAACTGCGATATTGGGGATGCCGAATGAACTGTAGTATCGGGAATGCCGAATGAACTGTAGTATCAGGAATGCCGAATGAACTGCCAGGCCTCTCGGGCTTTTTAAATCACAAACGAAAACCCCAGACTGTTTGCACTTGCTTGTTTCATACTTCTGCATTCTTCGTTCTAACAACGTGCTTTTTTGTGTTTGCAGATAATTGTCTCAAAGAGTAGAAACCCGATCAGAGAAAAAGAGATCTCATGACAGAGAAGAGCCTTCCGCCGTGCCCCCAGCTCAGCCAGGACCTGTCCGTCACGGGCCCACCCCGAGATCATTAGTGGATGGATACGGTCCTCAGGAACTTCTTAATTCGCCTCCCGATTGCTTTCCTAGCTTACTTAAGGGCGAGCAACTCGACGTTATATCTCGCTCCTTCGGGATCGACCGAGCACGCATGTTATTACCGGATGCGGGAGTGATGTCGTATGATCCTCCCGAAGGATATTTTGCCTACAGCAGATACCATTGCATGTGTGGTGCCATCCCGCCTCTCAACGCCTGGGTAATCAGCTTTCTCACATATCTAAAGGTAGCTCCATTCCAGCTTCAGCCCAACTCTTATGCCATTCTGGTGAGTCTCTTCGTCATCTTCCATAGGAGATATGGGCGTCCTCCTTCCAACCGGGAGATCCGGTATTTGTACAACCTGAGAGGCTACAAGAAAGGGTCTCCCTACATCAGCTTGGAATTGGCCGTAACCTTTAAGCCGGTTCTGGATTTATACTCCAAGTACAGCATGTTCAAGAAGGAATGGTTCTTTGTCAGGGATGACTCTGTTTCTATTCGGCGCTTCACCTACGGATGTAAGTCAAAGCTTTATCTTTAATTCCCGTTCTGGTTGCAATACTCTTTCTCATGTGTTTTTATTTTTGCTAGCGACAAGTGGTTTTGCGGTCGTGGAGAATGACCGCCTGGTTCAGACGGCAGCAGAAATAGAAGCTATTACTGGGAGAGATAGGTCGGCTGCCTACCTGATTAGGAACGCTACACTCTTGGAGTACAACTTGATCCTTCCACAGCAGTCTGTGGTCAAGCAGAGGGACACGGCTGAAGAGAAGGCTGCCCAAGCTAAAGAAGGAGCCGAGTTGAAGAGCAGTAAAAGGAGGCCCTTTTCGAAACACCTGGTTGCCGGGGGGAAGAAGCTCAAAAAGTCTGACGGTCCCTCTCCCAGCTCATGTCCAGATATCCCGGAGGAGGGAGACGTAGAGGAGGGGCAATGCGAAGATGGAGGAGAAGGTGCTGGAGGTGGCGACGGTGTCGGGGCTTTGTCTTCCGGGCAAGTAGGCGAGATGCAAGAGTGGACGGATGACGCTTTCCGCCAAGCCTTCGAGGGTTTGGAGGGGACGGAGAAGCCCCAGAAAGTCGATAACGTTGGGACCGGCGTCGATCTATCTTCCGGGAGTGCCTCTACCAAAACAACTTCGGCGGTTCAAGGTGAACTTCACTTTACTTTTTTATTCTTGAGTGATGGCCCAATAAATGTTGGTAACACTTGGTTCTTATATCAGAAGTAGGTAAAATGGTTAAGACCTCAGATCTTCGGCACAGGCTTGAACAATACAAGCTCTCCAAAGCTTCTGCCAAGCCGAAGCCTCCGACCCACCGTTCCGGGGATGTAGTCGGCTACCATCCTCTTCTCGGGGTTATTGGAGAGGATATTCAAAAGAGAAAGAGGAGTCGCTCCCTATCCGAGCCTTCACCTGGTCCTCAACCCCCATTTCAGCCTCTTCATGATATTACGGAGGAGGATACTGAATTCACACCCTCTCCGCACCCATCTGAAAACCCTACCGTTACTCAGATTGATCGTCTTGGCTTGGCTCGTAATCCATTTGCGGGTCATCCTGATCTGGATCCAAGTTCTCATGATATTTCCTTCGACGAGGTTACCGGTGAGCACCTTCTTCCTCGCAACCCTATGGTAAAGGTGCTTGACGAGGCCAAATCTCTGGACCTTGATTTGCTCACTACTCGGGTTGTCGCTATGGGGAACGAAGCTAAAGTAAATATCGACCGGGTTGCTGAGGAGACCAGGAAGTTGATGGGGCATCATGCCCGACTGGTCAAGGCCAGGGAGGAGATTGGGAGTGCCAACATAAGACTGTGGTTAGTGGTTTCCGACCAGGCCAAGCAACTCGCTGATCAGGCCATCCAGCTCTCTCAGCACGAGGCCGCCTCCGGACGTCTAAAGAACACTATGGAAGAGGCCAGCCGGGCCGAACTGCGGAAAATGGTGGCTACTTGCAAGGAACAGATCGATATGGCCATTGGCACGGTGGACGAGGTTCGGAAAGCGGATCTTGAGCAGATAGAGGAGTTGTCTGGGAAGCTTGAGGCTGCAGAGCTTGCTCAAGCCAAGTTGAGGGAGGAGATGGAGGCAATGCGGAAATCCCTTCAGGCTGACTGCTCGAGATACCGATTGGAGAGAGATGCCGCCGTCGTAAGGTTGTCGGATTCCGAGGCCCGGGTGAGGGAGTTTGAAGAGAACGAGGAGCTGATGGAGGGGATGCTCAAGGATATGTACTTTCATACTTGGAGGCAGGGTAACTTGTCCTGGATGGATGATTACCCTCGGGTTATGGCTAGGATCTATCTCAGGGCTCTAGAGGAGGCCCAGGCTGAGGCAGATAAGGAGGGTGGCGTGGCCTTTAGAATGGATGCTGTTACCGCCCAGTTTACCAAAGAGGAGAAGGTGGTGGTGAAGGAGGGCATGCGGTTGCTTGCAGCTGATGAGACAGGTGTGCAAGCGGAGGATGATGATCAAGCTGATCAAGGAGCAGATGCTGGTAAGTCTTCCTCTCTAGTCTTTCCATTAACTTGGTTGCTTATCACTAACGAATCCTTTTTCTGACCGGACAAGTGGGCAACAGGACAAGGATAAGACTCCGACGCAGCCGGCTTCTTGATTAGACCTGGAAAATTCTTTTTTATGGACTTGACATGGTTGTATATGTTAGTCTTAAAACAGTAGAGTAACTCTTAAGTTGTAATTTTTGCTACTTGTAATAAATGGCTCTATTCTTGACGTTTAATTCTTTAACTTAAGCTGATTTTGTCGTCTTTTGAATGTTTTTTGCTATTTTGACATGTTGTATGAGAAATATAGCTATGCATATTCTTGTAATCAAATTGTGTTTGATGTCAGGTTCTTGGTTAAAACATAATTTCATGATTTGCAATGTTAGCATGAGGTGTGAATAAATTATAGTCATGTGTTTACATATGAAAGAAGGAAATACCGCCCTTTATATTTTGCTTGTATATGGCAGCTTTGAATATCCTGTGTGACCGAGTAAGGGATACGGTCCAGTATCTTGCTGTGAGTATCCGCTTCTATTAGTGAGTGTCTCATGTTCTGTGTCCTGTACTTCATGGATTGTTACAAAGGATAGGAGAAGAGTTTCTTAAGTAAAATTGAAATATGTGAAAAAGTAAAACTTCCAATCACGGAAGGCCGTCGATGTGCTTAAGTTCGTGGCAAACGGGCTTTGTAGTCACTTTCCCTAGCTGTGGGTCTTGGAGACGTTTGTCACCCATCTTACGCCTCCGCCGGGAGTTAATTCTTTTTTACCACAGCCGCACTTAAGACACATCGGAGCCGAGATCGCGCACAGTAACTACCCGGGCCATTATGGCCCATAATCGTGGGTATTATTCGATTTACTGTGGACGGCTAGCGTGGGTGCCGATCGTCAACCGTGAACTGCCCCTGACTGGCCACACCTTATGTTGGGGCTTATAGTCGGTTCACAATTGCCGGCGAGCCGAACGCCGTAATGAGCTGCCTCCGCTATAATCGGCCTTCTCGGTGGCTTATAATCGGCTCATTACAGTTGGCTTTAAGGGCCGTCGCGAGAAATGAGTTAACCCGCAGCAGAGGGATGCTGGAGCAAAAGTGTCTCATTGGCGAGGGCATAGATTCGCATAGTACCTGTTAGGTCTTGTCCAGGTGAAGTTGCGCTGTGGAGTGCATTGAGTGGAAATGCTATACACGTAGGATTTTGTTCAACAGAAAAGGATAAAGTTAACAAGCAGCCAAGATATAAAGGAACAAGTTACAAAAGAGACAAGGTTTTTTAAAGTGGTTCGGCACGAAAAGGCCTACGTCCACTGATTCTCTTTGTTAATTCACTTCATATGGGCAGTACAAGTTAAGAAAAGTATCGACGGAGGTGTTGGATGTTCCATGCCCTCTGGAACACCTCTCCGTCCACTGTTGACAAAATATAAGCTCCATTGTGGAGATCTTTATGAATTACATATGGTCCATCCCAGATTGGGTCTAGTGCTCCGGGGCGAGGGAAGATTCGCTTGAGGACAAGATCCCCTTCTTGTAAGGTACGATGCTTGACTTTGGAGTTGTATTGTGCTGCCACTTTTTGCTTGTGGGATGCTGCTTTAAGGATTGCATCATTTCTTCTCTCCTCAACTAGATCCAAAGACATGTGAAGGAGTTCTTCATTCTCTTCGGGGTTATAGTGGATCCTACGGTGGGAAGGCATGATGGTTTCAACTGGGAGCATAGCCTCCGATCCGTATGCCAAAGAGAAAGGAGTATGCCCTGTTGATGTTCTAAAAGATGTGCGATAGGCCCATAGTGCCGTAGGGAGTTCATCCACCCAAGCGCCCTTTGATTTTTCGAGTTTCTTTTTTATTAGAGTTTTCAGAATTTTTTTGACGGCTTCGACTTGTCCGTTTGCTTGGGGATACGCCACGGACGAGAAGCTTTTGTGAATTCCGTGCTCTCGGCACCAGTTGGCGAATTCCTCACTGTCAAACTGAAGCCCATTGTATGATATGATTTTGAGTGGGACTCCGTACCTGCACAGAACATTTTTGATCGAGAAGTTAATAACTTTTGTTGAAGATACTTTATTCAGAGGTTCCGCTTCCACCCATTTGGTGAAATAGTCGACTGCCACTATAGCATATTTGGCCCCGCCTCGGCCCATTGGTAGCTCGCTGATTAAGTCAATTCCCCATATTGCGAAGGGCCAAGGGCTGGTCATTTGAGTAATCTCAGTTGTTGGTAGCCGCGGAATCTTAGCAAACTTCTGGCATCTGTCGCACTTTTTGACGAAATCTAAGGCATCCTTGCTTAAGGTGGGCCAGAAATATCCATATCGGAGTATCTTTTTCGCTAATGTCTGCCCTCCGGTGTGATCTCCACAGCTTCCTTGATGAATGTTGAATAATATTTCCTTGGCTTCCCTCCCAGTGACACACCTTAATAACGGGTTAGAGAATCCGCGCCGATAGAGGATGTCTTCTTGTATTGTGTAGCGGGATGCTTTCCTCAAGATTTTCTTGACTTCGTTACGCCCGTTGGGTACCGTGCCGCTTTGTAGGTAGTTTCGGATGGGAGTCATCCAAGTTGCTTCTTCGGTTGCGGCTATCAGATTCCCTTGCTCAAAACTTGGGGCCAGTTGCTTTGAGATGGTTACTGCTCCAAAGATGGCGATGTCTCTCACACTTGCTTGCTTTGCCAATTCGTCGGCCTCTTGGTTCTCTTCCCGAGGGATCTGTTTGACTAAGTAGTGGTCCAATCGGCTGAGAAGTAACTTGGTCTTCTTTAAATATGCTATGAGTCGTTCTTCTCGAGCTTGGAATTCTCCTAGTATTTGATTAACAATAAGTTGAGAATCGCTATGAAGACACAAAGAATTGGCTCCGATTTCTATGGCAAGTTCTAATCCAGCTATCACTGCTTCATATTCTACATCGTTGTTGGTGGCAGCGAACTCCAACCTTATAGCATAGTGCAGCTTATTTCCCCTGGGAGTGATTATTACCACACCTGCCCCCGAGCCTTGTTCGTTTGATGCACCATCCACAAAGAGGTTCCACTTGATATCTTCTGCTATTTCCAATCGCTCCTTATCTTCGTTGGTAGTGAATTCTGCAATGAAATCAGCCATGGCTTGTCCCTTGATGGCGGTGCGAGGGTGATAGGTGATATCATACTGACTTAGTTCAATGCACCATTTAAGTAGTCGCCCAGAAGTGTCGGGACGATGGAGTACCTGCCTCAGTGGTTGATCGGTCAGAACTTTGATGGAATGGGACTGGAAGTAGTGACGCAGTTTCCGTGATGTGATTAGTAAACAGTATGCTAGCTTCTCAAGTTTAGGATATCTGACTTTTGCCCCCGTAAACCTCTTACTGACGAAGTAAACTGGCCGTTGCGTGCGGTTGTCTTCCTGTAACAACCCGCATATTTATCGATTTCATATTTAAATATTTTATTTAAATATTTCGTCGTTCGTCGGATTTTGGTCCGAAAAGCTACTTTTTGCAAACAGTCGAATTGGGACTCGAGACCACCTCCGTTGAGTTCAAAATGCCGTTTGCGATCTTTTTGAGTGTAAGCTTCGATATGTTTGGAGTTAGGAGAATTTTGCCACTTTTCACTTTGGGCTTTGGTTTGGGCTGAACCCATTAATCACTTACTAACTCAGTTCCAACCCCCTCTCCTCTTCATTACTTCACTTCTTATTCCTAATACTCAAGCTTCATCAAAAATGGGGGAAAAGATTGGAAATGGAAATTCCTAAGCCCTAGTTCATTTGCAAATCCTTCTTCTAGCTCCAAATTCAAAGAGAACCCATTGGTAAGCATCTCCTTCTTCTTCTCCTCTTCAATTTCAGTTTATTCCTAAACCTAACTTTGGGAATGTTCTTCTTTTAAGCTTTGATTCAAGCTTGTTGTGTTGGAATTGAAGAGTGATTGCCATTGCCATTGCTTTCAAGCTTCTTCTTCATTGATTTGGGTTCAAAGGTGAGATTTTTATCTCACATCTAAGTCAATAATTATCTTCGATTGTTAGGTATGAATTCCTAACACTTATCCTTGTGCAATTCCTTAGTCGTTGATGCTCGACCGATCGTTATCGATGTCGTTTGGCCATTTTTGGCCTAGGTTCAGGGAATGCCCTGAATAACAGTTTCAGCCGTCTGAATGTATGGTTCAGACGTCTGAATGGAATACTGGGAATTTTCTTCTCCCAGCATTCAGACGTCTGAATCAAAATTTCAGACGTCTGAATTGGTTCGTTTTGAACCAGAAAAGAAGTAGGCTAAAAAGTGCCTATTTCAGACGTCTGAAGTCTAGGATTCAGACGTCTGAATTCTGTTCTGGAAAATAGTTTATTTTCCAGATTCAGACGTCTGAATTCTTGATCTCAGACGTCTGAATCTGCTGTGTTTTGCCTAGTTGTTTTTTTTAGCTTGAATATCCAACTCTAATCAAATCGGGTTGATTCCCTTTTTGTTGTTATCATTTATTATCGGCCACTTTGTTAAGTCGCCCGCCTTTTTAAACTTAGGTCGCTTGTCTTCACTAAGTCGTACCGTTTTACTCTGCGTAGGCAATCTTATCTGAAAAGCATTCATCAGAACTTCCACTTTGATGCATTTTGAGCTGATTTCCTTGGATTTTATTCACGTCTCCGAATGTGAATTTTTGTGATAGATTGTTCCAACAATCGTTTTATGACTTGTCACTTTAAAGATATGAAGGTTTTTAATACTAGTAGTAAATATCAAAACTCTTTCATCAAATCGATTTCAACACTATTTTTAATATCAAAAGTTCGTTTTCTCAAACCAATTTCCAATCTACTAATATATATAAGCCTTTACTTCACTCGAATGAGAAATCAACTTAAACGACTTAGTAAAACGAGTGGTATGAAACGCTTGCGTTCACTTCGTCGGTTAGCTCTTGGACTTGTTCGATTGAACCCTTTTCGTGACAATTTCCTAGTGAAGATTTACAGCTTGTTCGTAAATATTTAAGTTAAGCAAGTGGTTATGGGACATGAAGCTAAACTCATATATTTACTAGCTTGGTGTAATTGACACTTCCTTATGATCATGACGATCATTCTTGTGATTTAGACTAGCAATGTGCGATGTCTCTTTAATTCGGTCCATCGGACGTTACGCTGTACGACGTCGTTGTTCCGTTTATCGTGATTTGGTTCATCGGACGTTACGCTGTATGACGTCGTTGTTCCATTTTACTGTGTTTTGGTTCATCGGACGTTACGCTGTACGACGTCGAGGTTCCTTTTCTTTTTATGGTGATTTGGTTCATCGGACGTTACGCTGTACGACGTCGTTGTTCCATTTCGCTACGTGTTGGTTCATCGGATGTTACGCTGTACGACATCGTTGTTCCTTTTCTTTTTATGGTGATTTGGTTCATCGGACGTTACGCTGTACGACGTCGTTGTTCCATTTCGCTATGCTTTGGTTCACCGGATGTTACGCTGTACGACATCGTTGTTCCTTTTATTTGTGCTTTGGTTCATCGGACGTTACGCTGTACGACGTCGTTGTTCCTATTTTGTCTCTGGATCATCGGACGTTACGCTGTACGACGTCGTTGCTTCGGATTATTTGATTTCTGGATATTGATTTCTGGAATTTATGTTTCACCAGCATTTACGATGGGCATTGATGTGTATGTCATTTATTGTGGCTTGGTGAATTAAATAAAGAATATGACATTCTTTTTATGCTATGAGATTCTTGAGATTTTGTATGACTTTCGTGATTTTATAATGTATACTTATTACAGTATGACTTTATTGTTATCATACGTTTTATTATCATCTCTCATATTCTATCTCATTTTTATCTGATAATTATAGTTAGACTGATCCGTTTATTATTTTCTTAAATAATACTCGGGTCAGACCGAGATGTTACAGGTGCTTCTGCTTGACTTCCTCCCGGGATTTGCTACTCTGACTTTTGGCACTACTTAGATTAGTAGTTTTTGGTTGTACGCATTTGAGATATAGACTCTATATTGTGTACTTATTCTTTTGTATAGCACATGTTGCTATTCTTTTGTATTATCGTGGATCTTACTTGACCACTACTCTGATGTACACTTTCATGTGTTGTATATTTATTCATATCTTCTTCCGCCTTTGTGATATGAATTGTCTGAGACTGATTTGTGTTATGTTTATTTCTATATTTGTTTCCGAAGATTATATATAGCCACCGTGTGATAGCTTTGTGTTTGTATCGGTATGTTGGATTTCCTCTTTAAAAGATATGCATTCTATTCTATCTGACATATCGGTGCTCGCACAAAGAAGTTACACGGATGGTCGCTCCTCAACAGCCTTATTCTCCGTGCTAATTGACAGCACTACATCGTAGTGTTCTTGGTTAGCGTGGGTATAGAGGTGGGGCGTCACACTTCCCTTGCCAAGGCAGCGCTTAGGGCGTGAGATGAAACAGCAAGGTATAGGTATAATTCTTCGCCTTCGCTTGGAGTCGAGAGTACCGGTGGTTTCTGGAGGTGTTCGATTAAGTTAAGGAAAGCGGTCAAGCATTCGTCGGTCCATTCGAACTTTCCTTTGTCTTTCTTTAGAGCTTCGAAAAAGGGGACACACTTGTTCGTTACTTTGGAGATGAATCGGCTTAGGGCGGCCACTTTTCCATTCAGGCTTTGCATTTCCTTTCGATTGGAAGGTATCTTGATATCCATTAGCGCTCGGACTTGTTCCGGGTTTGCTTCAATCCCTCTGGCATGGACGATGAATCCTAAGAACTTTCCTGATGACACTCCGAAGGAGCATTTTAGAGGATTCAACTTCATTCCATACTGGCGAAGTACTTGAAACATCTTTCCTAGGTGGCTTACGTGATCGTCGGCTTTCCTTGACTTTACCAGCATGTCATCCACGTATACTTCCATAGTTTGCCCTATTAGCCCTGCAAACATCTTGTTGACGAGGCACTGGTAGGTGGCTCCTGCATTTTTAAGTCCGAAAGGCATTACCTTATAGCAGTATAAACCCCGGTCGGTGATGAAACTAGTGTGGTCTTGGTCGGAAGCATGCATAGGAATTTGGTTATACCCTGAGTATGCGTCTATAAAAGATAAGAGCTCGTGCCCGGCTGTGCTGTCTACAAGTTGGTCGATTCGGGGAAGTGGGAAGCAATCCTTTGGGCAGGCGTCGATTAGGTTGGAGAAGTCAATGCATGTTCGCCACTTCCCATTAGCCTTCTTCACCAGTACCGGGTTAGCGATCCATTCCGGGTAGATGGCTTCTCGTATGAAGTCATTGGCGAGTAGATTCTTTACTTCTTCATCGAGGGCTGCCGATCGCTCTGCTCCCATACTTCTCTTTCTTTGTTTTACGGGCGCCTTGGTAGGATCAATGTTTAGTACGTGGCATGCTACGTCGGGGGAGATTCCGGTCATATCAGCGTGTGACCATGCGAATGCATCCAAGTTGTGGCGGAGAAAGTCAATGAGTTGCTCCTTCAACTCTGCTTTTAGTTGGGACCCAATTTTCAACAGTCTACTTGAGTCATGCTTGTCTACAGATACAAACTCCATAGCCTCTGCAGGCTCGGCGGTGGCCTCCTCCTCTTTGTCCCTAGGGTCTAATTCATTGAAAGGGTCGCTGGTATATCGAAGAGGAGGGGCTTTCTTTAGTTGCTACGCTTCTAGACTTTTTGTGCAGAGGGCAACCTCTACACCCTTCCCTTTATCCTTCCTGTGGTTATTGCGAAGTTCAGTCACATAGCAGTCTTGAGCAACGTCCTGGTCTCCTTCTACTTCCCCTATTCCATTGTCCGTTGGAAATTTCATCTTTAGGCACCATGGGGCTAGGACAATTTGGAAGTCAGACAAGGCTGGCCTTCCTAAGAATACGTTGTAGGCCGAATGGTTTTCTATTAGCACAAACGTCTGTTTCCGTACAACGGAGCGGGGATGGCTTTCAATCTCAACAAAGAGGTCCAGTTGCCCGAGGGGCATCTTTGCATCCCCAGTGAAACCGTGTAGTGGTTTATCGCAGGGAGATACATCCATCATTGATAGCTTCATTTTGTCGAATGCATGTTTGAACAGGATGTTTACTGAGCTTCCAGTGTCTACTAGGATTCGGTAAACTTCGGCGGGGCCGAGCCGGGCAGAGATAACCATGGGATCCATGTGAGGGTATTGCCTTCCTTCTAAGTCACGCTTACCGAATGTGATGTCATCACTTTCTTTCCGCTTCGGGTGGCGCTCTTCTATAACCGAATTGACATAGTCTTTATTGTCTCTAAGCGACTTTCCATATCTTTCCATCTCTTTCCAGCTTCTGTCTGCGATGTGCGGTCCTCCCGAGATGGTATGGACCACTATCTTCTCTTGACTAGAGCCGCTAGTGTTGCGGTTTCCTCTGCCGATCTCCGGTGAGGGTAGCCTTGGATTCTCATTGGCAGGAGCTGGAGTCCTGTCCTGACCTTTTACATAGTGTTCCAGTTTCTTCCTTCTGATGTATTCCTCAATCAAGTCCCGGAGATGATGGCATTCATTGGTATCATGCCCATGAGATTCGTGGAAGCGGCAGAACTTTCCAGACTTCTGCGCGTTATCTGATTCCTTCTTGTATGGTGGGCGTTTGTATCTAACTTCGCCTTGGGTGGCAAGGAAGATATTTTCGACGGTCTCGTTCAAAGGAGTGTAAGTGTCGAATCTCGGTCCTGGCCGATATAGGCGCTTTTCTCCCTTCTTGCTCCCAGCATTGTCTCTGGAATCATTTCTTCAAACGTCCCTTGCCACAGCAGGGGCGTTGCTGTGAGTTGCCTTATTTTGCTGCCCTGACGCCCCTCAACGGCAGCATCCTCAAGCCTCATATATTTCCCGGCTACATGGAAGAAATCGGGTAAAGTAGCTGGTTTTTCTTTTGTCAACCTTCTAGCAAATTTAGTGTCCGGATGCACACCACTACAGAGGGCCATTAGGATAAGCTTCTCATCGGCATCTTGGACTGCGGCTGCTGCGGCATTGAATCGGGTTAGGTATTGCTGCAGTTTCTCTCCAGGTTTCTGTTTGACGCTGGATAAGGAATAAGCGTCCTTAGGTTGTTCCACATGAATGCGGAACTGACTGATAAACTTTTCTTTCAACATTTCCCACGAGCTGATGGATCCCTGGGGTAGATGACAGAACCAGGAGGTAGCGAGATCTGCTAAGAAGAGCGGAAAGCATTTGCACAGTACTCCCTCTGTCGCTCCACTCATGAGCATATGTTGTGTGTACCTCTGTAAGTGTACAACGGGGTCGGAGGTTCCTTTGTAAGGTTCCATTGTTGGCATCTTCCATTCTCGGGGGGTGATAGCAATTTCGATATTGCGAGCGAAAGGGCTGGTTACCCTAGCGCCTATCCCTCGATCTCTTTGCTCCCGTTGGACGCACTCTCTGAATAAGCGTGCCATCCTTTCATCAGAATTTGGAGCAGATAGAAATGAGTTTGGTTCTGTTCTGTGGGATTGATTCCGTCCAGATGACCTGTAGGGATGGTATCGTCTATCACTCCTCATATTTTCCAGTGGCTGCCTTTGATCTTCTAGGAGCATGCTAGGGTCAGCTACAGTTGGCCCTTGCCTTGATCTTCCCTTGCTGGGTTCTGATCTAAGCACTTCCTCGGGTCTAACTTCGGGCTGGACTCTAGCTCGGCCCCGTTCACTGGCGTTTCCGTGGTTAGGCAGTATGACAGGCTCAGCTACAGTTGACCTTCGTCCGGTACCTCCCCCGTTGGGTTCGGTACCAAACGTTTCCTCAGGCCTAACTTCGGGCTGTGCTCGATCTCGGCTCCTACCATGGCTACTTCTGCCGTTAGCTCCTTCGAAGAAGGAAGATCTTTGTTGTCTCTGAGATCCTCCAGACTGGGACTCACCCCATGATTCAGTGTTGCGGTTGGACTCTTCAACATCCCTTAAGCGTGACATGAGATGGTCCACCAAGGCTTCCTGCTGGGACGTGAAGCGGTTAGTTACTTCAACCACAACCCTGTCTAAATCTGCCCTAGTAATTGCTGCGGGCTATTCTGTGGCAGGAGTGGTCGGATTAGCCTGTCCTTCATTTGGTATTGGTGCTGGAGGAGGACGATTTACTTGATTCGTGACAGCTGGATCTGGAAGACTGCTGGATGCGATGTTCTTTCCTTTGTTAACATCTTTTCTCTGTTTGGGAGGCATGTTTTCCAAGTGGCGAACGACGTTGTTAGGAAAAATGTTAAGTGGATGAAGCTGAAGCTTCGAGCTTCTAGCTCTCAGTGAAAGCACCAAAAATGTTTGCACAAAAAATGGACAAACACCTCAAAGTCGTATGATTTAGTAGATCTTATGTTGTTCTTAGTGATTTGGGTGATTTATGCAAATATATGAAAAGCAGGGGCTAAACTGTAAAAAGACACGCAGATTTATAGTGGTTCAGCCAGAATGTGCCTACGTCCACTTTATATGTTATTTCTCTTCTCTTGTTTAGATTACAAGTACAAAGCTTTGATACAAGTAAAAGAAAGCTGTTTGAAAGTTCTCTCCGTGCTTCAGCTCTCAAACTTGTCCTCATTATTGTACCCCTGCCCCTCTATTTATAGAGTGAGGTTGGGGGTAGGGGTCTTGGATGTATATAGCCGCTGGTGGGCCTGGGCTGATGTGATCTGGCCTGGCACGTCTCGGTTCGGTAGCATTTGGTCCGGCGATGGTTGGTCTGGCATGGAGTTGGTTCATCATTGAGTTGGTCCGGCATCAAGTTGGTTCGGTATTGAGTTGGTCCTGCATCTTGTTGGTTCGGTATTGAGTTGGTCCGGCATCTTGGTCCGGTGGAAGAAGACGAGTGGATCGGTATACCTTGATCCGGTGGTAGGAGTGTGGTGGTTCGGTAATGCTTCATTCGGTGGTTGAACCGGTGATGCTGGTTCGGTATTGACGTGGAGATGTTTGGTTCGGTAGGTGTTGGTTAGGCAGCCTGTAGACTTTGGTTCGGCTAGGGTTGGTCCGGTGGTGGAAATTCACCCAACAATTATCATACTCGTTACTTTTCAATTATTTCATGTGCAAATAATCAAGACTAACAGTCACTAGTTTCATATTGTTTTGCATAGCCAGAAAATGCAAAAATAATTTGGTGTTGAAATTGGTGAAGAATTATAGCAGCTCATACATAACAAATATAATACTCATACAGTAGTTAGTAATGTTTTTTACCAACTCTTTAATAAATTATCACGCTTTCCTAGCTGTATGAATCAATAAATAAATTAGCTACCAACAGCTTATTTGGAAACCCACATTGCTTCCATCTCTCCTACGAGCAAATTTCACATATGCTTTTATTTATTTATTTGACAACAAAAATTCAGAATTTTTATGCAAATATTTACCATTTTCGGTGCAAATATTGGCATTCAAAACGCTAAATTTTACTAAATATAATTTCAAGAACGTTGCACGAAATTTATTTTTTTGGACGAGAACAGATTTGTATTTTAAAACTAACTTATCGTTAATAATTGATTTTTCAATACTAGTTGTTTTAGTACTAGTTGTTAATGATTGACAATTAGCAACTTGGTAAAATTGATATATCTAAAGCTTGAAACTTGTTTGAAGGACAAACTGCAATCACTTTTTTGGTTTCGATAAAAACAATCATTGTTGGGTATCATTAAAGTGATATTCGTTTTAATAAAAGCAATATAATTTGGGGAGATTAGATACTAAAATAAAACTATTCTGGAAAGTGCAGGATAAACGAAACTAAATCAAACGATCTATTGTTTTAGTATGGTGAAAACAAATTCAAAACACCGGGTTAAAAGTAAAAAAACAACAAATATCACTCCACTGCCTTCAAATTCTCACTATCCACGCTCAACTACATTTCTATGCAACAATCTCTGTTGTATCACCAAAACCAGTGCACAACTCTACAACATTCACTGCTAACACCTCCAGCCTTCAACATCATCAGTGTACACTCTACTCCCTAGTGCACACTACTTCCTCCTGTTACTTACATCACCATATACAACTTCCACTGACTTCATCAATTAATCCACACCATTCAACATCCAAACTCCAACATACTTCTCAACCAAAACTGCTTCCTTCTTACTCCTCTTCAACCACCCTACCACCAAACACAATATTTCATTACCACGACCATAACAGTGCCACACCACACACAAGCAACCATGCTTGACATACCCATATCATTGCCTGATCAATATGCCATCTCCAACAACATAACGCATCACCTTACTGGCCACATCAGTTCCATTACCAACATTCCTTCCCTTGTACAAAACAACAGTGCAACAAATACCCCTCCATCAAATACAACAGGACTATCATACCATACGACAACTTCAAACAACTGCCTTCTTGCATCAGACCAGCCCACTTCACCTGCCAATCTCATTAATCCGCCTTCACAACAGTACTCCCCACAGCATCATCTTCCTCGGTTCATTCACTGCTTGTCTTCATTTCACTACCATACCATACCATCATTAGCACTTCTTTGCCACACTGCCTCCCCCTAATATTGCCACTCTGTCCATCTTCATACGTACAAAAAAAAACTGTTGTCACTCACCACATAAAACATACATACCTCTGCTCCATCATCCACTATTTACTGGCATTCACCATTACATATCACTGACATAACCACCAAGACATCACCTTTCATCACACTACAGCAAATAGCTGTACAAATCTTGCTAACCAGTCAACTGATAACCTCAAACAATTCGAACTACAACAATCCTTTCACCTCGAACTACAGCAACAATCTAAAAACCACTACGACCATACACAATCGCGCAACCAAATCTAGTCGCCTCTTTTACAAGCACGACCAATTCACTGCCTAAAGACCCAAACTCAAATACTACTGTACTCCACTGCAAAACCACAGAAGAACCACCTCCTTTGCAAATCACTTCATTCGAACCACCGAAATCACTTCCGTCACACCAAAGCAGCAACCATTTATACAGTAATAGAATTGACATATGTTTACTGTTAGATATGGTTTCTGGCAAGTTTATTTTGCCCAAGAGAGCTATGGGTTTACTTGGCTTTGGTGGAGATCAGGTGAGATTATACACATTTTGATAGCGTTCCTTTTCATTTCTTTCAGTTTATTCTTTTCTTCGCTTGCAACGCTGCATGTATTATGTTTAATATTGGAGTCAAATGATATGTTAATTAAGTATTGATTCTCTTGCACTTGTGAATATTACAGGTTACTGCATATGCACTCTTGTCGGCTGCGTCCGCAGCAATTCCAAAGACAAATTACATGCGGGAATTATTTGACTTTACGAGTGAAGAGTATACGGACATAGTGTTTACGGACATGGCATCCGCTTCCATTAGCATGGCCTTTATCGCATTTGCAGCCATGGCTTCTTCTGCACTCATCTCTGGATTCAAGCTTTCTACCCGAACCTATATATAACTTTTATTCATGTTTTTTCATGTTTTGAATTGTTTTCTTTCTTTCACGTTTAATAATACACCAATTATGATGTACTGATGCCACTTTTTGAAACAGTAGAACTCAATTATTTAAATTAACAAATTCCTTTAAACAAACATGTTTTTTGGCCACCAAATAAGTGAATGACTGATCCTTTAAAAGTTGCTAGTAAATGAATTTCCTCTGCAAAGTCCAAATGTGCATCACAACCATATATTTCCATGTTCTACACCGTAAGGATTCAATATACTTTAGAACTAATATAGGAACAATAAACATAAATACGGTATTCATAGTTGAACAATCCACAGAGATGTTAGAAGGGAACCGAACTACTGCGATTACCACTAAACCCCGTTCTGCTATTTAAGTTTGTTCTGATTATCTCGTTGGATATTGTTCACATACATAGGTTATATATACATGCACTTATAAAATTAAATCAAACAAAACAATCTTATATTTTTTTTACAAGATTATATATCTTGAACTCATGTTTGAGAATATTTTGTGCAACCAAATATATGGATGAAACATGAAATATGATATTTTTCATAAACAAAGTCAAGTACAACCAATCTTTTAGAAAACATAGAATCCAAGAAAACAACAGCTATAACCCATAAAGAAATGCCCTTTATTATTTGCCTCAGCTATAGAATCCAAGAAAACATAGAATCCAAGAAAACAACAGCTATCCTTCATTCTCAGTGACATCTTTTATTATGTGCCTCAGTGCTATGAAAAACTAGAATTAAATCCCCAAAAATCACAAGCTATCTTTTATTATTAGCAGTTGTATCTCAAGCTATCTTTTATTATGAAGATTTGTATTATTTTATGAAAAACTAGAATTAAATCCCCAAAAATCACATTTGTAACAAAATTGTATTATCTTTATGTATGAATTTAGGCGCTGGAAATGCATGGTTATTTGTTGAAGCCCTTAAGGCTATAGGATTTAAGCTGGACTCTATCACTGTTAACATTCTCATTTCTTATAGTTGCAGACAGAAAAAAATTTACCAAATAAAAGTTAGCTCACCTGAACTATTATAGCCTCTTCCAGTGCCAAATAAAAGTTGGGAGGACCTTTCAATTGATTTTATTGTTCAACCATCAACGTGTTATTCCCTATTCAGTCATATTGGGAGGATGTACTCTCTAACAACAAAATGCTGAAAGATGTGATCAAAATCTCTAACAACAAAGCTCACTTCATGCCTCTTGCCATTCAGCCTGCACAAAAAATGTTTAGTTTAAGTTAGGCATTAAAAAGTACATGTACTTGTATGCATTCAACAACAAAATTTCACTTAGTTTTATTTTATCAAGTATCTACCTGATTTCGAAAACTGACGAAAGACAAATTCAATGATTATAATATAGTAAGTAGATTTAATTTATTTGATGGAACAATTCAAGAAGCAATTGTGTCCATTATTCATATCCGAAGTCTGCAACAAAAACAGCGATCAAGTATCCCTGTAAAATATCTTATTAGTAATTATTCTAAAAAAAACTAAAGAATTACAGAAAATGAAAGATTTCAACTGGCAAATAAAGCATGATGAGCATAAAAAAAATTACCCAACTATCCAAACCCCCTCATCGTGATCAGAACGTGCATAAATTGCTTTTAAATCAACTTCTTCTGGTAGACTTAAGCCGATGGAGAAAGGTGAATTCTCATCAAATTGATTATACTCTTCTTCATCCACCACATCACCAATCCCAACAATGCGTCTTTTGCCGGGAAGAACAATAGACCACTTATTATCGGCAGGATCAGTCATGTAAAAAACTTGTTTTGCTTGAGATGCCAAGATGAGTGGATCATTATCATGACTCACTTGACCAAAGTCAACCAATGTGAATCCATGTTCATCCACTCGTACAGCACGACGATTATCAGCCCATCTACATCGAAATAGCGGGATTGTGAAGTCTTTATACTCAAGTTCCCAAATATCCTCGATTATCCCATAATATAGCATTGTCGCATTTATTGGTCTGTTATCTTTAGCACTAGCAAATTCTCTTGAAGATGAAACGATGCTAACTCCACTATTTTGCATTTTGCTCTTCTCATCCTGACGCTTCGTATAAAAGACATAACCGCTCATATCATATCCTTCCCATGAATTGACATGCAATCGAGGCCCATAGGCTAACCATTTTATTGTATCTGAAATACCATGATTTGTTTGAGACAATTGAAACATTACCGTATGTTTAAACCATATGACAAAAGAGCGGTTATGTTCATTCGTCAACCACCTTTCGTTCTTTGAAGGATTCTGAGACTTTAGAATTGCCATGTGCTCCTCCAAGTAAGGATGTACCTCACTAAGGTGCTGCAAAACAAGTAGCTGAGCTTTGTGCAACATCTCATCACCAATTGAAATCAATTTTGATCCAATTATGCCCTCGCCATCAAGTCTTCCTTCATGTCGAGACTTACGAAGTCCAATAGGTTCAACACTAGTTAAGTATGGAGTGACAAATTCTATAACCTCCTCAGCTACAGTAGCTTCTACGATACTGGCTTCAGGTCTATATCTGTTTTTTTGTTTTTCATTTTAAAGTTCCCATATGCATTTCAAACGGATACATATATCTCATAAATACAGGACCACAAATTTTGATTTCTCTTACAAGATGAACAACCAAATGCAACATAACATCGAAAAATGAAGGTGGAAAATACATCTCAAATTGGCATAAGGAAACAATAACGTCGGCTTGTTGAGCATCCAACGTATCAAGATCAATTACCTTGCTACAAATTATATTAAAAAAGAGACAAAGCTTTGTAATAACATGCCTAACATGTTTAGGCAATATACCTTTAATTGCAACAGGTAATAAATGTTGCATTAACACATGGCAATCATGAGACTTCATACCGGTCAATTTCAAATCCTTCACTGATACACGACTGCTAATATTTGAAGAATAACCTATTGGAACCTTCACACCACGAAGACACTCACATAAACTAGTTTTCTCTTTTTTGGACAATGTATAACATGCGGGGGGAAAATAGGTACGTTTACCTTTCTGCACCGGTGCTAGCTCCTTCCGGATACCCATTTTCAACATATCTTGCCTAGCTTTCTCACCATCTTTTGTCTTACCAGGTATATTCAAGAGTGTCCCAATGATACTGTCGCAAATATTTTTTTCTATATGCATTACATCTAGACAATGTCTAACCTATAAATGTCTCCAATATGGAAGTTCCCAAAATATAGATTTCTTCTTCCTCGAGCCTTCTAAAAGAGGAAATACTTTGCCAAATGCATTTTCAATATCCTTGACCCGTTCGTAAACATCATTTCCTGTTAATGGCAAACGAGCAACTCCATTCTCTATCTCCCCATTAAAAGGATTCTTCTTTTTACGATAAGGATGATTAGGAGGGAGAAATCTACGATGATGCGTATACACATTTTTTTTGCAATAATGTAAACGCTCAACAACCATATCATCTTCACAAATTGGGCATGATTTGGCACCTTTTGTACTATAGCCAGACAAGTTACCATACGCAGGAAAATCATTTATGGTACAAAAAATCATGGCGCGCAATGTAAAATTACTTCGACTATATGCGTCAAACACATGCACACCTTTATCCCATAGAAGTTTTAGATCATCAATAAGAGGAGTTAGGTAAACATCGATGTCGTTTCCTAGTTGTCGTGGTCCAGAGATTAAAAGAGACAACATGATATACTTGCGCTTCATACTCAAATGAGGTGGAAGATTGTAAATCACCAAAAGAACAGGCCAAGTACTATGTTGACTACTAAAGTTGCCAAATGGGTTTATGCCATCTATACAAAGACCAAGTCTGAGATTTCTAATTTCTTCACCAAAATTAGGATACATTGTATCAATGTTTCTCCACTGTGGAGAATCAGCTGGATGCCTCAATAATCCATCATTTTTCCTCACATCTGCATGCCACCTTAAGTTTTTTGCATTTTCTTTATTTGCAAATAAACGTTTAAACCTTGGTATAATTGGCAAATACCACAAGACTTTTGCTGGAGGCCATTTCTTATCTGGGTCATTGTGAACGTTCCCTCGCGACTTATAACGGGATAATCCACACTTGGGACACTCATGCAAGTTCTCATATTCATTTCGATACAATATACAATCATTTGGACATGCATGTATCTTTTTATATCCTATACCAATTGGGCACATAATTTTCTTTGCCTCATAGTTAGAAGTTGGAAGCTCATTACCTTCCGAAAGCATGTCATTCAAAAGTTCCAACAAAGATGTAAAACTTTTATCACTCCACCCATGCTTTGCTTTTAAATTGAAAAGCTTGAGCACAGCAGACAATGTTGTGAACTTAGCACAATTAGGAAACAAAGGCTTCTCGGCATCAAATAATATTCTTTGATACAACTTTGGCTCTTCCATCAAATGTTCTTCAGCATCACGAAACATCTCATGAACACAATCATTCTCATCATTCGCGTCATTGTTCATGTTATCTTCTCGGTCATTCTCATCATTCTCATGATTATTAGAACTAGCTCTACTAAGTATACTTTCACCATGCCATATCCACCGCGTATAATTTTGCTTAAACCCATAACGGATTATGTGATCTCTAATCTGATCTATGTTACGAAGTCTTCTCTTATTTTTGCAGTGTCTACAAGGACAAAAAATAGTTTCTTCCCATCTTCTTAATTGATCATTCAATGCACAATTGATGAACTCTTCAATTTTGTTTAGGAACTCGTCATCGTTACGTTTTACGTTGTACATCCAACTACGATCCATATGCAAATGCTAGAGACACACTACACAAACAAAAAAAACATTGGATTACGAAGAGCATTCATTATTAAATCAATATTTTTAGCTAATTCAAGTGGAGTGGATAATCAGTTCAACATCACTCCACAAACACAAGCACACTAAACTGCACAACAAACAAAAAAATTCTCATTCACTTATCATATGGAATCCAAGTATTACATCAGTTCATATTGTCATTCTAACTAACTTATATATGAAAGGAACGCGTGTGTTGGGTAGTGCAGTAGGTCGAATATGGTACTACGTCCGGTTTTCGGTAGCATGTGGGCGAAGGAGTATGCACAGATAATAGTGATGTAAGACAACAAAGTCAAGTTATCCAATTTTTTGACTGTTTACAAAAAAAACATGTATGTAGGTATACAATTGCTTTGAGGTAAGCCAAACGAAGGTCCAACATTTTAAACACTCATTCTTCATACCTAACTTTAATGGCACACCGCGGCAGTGTTACCATATATGTGCAGTTCAAGACAGCAATCCCTCTAACCATGTACATAGTTGTAATCGGAAAAGATGTTAAGTTACTCTTTAGTAAATAAAAATTAAAAAAAGGTAACACGTACACAATCAGTTATTTAACAGTGGGTACAACCAGCATACGCAATCTATATTTATGTTCATATTGATAACTAGGAGAACAAAAAGTACTCTATGACTAAAGTTTGATCACTGTAGCATTCTGAACAAAGCAACAACAGTTCATACTCATTGTTTATGTTGCTCCTGATGCAATAAAGTAATTTGGTATTTATATAAATACTCTTACTGGATCTTTTACAACAACTCAACATCATAATAGGACTTCAAGTGGGTTGATGAAAACCAAAGACTAAAATATAACAAAATACTTTATCAAAAAACAGATCATCACATTTTTCTCTAAGGTTTGACTGGAAGAAACTCACATTATTACTTTCAAAATATGTCAATAGCATATTAGGGTATGTCATGCATTATAACCTCATACAAATCCAAACTTGGATCAAATGCTGAAAATAATCATCCAAATATAACATATATGAACATAAGATAGACAACAACAGGTGTGGATGGAGTACATAAGGTTGACAGCAACAGTACCTGTTCTGGTTCGTAATCCAGCAAATTCGCCCAGCGAACTCGAAACTCCAAATCAATCAGCAAAATCGAAACTCGACACTCGAATTATTTGAAGCACGCGAAATATTTGAAGCACGCGATTTATTTGAAGCACTCCAAATCAATCCAGTAGTAGGGTTTTTTTTCTTTGAAAACGCGAATTATTTGGGGAATAGAATGGGACGGCGGAAAAATAACTGGGAACGCGGGATGTACCCTAATTTTGAAATTGCATCGCGTACGAGAGGGAACCGATGCCAAAAGTATTACGTTGGACGTAGTTGCATCGGTTGACTTTAAAACCGATGCGACTAAAACTATTTGCACCGACGTATTTGCATCAGTTGTTGGTGATAACTGATGCAAATTTGACTTTTTTATTACCTACTGCTTTCCGCGTACCAATTGCATTGGATATTAAGACAGAACTGATGCAAATAGTTCTATTTGCATCAGTTTTTACTTAAACCGATTCAAATGAGGCGATGCAAATGGCCTGTTTTGTAGTAGTGAAACTAAGACGAGATTTATAAATTTGCTCATATAATGAATTAGTAAATTAAAACTATATAATTCATAGTAAAACCTTTAATATACTAAGGATACAAACATAAAACACTTCTGCATGTTAGTTCAGCTAGAAAAAAACTTTAAACTTTCTAACCACTAATTTTTTAAACAAAATTCTATTTAATGTTTTTAGCGGTCATAATGATTTTCATCACAAATATTATATACCTAAATTTAGTAAACTTAAGGAATATTTAAGGAATAAAGGTTGCTAGTTATAAATATCAAACTACTTCATTTTTAAATATTCTCTAAGTTCCTCCATCTATATCGTGAATTCAACATGTCTTTGAATCACGATTCAGCATACTCCACTTTAGACTTCAGCTCACCGTCATCAAAAAGTGTACATGTCTCTCCAAAAACTGTTGTGACTCCTCCATCGAATAAATCTGCGTCTAAAAATGTTTATCACACTGGATATTCACTGAAAGAAAAGAAAGTGAAATGAGCCATTGATCTTGAAGCATCATCTTTGGAAAATAAAGTTGACGAAGTGTTCCACTATCAGCAAGAGATAATAGGAGTACAAAGATAAATGTACTACAACAAAAACGATAAGGACGCCATCTAAATTTCTTGGAAAGATGCATACTAGCTATTTGTGGCCAATCCAACTAAGGATTGTCTCCACAAAAATCACCTCGACTAATAGAAATAACAATTAGACCACACAATATTACTCCCCGAAATATATGGGGAGAAGGTCCGTCTAATCAAGAGTAAGCACCACGTACTCCATCTCACTCATTTTGGTCTCCTCTCCGTCCGTTTGTTGAAAATACCAAGATAGAGGGTATATATGATACTCCAAGTTGGCCACTAATAAAATATAAACCGAACTTTTGGGATTAACAAGAACAAAAAAATCAAACTCGGACGAAGACAAATAATACATCTTTGTAGTCTCCTACCTATCCGATTATAATTATTTATATAATTTTAAAATAATTTTATTTTAATTTACTTCGAAACTTGTATCATGGTCATTTATATACATAAAAGTGATTGTATCCTAACAAATATTCAAAAATTAATCACAATCACATACAGACAAAGCTCAGACGTCTGTGGAAAACCACAGACGTCAATGGTAAGGTTCGGGAAATATTTTTCCTGTAACCATAGACGTCTGTGGCTGTGCTCGAGCGACTGTTCTACCTACCTCTATAAAAATGATTTTACCCCTATCCTTTCATTTTTACCAGCCTGCACTCATTCTACTCCAAATCTAAAACCCTAAAACTTCAAAATCCCCAAATTTTCTTCAGTGGCTCCAAAAAAACCCTTTTCAAAAAGATCAAAACACACCCAATCTTCTTCCGGAGCTACTCAAATTACAAATGGAGTTAAAATCACAAATTGGTTAAGAAATGAGGAAATTCTCATTAATAGATTCCAAGCTTTAACCAACAAAGGATTTTATACAGGTCTGTTCTATAACATACATGCCAATATAGAATATGATATTTATAGCTTGACTATCGTTGCGTTGCAAAAATCTTATTGACATTGAATCGAATAAGGTAGTAATAGATCCTTAAGCAATTTATCTCTTCTACTAAAATCTTTGTAGTGAAAAGATTTGAAAATCTAAAAATGATGATGGATGGTTATGGATGAGTGTATATGGAAAACTATAAAAATTGATGTATTTACCCTAGGACGAATCCTAAAATGTTCGTATGAAGGTATAGACTTAGAAGAAATTCCCGACTACAGTGTGCTACCTAGAAATGAAGTAACTCATCAACTTTGGGTAGATGAAATGCCCCAGTGGAGGTCAATCTATCTTCTACCAAGAGCTCATCTACTAACTAGAATGATAATTAATACCATTATTCCTAGATTAGGTTGTCATTAGAAAATTCATGAAAATAAGCATAAAACATTATAGGTTATATATGCTCAACTTCCTGTCAATTGGGCAAAATTCATACATGATCAAATAAAAAGTTTTTGGAGTCAACACAAAAGGATTATTCCCTATGCTCCGTACATAATGAGAATATTAAGAGATTTAAATGTTCCTTCGTATATGTCGCAATACGAAGAAATACCAATCAAGGATAGTGGGAAGAGATTGTGTCCTTAATGCAACTCCCATAAGTTCCTCGTCCCATTATTTCATTTGAACAATGGAAACACCGAAACCAACGTCGACAAGAGAAAAGACCCGTATCTTCTTCTCAGCCTTCTGCACCTCATTCTCCTTAGGAATACCATTCAGATCCCGACATCTAAGAAGCCCGAACTACCCTTAGTCGCAATGAATCGGGTCGCGATGTAGTTTTATAGAATCAAGAAATCATTGTCAAAATCAAAAGAAACTGGAGAAAAGAATGATTGGACTAGAACGATCTTTTTCGCCTCGTATGACTAAGGTTGAAAAGACTTTAGAAAAAGTTGTTTTTGGATTAGGAAAAATTATGAGAAAAGTTCGAGGTAGTCTACATCTTCATCGCCATCTCCAACACCTCCTCCTCATCAACAAACACCACTCTATCGTTCTCAACATTCCCCTCCTCAACCATCGCACATAAATATAGGAAAAACAATTATGGTTTCAGTGGATGAAGAAGAAGAAGAGAGTAATGGGATTCCATGGACAAACCTGGATGCCAACCAGCCTACCTCTTAGCAGGATTATATGGCGATGCAAGGATTGACTATATAAGAGAATGTGGAGTACGCCGATCAAAATCATTGACCCAGAGATTTTCAAACAGATCCATCATCATATTGGGAGTATTATGAGAACTATGGGGGCTTCTCTTATTCTTCTCCGTAAGCTATTTTTTTCTTTTTTTTCTATTTCTATTTCAAAACTCTTATTTGCTTCATCTTGTTTTTTGTATTTCATTTTTTTTTCAAAACACTAGTTCGTATATTGTGTTTATTATGCATGAAACATGTCTGTTATCTTGACTATGTTTTGTCAATGTTATCGTGTTTGTGGTTATATTTTTTATGATTGTTTGTGTAACTGTGATGTGATTTCTGTGTTTCTTTCGTATATCTGTAATGTTCTTTTTGATAATGTCATAGGGGGAGAAAAGATATGCATATATATATAGGGGGAGGTCACATACTTAGGGGGAGTAAAAATACAATTGTACATTATAAGCGATCGTATGGTTGTCATCATCAAAAAGGGGGAGAATGTTAGAACCCGATGACAACAACTATACAAACACACATATACAATATAAACATCATCAATATGCAGGTACAAGCAACAAGATCATGGCTAAAAGACAAGCAAGAGAGACTATTACTAGTAAGGTCGTATTAAAACAGAACTTATCTTAAGAAAACTAAATTCACAGATGTCTGTTACATTACACTGGAAAATTAATCCATATAATGACAGACGTCTGTGATTTTCCACAGACGTCTGTGGCGTTATTTTTGAAACATAACGGCTATTTTTATGAAAGGTTGCTTCCTTCTGAATTTTTCAATACACTGAATTTACTCAAACATTGCAACTCTTTGAAAGCTATTAGTTGCTTCTCTTCGAGAAACAACACTTGAATCTTATAAACAACACTAAATGATTGAGGCTAAAACATTTACCTTGATTTCTATACTCTTATTCTATATTCTTACTTCTGTGCTTTCACTGATTCAATTTTCTCAATCATTCAAATAACCAGAATTTATATTTTGGTTATACTGCTTCCTAAAAATCAAAGTGCACATAAATAATATCACTCAAATGAGATTATAGGAAGAATTGCATTGTACAGTCAATATCCGTGTTATTTAGAACACACAATTGTCAACAAAATACTTTTGTATTAAGCCTGTTCCTCCGGGTGAAGTGAGGGTTTTTTGGTTAGTAAATACCCAAAGGGAGCTTCGGGGCTGGGCCTAGGACGAGAGGTCTGAACCAGTATGAAAACTCTGGTTTGCACGCTTTTTATACTTTACTATTTATTGTCTACTATAGCATTATCTCATACACTTGCATATTATACGCAAGTTAGATAATATACGATCCACTAGACTGTCACTATGTCCATATGTATTCTAACTATACAAATTGTAGTTTGAGATTTATTTAATTTTGTTTTATTTATTTATATAAGTATAAATATATATATGAACATATATATATACATACATACATACATACATACATACATACATACATACATACATACATACATACATACATACATATATGTGTATGTGCATGTGTAACATCATAATCCATGAAGGGTATAATGTGCCCGTATATAGATGCTGGGATTTACATTACAATAAACACATTAGCTCATTTTGTGTGTACTGTAATTTGTTCGAATATGTGCTTGTATAATATGTCAAAATTGGATATTAATATATGTATGTATGTATGTATGTATGTCTGTATGTGTATATATTTATATAATTATTGAATAAAACAGTTTCTGCAATAATAAATTAATGTAAAAATCACATGATAAAAATACTAGTTTTATAATTTTATAAAATATGAAAAAATATTTTGGGCTTAAGATTAATTTATGGAATTTTTTTATTTAAAATAATATTTATTATTAAGTAGTTGATAATTCTTAAAAATATGATCAAGTTGAAAAATTCTAAAACTTTTTTGAAGGTAGATGAAACATATATTAGGCTTAGGAAAATTTTCTAGAATTTTCGCAATTGTAATTTTATTTTAAGTTAAATAATTAACCGTAGTTCGAAAATAAATTAGTTATAAAAATATTAAATTGAGTTTTAAAAATATGAAATTTTTTCTGAAGGTACCTGTGAAACATCTAATGCTTATGGTAAAATTTCTAGAATTTCATCATTTGAATTCATATTTTAAATTAAATAATTGATTGCAGGCCGAAAGTAAATTAATTTTTAAAAATAACAAATTAAGTTCAAAAAATCTTAAAATTTTACAGTAAGCATCTTACATGGTCCAAAAAATATGAAAAATATAAAATTGAAATTTTGAATTATTAATTATTTTATACATAATTAACAATTCACAAAATCATTAAATAATAATAAAATATGTATATGCATATTTAATAAAATTATTTTATATTTTATAATTCACAATGGGTATTAAACATCATAAGAATTTTTTTAGATTAGATATATACAAGATATAAAAATATATACAATTATACATATAGACAATTTGCAAATCTGTATGCATTTAATCTAGATCTATTTATGTATATTAATATAAATCAAAGTTAATTTTTTTTATAGAAAAAGTTCAAGAATAAATCAATAAACAAAATACTACAACAAGCATTTAACCAATCCAATTGTAACAAACACATATACCCACAGGAACCTCACATAATCTAAACAATAAACAGATTTGAATACAAACAAGTGATTTGGATGTAAATCAACATTCATATGATAAACTTGAAATCAAAACAATAATAATAAATAGTTCACCTCCTAACGAAGCCTTTGAGTTCACGTTGAACAATGAATTCTCTTCTAAGAACAATTCTCAATGCATTAGGTTTCTAATCCAGGATTGGAGACCTTCTACTACAAATTAGTATTTTTAATTTAAATTGGATTTGAAAATTTTTGGGATGATTTTAAAGGTGAGTTGCTGCCATTAAAATGAGGAAGAAGAAGAAAAAAGTGGCGGCTCAAAAAATATGAATTAGCCTATGACTAGGGTTTTAAAATTAGCTTTTATATGGGTAGGATAAGAGAGCAAATAATTATCTCAACCACACATCTCAAAATCCTAATCTCATGCATAGTAGCTGCCCCCTTCCTCTATCAAAACCAATGACTTTCACCTCTAAAATTCATGCGTTGTGAGACCATTTAACCCAATTTAAATGTACAAAATTATATTCAACAAAATTTGTTGTCGATATGTAACGACCCGTAAATTTTAACTGTTTTAATAACGTAATTAATTGAAATTTTTGTGAAATTTCAAATAATAAAATTTTGAAATAAAATTTTGATATTTGGAATGTGTATATTTTAACATAGCAAATGGTAAATTTTCATCAGATAATATGGAAGTTTATTTTCTTATGTAATTTTATTTCAATTTAATCAGTTAATATTGATGAAAATAAAATGTTTTCGAAACCTGAATATTTTTATATAGAAAAATTGTAAACCATCTTCTGAGCAAGACGTCATATTTCGTTTCTCCAAATTTTGACTATTATTGCTCCATCGATCTTATTTTCGGCGAAATAGCAGCATTTTCGGTACCAATTATCGACTTTCAATAGGATGATCGGACCACTGATATCTGTGTACCGTTTTGATCGTTCCGTCATGCCGATCTCAGTGGTATATTCACTTCTGCTTTTCGAACCCCGGTACGCGACGGAACCCACGAAACCGTTAACCGTATCGGTGCGACTTTTGTTCTTTGTGATCCTTCGGTTCCACCGTTCAAACCCAACGTCCACTTAACAATTATAATTCCATCTATTCAATTCGTATTCTATTCACATTCCTTGATTTTTGATATTTGTCTGCTTTGGCCTTTCAACTTACTCCTCGGTTACCATTCACGAAAAAATAAACAAAGGACAGCCTGTTCCTTTTTCCATCCCTCCCACTCCTTGCTTCGTCCAATTCTCACGTCTACTCATCAGCGCCAAGTGTCGTGCTCCACTAACAACTGACTTCCGCACAACCCTCCTCCCCTATCCTCTCCTCCTCTGTAACAACCGGGATTTTTGTAAATTTTATTTATCGATAAAATAACGATTGAATCGTTGTTAATTGCAGTTTTAATCGTATTGAAATATTTTTGGGCTGTAAAATTCTTTAGAATGTTAAGTTAAGTGTTGTTGGGCTTTAAAGTGAAGTTAGCCCTTTTGTTCATTTGGATTGCCGTGATAACCATGAAAACCATCCCTCTTTATTTTATTCTCATTTTCGCAACCCTAAAATAAAATCAAACATACGAGAATAAATGGCGGCTTCCATTTTCGAGAGCGTTCGTTCCCCTTTCTTCGTCAACTAGGGCTTTAGGCGAATGCTGAAGCTCGATCGAAGGGCCTTGTCGATCGACGTCTCCTTCGCTTCGCTCACGACAGCGTTTGGCTAAGGTGAGTGATCTTAGTTCACTCACATCTAATTTAACTTAGAATTATGCCTTGCATTTAATCGGGCTTAATCAGTGATGATTTTGAATTTTAGTTTGCTGTGGTTTGATTTCTTGCCACTTGGTTGCCTCGGCAGCTCGTCTTGTTCGATGGTCGTGAATTTGGGGTTTCTCTGATTTGTGTCCTGTTGCTTTTCTTTTGATTTATGCTTGAACTCGATAGTTCTCGCTTTGCTCTGTTGTCCACCCCGCAGTCGATGATGATTTGGGTTCCTTTATATGAGCGTCTGATTTGATTTTAACGTGTTATTCACGTGGTCGATTCTTTTCGATTTTAAGCTTTGGTATTTCTGGAGATTTTTGTTCTGTAAATCTTTGTTGGTTTTGGCTATCACTTTTGCTTCGGCATAGTTCTGCCTTTGATCTGGTTCTTTGAATTTGTCGGCTTCGGCCACAAAAATTTGAATGGTTATACTTTGCTTTGATTGCGTTATACGTTTGGGAAATGTTGTAAAACTGTTACATTCGAATTCATTTGAAAATGTTGATTTTCTTACTGTTGCGAGGTTCTGGCACTTATGTATTGTTAGATTTTGCCTGGCCTTATTTGTGCTTACTGTTTTCTATGGCTTTGGTTCTGAAATTGATTTCGAACTTGTCTTCGTTGGACTTTGACATTAACTCGATAATGCCTTCAAGTTCACGATTGATGTACTGGAGTCGGCATCCCCGATCTTGTCACTGTTTGCACGATCGACTTATGTGTTTGGTGTAGTTGAAGTTTTCCTCGATACTTTGTTTATTTTCGGCTTCATAAGAATTTTGGCACATCTGCATCTATATATGCCTTCACTTTGTCACTGTATGTTGCACTTAGTAGTTACCGTAGTGTTGTTTTGGTCATCTGTTGGTGTAGTTGCTTCATGTCACTTGGTTGCTACTGTCTCGGCCTCTATCTTTGCTTTGCTGGTACATTGATTCATTTGCTTATCTGGTTCAGTCTGTTAGTCGAGTTGCCTATACGTGCTTACTTTTGAGCATGTTACTTTGGTACTTGAATATTGTTTGCACTTTCACCTGTTTACTCAAGTCTGCACTTGATTCTTCTCGAGTTGCTTCAATGTGATGTTTACTGTTGACGTATTTGCATTGTCCACTGTTCGCATTGTCCACTAATGTGGTCTTGAGTCCTGATCTCTGTTGCATGTATTGCTATCGTAGATGTTGCACTTTGTTCTGGCATTTGGTCTGACTTGTGTATTGAAAGTCTGATTCATTTGACTTGTGAACTGCCTTCATATATTTGTTCAACCTGATCACTTGCATATAGTCACTGCCTTGTAATTTCAGTGCCTTGTCGTCACTGTTATGATTTGGTTTCTGTCGTATTGTTATTGCTTGGCAACTATTGTTCCTGTCCATTGCTGCACTTGAAATCTAGTACTTCACCATTTACTGTTTCCATGAGATACCAGTTTTGGGTTGCATTCATTTTGGTTCCAAATGTATTGAGTTGTTGGTCTGGTGATCACTAGTAGTTTACATTGAATCTGATATCAATTCTTTGAGACAGTTGCATATTGTTCCACTTCGATATTAGTTCTGGCTTCTAGCTTGGGACTTTGTCTTGTGATCTTTCATACCTGTAGCATGCTCGACTTTGGCATTTCTTCCTATTTGAACTGTTGTTAGACCATGTACATTTGTAGTTGCATTCTGCCCTTGTCCTTGCAACTGTTTGCTACTATAGCTTCATCGTGCTGGTTGCTTCGTATTCGCTTATGTCTGCAGTTGCATGTGCTTTGCAGTTTTTCCCCTTGTCGGGATTTGTTCTTGAATTCACTTGAGTTGAACCCGATTTCGGGGTTTGACCTTGTGATCACTTTTGACTTTCACCGAGCTTTTGTGTATCTCTTGCGATAGTGGCGAGGCAGTACACGCGTGCGTGTACTGCAGCCCTATCAGATTTGACAGTTTTAAATTGATTTAGTCGATTTGATAAATTGTTTATTGATCTCTGTTGATGATTTAAATCTGCTGATTTTTGTTAAACACTGTTAAGTGTTATATTGACCGTTATCCGGTTTCTTTGTTTAAAGAATCGGATGGACGGGAATTATTGTGACCGTCGTCTATTTAAATTATTACTGCCTATATGCACTAATAAACTGGTTTGAATTAGACTGACCTGGGTATTATTTTCTTTTGAACGTAATACTCGGGTCAGACCCGAGTATTTCAGGTCGTAGATTTTCTACTTTGAGTTGCTGTTCAGGATTTGAAGACTTTTCACACCTTCTGAAGTTATCAGTGTCATTTTGTAGTAGTCGGGTCATTGTATAGAATGATATGTATTGATGTATATTAGTCGATAATGTACTTGTATATATAACTTCTAGAGTCGACAGTTGTAGTTGTATCATATGTATCGTGTCAACTATGTATTAACTGACATCAGTTATATATATATATGAGACTTTTGTTTTTATCTGTGTTCCGCATTTATATTATCTGTGTTATTGTTGTATCTAATGTCCTAAACTATTATGAACCGTCGTAGTTCGTTTTATACTAGTATTGGGTGTGTCGATGGAAGTAAATAAATAATAGAAGAAAAATAAAAAGTATGTACCACTCCTATCGAGATAACCAATATTAGTGTAAGGCCAATTACGGATGGTCGCTCCTATCCAGCCTTATTCTTCGTAATAATAGACAGTATTTCCTTTAATACTCTTTGTTATTATGAGCATAGAGGTGGGGCGTCACAGTTGGTATCAGAGCCTGGGGTTTATGGACATAATATAAAACATAACTTGGATGGAACATATGTTACAACTATTGGTCGATGTTTTATTTGTACTTTGAGTCAAAACTAAAGTTTTGAAATTTGGATGAAATTTTTAAATAACTTTATTTAAAAATAAAAGTGAAACTGTGTTTTGTTGATTTGATTGAATTGTGTTCTGGTTATCAGAGTGCGCAGCGGAAACTGTCTTCGCTGAGTACAACTGGTAATCTTTTTTGATTTAAGAATCAAAATACGAAATTGATATGAATTTCATTTGTTGTTCACATACCTGTAATTATTTTGTTTCTTTGAGAATTTCGAATCCGAATTGAGGATTCGAAGAAATTGCAGATATGTGATTTTGTTGAAATTTCCGCTGGCTTTCTTTTGTACTAATCATCTAGTGATTAGATTTTTGCTGTTTTGAATTATCTTCATTGAAGATACATTTGAATGATTTCTTTGTTCATTTTGTAGTACGTGCAAAAATTTGAATTGCACGTTATTGCATTTATTTTACGTTGAACCGATGCTTGGTTACGATACGTATTTTGTTGCCGTTATTTTTATAACGGACTTTTTACACCAATGCTGAATTTTTGAGGCACGGTGTTTTGTTGACAATTTTAATGAATGAAAATTCACTGATGTCACATTTTGATGTGAATTCTTTTGATGAGATATTTGATGTTTTAAAATTACTGTCGCTTTGACTTCAGTAACAGTCAAATTTTTAAAAAAAGTGGATTTTCAAGCGGTTATTCCGCAATACTGATGTGTAACCGTTTTTACGGTATTTTGAGAAGTACAATTTCCCTATCGAAATTGTTACTGATTTGCTGTTTTAATCACGTGATTGGAAAATCGTTTTAAAATGAAAATTGTTTTATAAATTTTAACGATTTGCATTTTCAAAAGAATGAGAAAGCGACTTAAACGATTCAGCAAAATCGAGGATTATGACCCCTTTCTTTTACTGTTTCGCTTAACTCCGGACTTGTCCAGTTGAGAATGCGAATTGTTATTTTTACAAAATAAATAAAATTGTTTTCAAAAATTTTACAGTTTGCGATTTCAAAAGAATGAGAAAGCGACTTAAACGATTCAGCAAAATCGAGGATTATGACCCCTTTCTTTTACTGTTTCGCTTAATTCCGGACTTGTCCGTTTGAGAATGTGAAATGTATTTTTACAAAATACACAATTTTGCACTTTCAAGGAAACGATGAAGAGAATCAAACGATTTAGTAAAACACGTGGTATGGGACATGTGCGTTTGCTATTTCGGTTAATTCCGGACTCGTTAATTGAAATATTTGATGATTTTGTGTGCTTTCGAGCCACTCTGCGGACCTTCGGGTCATATGTTGGGCTTTCGAGCCACTCTGCGGACCTTCGGGTCATTTGTTGGGCTTTCGGGCCACTCTGCGGACCTTCGGGTCAAATACCAGTACTAGACCTTCGGGTCACTCTGCGGACCTCCGGGTCAATCTGATGGGCGCCAAAAATAGGTTGAGTACTTGGTAGGCTTCGGCCACTCTGAGATGCACGTGCGGCGAATTAAAAACTCGCCATCTGATGGGATCGATCCAAGCTTTTATGTTGATTTTCTAGTCTTCTTAATTGATTTCTAGATATTTGTTGCTTCCAATTATCTGCAGGTAATTGGATATTTGTTGATATGAGTTCTGATTATCGTTTTGATAATCAGATATTTGTTGTTTCTAATTATCGCTTGTGATAATTAGATATTTGTTGAATTGAGATTTAATTATCGCTTTAGATAATTAAATATTTGTTGCTTTGAGATTTAATTATCGCTTTAGATAATTAAATATTTGCTGATTTCGAATTTAATTATCGCTTTAGATAATTAAATATTTGTTGATATGAGTTCTGATTATCGTTTTGATAATCAGATATTTGTTGTTTCTAATTATCGCTTGTGATAATTAGATATTTGTTGAATTGAGATTTAATTATCGCTTTAGATAATTAAATATTTGTTGCTTTGAGATTTAATTATCGCTTTAGATAATTAAATATTTGCTGATTTCGGATTTAATTATCGCTCTAGATAATTAAATATTTGCTGATTTCGAATTTAATTATCGCTTTAGATAATTAAATATTTGTTGAATTGAGATTTAATTATCGCTTTAGATAATTAAATATTTGTTGCTTTGAGATTTAATTATCGCTTTAGATAATTAAATATTTGCTGATTTCGAATTTAATTATCGCTTTAGATAATTAGATATTTGTTAATGTGAGTTCTGATTATCGTTTTGATAATCAGATATTTGTTGTTTCTAATTATCGCTTGTGATAATTAGATATTTGTTGAATTGAGATTTAATTATCGCTTTAGATAATTAAATATTTGTTGCTTTGAGATTTAATTATCGCTTTAGATAATTAAATATTTGCTGATTTCGAATTTAATTATCGCTTTAGATAATTAAATATTTGTTGATATGAGTTCTGATTATCGTTTTGATAATCAGATATTTGTTGTTTCTAATTATCGCTTGTGATAATTAGATATTTGTTGAATTGAGATTTAATTATCGCTTTAGATAATTAAATATTTGTTGCTTTGAGATTTAATTATCGCTTTAGATAATTAAATATTTGCTGATTTCGGATTTAATTATCGCTTTAGATAATTAAATATTTGCTGATTTCGAATTTAATTATCGCTTTAGATAATTAAATATTTGTTGAATTGAGATTTAATTATCGCTTTAGATAATTAAATATTTGTTGCTTTGAGATTTAATTATCGCTTTAGATAATTAAATATTTGCTGATTTTGAATTTAATTATCGCTTTAGATAATTAGATATTTGTTGATGTGAGTTCTGATTATCGTTTTGATAATCAGATATTTGTTGTTTCTAATTATCGCTTTTGATAATTAGATATTTGTTGAATTGAGATTTAATTATCGCTTTAGATAATTAAATATTTGTTGCTTTGAGATTTAATTATCGCTTTAGATAATTAAATATTTGCTGATTTCGAATTTAATTATCGCTTTAGATAATTAAATATTTGTTGATATGAGTTCTGATTATCGTTTTGATAATCAGATATTTGTTGTTTCTAATTATCGCTTGTGATAATTAGATATTTGTTGAATTGAGATTTAATTATCGTTTTAGATAATTAAATATTTGTTGCTTTGAGATTTAATTATCGCTTTAGATAATTAAATATTTGCTGATTTCGGATTTAATTATCGCTTTAGATAATTAAATATTTGCTGATTTCGAATTTAATTATCGCTTTAGATAATTAAATATTTGTTGATATGAGATTTAATTATCGCTTTAGATAATTAAATATTTGTTGATTTGAGATTTAATTATCGCTTGAGGTAATTAAATATTTTCTGTTTTGAAATTTGATTATCGTTTTGGATAATTGAATATTTGTTCTCTGATTATCGTTTGAGATAATCAGATATTTGAGTTATCTTCTGACTATCGTTTGGGATAATCAGATAATTGTTTTGTCTTCTGATTATCGTTTGAGATAAGTAAATATTTGCGATTTGAAAATTCAATTATCGTTTTTGATGATTGAATATTTGCGACTTTTGAGATTTGAGCTTCGTCTTTTTCTCTGGCGATTCAGGTGAGTAATTTGATTTACTCACATTCAATTCGTGCTCTGTATGGGATTTCTGCTCTGTTTTTCCTTCTCTTTTAGTTGCTGGAACCCGATTGTTCTTGCTTTAGTTAGTCGTCTGATTTTGATCCCTGATTCCCACGATGTTGATTCTTTTGATTTGAAGCAGTCGAACCTTTTGATTTCTTATCTAATGCTTCCCCGCTGACACTTGCTTTGCTTATACATTCGACTTTGCCATGCTCTTTTGGTTGTTACCTTTTATCCATTTATTCCCTATGATTGCGTGGACGCAATTTTTATAAGGAGGGGAGTCTGTAACAACCGGGATTTTTGTAAATTTTATTTATCGATAAAATAACGATTGAATCGTTGTTAATTGCAGTTTTAATCGTATTGAAATATTTTTGGGCTGTAAAATTCTTTAGAATGTTAAGTTAAGTGTTGTTGGGCTTTAAAGTGAAGTTAGCCCTTTTGTTCATTTGGATTGCCGTGATAACCATGAAAACCATCCCTCTTTATTTTATTCTCATTTTCGCAACCCTAAAATAAAATCAAACATACGAGAATAAATGGCGGCTTCCATTTTCGAGAGCGTTCGTTCCCCTTTCTTCGTCAACTAGGGCTTTAGGCGAATGCTGAAGCTCGATCGAAGGGCCTTGTCGATCGACGTCTCCTTCGCTTCGCTCACGACAGCGTTTGGCTAAGGTGAGTGATCTTAGTTCACTCACATCTAATTTAACTTAGAATTATGCCTTGCATTTAATCGGGCTTAATCAGTGATGATTTTGAATTTGAGTTTGCTGTGGTTTGATTTCTTGCCACTTGGTTGCCTCGGCAGCTCGTCTTGTTCGATGGTCGTGAATTTGGGGTTTCTCTGATTTGTGTCCTGTTGCTTTTCTTTTGATTTATGCTTGAACTCGATAGTTCTCGCTTTGCTCTGTTGTCCACCCCGCAGTCGATGATGATTTGGGTTCCTTTATATGAGCGTCTGATTTGATTTTAACGTGTTATTCACGTGGTCGATTCTTTTCGATTTTAAGCTTTGGTATTTCTGGAGATTTTTGTTCTGTAAATCTTTGTTGGTTTTGGCTATCACTTTTGCTTCGGCATAGTTCTGCCTTTGATCTGGTTCTTTGAATTTGTCGGCTTCGGCCACAAAAATTTGAATGGTTATACTTTGCTTTGATTGCGTTATACGTTTGGGAAATGTTGTAAAACTGTTACATTCGAATTCATTTGAAAATGTTGATTTTCTTACTGTTGCGAGGTTCTGGCACTTATGTATTGTTAGATTTTTCCTGGCCTTATTTGTGCTTACTGTTTTCTATGGCTTTGGTTCTGAAATTGATTTCGAACTTGTCTTCGTTGGACTTTGACATTAACTCGATAATGCCTTCAAGTTCACGATTGATGTACTGGAGTCGGCATCCCCGATCTTGTCACTGTTTGCACGATCGACTTATGTGTTTGGTGTAGTTGAAGTTTTCCTCGATACTTTGTTTATTTTCGGCTTCATAAGAATTTTGGCACATCTGCATCTATATATGCCTTCACTTTGTCACTGTATGTTGCACTTAGTAGTTGCCGTAGTGTTGTTTTGGTCATCTGTTGGTGTAATTGCTTCATGTCACTTGGTTGCTACTGTCTCGGCCTCTGTCTTTGCTTTGCTGGTACATTGATTCATTTGCTTATCTGGTTCAGTCTGTTAGTCGAGTTGCCTATACGTGCTTACTTTTGAGCATGTTACTTTGGTACTTGAATATTGTTTGCACTTTCACCTGTTTACTCAAGTCTGCACTTGATTCTTCTCGAGTTGCTTCAATGTGATGTTTACTGTTGACGTATTTGCATTGTCCACTGTTCGCATTGTCCACTAATGTGGTCTTGAGTCCTGATCTCTGTTGCATGTATTGCTATCGTAGATGTTGCACTTTGTTCTGGCATTTGGTCTGACTTGTGTATTGAAAGTCTGATTCATTTGACTTGTGAACTGCCTTCATATATTTGTTCAACCTGATAACTTGCATATAGTCACTGCCTTGTAATTTCAGTGCCTTATCGTCACTGTTATGATTTGGTTTCTGTCGTATTGTTATTGCTTGGCAACTATTGTTCCTGTCCATTGCTGCACTTGAAATCTAGTACTTCACCATTTACTGTTTCCATGAGATACCAGTTTTGGGTTGCATTCATTTTGGTTCCAAATGTATTGAGTTGTTGGTCTGGTGATCACTAGTAGTTTACATTGAATCTGATATCAATTCTTTGAGACAGTTGCATATTGTTCCACTTCGATATTAGTTCTGGCTTCTAGCTTGGGACTTTGTCTTGTGATCTTTCATACCTGTAGCATGCTCGACTTTGGCATTTCTTCCTATTTGAACTGTTGTTAGACCATGTACATTTGTAGTTGCATTTTGCCCTTGTCCTTGCAACTGTTTGCTACTATAGCTTCATCGTGCTGGTTGCTTCGTATTCGCTTATGTCTGCAGTTGCATGTGCTTTGCAGTTTTTCCCCTTGTCGGGATTTGTTCTTGAATTCACTTGAGTTGAACCCGATTTCGGGGTTTGACCTTGTGATCACTTTTGACTTTCACCGAGCTTTTGTGTATCTCTTGCGATAGTGGCGAGGCAGTACACGCGTGCGTGTACTGCAGCCCTATCAGATTTGACAGTTTTAAATTGATTTAGTCGATTTGATAAATTGTTTATTGATCTCTGTTGATGATTTAAATCTGCTGATTTTTGTTAAACACTGTTAAGTGTTATATTGACCGTTATCCGGTTTCTTTGTTTAAAGAATCAGATGGACGGGAATTATTGTGACCGTCGTCTATTTAAATTATTACTGCCTATATGCACTAATAAACTGGTTTGAATTAGACTGACCTGGGTATTATTTTCTTTTGAACGTAATACTCGGGTCAGACCCGAGTATTTCAGGTCGTAGATTTTCTACTTTGAGTTGCTGTTCAGGATTTGAAGACTTTTCACACCTTCTGAAGTTATCAGTGTCATTTTGTAGTAGTCGGGTCATTGTATAGAATGATATGTATTGATGTATATTAGTCGATAATGTACTTGTATATATAACTTCTAGAGTCGACAGTTGTAGTTGTATCATATGTATCGTGTCAACTATGTATTAACTGACATCAGTTATATATATATATGAGACTTTTGTTTTTATCTGTGTTCCGCATTTATATTATCTGTGTTATTGTTGTATCTAATGTCCTAAACTATTATGAACCGTCGTAGTTCGTTTTATACTAGTATTGGGTGTGTCGATGGAAGTAAATAAATAATAGAAGAAAAATAAAAAGTATGTACCACTCCTATCGAGATAACCAATATTAGTGTAAGGCCAATTACGGATGGTCGCTCCTATCCAGCCTTATTCTTCGTAATAATAGACAGTATTTCCTTTAATACTCTTTGTTATTATGAGCATAGAGGTGGGGCGTCACACCGTGCGCCACTCACCCTGACAACAGCTCTCCCTCCTCTGGCCGAGCGCATCTCGCCTTCCGCCGCTTCCTCCACTCGGACCCCATCGCAACCGACCACCCTCCAAATCAACGCAGCTGCGGTTCTCCTCCCGCCCAAGCAACCTCCTCTCTTCTTTTGCACGCAGCTCTTCGCAGCTCTTTATTTGTATATGGTACGTGTATTTTGTTCAAGGTATTGATTTTATGATTTGTTATATATCTAAAGTATTACAATTTGCATGCAAGGGTAATATGTTGCCTTCCCTGCTCTTGTCCTCTATTCTTTCTAACCAAGAGAATTATATATATGTTTTATATAAAGTATATTATGATACGTATTATATTTATAAAGTTTTGACTTAAAATATATTAGTTTATATTGCAGTATGTTATATATATATATATATATTCTATATCCATGGTATACAATGTTTTATATATATTAGCTTACATAAGCCTATATATAATGAACACAGCTATGTTTACAATATGTTAAATTATAAACTATATGCAGTGATACTATCTTAAGTATACATATGCCTGTAGTATTTTTGATTTTCAGTGTATATAGATAAATAGAAGTTACAGTACGTATATTCTAAAGGACCGTGTATTATTATAAAGTAATATATTTTTCTATATATGTTACATGAGTTGTATATATTTAAAGTTTATATTAATTATATGTGTAAGTTATAGAATATGTTATGGGTATTGACAGAACTTATATAAGTATATATATCCTGAACATTTATCTGTTGAGCTTTAAGTTCAGGCTATATATATATATCATTTACATATAGTTTTGTTAGTCGTAAGCATATAGTTTTAGCAGTTTATATTTATATAGTATATATATATAGGATTGTTTAAGTGAGTTAGGTGGGTTTTTATAATATTGAACTTAAAATTTTATATATATAAGAAGCATAATTATAAATTTATAAGGTGTTTGTATTTTATTATTATTAAAGGAAATATTGTTTTTAAATCGTTATATATGCGTGGGTTATATTATATGTTATAGTACGGTATTGAGTCAAGAAGTATTATGTATATATTGTTTTAAATGTAACATATGGTGTTTATATTTTATCAGTTTAAAAATTTTGATTTATTGGTCGATTTTATAAGTTACATATATATATTAAACTGTCAAGTTGAATGTATTGATTTAAATTTATTATAAAAATATGCTTGACTTTAATATTTGGATTTTAGTCAAACAATGATTTTGAATTTTTCATATATATATAATTTAATTTGTGTTTGGGTTATATATGTAAATAGTTATATATAGTTATATATATAACTTCACTTATACCATTTATCATTATCGATCCAGTTCTGATTTGATTTGTCGATTTCTGTTAGCAGCCTTGATCGTTGAATTCTTGCCAATCTTTCTCTTTTATGGAATTCATGCTTGGATTCGTAACTCACCTCATTCTCGTTCATCTCTCTAGCCTCGAAAGGTGAGCAATCACTCACGATTAACGTTCTTATATTTATTAAATTTGATTTCAATGGAAACATCAATTGTAATATGCTACTGTTAGTTATTTACATTGTTATATATGCTATTATCTGTATCTATTCACCTATGACAGCTGACACCATTATCTGTTATTTATATTGTTGATATATGCCTTTATGTTATTATCATATCTGTTATCACTCTACAAGTTCCCTGTTAGTATAGAATTCACTATGGGTTGAAATGATACACACCCGAACGATCTGTAGAATAGGAGAAAATCGTTATGGGTTGAAATGATAAACCTAAGCGATTTTCATTGAATTGAATTTGGGATTGTGGGTTGAAAAGATATATACTCGTATATATTTAAATTGCGGATTGAAATGATAAATATCCGTATCACTTGACCATAGGATAGAAAATTATATACAAACACCGTTGGTATATATATATTTTGAAAATGATTTCTATGGTTTTAGAAAGAAGTATATGGTTTATTAAATATTGATTTTTAAAGATTTATTAAAGTTGATTTAATAAAGTTGACATATAATATGTTTAAGTATTTATTTAATATATACATATATATATTTTCAAATATAGAGTTTATAATGATTTAGTTTGGAAAGATAAATTTGAAATTGATTTGAAATTTTATTTATTTAAGAATTTTACTTAAATAAGTTTGATTTGAAAGTTATTAAATTTGAAATTTTAAAGATATGTTTTATAACTTGAATTTGATTAAAGTTGACTTAAACGAATATTTCAAACTTATATAAATTTAAATGGGATATTTCGTTTATTTAAATTTGTAAATCGAAGTTGTATTTAGATGCTATTGAAATGATTAAGTAAATATTTCAAAACTAAATAATAGTAAAGTGAATTTGATATATATATTAAATTATCGAATTTAGTTTTGAAATGTTGAATATTTAAAGCTTCAAAATATATTGAAATTAAAAGGTTTATTTTGCAGTTTGAATCTGTATTTGAAATCGATATAATTTGAAATGATTTATTGAGAACTGAATTGAGTTGAAATTTATGAATTGAGATTTAATTAAGTTAAATTTGGAAGTCGAGTTGATTTGAATCGATTTGTGAAATTGAGGAAACTATTTTATTATATAAAGTAATTTTTAAACTATATCTAAGACTATTTATATTTTACTTTATAAATTATTTTAATATAAACTATTTTATATAAATCATTTTCAATATAAATTATTTTAATATAAAATATTTTATATAAATAATTTTCAATATAAATTATTTTATTATAAATTATTTTAACTTATAACTATTTTAAATATAAACTATTTTAAATATACTAATTATTTTAATATAAATTGTTTTAACTTATAACTATTTTATATAAATTATTTTATTTTATATACTATTATTAATATCTAAACTGTTTGAAGGAAAGTGTTATGATTTCAAAGTGTTATGATTTCCAAAGTTATGAATTTCAAAGTATTAAGATTTACAAAGTATTATTGTTTCAAATTGTTTGGTTTCGAAAGTATTAAACTTTGAAAGTACTACGATTTTGGAAGTGAATATTTTTGAAATGGAAATGATATCGTATTGATATGTTTTTGAAATGGAAATGATATCGTATTGATATGGTTTTGAAATGGAAATGATGTTTTGGGTTTGAAGTATAAACTATTTTTAAACGACCACGGTGTTATAATAACAATTGGTTGTTAAAGAGACCGGGATCAGATATGGGCATACTCTCTGTTGATACCGAAAACCTCTTTAACAACTATGTACGCGGTGGAGATTCCAGAATGAAGTAGGATGGTGGCGACGATCCTATATGAGGTATATACGTGGACCCGACTCCCGTGAGTTGGCATAAGGTGGCTAAAATAGGAGCAATCGACGTGCTAATGAGGTAGCTCCTCTGATCGGACACACTCCATCGTATGCCATTCTATTACTTTGTGATTGATTTGGTGCGCACCCTTGATTCGGGAGTGTGGCTCGAGGTGGGCGATTGCTGCGGCTCTACGTCACTACCAGCCCGGAAGTGTAATTGGTATAACTACCCTGGCATTGCCTAGTTGTGCCGTGTCACCTACCCTAGCGTGCTTTACTACGAGTTTGATTTGTGTCGTACCTATGGAGTATCCTCTGGTAGCCCCAGTTTACGGGGTATTACGGTACTGTATAGACTATTCGCACTATAAAATGTGTTAAGGGGGATATGGGTAACGCCTTAACGCTATATTTAAATATTTTACTTTACTATAGACATTATTATAATAGCGTATATTACTACATAGTAGATAGTTTAACGGATCCTTAGAAGATGGTTATCCTAAACATCCTTTGAGTTACCTGTATTTCAGTTGATATTTCACTTGAGTTGGATTTATTGATATAAGAATGTTAATCCTGACTCGAGTGTTTTGTGTTTTGCTTTACGCCCGGGTCAGACTGAGTGATACAGTATTCGAGACTCACCTTTAGAGTTGGAGCTTCCCTTGGAGATCCAGCTATCTATCAAGCTTTCAGTTATTCAGTTGATTCCAGTGATGTATTCAGATCTTGTATTTGATTATTGTATTGAGACATCTATGTATTCGTGACTTCTGTTGTATCTTGTTTAACTCTGCTATATATATAGTAGCTTCATGAACTTCTATTCTTTTGTTTCCGCTGCATTATTGTTATATTACTCTGTGTCTGTGATTCTACGATTATTTATTTACTGTATATGCTGAGATTTTGCCAAATTTAAAATTTACAATCTGATATTTTGAACAATTCAAATCCGACATGTATGGATGCGAACGGTTGAAAATTTCAGGTCGTTACAGTTGGTATCAGAGCTCTTGTTTTAGGCAAAGCTTAGCATATATAGTAAATTTAACTACAAAATCACTTTCGTTTGTGCTTGAATCTCTTCCTCTTTGATTCGGTTTCCTCTGAATTTTTGGAACGTTCCCTTCAGTTCCAAAACTTGTTCTTGTCTCCCCTATTCGTGTTTCCTGATTCTGGAGCATCCCATAACTCCACTGAATGATTTGTAAACGAGTGAAACTCCTTTACAACAGCATTGATTCATCGAAGATTTTATATCCTCGGTTTACGATGCTGCTATCTCTTGCGATGCTCGAATTCTATCTCTTGAGATCGAATGTCGATTTGCCTCAGGATTCTGCATCGATATTATTCCTGAAGTCACGGTTGACCCGGTTAAGGTCGTCCGCGATTGATCTCAGTATATCCATCTTCCTATTTTGAAAATTTAATTATTTTATCTCCAGCTCAAGTCTATCTTCTTAGCTAGAATTCTTTTGATTAGAGTCCCCTTGTATTTAAATCTTTATCCTTGATTTGAAATCCATTTTCGAATCATCGGGTGAGGGAGTGTATTTGAAATTTATATAAAGTTTTTATATTGTGTTGTTTGAGTTGTTGATGTTGATTTGGATTTTCGATCGATTCATCTGATCAACACTATCGATAGGATTTCCAAAACACTTGAACAGAACAAACCGACACAATATTATTTTCAAATTTGGTAAATGAAATAAATTTGTATGATTATATTTTAAATATATAAGTAAAATTTCTAGAATTTAATAATTTAATTAAATTGGTTGTTTGAAATGATAATATTTGATTATCATTTATTGTTCTATAAATGAATTTATAAACATGGTTTATAAATTGATTTGGAATTGAAATGAATTTAAATCAGGAATTTGAGAATTTAATTTCTAGTGATTTCAAACTTGGGTTTTAAAGTTTTAAAGTGCATATTATTTAAAGTATATTCGTATAGAAACCGTTTCCAAAGAAATTTTAAAAGTTTAAATCAGTACTCTCCTCTTTTGTCGTTGGAAAATAATTTCGGTGATGGCAGCCGCATCATCGACGTTCATTTTCGAGTTTCAAAGTGGAGTGGCCTTTCTGTAGCCTTGCTACGGTTCTGTTTTGGAAAATAAATTGATTTAAATTTCTAAATTATAACTTAATTTATAATATATATATTGCTATATGATTATAGATCTGATTTAATATATATAGTGTGTATATATATATTTATCTCTAACTGGTTTGAAATTAATCGGAAACTTAATTCTTAAATTTATGTTAAAGTGATTTTAATTATAAAATGAAACCAATTTTTTTAATAAATATTAAACTTGAAATAATTGAATTGGAAAACGTTTACTTGTATAATACCCAATTTCATCCTAATACAACTTGCCTAAATTATTCAGAAGTTGAATATGTAATTGGATAGTATACAATATGAAATGTTTTATAAATAAAATTTGAGTGGTTATACTAAATGTTATACACTTAATTTATAAGTATAGAAATTGTTAATTTAAATAATTGAATAATAGGATAATGAATAAATAAATATGAATTAGAAATAGTTAAGAATTGAATTATAAGAGAAATTAATTTAAGTGTAATCAAAAGGATTTAATAAAGGAGATAAATAAAATTTTGCTTTGAAGGAATTAATAAATTTCACATTAAATCAACTTAATGAAATGCTTAAATTTAAAATCCATCATTGAATATTAATTAATTTAAATTGAAGCTTATATGGTTTTAAATTAATTGTTTTATTTTGTATCTCAATCTATTTTCTTTCTGGTTGTATCTATTCTCCTACCTCCTTCCTTTTCGGGGATGAAAAGTTTTGAGTGGCGAGAGTGTAACGACCCGTAAATTTTAACTGTTTTAATAACGTAATTAATTGAAATTTTTGTGAAATTTTAAATAAAAATTTGATATTTGGAATGCGTAAATTTTAACATCGAAAATGGTAAAATTTCATTAGATAATATGGAAGTTTATTTTCTTATGTAATTTCAATTTAATCAGTTAATATTGATGAAAATAAAATGTTTTCGAAACTTGAATATTTTTATATAGAAAAATTGTAAATCATCTTCTGAGCAAGGCGTCATATTTCGTTTCTCCAAATTTTGACTGTTATTGCTCCGTCGATCTTATTTTCGGCGAAATAGCAGCATTTTCGGTACCGATTATCGACTTTCAATAGGATGATTGGACCAATGATATCTGTGTACCATTTTGATCGTTCCGTCGTGCCGATCTCAGTGGTATATTCACTTCTTCTTTTCGAACCTCGATACACGACGGAACCCGCGAAATCGTTAACCGTATCGGTGCGACTTTCGTTCTTTGTGATCCTTCGGTTCCACCGTTCAAACCCGACGTCCACTTAACAATTATAATTCCATCTATTCAATTCGTATTCTATTCACATTCCTTGATTTTTGATATTTATCTGCTTTGTCCTTTCAACTTACTCCTCGGTTACCATTCACGAAAAAATAAACAAAGGACAGCCTATTCCTTTTTCCTACCCACCCACTCCTTACTTCGTCCAATTCTCACGTCTACTCATTAGCGCCAAGTGCCGTGCTCCACTAACAACCAACTTTCGCGCAACCCTCCTCCCCTCTCCTCTCCTCCTCCGTGCACCACTCACCCTGACAACATCTCTCCCTCATTTGGCCGAGCGCATCTCGCCTTCCGCCGCTTCCTCCACTCGGACCCCATCGCAACCGACCACCCTCCAAAGCAACGCAGCTGCGGTTCTCCTCCCGCCCAAGCAACCTCCTCTCTTCTTTTGCACGCAGCTCTTCGCAGCTCTTTATTTGTATATGGTATGTGTATTTTGTTCAAGGTATTGATTTTATGATTTTTTATATATCTAAAGTATAACAATTTGCATGCAAGGGTAATATGTTGCCTTCCCTGCTCTTGTCCTATGTTCTTTCTAACTAAGAGCATTATATATATGTTTTATATAAAGTATATTATGATACATATTATATTTATAAAGTTTTGACTTAAAATATATTAGTTTATATTGCAGTATGTTATATATATATTCTATATCCATGGTATACAATGTTTTATATATATTAGTTTACATAAGCCTATATATAGTGAACGTAGCTATGTTTACAATATGTTAAATTATAAACTATATGTAGTGATACTATCTTAAGTATACATATGCCTGTAGTATTTTTGATTTTCAGTGTATATAGATAAATAGAAGTTACAGTACGTATATTCTAAAGGACCGTGTATTATTATAAAGTAATATATTTTTCTATATATGTTACGTGAGTTGTATATATTTAAAGTTTATATTAACTATATGTGTAAGTTATAGAATATGTTATGGGTATTAACAGAACTTATATAAGTACATATATCCAGAACATTTATATGTTGAGCTTTAAGTTTAGGGTATATATATATCATTTACATATAGTTATGTTAGTCGTAAGCATATAGTTTCAGTGGTTTATATTTATATAGTATATATATATAGGATATTTAAGTGAGTTAGGTGGGTTTTTATAACATTGAACATAAAATTTTATATATATAAGAAGCATAACTATAAATGTATAAGGTGTTTGTATTTTATTATTATTATAGGAAATATTGTTTTTAAATCGTTATATATGCGTGGGTTATATGTTATAGTACGGTATTGAGTCAAGAAGTATTATATATATATTGTTTTAAATGTAACATATGGTGTTTATATTTTATCAGTTTAAAACTTTTGGTTTATTGGTCGATTTTACAAGTTACATATATATATATATATATATGTAACTGTCAAGTTGAATGTATTGATTTAAATTTATTATAAATACATGCTTGACTTCAATATTTGGATTTTAGTCAAACAATGGTTTTGAATTTTTCATATATATATATATATATATAATTTGTGTTTGGGTTATATATGTAAATAGTTATATATAGTTATATATATAACTTCACTTATACCATTTATCATCATCGATCCAGTTCTGATTTGATTTGTCGATTTTTGTTAGTAGCCTTGATCGTTGAATTCGTGCCAATCTAGCTCTGTTATGAAATTCGTGCTTGGATTCGTAACTTGCCTCATTCTCATTCATCTCTCTAACCTCGAAAGGTGAGCAATCACTCACGATTAACGTTCTTATATTTTTTAAATTTGATTTCAATTGAAACGTCAATTGAAATATGCTGTTGTTAGTTATTTACATTGTTATATATGTTATTATCTTTATCTGTTCACCTATGACATCTGACACCATTATCTGTTATTTATATTGATGATATATGCCTGTTATGTTATTATCATATTTGTTATCACTCTACAAGTTCCGTGTTAGTATAGAATTCACTATGGGTTGAAATGATACACACCCGAACGATCCGTAGAATAGGAGAAAATCGTTATGGGTTGAAATGATAAACCCAAGCGATTTTCATTGAATTGAATTTGGGATTGAGGGTTGAAAAGATATATACCCATATATATTTAAATTGCGGATTGAAATGATAAATATCCATATCACTTGACCATAGGATAGAAAATTATACACAGGCACCGTTGGTGTATATATATATATATATTGAAAATGATTTCTATGGTTTTGGAAAGAACTATATGGTTTATTAAATATTGATTTTTAAAGTATTATTAAAGTTGATTTAATAAAGTTGATATATAATATGTTTAAGTATATATTTAATATATATATATTTTCAAATATAGAGTTTATAATGATTTAGTTTGGAAAGATAAATTTGAAATTGATTTGAAATTTTATTTATTTAAGAATTTTACTTAAATAAGTTTGACTTGAAAGTTATTAAATTTAAAATTTTAAAGATATGTTTTATAACTTGAATTTGATTAAAGGTGACTTAAATGAATATTTCAAACTTATATAAATTTAAATGGGATATTTTTTATTTAAATTTGTAAATCGAAGTTGTATTTAGATGTTATTGAAATGATTAAGTAAATATTTCAAAATTAAATAATAGTAAAGTGAATTTGATATATATATATATATATATATATATAATTATCGAATTTAGTTTTGAAATGTTGAATATTTAAAGCTTTGAAATATATTGAAATTAAAAGGTTTATTTTGCAGTTCAAATCTGTATTTGAAATCGATATAATTTGAAATGATTTATTGAGAACTGAATTAGGTTGAAATTTATGAATTAAGATTTAATTAAGTTCAATTTGGAAGTCGAGTTGATTTGAATCGATTTGTGAAATTGAGGAAACTATTTTATTATATAAAGTAATTTTTAAACTATATCTAAGACTATTTATATATTACTTTATAAATTATTTTAATATAAACTATTTTATATAAATCATTTTCAATATAAATTATTTTAATATAAACTATTTTATATAAATCATTTTCAATATAAATTATTTTATTATAAACTATTTTAACTTACAACTATTTTTAATATAACTATTTTTAATATAACTATTTTTAATATAAACTATTTTAAATATACTAATTATTTTAATATAAATTGTTTTAATATATAACTATTTTATATAAATTATTTTATTTTATAAATTATTTTATTTTATATACTATTATTAATATCTAAACCGTTTGAAGGAAAGTGTTATGATTTCAAAGTGTTATGATTTCCAAAGTTATGAATTTCAAAGTATTATGATTTACAAAGTATTACTATTTCAAATTGTTTGGTTTCGAAAGTATTATATCTTTGAAAGTACTATGATTTTGGAAGTGAATATATTTGAAATGGAAATGATATCGTATTGATATGTTTTTGAAATGGAAATGATATTTTGGTTTTGATGTATAATCTATTTTTAAATGACCACGGTGTTATAATAACGAATGGTTGTTAAAGAGACCGGGATCGGATATGGGCATACTCTCCGTCGTTACCGAAAACCACTTTAACAACTGTGTATGCGGTGGAGATTCCAGAATGAAGTAGGATGGTGGCGACGATCCTATATGAGGTATATACGCGGACCCGACTCCCGTGAGTTGGCATAAGGTGACTAAAAAAGGAGCAATCGACGGGCTAATGAGGTAGCTCCTCTGATCGAACACACTCCATCGTATGCCATTCTATTACTTTGTGATTGATTAGGTGCGCACCCTTGATTCAGGAGTGTGGCTCGAGGTGGGTGATTGATACGGCTCTGCGTCACCATCGGCCCGGAAGTGTAATTGGTATATCTACCCTGGCATTGCCTAGTTGTGCCGTGTCACCTACCATAGCGTGCTTTATTACGAGTTTGATTTGTGTCGTACCTATGGAGTATCCTCTGGTAGCCCCAATTTACGGGGTATTACGGTAGTGTATAGACTACTGGCACTATAAAATGTGTTAAGGGGGATATGGGTAATGCCTTAACGCTATTTTTAAATAGTTTACTTTACTATAGACATTATTATAATAGCGTATATTACTATATAGTAGAAAGTTTAACAGATCCTTAGAAGATGGTTATCCCAAACATCCTTTGAGTTACCTGTATTTCAGTTGATATTTCACTTGAGTTGGATTTATTGATATAAGAATGTTAATCCTGACTCGAGTTTTTTGTGTTTTGCTTTACGCTCGGGTCAGACTGAGTGATACAGTATTCGTGACTCACCTTTTGAGTTGGAGCTTCGCTTGGAGATCCAACTATCTATCAAGCTTTCAGTTATTCAGTTGATTCCAGTGATGTATTTAGATCTTGTATTTGATTATTGTATTGAGACATCTATGTATTCTTGACTTCTATTGTATCTTGTTTAACTCTGTTATATATATAGTAGCTTCTTGAACTACTATTCTTTTGTTTCCGCTGCATTATTGCTATATTACTCTGTGTTTGTAATTATGTGATTATTTATTTACTGTATATGTTGAGATTTTGCCAAATTTAACTTTTACAATCTGATATTTTGAGCAATTCAAATCCAACATGTATAGATCCAAATGGTTGAAAATTTTAGGCCGTTATAGTTGGTATCTGAGCTCTGGATTTAGGCAAAGCTTAGCATATATAGTAAATTTAACTACAGAATTACTTTCGTTCTTGCTTGAATCTCTTCCTCTTTGATTCGGTTTCCTCTGAATTTTTGGAACGTTCCCTTCGGTTCCAAAACCCATTCTTGTCTCCCCTATTCGTGTTTCCTGATTCTGGAGCATCCCATTACTCCACTGAATAATTTGTAAACGAGTGAAACTCCTTTACAGCAGCATTAATTCATCGAAGATTTTATATCCTCGATTTACGATGCTGCTATCTCTTGCGATGCTCCAATTCTATCTCTTGAGATCGAATGTCGATTTGCCTCAAGATTCTGCATCGATCTTATTCCTGAAGTCACGGTTGACCCGGTTAAGGTTGTCCGCGATTGATCTCAGTATATCCATCTTCCTATTTTGAAAATTTAATTATTTTATCTCCAGCTAAGAATTCTTTTGATTAGAGTCCCCTTGTATTTAAATCTCTATCCTTGATTTGAAATCCATTTTAGAATCATCGAGTGAGGGAGTGTATTTGAAATTTATATAAAGTGTTTATATTGTGTTGTTTGAGTTGTTGATGTTGATTTGGATTTTCGATCGATTCGTCTGATCAACGCTATCGATAGGATTTCCAAAACACTTGAACAGAACAAACTGACACAATATTATTTTCAAATTTGGTAAATGAAATAAATTTGTATGATTATATTTTAAATATATAAGTAAAATTTTCTGGAATTAAGTTAATTAAATTGGTTATTTGAAATGATAATATTTGATTATCATTTATTGTTCTATAAATGAATTTATAAACATGGTTTATAAATTGATTTGGAATTGAAATGAATTTAAATCAGGAATTTGAGAATTTAATTTCTAGTGATTTCAAACTTGGGTTTTAAAGTTTTAAAGTGCATATTATTTAAAGTATATTCGTATAGAAATCATTTCCAAAGAAATTTTAAAAGTTTAAATCAGTACTCTCCACTTTTGTCGTGGGAAAATAATTTCGGTGATGGCGGCCACATCATCGACATTCATTTTCGAGTTTCAGAGTGGAGAGACCTTTCTGTAGCTTTGCTACGGTTCTGTTTTGGAAAATAAATTGATTTAAATTTCTAAATTATAACTTAATTTATAATATATATATTGCTATATGAATATAGATCTGATTTAATATATATAATGTATATATATTTTTATCTCTAAATGGTTTGAAATTAATCGAAAACTTAATTCTTATATTTATGTTAAAGTGATTTTAATTATAAAATGAAACCAAATTTTTGAATAAATATTAAACTTGAAATAATTGAATTGGAAAAAGTTTACTTGTATAATACCCAATTTCATCCTAATACAACTTGCCTAAATTATTCAGAAGTTGAATATGTAATTGGATAGTATACAATATGAAATGTTTTATAAATAAAATTTGAGTGGTTATACTAAATGTTATACACTTAATTTATAAGTATAGAAATTGTTAATTTAAATAATTGAATAATAGGATAATGAATAAATAAATATGAATTAGAAATAGTTAAGAATTGAATTATAAGAGAAATTAATTTAAGTGTAATCAAAAGGATTTAATAAAGGAGATAAATAAAATTTTGCTTTGAAGGAATTAATAAATTGACATTAAATCAACTTAATGAAATGCTTAAATTCAAAATCCATCATTGAATATTAATTAATTTAAATTGAAGCTTATATGGTTTTAAATTAATTGTTTTATTTTGTATCTCAATCTATTTTCTTTCTGGTTATTTCTATTCTCCTACCTCCTTCCTTTTCGGGGACGAAAAGTTTTGAGTGGGGGAGAGTGTAACGACCCGTAAATTTTAACTATTTTAATAACGTAATTAATTGAAATTTTTGCGAAATTTTAAATAATAAAATTTTGAAATAAAAATTTGATATTTGGAATGCATATATTTAAACATAGCAAATGGTAAATTCATCAGATAATATGGAAGTTTATTTTCTTATGTAATTTTATTTCAATTTAATCAGTTAATATTGATGAAAATAAAATGTTTTCGAAACTTGAATATTTTTATATAGAAAAATTTAAATCATCTTCTGAACAAGACGTCATATTTTGTTTCTCCAAATTTTGACTGTTATTGCTCCGTCGATCTTATTTTCGACGAAATAGCAGCATTTTCGGTACCGATTATCGACTTTCAATAGGATGATCGGACCACTGATATCTGTGTACCATTTTGATCATTCCGTCATGCCGATCTCAGTGGTATATTCACTTCTGCTTTTCGAACCCCGGTACGTGACCGAACCCGCGAAACCGTTAACCGTATCGGTGCGACTTTTGTTCTTTATGATCCTTCGGTTCCACTGTTCAAACCCAACGTCCACTTAACAATTATAATTCCATCTATTCAATTCATATTCTATTCACATTCCTTGATTTTTGATATTTATCTGCTTTGGTCTTTCAACTTACTCCTCGGTTACCATTCACGAAAAAATAAACAAAGGACAACCTGTTCCTTTTTCCTTCCCACCCACTCCTTGCTTCGTCCAATTCTCACATCTACTCATCAGCGCCAAGTGCTGTGCTCCACTAACAACCGACTTCCACGCAACCCTCCTCCCCTCTCCTCTCCTCCTCCTTGCGCCACTCACCCTGACAACAGCTCTCCCTCCTCTGGCCGAGCGCATCTCACCTTCCGTCGCTTCCTCCACTCGGACCCCATCGCAACCGACCACCCTCCAAAGCAACGCAGCTGCGGTTCTCCTCCCGCCCAAGCAACCTCCTCTCTTCTTTTGCACGCAGCTCTTCGCAGCTCTTTATTTGTATATGGTACGTGTATTTTGTTCAAGGTATTGATTTTATGATTTGTTATATATCTAAAGTATTACAATTTGCATGCAAGGGTAATATGTTGCCTTCCCTGCTCTTGTCCTCTGTTCTTTCTAACTAAGAGCATTCTATATGTTTTATATAAAGTATATTATGATACATATTATATTTATAAAGTTTTTACTTAAAATATATTAGTTTATATTGCAGTATGTTATATATATATATTCTATATCCATGGTATACAATGTTTTATATATATTAGTTTACATAAGCCTATATATAGTGAACGCAACTATGTTTACAATATGTTAAATTATAAACCATATGCAGTGATACTATCTTAAGTATACATATGCCTATAGTATTTTTGATTTTCAGTGTATATAGATATATAGAAGTTATAGTACGTATATTCTAAAGGACCGTGTATTATTATAAAGTAATATATTTTTCTATATATGTTACGTGAGTTGTATATATTTAAAGTTTATATTAATTATATGTGTAAGTTATAGAATATGTTATGGGTATTGACAGAACTTATATAAGTATATATATCCAGAACATTTATCTGTTGAGCTTTAAGTTCAGGGTATATATATATCATTTACATATAGTTATGTTAGTCGTAAGCATATAGTTTCTGCAGTTTATATTTATATAGTATATATATATATATATATATTCGATAGTTTAAATGAGTTAGGTGGGTTTTTATAATATTGAACTAAAAATTTTATATATATAAGAAGCATAACTATAAATGTATAAGGTGTTTGTATTTTATTATTATTAAAGGAAATATTGTTTTTAAATCGTTATATATACATGGGTTATATGTTATAGTACGGTATTGAGTCAAGAAGTATTATATATATATATATATTGTTTTAAATGTAACATATGGTGTTTATATTTTATCAGTTTAAAACTTTTGGTTTGTTGGTCGATTTTATAAGTTACACACATTTATATATATTAAACTGTTAAGTTGAATGTATTGATTTAAATTTATTATAAATATATGCTTGACTTTAATATTTGGATTTTAGTCAAACAATGATTTTGAATTTTTCATATGTATATAATTTAATTTGTGTTTGGGTTATATATGTAAATAGTTTTATATAGTTATATATATAACTTTACTTATACCATTTATCATCATTGATCCAGTTCTGATTTGATTTGTCGATTTCTGTTAGCAGCCTTGATCGTTGAATTCGTGCCAATCTAGCTCTGTTATGGAATTCGTGCTTGGATTCATAACTCACCTCATTCTCGTTCATCTCTAGCCTCGAAAGGTGAGCAATCACTCACGATTAGCGTTCTTATATTTATTAAATTTGATTTCAATTGAAACGTCAATTGAAATATGCTGATGTTAGTTATTTACATTGTTATATATGCTATTATCTGTATCTGTTCACCTATGACATCTAATACCATTATCTGTTATTTATATTGATGATATATGCCTGTTATTTTATTATCATATCTGTTATCACTTTGCAAGTTCCCTATTAGTATAGAATTCACTATGGGTTGAAATGATACACACCCGAACGATCTGTAGAATAGGAGAAAATCGTTATGGGTCGAAATGATAAACCCAAGCGATTTTCATTGAATTGAATTTCGGATTGCGGGTTGAAAAGATATATACCCGCATATATTTAAATTGCGGATTGAAATGATAAATATCCGTATCACTTGACCATAGGATAGAAAATTATATACAGACACCGTTGGTCTATATATATATATATATTGAAAATGATTTCTATGGTTTTGGAAAGAAGTATATGGTTTATTAAATATTGATTTTTAAAATTTTATTAAAGTTGATATATAATATGTTTATGTTACCTGGTGGTTTGACCAGGCAACTAAGTCGGTCGGCATTCAACCTAGTTCGGCATTCAGGCTCGTTCGTCAATCAATGGTCATTCGGCATTCATCCTCGACCGGCATTAAGCATCGACCGGCATTCAGAGACCGTCCGGCATCCAACCCCGTTCTGCATTCAGAGGTCAACCGACATTCAGACCTCGTCCGGCATCCAGCCTCGTTCTTCAATCAAAGGTCATTCGGCATTCAGCCTCGACCGGCATCCATGCCCCGTTCGGCATTCAGGCTCGATCGGCATTCAGTCTCGTCCGGCATGAACCTCGTTCGGCATTCATGCTTCGATCGGCATGAACCACGTTCTTCATTCCAGGCTCGTCCAACATTCATGCCTCGTTCGGCATTCATGCCTCGTTCGGCATCTCCTCTCGAACGACATCGGATCTCATTCGACCTGCACATTCCACTCAACATACTGCCTCGTTCGGCTTGGAGACATCGTTCGGCATCTGTCGCTCGGCATTTGTCGCTCGACATTTATGGCTCGGCACACAGAAGTTACTCATTTTGGGCTGAGGTGTCTTGCTGCTAGGCCCATCAGGGAAGTCCAACCCATCTTCGTCTATAAATAGAGAGGCAGTGGCATAGTGAAATGGATCTTTTTTCGAGAACACTGGGGAGACTCTACTGCTTTCAAGACTCGTTCTTTTTACTTAGCAATTATATTCAAAGAGTGGATGTACGGATTGTATCTGTAATCAACTGTTGAGCAAAGCAATAAAGATTAACTTCAAAGTGGACGTAGGCAGTTATGCCGAACCACTATAAATCCGGTGTTCTTGTCTTCGCATTTAACTTATCATACAATTCTCAGTTCTAATTTACTTTCTTCATTAATCTCTTTACACAATCTTTCTCATCGAGGTTAGTGACCAATTTTAGTGCTAACACTTTGGTGCTTTCACTGAGAATCGAATTCTCAGGCCACAAGGATCTGCTTTGAAGCTACTGGATTGAATAAATCCCCGGAAGGAGATCCGAGTCATTCATAAGACGTCCGTTGATTACTCAGAGTTCCTACCAATAACTCTACAATGGGAAGACCACGCATCAGATCAGCCTCTCATAATGCGGACGCCCATGAGATCGCTAGTGTATGACAAGTAGGACCTAACAATCAGCAAGCAAATTTGGGTGCAGGGACTGCCGCCCAGGACCAAATGCAAGTTGTCACCAAAACAGAGTTCAACGACTTGATGAGAGAGCTCATGGAAAGCAGGAGACAACTTAGAGAGCAGATGCAGGCCAACGCCAACCTTATGGCACAGCTCACTCAACAACAGCAGCAGAATGCTGGGAGCAGTCCAGCTCCTTACTCTTCATTTGACAGCTCAACTTCATCTGATGAACCTCCTAGGCGTAGACGCCGCAAGACTGAAACTACGCAGGCAGGCGCTACCAATCAAACAACTGGGGATTAGTTACACCTCGGAGACCGCAACCGAGCAAGAACAGGAAACTTAGGGGCTAGAGCGTAGGTGGAGGCTGGACGCCCAACTCACCAAGATTCCAATGATGCCGAACCTCAAGATGAACGTTTGGCAGATCACCAGCAGAGGAGGCATCAGCCTGATCAATCCCGTAGGATAGACTCCAACCTTCCATCTTCCATACAAACCCCAGACCTAACAGCTATGATCAGACAGTTGATGAAAGAGAATCAAGGCTTGTCGAATGATGATTGGGGGGTATCCAGGAGTCATACTCCGTTCACAAACACTGTCCTACGGGCTGAGTACCCCAGAAAGTTTAGCATGCCAACTATCCCGGCTTACGAAGGAAAGACTGATCCCAGGCAACATGTGATGAGGTATGAATGGATGATGGATTCAGCTAGAGCGAATGATGCAACCAAGTGCAGGTGCTTTCCAATAACTCTATCTGGGATCGCTACCATGTGGTTCACCCGACTTCCTCCGTGGTTCGTATCCAGTTTCGAGGAGTTGGCGAAGAAATTTATAGAACAGTTCAGAATACATACTACTCGTCCATAGGACGTGATGTCTCTATCAAGTGTAATCCAAGCTCCTGGGGAGTCATTGAAGGAGTATTTGCAGAGATTTCATGTTGCGGCTACTGAAGTCAGTAATCCCAATGATCACACAATTCTGATGACTATGATGCGAGGTGTGGATCCGGATTCAGAGTTTGGAGATTGGTTGGCAGGAAAACCTCCAACTACGCTAGAGCGTTTTTACTCAAAGGCACATTAGTTCATAAGAAGAGAGGAAGCCAGGTGGATAAGGCAAGATAAGGCACCGGGGCCCGTTCAAGAGTCCGTGAAAAGCAACATTGCTGTGAAGCAATCTGAGACAACTCGGGGAAAGTTCAGGTCAATGTCCAGAACAAGCCCGGGCAATCGAAGAAATCCGGAGGAAGAAATCAGGGGAGAAAGAGAGAAGCGGGGAAATGGAAGCCGAGAATTCCAACCTACAACGAGTACACCCCATTGAATGCATCTCTTGAAAATATTTACCTATCAACTTGCAATAGCTTTAGTACAGAAAGCCACGCCCAAAGGAGTCAACCGAAGAACAAAAGCGGACCGGGAAGTATTGCCGCTTTCATGAGACTTATGGGCACAATACTGAAGAGTGCAGACACCTACACGACGCTATAGAGAAGTTGATTAGGCAGAAAAAGTTACAGGAGTTTGTAAAGAATCCGCAGGAAGGTGGACAGGGAACGTCCAATCCTAGTCATGCACCAGCTCCATGTCACCCCGAGGAGCCTGCTCAGACCGTGGGCAGACTAGTCATAAACACGATCATCGGCGGACCTCACCCTGCAGATAAGAACTGGCAAGAAATGGAGCGGTATGCTAATTTCCTTAGGCATGCCGATTTTGAGTGTTGTTCCAACGTAGAGGATGGGACCCCTGCTAAACAGCTGCGCATGATGACAAACGATATAGTATTCAGGAGCAGAGATGCTGACCAGGTGGAGGCTCCTACCATTGACCCGATGGTCATATCTACGACAATCGGGCCGGCTTTTGTGAAAAGAATTTTGATTGATTGTGGAAGTTCTGTCAATATCATCTTCAAGAAGGCTTATGACCAGATGAAGATGGAGACGAAGGATTTGAAGCCATCTAAAGCTCATATACATGGCTTTAATGGCACAACGACCGATGCAGTGGGGTATGTTGAGTTGCTAGTTAAACTAGGACAAGGTGAGCGTAGGAGGGTGCGAATCCTACCTTTCATAGTTTTGGATGTGGATTCTCCATATAATGTGTTTTTGGGCCGACCGGCCCTGGTTGAGTTTAAGGCAGCATTGGCCCCGTGGTGTTTGACTTTAAAATTTCCGACTGACAAAGGAGTAGGTGTTGTTCATGGCGACTAGGCGACCGGTCGTGCATGTTATGTGGCTGAGCTTCGAGAGGCCCAGTGGAGGGAGAAAGGAAAGGTTGCGGACAATTCCGTCCGCATTAAGCATACTGACAATTGACAAGTAATGCCCGAGCCCTGGCTAGAGCATGATTCTCGGATCTTCAGAGACATAGATCCGAGAGACGACGATGAGGAACCCTGGGAAGAAAAAGCAGCACCGGCTGAACTGACGATTGACATTTCAGTCAGCCAAGACGATCCATCGTAAGAGCTGAAGATTGGATCACAACTCAGCCCCTCGATGACCGAAGACCTTAGTGATTTCCTCCGAGCGAATCTCGATGTTTTCGCCTGGACACATTCCGACATGTGCGGGATCTCTCCCGCTATTACGAGTCATATGTTGATCATAGACCCAAAGTACGTCCCAGTTAAGCAGAAAAGGAGAGGAATGGACCCGGAGAGGTCCGCTGCTCTCAGAAAGGAGGTGGACAAGCTCAAAACGAATGGGTTCGTCCGCGACGCCCTCTACCCTGAATGGGTATCAAACCCCATGCTGGTAAAAAAGGCAAATGGGAAGTGGAGAACTTGCATGGATTATTCCGATTTAAACAAAGCGTGCCCTAAGGACAGTTTCCCATTACCTAGAATTGATCAGTTGGTCGACTCCACTGCAGGACACGAGTTATTGTCATTCATGGATGCATACTCGGGATACAATCAGATCCCGATGCACATTCCGGACCAGAAGCACACCAGTTTCGTCATAGATGTTGGGCTATATTGTTATGTAGTAATGCCTTTTGGATTGAAAAATGCGGGAGCGACATATCAGCGTTTGGTGAATCAAATGTTCAAAGATCAGATTGGTAGAACGATGGAAGTCTATGTGGATGACATGCTCGTGAAGTCACGACAGTCAAACAACCACATTCGAGACTTAGCAGAGATGTTCGGTATACTCAGATATTATGGGATGAAGATCAAACCTCTGAAGTGTTCCTTCGGTGTTGCGTCGGGGAAGTTTTTGGGATTCATTGTTAATGCCCGGGGAATTGAAGCTAACCCGGAAAAGATTCAAGCTATTCGTGATGTACAAGTGCCCAGAACTATAAAACAGGTACAAAGCTTGAATGGAAAGGTGGCTGCGCTGAGTCGATTTATATCCAGAGCCATAGACAAGTGCATTACCTTCTTCGATATAATAAAGAAAGGAAAGAGGAATTTCGAATGGACATCCAACTGTGAGGAAGCGTTCCATGGTGAGGCATTTGGAGAGTCCTCCAGTGCTGTCGAAACTAGTAGACCACGAAATGTTGTACGTATACTTGGTCGTATCCCCGCATGCTATAAGTGCGGCTTTGGTCCGCGAGGAGGACCGGGTTCAAAAGCCGGTGTATTACGTTAGTAAACGTTTAACGGGGGCAGAAAGAAATTAACCTAAAATTGAGAAATTGGCCTATTGCTTGGTGATTGCATCACGCAAGCTGCATCCATACTTTCAAGCACACTCAGTCAGTATTTACACCGATCAACCCTTGCGACAGGTACTCCAACGACCAGAAACTTCTGGAAGGATGTTAAAATGGAATATCGAATCGAGTCAGTTCGATATTACCTACCTGCCACGAAGAGCCATACAGGGGCAAGAATTAGCAGATTTCATCGCTGAGTTTACTGTATCAGATGAACCAGATGGTCAAAGTGCCATTCCCCCCATTCAATGGAAATTGTACACCGATGGGGCATCAAACGACCGTTGCTCCGGGGCAGGTGTAGTCCATGTGACTCCAGAAAATCGATCGATTTGTTATTCTTTGAAGCTCAATTTCTCGGCTACGAATAATGAAGCAGAGTATGAAGCATTGATTGCTGGTTTAAAGCTCGTTGGAGAACTCGGGGTAAAATCAGTTGAAATCTTTTGTGACTCGCAGCTGATGGTGTACCAAGTGCGAGGAGACTACCAAGCAAGGGGACAAAAGCTTGCTCCGTACCTTGCTCTGGTTCAGGAACTATTGGCGAACTTTGAACAATATGACATATCGCATGTCCCGCGTGAACAGAACAAGGAAGCCGACTCGTTGGCCAAATTCGCAAGCACTGGCGATGCGCAGCAAATGGGATTGGTTACCATCGAAGCCTTACATGCTCCAAACATAGATGTGATGGAAGTCGATTTTGTGTTGGGAACGGAAATCGAGAAGGAGTCGTGGATAACCCCATTCAAACAATACCTGCTAAACGGGACTTTGCCCGAAAGAAGAAGCGAAAGACAACAGGTCATTCGCAAAGCCGCGCGATATGTGATTCCGGGAGGAGTAATGTATCGGAGGGGATTCTAGGTCCCTTTACTACGGTGCATTGCCCATGATGAGACAAAGCGGGTCTTGGAAGAGGTTCACGAAGGAGAATGCGGCGACCATATTGGGGGGCAAACACTAGCAAACAAGATCCTCCGCTATGGGTACTATTGGCCAACTGTGAATCGGGATGCTGCAGACTATGTAAGAAAATGTGACAAGTGTCAAAGACACAAAAAAATCCCGAGAGCTCCACCAACGGAACTCACGCAAATGGTTAGTCCCTGGCCGTTTGCAATCTAGGGAATCGACATAATCGGTTCTTTGCCTATATCCAAAGGTGGTGCAAAATACGCGATAGTTGCGGTCGACTACTTCACAAAATGGGCCGAGGCAGAGCCTTTAGCCACAATCACCTCCAAAAAGGTTATTAACTTCGTTGTACGAAACATTATATGCCGCTTTGGCCTCCCGCGAACCATCATTACAGACAATGGAACTCAATTTGAAAGTAGAGAATTCAAAGATTTCTGTTTAAAGTACGGCATTGAGAAAAAGTTCGCCTCCGTTGCTCATCCGAAGGCTAATGGACAAGTTGAAGCCGTGAACAAAATAATCAAGTCCATATTGAAGAAGCGTTTGGAAAAGGCTGGAGGCAAGTGGGTAGATGAACTTCCAACAGCGCTATGGGCTTATAGAACTACCCACAAGTCCATGACTGGCCACACACCATTCGCATTGGCATACGGCTCGGAAGCTGTTATACTCGTGGAGCTTGAAGTTCCATCACATCGGGTGACACATTATGATCCTAAGACGAATCAGGATCTCCTATTGGAATCATTGGACTTCATTGATGAAAAACATGAAGAAGCCGAGTTAAGGGCGGTAGCATATAGGCACCGAGTCAAGCGATATTACAACGAAAAAGTCCGCCCAAGAATCTTTGATGTGGGTGATCTCGTTTTGAAACAATTTTTCCCGGTACCATCACGTATGAATCCCAACTGGAAAGATCCATATGTCGTTGAACGGAAGCTTGGAGAGGGAACTTTCAAGCTAGCGACCGTTGATGGCGTGACACTCCCTCGAGCGTGGAACAGTGAACATTTGCGACATTATTATATTTAGCCTATTTCTTTCATGTTTTAGGTGCAATTATTTCCCGTATGTTTTTATTCGATTGATTCTTAGTTTCCTTTTAAGCATGTAGTCGGATGATTTAGTTTGTTTTCATTAATAAAGTCTTGAAGTCATCTTTACTATGAATTACCGATGTTTTTGTGCCTTATAATCCGGTGGCAAACAACTGGAGTTACATTATTTTATCTGACCTACGAACTCGCATAAACGACTTAAATCTCCAAGTCCCCTGGACGCGGACTAGAGTACTCTAAGTCCCCGAAGCACGGACTAGAGTATAAACGACTTGAATCTCCAAGTCCCCTGAATGCGGACTGGAGTACTTTAAGTCCCCGGAGTGCGGACTAGAGTATAAAAGACTTAAATCTCCAAGTCCCCTGAACGCGGACTGGAGTACTCTAAGTCCCCGGAGCGCGGACTAGAGTATAAACGACTTGAATCTCCAAGTCCCCTGAATGCGGACTGGAGTACTCTAAGTCCCCGGAGCGCGGACTAGAGTATAAACGACTTAAATCTCCAAGTCCCCTGAATGCAGACTGGAGTACTCTAAGTCCCCGGAGTGCGGACTAGAGTATAAACGACTTAAATCTCCAAGTCCCCTGAACGCGGACTGTAGTACTCTAAGTCCCCGGAGCGCGGACTAGAGTATAAACGACTTGAATCTCCAAGTCCCCTTAATGTGGACTGGAGTACTCTAAGTCCCCGGAGCGCGGACTAGAGTATAAACGACTTAAATCTCCAAGTCCCCTGAATGCGGACTGGAGTACTTAAAGTCCCCAGAGTGCGGACTAGAGTATAAACGACTTAAATCTCTAAGTCCCTAGAGCGTGGATTAAAAAATGTTCTAAGTACCAAAGATGTGAAATAAGAGATGTACAATTCCAAAGAATCTCCAACCAATGTGAAAATGGATTGGAGGCTCATGTGACTCACAAGAACTTGAGTTTTGACCACAGTTATACAGAAAGCTAAAAAACAAGAGTCATTTAAAAGACGAAGAAACTAAACTTTATTTATTAATCCAAAATGGGGTTATACAACCACTCCTCCAAAACTCGGAGTCAAAAGTCTGTCTACATTGACTACGAAGGTAAATAAATGAAAGTAATTACATGATCTAAGCTAACCCTCGTTGAACGAGTGTAGTGGCTACTTCTTCGATTTCTTTAATTTCTTTTCCTCCTTTGTTTCCTCGGACGACCCTTCCCCCACACGCTTTCTATTGGACGTTTTATTCACCAAGGAAGCGGTGTCAGGAGTGGGAGGAGGAACATCCAATGGTTTGGATTTGCCAGGAAGGATGACTTTCAGAGGCCTGTTCAGCGGGTCGTTAAGTTCTATTACTTGGGACTCGACCTAGATCTCAACTTTCTTCCTCTTCTCTTCCACGAGTTGCTCCATCATACTCACCTTCGAAGTGTGTCCTGAGGCGCCTGTAATTTCAATCTCACAACTCCCTTCGACGGGGGATGGAGTTTCAGACTTATCATCGTCAAGCGCCCCAATCACATATGCATCAGGGCCGGGGGTCACTCCTGCGTGAGTAGCATCGCTCGCTTTCCCCATCTCCTCCTTGGCGTCATTGCTCCTTGGAGTCGGTTCAGGATCAGAGCGGCCTGCATAAAAACACAAAAGACAAACATTAGAATGCAATGACCTCTCGCCGAAAGCGATGGTTCTTTGAACATTAAGAAGAAGAGTTTTGTACCGGTTTCTTGCTGGCTTTCAGCCGTGCGAGGAGTCTCGCCCTCTAGAATGGGGGATAGCACGTGAATGCCGAAGCCGGGATCTTCCGGATCGTAACCAATGTGTTGCTCGAATGGGTCAAGTGCTGGCCGATCGGCCGATTGAGTAGAAGGAGGAGCCGCAGCCTCGGTTCCAGATGGACCAGCTATGTCATTTTTCTCCTTTGATAGGGAAGAGCCTTTGCCAAAGAGGGCCATTGCAGCAGACAAGTCTGAAGGCTCGTTCCCCCTGAGAAATTCTTTCACTAAAGCATCGTCATCGACCTCCTCAACACCTGATTCCACCTTTCTAATCTTTATTAAAGTTTCCCATGCGTCGGCTAGAAACTCAAGGTAGCCCTCACCAAGAAAAGTCAAGTTTCGATGCATGAGGACACGGGCATTGTATTCAGCTATCAGCGGATCGAACATGCACTTGATCTCCTCTCTGCCGGCGTTTGTAGCCGCCTCAAGGTGGGAGTCAATCTCCGCGGAAGCCATTCTCTTTCCCTCTTCACAAGCTTCATCCTTCACTGTCCCGACCTTAGAAAGCTCATCATCGAGCTTTGCTTTCAGGAGCCGTGTAGCAATAATCTCGTTGCAATATCGTTGGGACTCCTCTTGAGCAGCTATCTTCAGTTTCTTCTCCTTAGAGAGTAGCTCCTTCAACTCTTTAACCTGTAGGGCGAGTGCATCCCTTTCTTTTTGAACAGAATCTTTTTCTAAAGCCAGGGCCCCACAGCGTTGGACCGCATCGTCAAGTTCCTTCTTATGAGTTGTATCTAGACGAGCGACGGCCTCCGCAGTATCCTTAGCACTTTGATCGGCGGCCTCGAGCTGGGATTTATAGGAAGAGAGTTCTTCATCCTGATTTTTGATAATGTCCTTATCGAAGATAGCTTCAAGTTTTAGGTGGTCGATTTCCTGTTGACGCTCGACAGAGACTTCCGAGACATTTTCGACTAGGTGGACAAACACGTCATGTTGAACATAAACGTCGTTGTTGCAAGCAATGGCACTATGCTTAACATGTCCCAGAATGTGATGGATGGCTGGAAGGAACTTCAGACCATCAAAGCATATTTTGGAGAATTTAGCTTTAAGCTCGGCCAGCTTTTCCGATATCATCGGGTCTACTGCAGGAACAGGAGGAGGTGGATTTGAAAGCTCCGTTCTCTTACGATGTTCCCGAGACTGCCATGTGGTAGATGAGCCGGAATGTTGGTCACGGGAAACATCAGGTTGAGACCCCTTCAGTGAAGACTTTTCTCTACCTTGTTCTGTTTGAGAAGGGAGATCGCGGGAGTATGAAGACTGGCTGTGTGATTTCTTTCGATAAGTCTACTCTCGGGAACAGTTGTCTCGGTCTCTAGAGTCGTCTCTGTCCCGGCGCTTGCCGGTGCCCGAATCCCGGCCAGAATGATGAAAAATTGATGAGCCGTGAAGACGATCGAATCTCGAGAGCATCCCATGCACCTACATAGAATGAGAATAACGACAAGTTAGAAAAGATCGGGGTGATGATGAAAGTTGAAGTGTAAGGTGAAGTGCACATGTCCGTGTGTGTCGTAGTGTTCCCCCCGACGGACCAGTTTCTTTATCTTTACTAATAGGAGTTTTATCTCCCTAGACATGGGCTTGAGCGCCTGCATTGCCTCTGGCGGGCGAATGAAGCTTAAGCGCCTCTGAGTCGTCGAAACCATAATTGAGCAGATCGTCAGGGATGGTGAGGCTCGACGGACCTTTCGGTGAACTTTCTAAGGGTTGAGGGGGAAGGTTCTCTCTCCTCTGGAATAAGCGTAACTTTAGAAGTTCCACCTACTTTCTTCCTCCTCAACTTATAGGTCATTTTCTTGTTTCCCTTTGAAGGGGAAGATGACGTCTCAATATCGTGGACTTCGACCGTCGGGTCCTGAGTGGGACTAATATCTTCACCCGGTACTTCGGGCGTCTTGCCTTCTCTAATTTCTCCCTCTTCTAGCGTGTCAGGGGCATTACGTGTTGAAGGCCCAGCCTGCCTTTTTTCCTTGCCTGAAGCAGGTCTGGATAGAGTGACGCCTTGGGGAAGGTTTATTCGGCGACCTTCCGCCAACAGCCCGAATCTCGCAAGTGACTCATTTGAAATAAGGGATTTGATGTCCCGATCTTCTGTGGGGAGAGCTCGGATAGTTGCCACTGCTTCAGAGTATCTGGAGCCTTCGAGACGTGGAGTGATACCCGAAAAAGTTGATAAAGAGTCAAAAAAGATGCAGATTCCGCCAAATTCAAGTGTTGATCTAGAAAACGAACTTACTCCCTTCCACCCATCTCCTAGCGAAACCGGTAGGACAACGAACATAGAACCACTCTTGCTTGTACTGGGCGAATTTGCTCCATGCCCCAGTCAGGATTTGGCATTTACTATATGGCTCCAGAAATATGAAAGACGGGCTATCCGACCGTCTCTTGAAGCGATAAATATAACGGATATCGCTTGGAGTCGGAAGCCTGGAGAAGACACTCATAAAGAGGATGCAAGTGCCATATAAGAAAGCATGACTGTTCGGAGGCAGTTGTGAAGGAGCGATCTCGATATATTACAATAAGTCGCGAAGGAAGGAGTTGAATGATGGAACGCTGCCGACCCAGCACATAAACTTATTGCAGGCTGTATACCCGGCTGGGGGCAAATGCGGACGATCATTCCCCGAAGGAAATAACACGTCGTCGAAAGGGATTCCATGGACAGAGCATATCCGACGGAGTGTACTTTCGTTAATCTTTGAGAACTGTGAATCGGCTGGGTCGTCTAAGAAAATAGCTGCATCCAGAGCGTCAGGAGCTAAGTCGACGGATGCTATCACGACGCTCGGTAAGTTTTGAGCAGGGGTAGTTGACGGATTCGAAGTATCTACAACTTCTTGTCTAGAGGATGGCCCAGGTCTGTCTGAGATCGTAGCAGAGCTAGATTTTCTAGACATCTCTAATGAAGATCGAATCCAACAAAGCACATGTTTGAACTATACTTGAAAAACAATTAACATTAGACTTAGCAACGTAAGTATTCCCCCCGTGTGGTGTGTAAACTAGTGTGATTATTCAAGTGTAAGTGCCAAGCGAGCAAAAAGACACCGGATTAAGAAAATAAGTTTGAGCTTCGAATTTTCGTCTTCGAAGACCGTCATCGCTGACCATCTACGAAGGTTTGTCGTAAGATGATTTATATTTTGAACTCGACGTCATCACTGCATTCGGAAGGTTGTTAACTATTAAGTAGGTTAAGTCCAAGTTTTCAGTTGTTTAAACACGGGAGTTATCAGTCCGGATTGGTCGATATGCTTTGTTGTTTGAGTCTGTCCTTGTTCATTATCCTATGTTCAGGCATAAAGTATGCGTTTAGTCAATTATGCATTAGATTCGGCTGGTGTCGTTGTTGTACACAATCCTCCTACCTAACCACTTCATCGTTCCGCATTTAACAATCATGCCGAACCGCAAACATGCCGAGCCGCACCGTTCGGCACACAACTCTTCCAACTCTTCCTCTTCACCGTTCGGCATGCGACAAATCATGCCGAACCATGCTCGTGCCTAGCCTCATCGCTCGGCATTCTGTCCTTAACACAACTTTTTCTCCTTCCCTCTATCCCTGCCGACCGGCATGGTCATGTCCTTCGGCAAGTCATACCAAGCCATGCCGCTCGGCATTCTACCTAATTACTACTTCTTTTCTGCTTTTCCCTCCAGTCTCGGTCGGCATATAGAAATTATTCCGAGCCGTAGCTGTGTCGGGCCGTATCGTTCGACACATAAAGCCATAGCTCCTTCAAGCACCTCCAACGTCCAGTCCTTTCCTCCACTCCGCCCGGCCTTAAACTCCTCTCAACAACAACGCCACATTCTTAACTCTTGTTCCACGCGATTACCACTGACCTCGATTTTGCAGAGGTTCACGAATGTGAACTTTGCGCTCGTTTTCCTAATCGGTGCGGAGTGTTAGAGGGAAAGGTTCTCACCTAAAAGAAAAATGAGTCGAAGCTCGGGAAGATTCTGGAATAGGGAGTGCGGTTCTAATTGAATTCGATTGACTGGGGAAGGAAGTGAGACAGCGCGTGATGTTTGAGAAGGAAGGGGTATGTAATTCGCAGAAGTAAGAGGCAAGTTCGTAAATACGATGAAGGTAAAAGTAAAAAAGAGGAAAAGAAGTGAAGTGCCGGCCTTTATAGGGAGAAGAAAGGAAGTCGAAGGGACATAGATCGGTGGAACCGGTCAAAACACCTCTCTCGTTCGGCATTGATCTCGTGCGGCTTTGATGTCGTTCGGCATCAATTAAGTCATTCGGTTTTCGTATGTCATTCGGCATTAACATGTCGCTCGACATACGATGCCTCGTTCGGCATCTAGAAGAAGACAATATCAAGGAGACGAAGCCAAGGCTCGAAGCAAAGCACGGAGAACTCATGATTCAAATCGCATCACGATCGGCCACATGATGCACTTTGGGGGCAAGTGTTACTTGGTGGTTTGACCAGGCAACTAAGCCGGTCGGCATTCAACCTAGTTCGGCATTCAGGCTCGTTCGTCAATCAAAGGTCGTTCGGCATTCATCCTCGACCGGCATTAAGCATCGACCGGCATTCATGACCGTCCGGCATTCAACCCCGTTCGGCATTCAGAGGTCAACCGGCATTCAGACCTCGTCCGGCATCCAGCCTCGTTCGTCAATCAAAGGTCGTTTAGCATTCAGCCTCGACTGGCATCCATGCCCCGTTTGGCATTCAGTATCGTCCGGCATGAACCTCGTTCGGCATTCATGCTTCGACCGGCATGAACCTCGTTCGTCATTCCAGGCTCGTTCGGCATTCATGCCTCGTTCGACATTCATGCCTCGTTTGGCATCTCCCCTCGAACGACATCAGATCTCATTCGGCCTGCACATTCCACTCAACGTACTGCCTCGTTCGGCTTGGAGACATCGTTCAGCATTTGTCGCTCGGCATTTATGGCTCGGCACACAGAAGTTACTCATTTTGGGCCGAGGTGTCTTGCTGCTAGGCCCATCAGGGAAGTCCAACCCATCTTCGTCTATAAATAGAGAGGCAGGGGCACAGTGAAATGGATCTTTTTTTGAGAACACTAGGGAGACTCTACCGCTTTCAAGACTCGTTCTTTTTACTTAGAAATTGTATTCAAGGAGTGGATGTACGGATTGTATTTGTAATCAACTGTTGAGCAAAGCAATAAAGATTAACTTCAAAGTGGACGTAGGTAGTTACGCCGAACCACTATAAATCCGGTGTTCTTGTCTTCGCATTTAACTTAGCATACAATTCTCTATTCTAATTTACTTTCTTCATTAATCTCTTTACCAATCTTTCTCAACGAGGTTAGTGACCAATTTTAAGGGGGAAGGAATGTGATATCCCGGAATTTCAAGGAATTTAAAATGTGATAATCTCCTTAATTAATTAATTAAAATTGGTAAGTTTATTATTTTCAAACAATTTGATAATGAGTTGTTTTAAAATATAGTTATAAATAGATTTTTAAATGGAATAATTAGTTACAAATTTAATTTGTGTTATTTTCTAAATAGATTTTAAATAGACCTATTATTTCAAATTTAATAAGTATTATTTAAAAACGAATATGTATATGTGTATTTTGGAAGAAAATTATGATTTGAAAATTTAAAATAAAGTCTTTCAAAAATATTTAAAAGAAAATCTATCTTATTCACATTAAATTAAAGTAAAGATCTACCTTGTTAGCTTTTGATCTATATATATATATATATATAGATGTAATCTAGATAATAATGATTGAAATAAAATAAAATCTTGTCAATACTAAATAGAAGTATAACAAAATATATATGATTATAAAATTAAATGTTTAATAGTTAAGCTTAAAATAAAAATAAAAATAGGTAGTTATGTTAAAAATAGAAATAAATACACAAGTTAACATAATAACAATAACTATAACAACTTTAAAATGAACACATAAAGATAAGTCTAGAATTATATAACCTATAGAAATACATATATTTGCAAGGCAAGAAAATCAGATAAGTACATACGAAAATAAGAATGGGATAAGTATGACAATTTTAATAAATGCTAGCACAAGATATATCATTTCAGTCTCCAAAGAGAAAAAAAATCTCTAACTAATTTTGTGCCAGCAAGAAACAAAGCCATGCATACTTGTTTCTTATATATCAATCTTCCTTTCTTTTCGTTTATAAAAACAAATACAAACCAGAAAATCAAAACCTAAAACCCATTTGCAAGATGAAAACTAAAGCCTGCAGTTCATTTTCAACATCAAACCCTGAAGCAAGCAAACCTGAGATCTAAACAATGCAAGTTCCAGTTTCTAAAGTTTCAAACAAGACAAATTTCAGAAATCAAAACAACAGTTTTATCAAATCTTCAACTTAATCGAGTAAGCAATGTAAAAGATCCAGATCAATTCAATTCAACAAAACAGCAAGCCAAGGTTCAAATCAAAAACAACTGCTCCTCTGTTCCTTTGCTTCCTGTTTCTGGTGAGTAACATTTCTTTTAAAAAAAACTTAAGTATGAAATCTGGTTGCATCTTAATATCTGGAAATAAGTATGATTGTGTGAATATATATATAAGTGCATTATTCTGTGTATATATATGAATGTATAGGTGTGTGCATCTGTGTTCTCTATTCTTAGTTTTCAAAACTTAGATTTTAAAACAAAATCCATTATCTCAAGATCTGATCTATGTTAGGGTTTAAGTTTCAAACAAAATATGTTTGTTGTATCATAGATTAAAGTTTAAAAGTATTTAAGTTAAAATAATTTTGTATTGTCTCTGGAAATCAAAAAAAAACAACAGAGCAAACTTTGAATAAGTGAAATTTCAAACCTACTAATTTAATGATTCAGGCATGTAATCTGAAACTCCATCCAGAAACATGATTTTTAAAACTAAAATCATAATGTTTAGCTTGTGGATGAATAACAGTTTGAGGTTGACCAGATAATGGAATTTGAGTAGATTCTGGTGATCCACTTGCTCGGGTAGGTTGGGGTTTTCTCTGGTGGTGCAAGGATGATCGAAGATGGTGGGAAAAATATCAGATGTGTGTGCAGGTGACCGTGGTGGCGGCGGCGATTGTATTTAGTTTGTAAACCTAGTTTTAGGCTTGGACGGGAATCTTTTTCCCACGACGTCTCTGGTGGATCGAGCTCGACCAGGCTTTGGGAATTGGGAGCTTCGAGGTTATCGATGGCGTGGCTGGAGTCTCTGACACTCCGGTGGTTGGAGGAGCAAGTTCGATGATGTTCCAGGTTTTGTTTTTTGGTTCCAGGTTTGGGTTAGTATGCTTGATTTTGATTCTGATTTGGTTTCGATGTTCGAGTGGTCAGAATCTGGCGTGGAATGGGTCGTCGACTTGAGTAAGTCGTCGTGGATGGCCATAGATGATCGGACCCCTCGTGCATATGCACGGTGCATTTTTGTGCCTGGTGAGTTTGAGTTTGGAAGCAGAGAATGATTACTCGAGTTTTTACTCGTGTCGATGTGAGTTGCTAGAAGATTTTTGGATTTGGCTCGAAGTCTTTAGGGTATGGGCTCGGGTCAAATATTTTAGTTACAGGTTTTTAAACCTGTCAGTTTTTAAAATTTTAAAAATGATTTTTTTTAAAATGTAAAGCAAGATTTAAACCAAGTTTTAAATCAAGTTTAAGTATGGATTCAAATTTAATTTTGTATCCTAGTTTGAAATAAATAAGTTTTATAAAATTTAAAATGTTTAAAATAACTTTGAATGTTAAAATTATATTTTAAAATGATTTGAATTTAAATGAATTGGTTTAAAACTCTTATAAATTTCTTTGATAAATGATAATTTTTTCTTTAACATTTGAATATAATAAGGTTTTGTAAATTTGATTTCAATTTTGTTAAAGTTAAATTTATAATTATTTTAAATCTTAAATTTGAAATGAATTTAAAGGAAGATTTGAAGGTAAAATGTTTCAAAGGCTTTTGTTAATGATAATTAGAGTAATTATAAAGGCTAATACTTTATCTTAAAGATTAATTAAGGTTTAATGATTTAGGATAAATTAAATGAATAAGTTAATTAAAGAGGGATTAATTACTTTAATTAATTAATAATTATGGATTAATAAATAAGTAATTAAGGGAAATAAGTTGATTAATTTAAAGGTTAATTAATTTGAAATTTAGGATCATTAATTAGATAAGATTAGATTATAAATTAATGATTAGAAATTAATTAATCTAAGTTTAATTACTTAAGAGAAGTAATTAAAGAATTGTTAATGAAGATCATTAACTAAGGATTATTAAATAATTAATTAATGTGATTAATTTTAATAATTAATTAGATTAATTAATTAAGGATAATCATTTGTGGAATGGGGTTAGTATAATTACTTAATGAAAGTAATTAAGGGATTAATTACTCATTGTAATTAATTAAGTTTAATGCGATTAGTTTAAGTTAATTAATTTGGTTTAATTAATTTAAGATAATCACTGGAAGATTTGTTAAGTATAATTACTTAATGTAATTAATAAGGTGTAATTACTTAGTGAAGTGATTAAGATGGGTAATTACTGGATGTAATTAATTGAAGAATGGTAGAAGTTTGGGAATCAATTACTTTATGTAATTAATATGAAGGATAATTACTTAGTGAAAGTAATTAATAATTAATTACTTAGTGTAATTAATTTAAGAATTGATTAATAAATTTATTTAAAGATAAGTAGGTGATGTAATTAATTAAGGGTAATTAATTACTAATGTGATTAATCAGGACTGATTTATGAATAAATATTACTTAAAGATTAATTATCTAATGTGATTAATTAGAACAATAATTAATTAAAGAAGTAATTAAGGATCATTAATTAATATAATTAATGATGTAATTAAGGGTTGATTAATTAAGATTAATTAATCAATGATAAGTGATTATAAAATAATTAATTAATTGTAATTAATTAAGGATTAATGTAATTAATTATAGTAAATTAAATAATGAAGTAATTAAGGTTAATTACTAATTTTGGTTAAGGATAATTAATTTGTGAAATTAATTAAAGGTCAATTACTTAAATGTAATTAAAGGATAATTAATCAAGGTTGATTTATGTAAATGAACAATTAGATGGTGATTAATTAATTGATTTGTAATTAATTAATGGTCAAGTAAGCAAGATTTATAGTGATGAAAGTAATTAATTTAATTTATTTTAAATTAATTAGAGATGAAGTAATTAATTTAATTTATTTTAAATTAATTATAGATGGTGATTAATAAATCATTGCTTATGGATGCTGAATGATATTGAATGCTTTGCATTGTTTGATATCTCTGATATGAGATATGTGCTGTGTGATATGGATGCTTTGGTTGAAGTATGATGATAATGTGAATTATCTGTTTATGATAATAATATGAATTATCTATTGTGATATTATGAATTATCTATCTGTGAGTATATAGATAATAGAATTGAATTGTTTTAATTTTAAAACAACTTGGCCTTAAAAGATACGTTTTGGCTTTCGATGAGACCGGGACCGGGTTTCCAGATTTGGATATTCGGAAACCACATCGATCCAAATTAACGATAGTTCGTGAATCTCAAGTGAAGATGAAGATTCAGAGTGCAAGGGTTATCGTCGTTAACTCTGAGGGTGATTCCAAAATGAGTGTAACGAGATAATGTCTTCGGTTTCGTTCGAACCCGGAACGAACTTGTATGGACTGAATGCTTTCAAAACATCGTTAGGTGGACGATGAGCATTCTAAGTGATGTGTTCTAATAAGGTAATCGTAGCCTCAAGCCTCATCAACCAGGAATGGCTAAAACAGGGGAGGTGCAGCAAGGTTAAGTGGGTAGCACCCAAGTAGGACAAGATTTCCCCTGTCTAGAAGTCCCTTCTTATTATTTCGGCTGTGTGGGCAGTTGATTGCAACAACTGCTAGGGTTGTCTTGTTCGGGACTGTCCAGTAAGGGATGGTTTCGGTCTTGTGTTGTAGGGGATTTAGGGTGGATCCTCGGTACGTTGATCTAGGCCACGTACTGTGATGGGCGGTACGCCGGTAGCCCTGCCATTGTATGGAATCCAAACTCCAATAAGTGATCGCGGACTTGATTGTATTACCCACTTTGTGGCTAGTATGCTGGAATTTAATCATGTAACAATTTCAGCTATTTCCTATTTATTTGAAAACCCTAGACCCTATTATAATATCATTGGATTTCCTATCAAATGTTTTGGTTAGCGTAAGGTAAAAGCTTACCCATGTTTATGTGTGGGAAGTCTTACGTGATACCTTTGTTTTCAAAAGGTTTTTAAAGTTAAGCAACTTTAACCTATTACTCACACCAGACCCATGTCTGACCCGGAGTTTATTCTGTTTTCTTAAACTCATGGGTACTCAAATTTTTACGAGTAGCCAAGGGATTCAGGTTAGCTTTGACGAATTCTGGAGGAGCAATGGAGCAGGAGGCTTCATCGTATAGATATATATTGGTTCCGCTGTGTTAGTGTTTATCTGTATCTCTGTGTTGTATTGAATTGTAAATAGACAGATCTTTATAACTGTCTACTGTATTGTAATATGAGCTGTGTAACTCTGATTGATTGGTATATTATGTAAATACTTATGTTATTAATATAATTTATTCGTTCCGCTATGAGATTCTGATGTTGTTTAGTTCTTTCTTCTCTATCTTTTCTATTTTCTATCCCTTTCTTTCTTATTAATGATGTGTCATTTCTGTGGAATGAATGGCGGGTCGTGACAGTTGGTATCAGAACATAGGTTGAGTGAATACCTAGGCTCTGGAGTGGTGTCTATCTTGAGAGAGCGTACTTGTAATATATATATATATATATATATATATATATTTCTACCTATCTGTTGGGTTACCTGTTTGGGTTTTCCAATATTAGTTGTAAAGGTAGATAAGATAGTGGTGTGTGTAGCACGACTACGAATGGAAGAAGTCTGAGTATTGTGGTTGGAAGAGTATCTGTCGAGACTATAGACCCAATATCGTCTCGAGTGAGCTTTACTATGGTGTAATAATTTTATTGATCTCTGAAGGAAACCTATTAAGGTTCGGAGTTCATCAATAAAGTGCAAGTTTGATCGCGCTCGTGTGAGCGGATTTTTGAGAGTTTGGATCTGTCGGTTAGGCAGAAACAAATGATGGTATGTTGGCAACCTCAAGAAGTAGTAGTTGCATGGTGAGACGCAGTGACTATGGATGTTTCCGAAGATGTTTTCTTTGGAACAAGTTTGAGGGAGTGTGTCTGCATCGATGGTGAGACCGAGTTTCAGCTGGATGTTGTGTTTGGTTTGAGGTCCGAGTTTCTCAAAGGAGCGTTGGATTAGGAAGTTTTTGGCATCCGTGGCAACAGTGTAGCTGGGAGATGTTTTGTGCCAGCAGGAAGATCTTTTGGCTTAATAGTACCCTAGTTGTGGAATTCAGAAGCAGCGGAGTGGATCCATTTCTTCGGTGGATTGGTTAGTCAAGGACAAGCTGTTCTGATTTGTGAAGAGAGAATAGTATCTGTGGATATTGGTCTGGATGGGATCGCAAAAGCGACTTGCGATAGTTTGAGTGATGCTCTTGGATAATCTTTTACGTGGATTTGTGGCATCCTTAGAGGATGTATGAGTTATAGAGTTGTCAAAGATTTGTCCAGAAGTTTTCAAGGAAGCCAGCAGTTTGTCCACATTAGGAAGTTTAATTTCCATTGACCTGGGTCGGGAAGAGATACCGGTGGTTCAGCTAAGGAGATGGATGGTTTCTAAAGAAGATTTGGTAGAGCATTTGTGTTTTCACTTCTATATCTAGTTTCGAGTTTCTTCCGGCTAAGGGTAGCTGAAGACAGTACCCTTGACTGAGGACTCATCTGTTTCTTTGAGCAGTTGGTTATGTCTTTGAGATAACCAACGTTTCCGTTTGTGGTGGATCTGATGAACTGTGTGTCCAGGAGGTGTTGGTTAAGATTTTGCTCGAATTCATCGACATGCTTATCTACTCCAGACCAGAGTTGTGCAGCGGAAGCAAGGTGGCAGCTATTCTAGGGTGGAAGCAACCGGAAGTTGCAGTGTTTTGGGATTAGAGAATTTCTACAGGAAATTTTTCTGGATTTGAGGCCAGATTGGCAAGTGTTTTTGTTTTGTCTTTTACGAATAGGAGAAGTAAGTTGTAATCTACTGATGATGGTGGAGTAGAGTTGTATTCTGGATTTTGGGTAGATCTTGAGAGGATCTTTTTGTTGAGTTATTTTGATCCAGTTTGTTTATTGAAGCATCAGCGAAGATTGAGCTGATCAGGGAAGAATGTAGGCAGTCCAGGATCGTCAAAGGAGTTATGTGGATAAGAAACGGAGGAATTTTAAATTCAAAGTTGGAGACTTCGTTGTTGATGATATTTTCTCCGGTAAAGGGAGCAATAAGATTGGGTAAGACTGTGAGGTTAGCTCCGGAGTATATTGAATCTTTCTGTATTCTTGTAAGGATAAGTGTTTTGGATTACAGGAGTGAATTGCCAATTTGGAAGACTGGGATTCAATGTGTTTCACGTATCTCTGAGGGAATACGTGTATGTTCCATCACTGGTTTTGGAACCAGTAGTTCAGAAGAGTTTGGATGTGATCAGGGCTTGACTGTGGTCAGATCTCTTGTATAGATTGTAGATCTAGGTGAGTAAGAGCTCAGTAGCTTAGTAGTGTAGCTAGTTTGGATTCAGTAAAGCGAGTATTTCAGTGTCTGTACCGGGGAAACTCGGGGATAAATCTTAGGAAGCTTATCCGGATCTGTGTCCGAATAGCTAGTGTTGTTTAGTTTGTTTGGATGAAATTGTTTGTTTGATTGTGTATGGCTGATATGTATGCCTGAATTGGTTGAAATAAAACAAAACTTTGGATTATCTTTCGTTTTAAATTTTGAGGACGAAATTCTTTTAAGGGGGAAGGAATGTGATATCCCGGAATTTCAAGGAATTTAAAATGTGATAATCTCCTTAATTAATTAATTAAAATTGGTAAGTTTATTATTTTCAAACAATTTGATAATGAGTTGTTTTAAAATATAGTTATAAATAGATTTTTAAATGGAATAATTAGTTACAAATTTAATTTGTGTTATTTTCTAAATAGATTTTAAATAGACCTATTATTTCAAATTTAATAAGTATTATTTAAAAACGAATATGTATATGGGTATTTTGGAAGAAAATTATGATTTGAAAATTTAAAATAAAGTCTTTCAAAAATATTTAAAAGAAAATCTATCTTGTTCGCATTAAATTAAAGTAAAGCTCTACCTTATTAGCTTTTGATCTATATATATATATATATATAGATGTAATCTAGATAATAATGATTGAAATAAAATAAAATCTTGTCAATACTAAATAGAAGTATAACAAAATATATATGATTATAAAATTAAATGTTTAATAGTTAAGCTTAAAATAAAAATAAAAATAGGTAGTTATGTTAAAAATAGAAATAAATACACAAGTTAACATAATAACAATAACTATAACAACTTTAAAATGAACACATAAAGATAAGTCTAGAATTATATAACCTATAGAAATACATATATTTGCAAGGCAAGAAAATCAAATAAGTACATATGAAAATAAGAATGGGATAAGTATGACAATTTTAATAAATGCTAGCACAAGATATATCATTTCAGTCTCCAAAGAGAAAAAAATCTCTGACTAATTTTGTACCAGCAAGAAACAAAGCCCTGCATACTTGTTTCTTATATATCAATCTTCCTTTCTTTTCGTTCATAAAAACAAATACAAACCAGAAAATCAAAACCTAGAACCCATTTTCAAGATGAAAACTAAAGCTTGCAATTCATTTTCAACATCAAACCCTGAAGCAAGCAAACATGAGATCTAAACAATGCAAGTTCCAGTTTCTAAAGTTTCAAACAAGACAAAGTTTTAGAAATCAAAACAACAGTTTTATCAAATCTTCAACTTAATCAAGTAAGCAATGTAAAAGATCCAGATCAATTCAATTCAACAAAACAGCAAGCCAAGGTTCAAATCAAAAACAACTACTCCTCTGTTCCTTTGTTTCCTGTGTCTGGTGAGTAACATTTCTTTTAAAAAAACTTAAGTATGAAATCTGGTTGCATGTTAATATCTGGAAATAAGTATGATTGTGTGAATATATATAAGTGCATTATTCTGTGTATATATATGAATGTATAGGTGTGTCCATCTGTGTTCTCTATTCTTAGTTTTCAAAACTTAGATTTTAAAACAAAATCCATTATCTCAAGATCTGATCTATGTTAGGGTTTAAGTTTCAAACAAAATATGTTTGTTGTATCATAGATTAAAGTTTAAAAGTATTTAAGTTAAAATAATTTTGTATTGTCTCTGGAAATAAAAAAAACAACAGAGCAAACTTTGAATAAGTGAAATTTCAAACCTACTAATTTAATGATTCAGGCATGTAATCTGAAACTCCATCTAGAAACATGATTTTTAAAACTAAAATCATAATGTTTAGCTTATGGATGAATAAGCAGTTTGAGGTTGACCAGATAATGGAATTTGAGTAGTTTCTGGTGATCCACTTGCTCGGGTAGGTCGGGGTTTTCTCTGGTAGTGCAAGGATGATCGGAGATGGTGGGAAAAATATCAGATGTGTGTGCAGGTGACCGTGGTGGCGGCGGCGATTGTATTTAGTTTGTAAACCTAGTTTTAGGCTTGGACGGGAATCTTTTTCCCACGGCGTCTCTGGTGGATCGAGCTCGACCAGGCTTTAGGAATTGGGAGCTTGGAGGTTGCCGATGGCGTGGCTAGAGTCTATGACACTCCGGTGGTCGGAGGAGCAAGTTCGATGATGTTCCAGGTTTTGCTTTTTGGTTCCAGGTTTGGGTTAGTATGCTCGATTTTGATTTCGAGTTGGTTTCGATGTTCGAGTGGTCGGAATCTAGCGTGGAGTGGGTCGTCGACTTGAGTAAGTCGTCGTGGATGGCCATAGATGATCGAAGCCATCGTGCATATGCACGGTGCATTTTTGTGCCTGGTGAGTTTGAGTTTAGAAGCAGAGAATGATTACTCGAGTTTTTACTCGCGTCGATTTGTGAGTTGCTCGAAGATTTTTGGATTTGGCTCGAAGTCTTTAGGGTATAGGCTCGGGTCAAATATTTTAGTTACAGATTTTAAAACCTGTCAGTTTTTAAAATTTTAAAAATGAATTTTTTTTAAAAATGTAAAGCAAGATTTAAACCAAGTTTTAAATCAAGTTTAAGTATGGATTCAAATTTAATTTTGTATCCTAGTTTGAAATAAATAAGTTTTATAAAATTTAAAATGTTTAAAACAACTTTGAATGTTAAAAGTATATTTTAAAATGATTTGAATTTAAATGAATTGGTTTAAAACTCTTATAAATTTCTTTGATAAATGATAAGTGTTTCTTTAACATTTGAATATAAAAAGGTTTTGTAAATTTGATTTAAATTTTGTTAAAGTTAAATTTGTAATTATTTTAAATCTTAAATTTGAAATGAATTTAAAGGAAGATTTAAAGGTAAAATGTTTCAAAGGCCTTTGTTAATGATAATTAGAGTAATTATAAAGGCTAATACTTTATCTTAATGATTAATTAAGGTTTAATGATTTAGGATAAATTAAATTAATAAGTTAATTAAAGAGGGATTAATTACTTTAATTAATAAATAATTATGGATTAATAAATAAGTAATTAAGGGTTATAAGTTGATTAATTTAAAGGTTAATTAATTTTAAATTTAGGATCATTAATTAGATAAGATTAGATTATAAATTAATGATTAGAAATTAATTAATCTAAGTTTAATTACTTAAGAGAAGTAATTAAAGAATTGTTAATGAAGATCATTAACTAATTATTATTTATTAATTAATTAATGTGATTAATTTTAATAATTAATTAGATTAATTAATTAAGGATAATCATTTGTGGAATGGGGTAAGTATAATTACTTAATGAAAGTAATTAAGGGATTAATTACTCATTGTAATTAATTAAGTTTAATGTGATTAGTTTAAGTAAATTAATTTGGTTTAATTAATTTAAGATAATCACTGGATGATTTGTTAAGTATAATTACTTAATGTAATTAATATGGTGTAATTACTTAGTGAAGTGATTAAGATGGGTAATTACTGGATGTAATTAATTGAAGAATGGTAGAAGTTTTGGAATCAATTACTTTGTGTAATTAATATGAAGGATAATTACTTAGTGAAAGTAATTAATAATTAATTACTTAGTGTAATTAATTTAAGAATTGATTAATAAAGTTATTTAAAGATAAGTATGTGATGTAATTAATTAAGGGTAATTAATTACTAATGTGATTAATCAGGACTGATTTATAAATAAAGATTAATTAAAGATTAATTATCTAATGTGATTAATTAGAACAATAATTAATTAAAGAAGTAATTAAGGATCATTAATTAATATAGTTAATGATGTAATTAAGGGTTGATTAATTAAGATTAATTAATCAATGATAAGTGATTATAAAGTAATTAATTAAGGATTAATGTAATTAATTATAGTAAATTAATTAATGAAGTAATTAAGGTTAATTACTATTTTTGGTTAAGGATAATTAATTTGTGAAAATAACTAAAGGTCAATTACTTAAATGTAATTAAAGGATAATTAATCAAGGTTGATTTATTTAAATGAACAATTAGATGGTGATTAATTAATTGATTTGTAATTAATTAATGGTCAAGTAAGCAAGATTTATAGTGATGAAAGTAATTAATTTAATTTAATTTAAATTAATTAGAGATGAAGTAATTAATTTAATTTATTTTAAATTAATTATTGATGGTGATTAATAAATCATTGCTTATGGATGCTGAATGATATTGAATGCTTTGCATTGTTTGATATCTCTGATATGAGATATGTGTTGTGTGATATGGATGCTTTGGTTGAAGTATGATGATAATGTGAATTATCTGTTTGTGATGATAATATGAATTATCTATTGTGATATTATGAATTATCTATCTGTGTGTATATAGATAATTGAATTGAATTGTTTTAATTTTAAAACAACTTAGCCTTAAAAGATACGTTTTGGATTTCGATGAGACCGGGATCGGGTTTCCAGATTTGGACATTCAAAAACCACATCGATCCAAATTAACGATAGGTCGTGAATCTCAAGTGAAGATGAAGATTCAGAGTGCAAGGGTTATCGTCGTTAACTTTGAGGGTGATTCCAAAATGAGTGTAACGAGATAATGCCTTCGGTTTCGTTCGAACCCGGAACGAACTTGTATGGACTGAATGCTTTCAGAACATCGTCAGGTGGACGATGAGTATTCTAAGTGATGTGTTCTGATAAGGTAATCGTAGCCTCAAGCCTCATCAACCGGGAATGGCTAAAACAGGGGTGGTGTAGCAAGGTTAAGTGGGTAGCACCCAAGTAGGACAAGATTTCCCCTGTCTAGAAGTCCCTTCTTATTATTTCGGCTGTGTGGGCAGTTGATTGCAACAACTGCTAGGGTTGTCTTGTTTGGGACTGTCCAGTAAGGGATGGTTCCGGCCTTGTGTTGCAGGGGATTTAGGGTGGATCCTCGGTACGTTGATCTAGGCCACGTACTGTGATTGGCGGTACCCCGTTAGCCCTTCTATTGTATGGAATCCAAACTCCAATAAGTGATCGCGGACTTGATTGTATTACCCACTTTGTAGCTAGTATGCTGGAATTTAATCATGTAACAATTTCAGCTATTTCCTATTTATTTGAAAACCCTAGACCCTATTATAATATCATTGGATTTCCTATCAAATGTTTTGGTTAGCGTAAGGTAAAAACTTACTCATGTTTATGTGTGGGAAGTCTTACGTGATACCTTTGTTTTCAAAAGGTTTTTAAAGTTAAGCAACTTTAACCTATTACTCACACCAGAACCATGTCTGACCCGGAGTTAATTCTGTTTTCTTAAACTCTTGGGTACTCAAATTTTTACGAGTAGCCAAGGGATTAAGGTTAGCTTTGATGAATTCTGGAGGAGCAATGGAGCAGGAGGCTTCAGCGTATAGATATATATTGGTTCCGCTGTGTTAGTGTTTATCTGTATCTCTGTGTTGTATTGAATTGTAAATAGAAAGATCTTTATAACTGTCTACTGTATTGTAATATGAGTTGTGTAACTCTGATTGATGTTGTATATTATGTAAATACTTATGTTATTAATATAATTTATTCGTTCCGCTGTGAGATTCTGATGTTGTTTAGTTCTTTCTTCTCTATCTTTTCTCTTTTCTATCCCTTTCATTCTTATTAATGATGCGTCATTCTGTGGAATGAATGGCGGGTCGTGACAACAGTTTAAGTATTTAATATATATATATATATATATATATATATTTTCAAATATTGATTTTATAATGATTTAGTTTGGAAAGATAAATTTGAAATTGATTTGAAATTTTATTTATTTAAGAATTTTACTTAAATAAGTTTGATTTGAAAGTTATTAAATTTGAAATTTTAAACATATGTTTTATAACTTGAATTTGATTAAAGGTGACTTAAATGAATATTTCAAACTTATATAAATTTAAATGGGATATTTTTTTTATTTAAATTTGTAAATCGAAGTTGTATTTAGATGTTATTGAAATGATTAAGTAAATATTTCAAAACTAAATTATAGTAAAGTGTATTTGATATATATATATATATATAATTATCGAATTTAGTTTTGAATTCTTGATTATTTAAAGCTTCGAAATATATTGAAATTAAAAGGTTTATTTTGCGGTTCAAATCTGTATTTGAAATCGATATAATTAGAAATGATTTATTGAGAACTGAATTGAGTTGAAATTTATGAATTGAGATTTAATTAAGTTGAATTTGGAAGTCGAGTTGATTTGAATCGATTTGTGAAATTGAGGAAGCTATTTTATTATATAAAGTAATTTTTAAACTATATCTAAGACTATTTATATTTTACTTTATAAATTATTTTAATATAAACTATTTTATAAGTATCATTTTCAATATAAATTATTTTAATATAAACTTTTTATATAAATTATTTTATTATAAACTATTTTAACTTATAACTATTTTTTGTATAACTATTTTTAATATAACTATTTTTAATATAAACTATTTTAAATATACTAATTATTTTAATATAAATTGTTTTGACTTATAACTATTTTATATAAATTATTTTATTTTATAAATTATTTTATTTTATATACTATTATTAATATCTAAACTGTTTGAAGGAAAGTGTTATGATTTCAAAGTGTTATGATTTCCAAAGTTATGAATTTCAAAGTATTATGATTTACAAAGTATTATTATTTCAAATTGTTTGGTTTCGAAAGTATTATATCTTTGAAAGTACTATGATTTTGGAAGTGAATATTTTTGAAATGGAAATGATATCGTATTGATATGTTTTTGAAATGGAAATGATATCGTATTGATATGTTTTTGAAATGGAAATGATATTTTGGTTTTGAAGTATAAACTTTTTTTAAATGACCACGGTGTTATAATAACGATTGGTTGTTAAAGAGACCGGGATCAAATATGGGCATACTCTTTATCGATATCGAAAACCACTTTAACAACTGTGTACGCGGTGGAGATTCCAGAATGAAGTAGGATGGTGGCGACGATCCTATATGAGGTATATACGTGGACCAGACTCCCGTGAGTTGGCATAAGGTGGCTAAAACAGGAGCAATCGACGGGCTAATGAGGTAGCTCCTCTGATCGGACACACTCCATCGTATGCCATTCTATTACTTTATAATTGATTTGGTGCGCACCCTTGATTCGGGAGTGTGGATCGAGGTGGGCGATTGCTGCGGTCTGCATCACCACCGGCCCGGAAGTGTAATTGGTATATCTACCCGGGCATTGCCTAGTTGTGTCATGTCACCTACCCTAGCGTGCTTTACTACGAGTTTGATTTGTGTCATACCTATGGAGTATCCTCTGGTAGCTCCAGTTTACGGGGTATTACGGTACTGTATTGACTATTGGCACTATAAAATGTGTTAAGGGGGATATGGGTAATGCCTTAACGCTATTTTTAAATAGTTTACTTTACTATAGACATTATTATAATAGCGTATATTACTACATAGTAGATAGTTTAACGGATCCTTAGAGGATGGTTATCCCAAACATCCTTTGAGTTACCTGTATTTCAGTTGATATTTCACTTGAGTTGGATTTATTGATATAAGAATGTTAATCCTGACTCGAGTGTTTTGTGTTTTGCTTTACGCTCGGGTCAGACTGAGTGATACAGTATTCGAGACTCACCTTTGGAGTTGGAGCTTCGCTTGGAGATCAACCTATCTATCAAGCTTTCAGTTATTCAGTTGATTCTAGTGATGTATTCAGATCTTGTATTCGATTATTGTATTGAGACATATATGAATTCATGACTTCTGTTGTATCTTGTTTAACTCTGTTATATATATATAGTAGCTTCATGAACTACTATTCTTTTGTTTCTGCTGCATTATTGTTATATTACTCTGTGTCTGTGATTCTGTGATTGTTAATTTACTGTATATGCTGAGATTTTGCCAAATTTAAAATTTACAATTTGATATTTTGAGCAATTCAAATCCAACATGTATGGATGCGAATGGTTGAAAATTTTAGGTCGTTACACGATATCTCATATCGATCAACATGTTTATTAATTTTATAAATACATGCAACAAATTTATTTCCCAAATCATATCCAAATTTTATCATTAATATTTATAAATATTAATTAATTTAATTGATTTATAGCAATTATAAACTAATTAAATCATTCGGTCTTAAGAGAATTCGTCGATTCGGCTGCATGACTCTTGGGTGTAAATTCGCTAGCGATTAATGTTAAACTATTTGAACATTAATATTCACACTTCGCTTAGCAGGTGTTGTGACATTATGGCCAAATTTATCGCTTACTCATTTTTGGAAAAAATCTTATTTTAATTTAATAAGCGTTCCCCAGTTGTGACAATTATTTACACCAATTCTCTTCATCAAAACTATATCACTTTGGACTTATTGAATTTGGTAATGGTAAAAAATTCAAACACCGTCCACATTCAACTCTATAGTCCAAAAACAAAGTCCTTGGTTCACTAATAATTATTATTATCAACCGAACTACTATGGCTAGAGATTTTGACTTTGGATTGACTTGAGTTGACCGTGATACTAACCCCATATAACCGAGAAGACGAATCCTCTCTTGAATAATGCTTCACTTCCAATACTTCCTGTGACGACCCGGATTTCTAATGCTTGTTAATTGGGTAATTAACTGATTTAAAATTTACTGGCAGATAAATTTCTTTTATTCAGTAGAACAATAAAATTCAAGATATTTAAATGCCTGGTATATAAATTGACTTAAAAGCCATATTAAATATTGAAGTATAAAATGACTGGATATGATAAAAACTTTATATATAGATATATATATAGGTAAATATATACAAGCTTCATGATATTGGAAAATATAAGCAGATATAAGTAATTATGTGTGTAGGTTATAAGAATTTGGTAGAAGTATATATATTCATGGGTGGAAGAGTTTCTGTAACGACCCGTAAATTTCAACTGTTTTAATAACGTAATTAGTTGAAATTTTATAAAATTTTAAACGATAAAATTTTGAAATAAAAATTTAATATTTGGAATACGTCTAGTTAAACATAGCGATTGGTAAATTTTCGTCCGAAAATATGAAAGTTTATTTCACGCGTAATTTCACTTCAATTTAATCAGTTAAAAAAGCGTTGAAAATAAAATGTTTCCGAAACCTAAATATTTTACATAGAAAAATTCTAAACCATCTTCTGAGCAAGATGTCAGTTGGTCGTTTTACCAAATTCGAACATCTTTGGCTCCGTCGATCTTATTTTTCAGCGTTTTTCTTGCGTTTTCCGCCAGTGGAAAATTTCGAATTTTATAATTCGATCGTACCACTGATATCAATATATCATTTTGATCGTCTCGTCGTGCCGATCTCCACGGTATATTCGTTTGTATGTTTCGGAGTTCGGGAGACGGTGAAACCTACGGAACGATCAATCGTATAGGTTCCGTAGTTGAATCTTTTGGGTTCTATGTCTTCCATTATCCACGTATAAATGAATAGCCATCTGCCATTAATAATTTCAGTTCTTGACTTTCAATCTTCCTTGGTTTAATACAAAAGTTGATTCGTTTCCCTTGGTTACCGGTTACTGTGCTTCTGAAAAAGCACTTTGTTTGGAGATTTTATTACGAACGTTTATTGTTTCAAGACAACGTTTCCCTTTCCAATTGCAAATAAAATGTTCACTTATTTTCAGTTCTTTCTCAATCGTTGCCTGCTTTGCTCACTTCAAATTTTCCTCATACAAAACTGTGCCTACTTCTTCACAAAACTAGCCTGGAAATTTGCCCTTCCCATTCCCAGCCTCGACCACAACTCGTCCCCTCTCTCAGCCTTGTTTTGCCAGCGAACCCAAACCCGTCTCCTCCTGCCTTATCTCCACCTCACAGCCGTACCTATCACCGCCTTCCACTTAACAACCGAAGCTTCAACCAAGACCCCTCGGCCTTGCCACGTCATCACCCATGTTCTCCTCCGCTGTTCGCTACCTCACCTGCCCTCTTCTTTCGCCTCTTCCAGTCATGCACGCACCTTCCACCATCAACCGCACCAACCACCTCAATGACCGAGCCCTGACCACGGTCTGGCCGAAGCCTTCGTGCCGCCACCTTGACTCGTTCCCCAGGTGCACCTCCTTCCACCCACCTGAGCCATCGTGCCCCTCCACTTCTTCACACTTGAATTGGTATATTTTTGTTTATTTGTTATATATTGTATAGTTATTTATATGTATATAGGATTTTGGAATATCACATATGTGTCATGTGTTTTGTAGAGATATAAACAGTGTTTAAAATTTGTTATTTGGTACTATTTCTTATCACTTCTCGAACTGTTCAACATATATATTATAGGTTAGTTTAGTGGAGTTTAATATGGGTTAGTTAAGGAATATATAGGCTGGTATCATGTTTTGTTATCGAGGTAGGTATGCGTTAAAGTGTCTGCATATATACATATAACAATTGCAGTATGAGCTAACATATGTTATTATATATGTACGTTATTAATGGTTTTATTTATATATCCCGGGTTGTTGGTCTATTTGTATTAGTAGTGTATACAAGATATGACATCGTATTTAAAAGTTCATATAAAATTTAATAACTCGTTTATATATTTGTTTGAATTGTATAGGTTAGATAAAGGTTTGGTTCACATTATATATATATATCTACAGTTGTTCCTGTATTTTAAAGCCTACCGTATTATAGTATGTTTTATTTTAATGTGAACTTGAGTCTGGGTTTCAAATCACACATATATAGTGATGTATTTATACGAGATTTGAAATATACTTTAGGGGATTTGTATAAAATGTATATAGGTTATAATAATATTTATTTTAAGTACATGATCTGCATATTTTCTTGAGTATGTAGAGATACATATTTTTACTGTATATACTTTGAGTTGTAAGCAATTCATCTATAAAAAAAAAAGAATTTTAGTATGGGTTGAATATAGGATATGTATATAGTTATATAAGTTCATTTATATCAATTTCCTTCATCGATCCAGTTCTGATTGGATTTTGTCTATTCTTATTTTCAGCTTTGATCGTTGAATTTGTGCCGATTTTGCCTTGCTTTGATTCGTCTTTCAAATTTCAATATCCATATCAGTGTGCGTATCCGCGTCATCTTCTCGTGCATCTCTAGCCTCGAAAGGTGAGCACTCACTCACGATTAACGTTCTTTTATTTATTAAATTTGATTTCAACTAAAACGACAATTGAAATATTGTTGTTTGATATTTACACTGCTATTACCTGTATCAGTTCACCTGTGACATCTGACACCATTATCTGTTATATATATGAAATGATAATCCAGTTTGGTTGTTAATTGATTGATTGTTGATGTTTATATTGGACGTTAAATTGTTAATGTTAAAATGATAAATAATGTGAAATTGAACTCGATATAGGATAGTTAAATGTTAAATTTGATTAACTGACATTTGTATAATATGACCCCTTTAACTGTTGAATTTATTGACACGTAGAATTTGTTTAATTTTATTTTGAACCACTGAATGCATGTTGTTAAACTGATGATGTATGAAATTGTAAATAGATAACAAGTGAAAAACCGTAATGTAATTGTGATAACCCAGATTTTGAACAACTATTAATTGGATGATCAATTGATTTTAAATTAGGGAGAAATACCGATATCTGGATGAATATTATAAATAGATATATGCAAAACTCTATAAAGTTGGAATTTATAAGTTTTCAAGTATATGAGTGTGTGTGTGTATATATATATATATTGTCATTTGAAGCATGGGTTTGAATCCAATATAATAAATTTTCAAAAGTTATTTAAAGTTAACTATGTATTTTAAAAAAACTCTAAAGATAAATATTTATTCATTTAAAGGCATGATAATTAAAATAAGATTTAATAAAGGATTTATTATGCTCTCTTTTAAAATTTCTTAAACTATAATGGTTTGTAAATATACATAGGAAAGTTTAAAAGAAATGATACATAAATTTGTATAAAACATTAGAAAAGATTTAAATAAAGAATAAATACTCTTTCTTTTAAAATTACACATGAATAAGAATAATTTAAAATATGTATAGATTTTTAAACAATTTAAATAAAAATTTAAAACACTCTAAATACATGTGTAAGTCTCTTAAGACATCTAAATACATGTGTAAGTCTCTTAAGACATCTAAATAACATGTGTAAGCTATTAAATAAACCAAGTGACAAATGTTATATATATAAAAAAATAATAATAAAACAAGTGTCTCTTAACCTCATATTTTCCAATTCTTTTCATAACTTAAGTAATTTTCAGCCAACATCTAAACGAAAATCTGAAACCAATAATTTCCTCTAACCAAATCAAACTACAGCTATTTGAATCATCTTTAAAACTGAAGTGCAAATCAAAATTTCAAACCTGAAGCAAGATGCCAATTTCAAAAGCAAATCAAACAAGATTTTCTCAGATTTAAGCAAGCAACTCAGTTCAGATTTAAATACAATTAGTTTTCAACCTGTAATAACTCAAGAATCATCTCAACAATCAAGCAGTAGTTTCAGATTCAAAGACCAAGAAGATCTGATTCAATTTCTAGTTTTCAAGTTTTCAAATTCAGAGAAAAAAATCAAATTCCAGGCTTTCAAATAAGGCTCTGTTCTTCTTTAACAGGTGAGTAACAGTATTTTTAAAATTTTAATGTTGAAATCTGGTTGCATGCTTATCTTTAAAATAAGTTTATCTGTGAATACATTTTTAAGCAAATATCTGTGCATGTATGTACTTAAATAAATTGGTGTGCATGTCTGTTATTGATGTGTATCTCTGTTCCCAGTTTAAGTTTAAGTTTTGATTTAGAAATCCTGTATCTTTCGACCTAGTTAATATTTTGGTTTAAGTTATAACAATAATTGTTTGTTATATCATATATTAGAGTATAAAATTTTATTTAAGTTAAAACAAAATAAGAATTGCCCTGGAAAACTAAATAGAGCAGGAAACTTAAGTTTTTGTTAAAATTCGAACTTCTAGATTGATTGATTCAGATATATGATCTGAATCATTGTTTGAAAACATGAATTTTAGAAGTGAAATTACAATTTTTAGCATTAAGTTGAGTGAGCAGTTTGTGGTTTCCTGTTTTTGGCATTTCGAGTTGCCGTGGTTGATCTAGACGACTGGAAGGGGTGGATTTTTGTCTGAAGGTGGAGGAGTCTGCCGTGGGTTGGGGAAAAATCATAGTTGGTGATGAAATTCATGGTGGAGGTCGCGGCAGTAGAATCTTTTCTAGAACCCTAGTTTATAGGTAGGCCGGAAGCTTGATTTTTGCGACTCCTCTGGTGGATCGAGCTCCACCAGATTTTGGGGAATTGAAGTGGAGACGTTGACGAAGCTTTGGTTGGAAGCTCAGATGTTCAGGCGATCGGAGAAAAGGATTCGAGCATTTTTTCCAGGTTTGCTTTTGGTTCCAGGTGGTGCTGAGCTACTCGTTTTCGAATACGTGAGATATCGATGTTCTAATGGTCGGAATGGAGTATGAGGAGGATCGTCGACGTGTAGGGATGGTCGTGGATGGCCGGAGATGGTTGGTCGATCGGTGCATGTGCACGTGTATGTCCTGTGCATCTGGAAGTATGCTAGTTGGGGAAGAAAGCTTGAACTCGGGGTTGATCTCGAGTAGTTGCCGAGTGTGACTAGAAGGAAAAAGGAAGGAGGAAACTCGAAGCAAATAGGATTTGGACTCGGGGAAAACTGAGTTGGCTCGGGTAGATTTGTTGATAACAGAAGTGAAACATGACCGTGTTTTAAAAATTTAAAATAAGTTTAAATTTGTAAAGTGGGATTTTAAATAAAGTTTTAAAACCAAATTTAAAGTATGGATTCAATTTAATTTGAATCCAAATGTGAAATAAATAAATTTGTATTAAATTATTTAAACATCTTTAAAATGTTTAAAGTATAATTTAAAAGGGGTTTGAATATCTTATAAAATTCCTTTATAAATGTTAAGTATTTCTTAACATTTGGATTTAAGAAGATTTTGTAAATTGATTTAAATTTGGTAAAGTTAATTTGTAATTTATTTTAAATCTTTAATTTAAAATGAATTAAAAGAAGTTTAGAAGTGAATGGTTTTAACTTGAAATATTTTAAGCCTTTTGTTAATAATAAGTATAGTGGTTATAAAGGCTAATTTTTTTTATTTTAAAGATTAAGTAAGGTTTAATGATTTTGGTTCATTAAATTAATAAGTAATTAAAGAATAATTTAATAATTTAATTAATTAATTAATGGTTTAGTGTTAATTAATTAAATAATTAGGATTATAAGTAAATTAATTAAGTGTTAATTAATTTGGGATTTAGAATCATTTGTTAAATAAGTATGAGTTATTAATAAATGATTAGGAATTAATTAATCAAGTGATTAGAGATTAATTAAGTAATTAATTAAATAATTAGAGATTTATTAATTGGTAATTAAGCATTTATTAAGTTATAATCAATAAATAGTTGATTAAAGTTTAATTACTTAAAGAAAGTAATTAAAGAATTATTAATAATTAATGAGGGATCATTAATTAGGGATTATTTAATAATTAATAAATGATAAATTAATTGAGAATGGTAACTATTAATCTTGCATATAGATGATAAACCTAAATTGAATACCTTGGTTGTCTGAATATCTCTGATATATGAATTGTGGTGTACTATGATATGATATGATGGGTTGAACAGTAATATTGTGGGTTATCTATCGATAATGAATTGTTGTGTGAATATGATACCCTGTATTTAATTTGATATGTGTTCACTTAGACAACTTAGATAAAGATGACATTGATTTCGAAGAGACCGGGGTCGGGTATCAACTAATACCCGAAACCACTTCGAACTTGTAATCTACAATGATTCTTTATAGATTGATGTGTGATATCAATAGGCTGTAATGGAACAATTTAAATGACTTGACCATTTGAAACTAAGTGAAGGTACTAGGGATTGATTTGTGAATATAAGTGTTGACTATAACAAGTTGTGAACTGGTAGAATGAATGAGTTACCCCGGGTTTTAATTAAGTTCTATACATTGGAATTTCATGTTAGATGGGTTTACTCACGCTGGTTTCCAGCCTGACCCGGGTGTTACTTTGATGTAATGCTCGGGTCAGACCGAGTATTACAGATTTCCAGGTAAGGACGTTCTGGAGCTCAGGAGGCGAGCTGGATGGCAGGAACGTATGGAGTGTGATATATTGTTATTTATTGGGACGAGTTATTATAACTGTCCAGTCTATTGTAATGATTGTAACTCTGATAAATTGTATGTAAAGTAACCATTACATCTTTCTTTTATAAAATGCTATTATTTGTTATTATATTTAATTCGCTGCGAATGTGAGATGTTGTGTTCTCTATTCTTCTTTCTTCTTTCTGTTTCTTTCTTCTATCTCTTTCTTTTTCTTCTAACTATCTGGAATTTTCGGGTTCGAAAATTCCGGGTCGTTACAGTAATAATCTTTAATCTACATGAAATGATAGTGTAGATTCTAGGAATAATTATATTAATTCGTACAAATAACAATGCGAATTAATACGGTTATTTCGGGATTATTTGAATTGATTATTGGATTGTTATTGATTGTTGTTATTGCTTGTTTATTTACTTTGACACCATCCCAGTTATCACACTGCAAGTTCCCTTTGATATGTTTTGATTTTGAATTGAATTGGAATCGGGTTGAAATGATAAATACCCAAATTGAACTTTGACCTAGGATAGGAAATTAAATAAAACCCGATTGGTCAATAATTTGATTTAAAAATAAAATGAAGATTTTATTTGAATAAATAATATGGTTTTGAAATGAAGTTGAAATTTGAATTTTAATGTAAGGAAAATGTAATATTTTAAAATCCGAAACAAAATATTTAAAAATGAAATTGATGGAAGAATATTGTTTAATTTGAGAAACGATTAAATTAAGTTTGAATTATTAAAGTTGAAATGATTTAATAATTAAGTTTGAAATTATTAAACTTTGAAATTATTTAATAATTAAGTTTGAATTATTCAATAATTAAATAAGATTGAATTATTTAATGATTAAATTAAATTGAATTTTGAATAAGTGAATTTTACTTCGTAAAGAATTGAAATTGAGTTCTTTATTAAGTAAGTTTTGGAAATTTATTTAAGGAAGTAAATAAGTGAAATGGATTTTCTTTGACAAGAAATGAAAATGTGATATTTTGGAATCAATGTAAGACTTGTAATTGAAAGAATTGATTGACGAATTTAATTTAATTCAAAAGTGTAAGTGATTTAATGAAGTTGGACTTAAGAAATTGATTTAATAAATTGGAAATTTAATAGAAATTGTTTTGAATGATAAAGTAACTTAACGAATATTGAATGAAATCGATAAATGAGTTTAAATTGATTTGAATGGTAAAACTGAATTGATTCTAATGATTTCGAAATGAAACTTTTGTACGTACTTGGATCAATATTTGAATCGTTTTAAATAGAAATTTGAAATTGAATTATAAGATTTGGAAATTATGATTTGGAAGTTTTGAAACGTAAAGTATGGAAATTGGTTTTTGAAAACAAATGAAATGTTGATTTACGAATTCTATTTGAAATTGAAATTGATTTGGTTTTTGAAATATATAAACGACCAATCGGTGTAATAATTACGAAGGTTATTAAAGAGACCGGGATCGGTAATGGATATACTCTCTATCTGAACCGAAACCACTTTAATAACTATACGCGGAGTGTTGATCCAGAACGAAGTGGATGGTTTTGGTGAACGCGTTGACTGAAGAAAGAGAACGATTTTGGATGACCCCTGACATGACTAAAACAGGAGCCGCGCCGGGCCATTGAGGATCGCCATCTCTAGCGGACACACTTCTTCGATACCATATCTATTACTATTGTGATTCGATTTGGGTGCACCCCTCGATTATGGGAGTGTTGTTTCGCGGTGTTGGGGTAGTAGCTGCTATGCCCAACATCAGTCCGGATCACGCAACTACTAGTATCCTAGTTGGTATCGCCTCATGTACCTTGTCATACTGATTATCCTATTCGCGACCACTACGATTTTGATTTGTACCTTTAGTATATGGATTGCTTTCTGGTGACTTCCGGTTTTGGGGAAACTACGGTCTTGTATATGCTTTTGGGAATAAAATGTGTTAAGGGTGGAATGGGCCATGACTTAACGCTACTTTGATATCTTTATATTACTGATAGACATTATCTACTTAGCGTACATTACTACACAGTAGATAGTTTAACGGATCCTTAAAGGATGGTTATTCCAAACATCCTTTGAGTTACTTGTATTTCAATTGCTATTTCACTTGAGTTGGATTTATTAATATAAGAATGTTAATCCTGACTCGAGTGTCTTGTGTTTTTGCTTTACGCTCGGGTCAGACTGAGTGTACCAGTATTCGAGACTCACCTTTGGAGTTGGAGCTTTGCTTGAAGATCCAGCCATCTATTCTGTTTTCAGTATTCGATGATTCCAGTGATGTATTCTGATTTGTATCTGATGTATCGTATTACTCTCCTGTTGTAAACTCTGATGTATTTTTATATATTCATATAGTAGCTTCATGAACTACTATCTCTTTTATTTCCGCTGCATTTATTACTCTGTGTCTGTGATCTGTGATTATATCTATTTACTGTATATGTTCAGTTTTGCCAAATTTAAATTAACAACGCGGTATTTTGAGCAATTCAACTCCGGCATGAGTGTCTACCTATACACTTATAATGGACGCGAATGGTCCAAAATGGCGGGTCGTTACAGTTGGTATCAGAGCTTTGGTAGCTCTAGGCAAAACTTAACATATAGGGTAAATGTATTTACAGAATCACTCTCATTCGAGTTCAATCTCTTCCTTTTGACTCAATTCCTTTGAATTTTGGAACGTTTCCCTCGGTTCCGAAATTCATTCGTGTCCTTCACTATTCGTCTTCTTTCAATTCTGGAGCACCCCATAACTCCATTCTGAATGTTATCTATAATAGATCGGCAGTCCCGCCAATCTTCGAATGATTCGTAAAGGAGTAAAACTCCTTTATAATAGACATCGATTTACCGGAGATTTCTGTATCCTCTGTTTACGATGCTATCTATTCCCTACTATACCGGAATTCTATTTCTTGAGATCGAATGTCGATTTACCTCAAAACTCTGCATCGATCTAATTTTGAAGTCACGGTCGACCTGGTTAAGGTTGCCCGCGATTTATACAAAGTATCAATCTTCCTACTTTGTTATTTAATCATCGTATCCTTGTTTCGAACTTGTCTTCGAATCAAAATTCTCTTTGGTTTGAGTCCATCAAATTTGAAACTCTATCCTTATTTTGAAAATTCATTCCTGTATCGTCGAGCAAAGAAGTGTATTTGTAAACTAATATATAAATGTTTTAATATATACTGTGTTGTTTGAGTTGTTGATGTTGATTTGGGTTTCCGATCGATTCGTCTGATCAACGCTATCGATAGGATTTCCAAAACACTTGAACAGAGCAAACTGACACAATATTATTTTCAAATTTGGAAAATGAAATAAATTTGTTTGACTATATTGTGAAACATAAGTAAAATTTTCTGGAATTTAATAGGTTAATTAAATTGTTTGTTTGAAATGATAATATTTGATTATCATTTATTGTTCTAAATAAATTTATAAATACGGTTTATAAATTGATTTGGAATTTGAAATGAATTTAAAATTTAGAATTTGAGAATTTAATTTCCAGTGATTTCAAACTTTGGTTTTAAATTTTTAAAGTATATATTATTGAAAGTATTTTCGAATAGAAATCATTTCCAAAGAATTTTAAAATGTTGAAATCAGTGCTCTTCTCTTTGTCGCTGGAAAATAATTTCGGTGATGGCGGCCGCATCATCGACGTTCATTTTCGAGTTTCGAAGTGGAGAAACCATTCTGTAGCTTTGCTACGGTTTCGTTTTGAAAAAAATATATTTTGATTTAAGTTTCTTCAGTATAATTTGATTTATATATATATATGTATCTTATTTTAAAATTTAATTTGATTTGATATAAATATATTATATATATCTCTAAATTGTTTAAAGTTAATCGGAAATTTAATTCTTAAATTTTGCTAAAGGATGATTTTAATTATAAATAAAACCAAAATTTGGAATAAATATTTAAATTTGAATAATTGAATTGGGAAAATTTTATATGTATATTGTTCAACTGCATTCTAATACAACTTACCTAAATAATTCAGAAGTTGAATATGTAATTGGATAATATATAATATAAAAAAATTGAATTTGCGAATAAAATTTGAGTGGTTATAACAAATGTTGTACACTTAAATTTTAATTATAAAATGTTAATAGAGATAAATAGAATAATAAGATAATTGATTAATAAATTTGTTTTGAAAAATTTATAAAATTGAAATTTGATCAACATATGAAAATACCTTGAATTTAAAAGAAATTAATAGATGTAAATTAATTTAAATCGAAACTTTTATGTTTTAAATTAATTTATATAGGTTAAATATACGTGATTAGATATTGTAACAACCCTGAGATTGCAATTACCGAATAATAAATTAAAATTATGATTTTAAGTTGAAAAGGAAGCTCAACAAAAATTTTGGGAATTTAAATTTGCAATTGGTTTGCAAATTAAAGTATTTTGGGTTTAAAATGGGAAAATTAATATTTTTGGAATTTAATATTTAAAAAGGGAATTTTTATTGTGATAATGGGTTTAATTGGCCAAATGAGACAATTATAGGGTTTTAATTAAAAATAGAATGCTTCTTAGGATTTTGGTTCATATGATAACATTAGAAAATAAACTAAGTCCTAATGGGTTTCTAAACCCTTTACCATGACCCATTAGCCTAACCCACTCATATATTATATCTCAAACCCCATCCAAACCCTAACCCTCCTCTTCATAACTTCAAAACCTAGATCTAAACAAAATTAATGGCCTCCATTTAGAAGCTCCATCTCCTTCTCTTCATAAATTAGATTAATCCTAGAAAAAAAGAAGAGAAGAAAGGTAATGCAATCTCTCCTATTCTCTAATCCTCCTTCTTAATCCATTTTTATCTCAACCTTCATGTTGTAATTATTGTTTCATTTTTGTTGATTTTGGGTCCTTGAAGTCTCTTGATCTTTGCTTGGAGATTGAGGGTTTTGGTTTGCTTTGAGTGTTGCACACAAACTATTTGTTCATTTTCTCCATTGAGGTAATTACTATTTATTAGTAATATATGCTAGCTGAAATTATAATTAGTTTATTGCTGTTAGTAAATTAGGCATATCTCATTCATCTTAAATCGGAATTAAGATTTTCTTGATGTTCCGGAAAGCTTAAAACATAAGCTACAATTTTTGTTCAGTGAGTTTTCTGTAATTTTTCCATTTAGATGACCTGAAATGCATTCAAAGACAGAAGACCAATTCTGTCTTTAACAAGTTATCTTGAGTTTCAATCTGATATTGTTTTGCATGTATCTCTCTCGTTTTTGATCCAAATTAGATAATTTTGGATGTTCCGGAAAGCTTAAAACATAAGCTACAATTTTTGTTCAGTGTGTTTTCTGTAATTTTGCCATTTAGATGACCTGAAATGCATTCAAAGACAGAAGACCAATTCTATCTTTAACAAGTTATCTTGAGTTTCAATCTGATATTGTTTTGCATGTATCTCTCTCGTTTCTTATCCAAATCTAATAATTTTGGATGTTCTGGAAAGCTTAGATTTAGAGCTAAAACTTTCATGTTTTGAGTTTCATGAAATTTCGAAGTTATTTTGGTTAAAATTGTACATTCTTACCACTGTCCCGAGAAAAAAAAAGAAAAAAAAAATAATAAATAATTTTTTTTTAAACCCTGTTCCAGATTTTTTTCTCCACTTCGCGATGCCGCCACGATCGCATCCGAAGTCGGAATTCGACGTTTTTGGTCTCGTTGGTAAGGTGGAGTTTCGAACTCCATCTCTGTAAAATTTAGGCATCATCGGCATTCTTTTGGTACTTCAAATTTCATGTCGAAGTTGAACTCTTGTCGCTGTTTGTAAACAGTGTGAATCTTGTTCTGGGTCCAACTTTGAGACGTCGCTGCTACTTCGTCTCAACTCGGATTCCAGAAATTCTTTTTGCATCTTATAGTAGGGATGTTGGACTATATTCCTACCAGTTTTCATGTCATTCGGATTCAGTTTGCTGGTCCAAATAAATTGCCGAACTTGGGTTCGCAGCAGTTTTTGAATGGTCAAACACTTAGAATGAAAATCAAATATCCCTTCTGTTTCCAGCTTTTGAGCGCCACTCCGCGATGCCTCCACGTTCGCATCGGAAGTCGGAATTCAACGTTTTTGGTCTCGTTAGAAAGGTGGAGTTCCGAACTCCATCTCAGGAAAATTTGGACAACATTGGAGTTTGTTTGGTACTTCGAATTTCGTGTCGAAGTTGAACTCTAGTCGCTGTTTGTAAACAGTGTAAATCTTGTTCTGGGTCCAACTTTGAGACGTCGCTGCCACTTCGTCTCAACTCGGAATCCAGAAATTCTTTTTGCATATTAAATTAGGGATGTTGGACTACATGCCTGCAAATTTTCATGACATTTGGACACAGTTTGCTAGTCCAAATAAATTATCGAACTTGAGTTCACAGCTGTTTTTGAATGTTTACAAACACTTAGAATATTTTTGATGATTTTCTGGTTTTCATTGATTTCTTTGAGATTTGTCTCTAGATTTCGTACACGGGTTTTATGAATCATTTTCAAAAGATTTTTCACTCCTAAATGGCTTTTGAAAATTATTATATAATATTATTTTAATTATTAAATTAATTACTCCATAATAGGAGACCTTTCAAAAGACCGTTTTAAAAGTGATTCCGAAAATCAATTATAAATCCGTTTTACACCATTATTTTCTATAATAAAAATCTCACACTTACTTTTAGCACGTCGAGCGAAGTGGAAAGGTGCTTAAACGGTTAGGAAATCTCCGGCCTATGGAAACCGTGTGTATTTTCTTTCCGGTTAATCCCCGACCTATTCGATTGATCGTTTTGACCTTTGGGTCTAGTTTACCGATGATATGAGGTAGACTTTTTATTGTTTGGAGTGTGAGCTTGCTATTGGTTAGGAAACCGTTTAGTGCGAACGTGGGGTATGGGACTCATTGTTAACACTTTGCGGGTTCCTCTCCAAGAAGTTAGTGACACATTAGCCTCTGGGCGGCCAGTACTGGACCTCTGGGTCACCACGCCTCTGGGCAACCGTCTCTGGACACCTGCTCTATGGAGCAGTTTATTTTTCGGCGTGTGCCTCTGGGCCTTTATCCTTCTGGGAAGGATCTCGCCGTCTCGCGCGTTTCGCATCGGTGCGAGTGATCGATCACAACTCTACAGTACTTGGCAACAACGACTCTGGTCGGTGCACGTGCAAAACTTGTATTATCTGATTATTTTTATATCCATTCGAGTACCGCCATTCGGTGTTGGTTCTATGGAACCATACGATGTAAGTGCGATTACCTTATGGATCCACAGTGTCTCTGGACACTGCTTTTCAGTGTTTGATTTCATTGACTTTTCAGTATATCCCCATGGCTCTTTGGAGCATCGATCTTTGCTTGGGCATTGATCACAGACTCTAGTCACTATTGGGATTATTGCCTATGGGCATCTTTTTATAGCTTTGGCTACGCCGATGATATGAGGCGATTTTATTTATTCTACACTTTGGTGTTGATTTCTCTTTGGAGATTTTTATCGTTTACTGATGATTAGGGATCGTCATTATATTCATGTGGTTCATAATATACTTCTCTTTGGATAAGTACTGTTTTATTTATGTACCGCATTATTATATATCTCAGCTATTACTGATTGTTTAGCTAGCCTGACCCGAGTGTTTTCGCTCGGGTCAGACCGAGTTGTTTCAGGTTAGGTCTTTGGACTTAGCTTCTGTGCTTCCGCTTGGACATTATCTGCTATGCTGTTAGATAGCGCTTTTATTTGTCCACTTTTCCGCTACTCTGTTATTATTCAGACTTTGATATGTACATATTTTTGACTCACATGTGTGGGCAGTGGCTTTAATTTGTACCCACTTTTAGTATTTGGATCTGTATTGATGATGTATTGTTCTGGGATTTTATATCTGTTATGTGATTCTGTTCTGTGATGCTATTTCATTATGTATTATGCTTTGTCCTGATAGATCTTTAGCCATTTGTAATTTTGTTATAAGTATTTACCGAATATGTCGAACCACCTGATTGAGAAAAATTTAAATAGATTCCACCTTTCGACGTATTCGGTAGATAGTTATAGCTTGATTATAAATGGTCGCTCCCACTATACTCTATTCTCCGCTTTAACAGACAGTATTACTCCCGTAATACTCTTTGTTACAGTGGGTCTCAGAGTGGGGCGTTACAGCTTGGTATCAGAGCTTGGTTTCAGGAATAAGCATAATAAACACAGAACAGTAACACTTAGTACAATACATCCTAGTATGATTCGAATATTACAAAGCCCTTTCCTCATGACATTGGATAGATAAGTTAGGAATATGTTTAGGAATACATTTATATTCCGTAGTATTCCATTTGAATTATCTATCTTTGAAATCGTGCTTAACTCGCATCTTCATCTCAGCCTCGAGGTACGCATCCTTCCGTTCTCGAAGGTTCTATTTTATTTCACGATCAGTCTATTAGAGTTCTTTTGATACGGGTGTCTCTCACTCATTCGTATCAAAGGAACTAGTTGATACTTTATCTTTGGATGTTACTTGTAGGGTTTCTTCACTAAGGATTGTGAATCCCATTGGTGGATCCACGACCCTTAGCATGCTCTGTGAGAATATAAATATTGATCTTTGTGGATTTTCTTTCCGTGCGAATCTGCACGTTGTGGATTAGATGTTATAGACAATTTCTATATTTAAGGAATTGCGGGGACGCAATTTTCTTAAGGGGGGGAGTCTGTAACAACCCTGAGATTGCAATTACCGAATAATAAATTAAAATTATGATTTTAAGTTGAAAAGGAAGCTCAACAAAAATTTTGGGAATTTAAATTTGCAATTGGTTTGCAAATTAAAGTATTTTGGGTTTAAAATGGGAAAATTAATATTTTTGGAATTTAATATTTAAAAAGGGAATTTTTATTGTGATAATGGGTTTAATTGGCCAAATGAGACAATTATAGGGTTTTAATTAAAAATAGAATGCTTCTTAGGATTTTGGTTCATATGATAACATTAAAAAATAAACTAAGTCCTAATGGGTTTCTAAACCCTTTACCATGACCCATTAGCCTAACCCACTCATATATTATATCTCAAACCCCATCCAAACCCTAACCCTCCTCTTCATAACTTCAAAACCTAGATCTAAACAAAATTAATGGCCTCCATTTAGAAGCTCCATCTCCTTCTCTTCATAAATTAGATTAATCCTAGAAAAAAAGAAGAGAAGAAAGGTAATGCAATCTCTCCTATTCTCTAATCCTCCTTCTTAATCCATTTTTATCTCAACCTTCATGTTGTAATTATTGTTTCATTTTTGTTGATTTTGGGTCCTTGAAGTCTCTTGATCTTTGCTTGGAGATTGAGGGTTTTGGTTTGCTTTGAGTGTTGCACACAAACTATTTGTTCATTTTCTCCATTGAGGTAATTACTATTTATTAGTAATATATGCTAGCTGAAATTATAATTAGTTTATTGCTGTTAGTAAATTAGGCATATCTCATTCATCTTAAATCGGAATTAAGATTTTCTTGATGTTCCGGAAAGCTTAAAACATAAGCTACAATTTTTGTTCAGTGAGTTTTCTGTAATTTTTCCATTTAGATGACCTGAAATGCATTCAAAGACAGAAGACCAATTCTGTCTTTAACAAGTTATCTTGAGTTTCAATCTGATATTGTTTTGCATGTATCTCTCTCGTTTTTGATCCAAATTAGATAATTTTGGATGTTCCGGAAAGCTTAAAACATAAGCTACAATTTTTGTTCAGTGTGTTTTCTGTAATTTTGCCATTTAGATGACCTGAAATGCATTCAAAGACAGAAGACCAATTCTATCTTTAACAAGTTATCTTGAGTTTCAATCTGATATTGTTTTGCATGTATCTCTCTCGTTTCTTATCCAAATCTAATAATTTTGGATGTTCTGGAAAGCTTAGATTTAGAGCTAAAACTTTCATGTTTTGAGTTTCATGAAATTTCGAAGTTATTTTGGTTAAAATTGTACATTCTTACCACTGTCCCGAGAAAAAAAAAGAAAAAAAAATAATAAATAATTTTTTTTTAAACCCTGTTCCAGATTTTTTTCTCCACTTCGCGATGCCGCCACGATCGCATCCGAAGTCGGAATTCGACGTTTTTGGTCTCGTTGGTAAGGTGGAGTTTCGAACTCCATCTCTGTAAAATTTAGGCATCATCGGCATTCTTTTGGTACTTCAAATTTCATGTCGAAGTTGAACTCTTGTCGCTGTTTGTAAACAGTGTGAATCTTGTTCTGGGTCCAACTTTGAGACGTCGCTGCTACTTCGTCTCAACTCGGATTCCAGAAATTCTTTTTGCATCTTATAGTAGGGATGTTGGACTATATTCCTACCAGTTTTCATGTCATTCGGATTCAGTTTGCTGGTCCAAATAAATTGCCGAACTTGGGTTCGCAGCAGTTTTTGAATGGTCAAACACTTAGAATGAAAATCAAATATCCCTTCTGTTTCCAGCTTTTGAGCGCCACTCCGCGATGCCTCCACGTTCGCATCGGAAGTCGGAATTCAACGTTTTTGGTCTCGTTAGAAAGGTGGAGTTCCGAACTCCATCTCAGGAAAATTTGGACAACATTGGAGTTTGTTTGGTACTTCGAATTTCGTGTCGAAGTTGAACTCTAGTCGCTGTTTGTAAACAGTGTAAATCTTGTTCTGGGTCCAACTTTGAGACGTCGCTGCCACTTCGTCTCAACTCGGAATCCAGAAATTCTTTTTGCATATTAAATTAGGGATGTTGGACTACATGCCTGCAAATTTTCATGACATTTGGACACAGTTTGCTGGTCCAAATAAATTATCGAACTTGAGTTCACAGCTGTTTTTGAATGTTTACAAACACTTAGAATATTTTTGATGATTTTCTGGTTTTCATTGATTTCTTTGAGATTTGTCTCTAGATTTCGTACACGGGTTTTATGAATCATTTTCAAAAGATTTTTCACTCCTAAATGGCTTTTGAAAATTATTATATAATATTATTTTAATTATTAAATTAATTACTCCATAATAGGAGACCTTTCAAAAGACCGTTTTAAAAGTGATTCCGAAAATCAATTATAAATCCGTTTTACACCATTATTTTCTATAATAAAAATCTCACACTTACTTTTAGCACGTCGAGCGAAGTGGAAAGGTGCTTAAACGGTTAGGAAATCTCCGGCCTATGGAAACCGTGTGTATTTTCTTTCCGGTTAATCCCCGACCTATTCGATTGATCGTTTTGACCTTTGGGTCTAGTTTACCGATGATATGAGGTAGACTTTTTATTGTTTGGAGTGTGAGCTTGCTATTGGTTAGGAAACCGTTTAGTGCGAACGTGGGGTATGGGACTCATTGTTAACACTTTGCGGGTTCCTCTCCAAGAAGTTAGTGACACATTAGCCTCTGGGCGGCCAGTACTGGACCTCTGGGTCACCACGCCTCTGGGCAACCGTCTCTGGACACCTGCTCTATGGAGCAGTTTATTTTTCGGCGTGTGCCTCTGGGCCTTTATCCTTCTGGGAAGGATCTCGCCGTCTCGCGCGTTTCGCATCGGTGCGAGTGATCGATCACAACTCTACAGTACTTGGCAACAACGACTCTGGTCGGTGCACGTGCAAAACTTGTATTATCTGATTATTTTTATATCCATTCGAGTACCGCCATTCGGTGTTGGTTCTATGGAACCATACGATGTAAGTGCGATTACCTTATGGATCCACAGTGTCTCTGGACACTGCTTTTCAGTGTTTGATTTCATTGACTTTTCAGTATATCCCCATGGCTCTTTGGAGCATCGATCTTTGCTTGGGCATTGATCACAGACTCTAGTCACTATTGGGATTATTGCCTATGGGCATCTTTTTATAGCTTTGGCTACGCCGATGATATGAGGCGATTTTATTTATTCTACACTTTGGTGTTGATTTCTCTTTGGAGATTTTTATCGTTTACTGATGATTAGGGATCGTCATTATATTCATGTGGTTCATAATATACTTCTCTTTGGATAAGTACTGTTTTATTTATGTACCGCATTATTATATATCTCAGCTATTACTGATTGTTTAGCTAGCCTGACCCGAGTGTTTTCGCTCGGGTCAGACCGAGTTGTTTCAGGTTAGGTCTTTGGACTTAGCTTCTGTGCTTCCGCTTGGACATTATCTGCTATGCTGTTAGATAGCGCTTTTATTTGTCCACTTTTCCGCTACTCTGTTATTATTCAGACTTTGATATGTACATATTTTTGACTCACATGTGTGGGCAGTGGCTTTAATTTGTACCCACTTTTAGTATTTGGATCTGTATTGATGATGTATTGTTCTGGGATTTTATATCTGTTATGTGATTCTGTTCTGTGATGCTATTTCATTATGTATTATGCTTTGTCCTGATAGATCTTTAGCCATTTGTAATTTTGTTATAAGTATTTACCGAATATGTCGAACCACCTGATTGAGAAAAATTTAAATAGATTCCACCTTTCGACGTATTCGGTAGATAGTTATAGCTTGATTATAAATGGTCGCTCCCACTATACTCTATTCTCCGCTTTAACAGACAGTATTACTCCCGTAATACTCTTTGTTACAGTGGGTCTCAGAGTGGGGCGTTACAGCTTGGTATCAGAGCTTGGTTTCAGGAATAAGCATAATAAACACAGAACAGTAACACTTAGTACAATACATCCTAGTATGATTCGAATATTACAAAGCCCTTTCCTCATGACATTGGATAGATAAGTTAGGAATATGTTTAGGAATACATTTATATTCCGTAGTATTCCATTTGAATTATCTATCTTTGAAATCGTGCTTAACTCGCATCTTCATCTCAGCCTCGAGGTACGCATCCTTCCGTTCTCGAAGGTTCTATTTTATTTCACGATCAGTCTATTAGAGTTCTTTTGATACGGGTGTCTCTCACTCATTCGTATCAAAGGAACTAGTTGATACTTTATCTTTGGATGTTACTTGTAGGGTTTCTTCACTAAGGATTGTGAATCCCATTGGTGGATCCACGACCCTTAGCATGCTCTGTGAGAATATAAATATTGATCTTTGTGGATTTTCTTTCCGTGCGAATCTGCACGTTGTGGATTAGATGTTATAGACAATTTCTATATTTAAGGAATTGCGGGGACGCAATTTTCTTAAGGGGGGGAGTCTGTAACAACCCTGAGATTGCAATTACCGAATAATAAATTAAAATTATGATTTTAAGTTGAAAAGGAAGCTCAACAAAAATTTTGGGAATTTAAATTTGCAATTGGTTTGCAAATTAAAGTATTTTGGGTTTAAAATGGGAAAATTAATATTTTTGGAATTTAATATTTAAAAAGGGAATTTTTATTGTGATAATGGGTTTAATTGGCCAAATGAGACAATTATAGGGTTTTAATTAAAAATAGAATGCTTCTTAGGATTTTGGTTCATATGATAACATTAAAAAATAAACTAAGTCCTAATGGGTTTCTAAACCCTTTACCATGACCCATTAGCCTAACCCACTCATATATTATATCTCAAACCCCATCCAAACCCTAACCCTCCTCTTCATAACTTCAAAACCTAGATCTAAACAAAATTAATGGCCTCCATTTAGAAGCTCCATCTCCTTCTCTTCATAAATTAGATTAATCCTAGAAAAAAAGAAGAGAAGAAAGGTAATGCAATCTCTCCTATTCTCTAATCCTCCTTCTTAATCCATTTTTATCTCAACCTTCATGTTGTAATTATTGTTTCATTTTTGTTGATTTTGGGTCCTTGAAGTCTCTTGATCTTTGCTTGGAGATTGAGGGTTTTGGTTTGCTTTGAGTGTTGCACACAAACTATTTGTTCATTTTCTCCATTGAGGTTATTACTATTTATTAGTAATATATGCTAGCTGAAATTATAATTAGTTTATTGCTGTTAGTAAATTAGGCATATCTCATTCATCTTAAATCGGAATTAAGATTTTCTTGATGTTCCGGAAAGCCTAAAACATAAGCTACAATTTTTGTTCAGTGAGTTTTCTGTAATTTTTCCATTTAGATGACCTGAAATGCATTCAAAGACAGAAGACCAATTCTGTCTTTAACAAGTTATCTTGAGTTTCAATCTGATATTGTTTTGCATGTATCTCTCTCGTTTTTGATCCAAATTAGATAATTTTGGATGTTCCGGAAAGCTTAAAACATAAGCTACAATTTTTGTTCAGTGTGTTTTCTGTAATTTTGCCATTTAGATGACCTGAAATGCATTCAAAGACAGAAGACCAATTCTATCTTTAACAAGTTATCTTGAGTTTCAATCTGATATTGTTTTGCATGTATCTCTCTCGTTTCTTATCCAAATCTAATAATTTTGGATGTTCTGGAAAGCTTAGATTTAGAGCTAAAACTTTCATGTTTTGAGTTTCATGAAATTTCGAAGTTATTTTGGTTAAAATTGTACATTCTTACCACTGTCCCGAGAAAAAAAAAGAAAAAAAAATAATAAATAATTTTTTTTTAAACCCTGTTCCAGATTTTTTTCTCCACTTCGCGATGCCGCCACGATCGCATCCGAAGTCGGAATTCGACGTTTTTGGTCTCGTTGGTAAGGTGGAGTTTCGAACTCCATCTCTGTAAAATTTAGGCATCATCGGCATTCTTTTGGTACTTCAAATTTCATGTCGAAGTTGAACTCTTGTCGCTGTTTGTAAACAGTGTGAATCTTGTTCTGGGTCCAACTTTGAGACGTCGCTGCTACTTCGTCTCAACTCGGATTCCAGAAATTCTTTTTGCATCTTATAGTAGGGATGTTGGACTATATTCCTACCAGTTTTCATGTCATTCGGATTCAGTTTGCTGGTCCAAATAAATTGCCGAACTTGGGTTCGCAGCAGTTTTTGAATGGTCAAACACTTAGAATGAAAATCAAATATCCCTTCTGTTTCCAGCTTTTGAGCGCCACTCCGCGATGCCTCCACGTTCGCATCGGAAGTCGGAATTCAACGTTTTTGGTCTCGTTAGAAAGGTGGAGTTCCGAACTCCATCTCAGGAAAATTTGGACAACATTGGAGTTTGTTTGGTACTTCGAATTTCGTGTCGAAGTTGAACTCTAGTCGCTGTTTGTAAACAGTGTAAATCTTGTTCTGGGTCCAACTTTGAGACGTCGCTGCCACTTCGTCTCAACTCGGAATCCAGAAATTCTTTTTGCATATTAAATTAGGGATGTTGGACTACATGCCTGCAAATTTTCATGACATTTGGACACAGTTTGCTGGTCCAAATAAATTATCGAACTTGAGTTCACAGCTGTTTTTGAATGTTTACAAACACTTAGAATATTTTTGATGATTTTCTGGTTTTCATTGATTTCTTTGAGATTTGTCTCTAGATTTCGTACACGGGTTTTATGAATCATTTTCAAAAGATTTTTCACTCCTAAATGGCTTTTGAAAATTATTATATAATATTATTTTAATTATTAAATTAATTACTCCATAATAGGAGACCTTTCAAAAGACCGTTTTAAAAGTGATTCCGAAAATCAATTATAAATCCGTTTTACACCATTATTTTCTATAATAAAAATCTCACACTTACTTTTAGCACGTCGAGCGAAGTGGAAAGGTGCTTAAACGGTTAGGAAATCTCCGGCCTATGGAAACCGTGTGTATTTTCTTTCCGGTTAATCCCCGACCTATTCGATTGATCGTTTTGACCTTTGGGTCTAGTTTACCGATGATATGAGGTAGACTTTTTATTGTTTGGAGTGTGAGCTTGCTATTGGTTAGGAAACCGTTTAGTGCGAACGTGGGGTATGGGACTCATTGTTAACACTTTGCGGGTTCCTCTCCAAGAAGTTAGTGACACATTAGCCTCTGGGCGGCCAGTACTGGACCTCTGGGTCACCACGCCTCTGGGCAACCGTCTCTGGACACCTGCTCTATGGAGCAGTTTATTTTTCGGCGTGTGCCTCTGGGCCTTTATCCTTCTGGGAAGGATCTCGCCGTCTCGCGCGTTTCGCATCGGTGCGAGTGATCGATCACAACTCTACAGTACTTGGCAACAACGACTCTGGTCGGTGCACGTGCAAAACTTGTATTATCTGATTATTTTTATATCCATTCGAGTACCGCCATTCGGTGTTGGTTCTATGGAACCATACGATGTAAGTGCGATTACCTTATGGATCCACAGTGTCTCTGGACACTGCTTTTCAGTGTTTGATTTCATTGACTTTTCAGTATATCCCCATGGCTCTTTGGAGCATCGATCTTTGCTTGGGCATTGATCACAGACTCTAGTCACTATTGGGATTATTGCCTATGGGCATCTTTTTATAGCTTTGGCTACGCCGATGATATGAGGCGATTTTATTTATTCTACACTTTGGTGTTGATTTCTCTTTGGAGATTTTTATCGTTTACTGATGATTAGGGATCGTCATTATATTCATGTGGTTCATAATATACTTCTCTTTGGATAAGTACTGTTTTATTTATGTACCGCATTATTATATATCTCAGCTATTACTGATTGTTTAGCTAGCCTGACCCGAGTGTTTTCGCTCGGGTCAGACCGAGTTGTTTCAGGTTAGGTCTTTGGACTTAGCTTCTGTGCTTCCGCTTGGACATTATCTGCTATGCTGTTAGATAGCGCTTTTATTTGTCCACTTTTCCGCTACTCTGTTATTATTCAGACTTTGATATGTACATATTTTTGACTCACATGTGTGGGCAGTGGCTTTAATTTGTACCCACTTTTAGTATTTGGATCTGTATTGATGATGTATTGTTCTGGGATTTTATATCTGTTATGTGATTCTGTTCTGTGATGCTATTTCATTATGTTATTATGCTTTGTCCTGATAGATCTTTAGCCATTTGTAATTTTGTTATAAGTATTTACCGAATATGTCGAACCACCTGATTGAGAAAAATTTAAATAGATTCCACCTTTCGACGTATTCGGTAGATAGTTATAGCTTGATTATAAATGGTCGCTCCCACTATACTCTATTCTCCGCTTTAACAGACAGTATTACTCCCGTAATACTCTTTGTTACAGTGGGTCTCAGAGTGGGGCGTTACAGATATATTAAGTAGAATAAATTTAACAGTAATTTGGAATAAAGAAGAATTTAAAATTGTTGAAGAAAATATGATTATAATAAAAGACTATTCAAATTTATGGTTTTAGAAATTGTAAATTTGAGATAATTGGATAATAAGATAATGAATTTAGAAATAGTTGAGATTGATTTTAGTGAAATCAAATGGATTAAATCAATTATTGAATATCAATTAATTTAAATTTAAATTTATATGGTTTAGATCAATTGTTATTTTGTATTTCAAATCTATTTTTCTTCCTGGTTGTTTCTATTCTCCTACCTCGTTCCTTTTCGGGGACGAAAAGTTTTGAGTGGGGGAGAGTGTAACGACCCGTAAATTTCAACTGTTTTAATAACGTAATTAGTTGAAATTTTATAAAATTTTAAACGATAAAATTTTGAAATAAAAATTTAATATTTGGAATACGTCTAGTTAAACATAGCGATTGGTAAATTTTCGTCCGAAAATATGAAAGTTTATTTCACGCGTAATTTCACTTCAATTTAATCAGTTAAAAAAGCGTTGAAAATAAAATGTTTCCGAAACCTAAATATTTTACATAGAAAAATTCTAAACCATCTTCTGAGCAAGATGTCAGTTGGTCGTTTTACCAAATTCGAACATCTTTGGCTCCGTCGATCTTATTTTTCAGCGTTTTTCTTGCGTTTTCCGCCAGTAGAAAATTTCGAATTTTATAATTCGATCGTACCACTGATATCAATATATCATTTTGATCGTCTCGTCGTGCCGATCTCCACGGTATATTCGTTTGTATGTTTCGGAGTTCGGGAGACGGTGAAACCTACGGAACGATCAATCGTATAGGTTCCGTAGTTGAATCTTTTGGGTTCGTATGTCTTCCATTATCCACGTATAAATGAATAGCCATCTGCCATTAATAATTTCAGTTCTTGACTTTCAATCTTCCTTGGTTTAATACAAAAGTTGATTCGTTTCCCTTGGTTACCGGTTACTGTGCTTCTGAAAAAGCACTTTGTTTGGAGATTTTATTACGAACGTTTATTGTTTCAAGACAACGTTTCCCTTTCCAATTGCAAATAAAATGTTCACTTATTTTCAGTTCTTTCTCAATCGTTGCCTGCTTTGCTCACTTCAAATTTTCCTCATACAAAACTGTGCCTACTTCTTCACAAAACTAGCCTGGAAATTTGCCCTTCCCATTCCCAGCCTCGACCACAACTCGTCCCCTCTCTCAGCCTTGTTTTGCCAGCGAACCCAAACCCGTCTCCTCCTGCCTTATCTCCACCTCACAGCCGTACCTATCACCGCCTTCCACTTAACAACCGAAGCTTCAACCAAGACCCCTCGGCCTTGCCACGTCATCACCCATGTTCTCCTCCGCTGTTCGCTACCTCACCTGCCCTCTTCTTTCGCCTCTTCCAGTCATGCACGCACCTTCCACCATCAACCGCACCAACCACCTCAATGACCGAGCCCTGACCACGGTCTGGCCGAAGCCTTCGTGCCGCCACCTTGACTCGTTCCCCAGGTGCACCTCCTTCCACCCACCTGAGCCATCGTGCCCCTCCACTTCTTCACACTTGAATTGGTATATTTTTGTTTATTTGTTATATATTGTATAGTTATTTATATGTATATAGAATTTTGGAATATCACATATGTGTCATGTGTTTTGTAGAGATATAAACAGTGTTTAAAATTTGTTATTTGGTACTATTTCTTATCACTTCTCGAACTGTTCAACATATATATTATAGGTTAGTTTAGTGGAGTTTAATATGGGTTAGTTAAGGAATATATAGGCTGGTATCATGTTTTGTTATCGAGGTAGGTATGCGTTAAAGTGTCTGCATATATACATATAACAATTGCAGTATGAGCTAACATATGTTATTATATATGTACGTTATTAATGGTTTTATTTATATATCCCGGGTTGTTGGTCTATTTGTATTAGTAGTGTATACAAGATATGACATCGTATTTAAAAGTTCATATAAAATTTAATAACTCGTTTATATATTTGTTTGAATTGTATAGGTTAGATAAAGGTTTGGTTCACATTATATATATATATCTACAGTTGTTCCTGTATTTTAAAGCCTACCGCATTATAGTATGTTTTATTTTAATGTGAACTTGAGTCTGGGTTTCAAATCACACATATATAGTGATGTATTTATACGAGATTTGAAATATACTTTAGGGGATTTGTATAAAATGTATATAGGTTATAATAATATTTATTTTAAGTACATGATCTGCATATTTTCTTGAGTATGTAGAGATACATATTTTTACTGTATATACTTTGAGTTGTAAGCAATTCATCTATAAAAATAAAAAAAAAGAATTTTAGTATGGGTTGAATATAGGATATGTATATAGTTATATAAGTTCATTTATATCAATTTCCTTCATCGATCCAGTTCTGATTGGATTTTGTCTATTCTTATTTTCAGCTTTGATCGTTGAATTTGTGCCGATTTTGCCTTGCTTTGATTCGTCTTTCAAATTTCAATATCCATATCAGTGTGCGTATCCGCGTCATCTTCTCGTGCATCTCTAGCCTCGAAAGGTGAGCACTCACTCACGATTAACGTTCTTTTATTTATTAAATTTGATTTCAACTAAAACGACAATTGAAATATTGTTGTTTGATATTTACACTGCTATTACCTGTATCAGTTCACCTGTGACATCTGACACCATTATCTGTTATATATATGAAATGATAATCCAGTTTGGTTGTTAATTGATTGATTATTGATGTTTATATTGGACGTTAAATTGTTAATGTTAAAATGATAAATAATGTGAAATTGAACTCGATATAGGATAGTTAAATGTTAAATTTGATTAACTGACATTTGTATAATATGACCCCTTTAACTGTTGAATTTATTGACACGTAGAATTTGTTTAATTTTATTTTGAACCACTGAATGCATGTTGTTAAACTGATGATGTATGAAATTGTAAATAGATGACAAGTGAAAAACCGTAATGTAATAATCTTTAATCTACATGAAATGATAGTGTAGATTCTAGGAATAATTATATTAATTCGTACAAATAACAATGCGAATTAATACGGTTATTTCGGGATTATTTGAATTGATTATTGGATTGTTATTGATTGTTGTTATTGCTTGTTTATTTACTTTGACACCATCCCAGTTATCACACTGCAAGTTCCCTTTGATATGTTTTGATTTTGAATTGAATTGGAATCGGGTTGAAATGATAAATACCCAAATTGAACTTTGACCTAGGATAGGAAATTAAATAAAACCCGATTGGTCAATAATTTGATTTAAAAATAAAATGAAGATTTTATTTGAATAAATAATATGGTTTTGAAATGAAGTTGAAATTTGAATTTTACTGTAAGGAAAATGTAATATTTTAAAATCCGAAACAAAATATTTAAAAATGAAATTGATGGAAGAATATTGTTTAATTTGAGAAACGATTAAATTAAGTTTGAATTATTAAAGTTGAAATGATTTAATAATTAAGTTTGAAATTATTAAACTTTGAAATTATTTAATAACTAAGTTTGAATTATTCAATAATTAAATAAGATTGAATTATTTAATGATTAAATTAAATTGAATTTTGAATAAGTGAATTTTACTTCGTAAAGAATTGAAATTGAGTTCTTTATTAAGTAAGTTTTGGAAATTTATTTAAGGAAGTAAATAAGTGAAATGGATTTTCTTTGACAAGAAATGAAAATGTGATATTTTGGAATCAATGTAAGACTTGTAATTGAAAGAATTGATTGACGAATTTAATTTAATTCAAAAGTGTAAGTGATTTAATGAAGTTGGACTTAAGAAATTGATTTAATAAATTGGAAATTTAATAGAAATTGTTTTGAATGATAAAGTAACTTAACGAATATTGAATGAAATCGATAAATGAGTTTAAATTGATTTGAATGGTAAAACTGAATTGATTCTAATGATTTCGAAATGAAACTTTTGTACGTACTTGGATCAATATTTGAATCGTTTTAAATAGAAATTTGAAATTGAATTATAAGATTTGGAAATTATGATTTGGAAGTTTTGAAACGTAAAGTATGGAAATTGGTTTTTGAAAACAAATGAAATGTTGATTTACGAATTCTATTTGAAATTGAAATTGATTTGGTTTTTGAAATATATAAACGACCAATCGGTGTAATAATTACGAAGGTTATTAAAGAGACCGGGATCGGTAATGGATATACTCTCTATCTGAACCGAAACCACTTTAATAACTATACGCGGAGTGTTGATCCAGAACGAAGTGGATGGTTTTGGTGAACGCGTTGACTGAAGAAAGAGAACGATTTTGGATGACCCCTGACATGACTAAAACAGGAGCCGCGCCGGGCCATTAAGGATCGCCATCTCTAGCGGACACACTTCTTCGATACCATATCTATTACTATTGTGATTCGATTTGGGTGCACCCCTCGATTATGGGAGTGTTGTTTCGCGGTGTTGGGGTAGTAGCTGCTATGCCCAACATCAGTCCGGATCACGCAACTACTAGTATCCTAGTTGGTATCGCCTCATGTACCTTGTCATACTGATTATCCTATTCGCGACCACTACGATTTTGATTTGTACCTTTAGTATATGGATTGCCCTCTGGTGACTTCCGGTTTTGGGGAAACTACGGTCTTGTATATGCTTTTGGGAATAAAATGTGTTAAGGGTGGAATGGGCCATGACTTAACGCTACTTTGATATCTTTATATTACTGATAGACATTATCTACTTAGCGTACATTACTACACAGTAGATAATTTAACGGATCCTTAAAGGATGGTTATTCCAAACATCCTTTGAGTTACTTGTATTTCAATTGCTATTTCACTTGAGTTGGATTTATTAATATAAGAATGTTAATCCTGACTCGAGTGTCTTGTGTTTTTGCTTTACGCTCGGGTCAGACTGAGTGTACCAGTATTCGAGACTCACCTTTGGAGTTGGAGCTTTGCTTGAAGATCCAGCCATCTATTCTGTTTTCAGTATTTGATGATTCCAGTGATGTATTCTGATTTGTATCTGATGTATCGTATTACTCTCCTGTTGTAAACTCTGATGTATTTTTATATATTCATATAGTAGCTTCATGAACTACTATCTCTTTTATTTCCGCTGCATTTATTACTCTGTGTCTGTGATCTGTGATTATATCTATTTACTGTATATGTTCAGTTTTGCCAAATTTAAATTAACAACGCGGTATTTTGAGCAATTCAACTCCGGCATGAGTGTCTACCTATACACTTATAATGGACGCGAATGGTCCAAAATGGCGGGTCGTTACAGTTTCATGATGGAAAAATAAAAGAAGATAAATATACATAAGTTAAGATGTATATAATATGTGTATATATGTATATAATATCAAAAATATACCTAAGCAATGTATATGAGAATACATATGTATATGATGACACAAACAAGCAAAATGTATACATATATATATTAAATAAGGATAATGCAAGTACAATAGGAAAAATAACTAACCATATACATATACATACAAACAAATGAATATATACATACATCAATTCACATAAAAATACATGTAAACAAAAGAGGGAACATAGCAATTAATGCAAGCACACATTTGATCAAATCAGCATATAAAAGATCTCATCAGTTCAAGCCTGAAATTTGCAAATCATATCAGGTCAAAAAGTAATTCTGACCAAAAGAAAACTTGAAAAAAAATATAATGAAAATTAAAAGAACAAGTGAAAAGCTTACTGTATATAGCAGCCCACCCTTCTCTATATATATCTCCTTTGTCTCATTTCTTTTCACTCGACTGAGTATAAAAAAAAAGAAAGATAAAATGTCCCTACCATCTTACAACTGAAACTTAAAGCAAACAAACTAAACTAAAACAAAGGAAGATTAGGACTCAAGTAAACAGGAGGAACAAAACAAAAAGGGAAACTGTGCTCTGTTCAAAAGGAAAAAGGCGAGTAAACAATTTAAATTAAAAGCTAAGTATGTATATATATATGTTTGCTTGTGAAGTCTGAGATGAATGTTACTTTGTTGGTGCATATATATGAGTTATCTCTATGTTTACGAATGTTTGTCAGTGTGTTTTCCTGATTGTATTTAAAATCATCTCTGTTCTTGGTTCAGAACATAGAAGTTTGATCAATGTTATCAGAATGAACATATGAAAATAATGAAAGAGGGAAAAAAAATTTATCCTCTATTCCAGACCACAAACATATATACAAGTACACAGGCTGAAAGAAAGGCCTAAAGCCCAAATGCAAAACGAAAGGAAATATGTACATACGAACACTACTAACAAACATATACAAGCAAACTGAAACATGAAAAAAATACACACAACACTCCCCCTCAAGTTGGAGCATACAAATTAAATATGCCCAACTTGTTGCACAGAAATTTAATCCTATTGCCATGCAATGATTTCGTAAGTAAATCAGCTATCTGCTCCTCTGACTTCACATAGATTGTACAAATTACTCCTTGCTGAATCTTCTCCCTGACGAAGTGGCAATCCACTTCAATGTGCTTTGTTCTCTCATGGAAAACCAGATTCGAATCAATATGAAGAGCTGCTTGATTATCACACCACAATCTCATAGGCAACTCACACTTCAATCCTATTTCATCCATCAAATGCTTAATCCACATCAACTCACAAACTGTGTTGGCCATTGACCTATATTCTGACTCAGCACTTGACCGAGATACCACACTCTATTTCTTGCTCTTCCATGAAACCAAATTACCACCCATCAGTACACAAAATCCCGTAGTAGATCTCCTATCCATTTTCGAACCAGCCCAATCAGCATCAGCAAATGCTTCAATTCTGTTATGCCCCTGGTTTGTGTATTCTATACATTGCCCAACAATACTTTTAAGATAGCATAATATTTGTTTCAAAGAATTCCAGTGATCAAAAGTGGGTGAAGCCTAAACTAACTAACCATGCTCATAGAGTACGCAATATCAGGCCTTGTCACAACCAAGTAATTCAGTTTACCAACCAACCTTCTATATTTCTCAGGGTCCTCAAACAATTCTCCTTCTTTTGTCAACACTGTATTAACTGACATAGGTATATTACAAGGCTTAGCACCTAATTTCCCTGTTTCTTTCAACAGATCAAGAGTATATTTTCTCTGTGACAAGCATATTTTTCCATTCTCTCTAATCACCTCAATGCCTAAAAAATATTTTAACTCTCCCAATTCTTTTGTGTGAAACTGTGAGTGAATAAATGTTTTGAGTGCAGAAATTCCACTTCCATCATTACCAGTTATGATAATATCATCTACATACACAATTAATAAAATCAATATACCTTTCTCATTCCTATAGAAGACTGAATGATCAGCTTTTCTTTGCTTCATCCCAAACTTCTCTATTGCCTGATTGAATTTGCCAAACCATGCTCTGGGACTTTGCTTCAGACCATATAAACTCTTTTTCAATTTGCACACCTTCCCATACTCCCCCTGAGCAACAAATCCAGGAGGTTGCTCCTGTAACGACCCGGAAATTTCGAACCCGAAATTTCCAGATAGTTAGAAGAAAAAGAAAAGAGATAGAAGAAGAAAACAGAACAAGACACAGATTCTCACATTCGCAGCGGATCAAAATACAATATCAAATAATAATATCAGTTATACAAAGAAAACTGTATTTGTCAAATTACACTTTAATATATCAGAGTTACTACTTATTTACAAACACAAGACAGATAAATCAATCTGTTTCAGATACTATCATATATCACAATAGAAACTCTCCATACGTTCCTGCTCTCCAGCTCGCCTCCTGAGCTCCAGAACGTCCTTACCTGAAAATCTGTAATACTCGGTCTGACCCGAGCATTACATCAAAGTAACACCCGAGTCAGGCTGGAAACCAGCGTGAGTAAACTCATCTAACATGAAATTTTAATTCATAGATCTTATATAAAATCAGGGTAACTCGTATCTTCTACGAGTTCTTACTTATTATATTCAAACAATTTATTTCACAAAATAATATCTAAGTATCGTTACTTAGTTCCAATGATCCAGATTACTCGATTTATTTCATTCCAGCCTATTCGATTTACAAAACAAATCTATAAAGAATTATAGATTACTAATCGAAGTGGTTTCGGATATTTACTAATACCCGACCCCGGTCTCTTCGAATTCAATATCATCTTAACCCAAGTTATTCAATTGGGTACAATTCAATTTTAAATACAGAGTGCCACTTTTGCACAGCAAATTATCATAGGTAAACACATCATCATTGTTCACCCAAACATATAATATTACAAAAATATGGCAGATCACATAGCATCACAATCACATACCCGGAATAACAAATAGTCCAAGGCATTCAATATCATTCAGTCACCCATAAGCAAGGTAAATCACTTCCAAAATTAATTTAATTTATCTTTAATTAAATTAATTTCTAATCTTTAATCACTTAGATTATCTTTACTCAACATTAATTAATTACAAACTAATTAATAAATCATCCATTAAGTATCCATCTTAATTAATCATCCTTGATTAATTGTTCTTTATAATTTCATTACATAATTAGCCTTTAATAACATAAATTAATTAACCTTTAATTTATTTATTTATTTAATTGAGGATTATTAAACAATGGGATAATCACGTTAATTAATGATCCTTGATTAATTACTTTCAATAACTAATTAACTATAGTTAATTACATTGATCTTTAATAAATTACATTAATTAATTAATCATACTTTAAATTAATCACTTCCATTAATTAATTACTCATTTAATTACCTTAGCAAATAATTAATCACATTATTAATTAATCCTTAACTCTCTAATTAATTAATTACTCTTTAATTAATTAATTAACTCATTAATTAATTGTATTAATAAATCCTTTAGTTAATAACATTAAGTGATTATTCTTTAATTAATTAAGTAAATTAATTATACTTCAACCATTACCATTAATTATCCTTTAATTAATTCCCTTATCTTAATCTAAATACTTTATTACCTCATTAACTTTATTTTAGAAACCATTAGGAATTAATTAGACCAACTGATATTTTTATAAAACATTAAAAACAGGCTTTTCACTTTCCCTCTCCCGATCCTTACTCCGAGTCATCCCCGCGTTCTACTCGAGATCGCTTCGAGTCTCCCTCCTTCCAGCTTCTTCTTCTCCCCTAGTTTCTTCAAAACTTAAAACTGTTAAACTATTAACAGCTACAACTACCTCACGAACACGAGTTAATACCCGAGCATATCTTCAAATTTTCCTGAGATTTCTTCGAGTCGCCACGAACCCATTTTTCCCCCTGACATACACAGCAACGCTGTGCACGTGCACCACATCTCGACCAACTCTGACGAACTCGACTACCTCCGGCAAGTCGTAAATCAACTCGACATTCATTTACGATCATACAAACCAACGTATCTAGCCTAAATCGAATTCGAGTGTTCAACTCGAATCAGAAGTTCGTCAACGCCTGGAAAAAACGCCTCGCCTGAATCTTCCTCGAACTGCCACCGCCGACCACCAGAACTCCTGGAACTCCGGCCACACACTTGCTGACCTTCAAAGCTATCATTTCCCTAAGTCTGGTGAAACTCGATTCACCAGAGACTCTGCCTTGACACTGTTTTCAGACTTCGACCAAATTAGGGTTTAAAACCCAAATCCACCTGCCGCCGTTGCCATGACCATCAGACAACTCACCACCCATTTTTGCCGTACCACCAGATCCTTCCTCTACCTCCTTCCAAAATCCCGATCCCCATAGACCTCGTGATCATCAAATATCACCCAAAATCCCAATTCCAGAAAATTGCCAAATTCTTATTCCTTACTTCATTTAAAATCTTGACTTTGATTCTAAAAATCCTAACTTTTCATATGGATTCAATACATGAACTTGAATCAATCAAATTCATCATTTGATTTTTTCATGTTTTTAAAGGATCTCTACTGTTATTACACAAATGCAAACATATTTCAAAACATATATACTCGTTTATATTTTTAGTACTTAGATTATATTAAAACTAAACTAATTTGTCTGTAATCCAAGTGTTAACAGTGAATAAACAAGAAGGTATGGAATTTGGTAATCTGGTTATCACAACAATCTGGAAACAGAGGCATATATACATAGTTCAATACATACAAACAGTATACATCCATATCTATAAACATGCAAAGTTACTTCATTCAACAATCATATGAAAGCAAATTTAATCCATTTTAACTTTTGAAAAGGATGTTTACTCACCTTTAAATGTTGACAGAGAAGTTATAACTGGAAGCTTTGCAACTGAACTGCTTCATTTCTTTAAAAACAGGAAAGCTTGCTTTTAAAAACTGAAATGTTTTGGAAACTTTGCTTTGATTTCTTTAAAAGATTGGAAAGCTCTTGAAAACTTCAGATTATATTGCATGCACTTGGAATGGTTACAGACTTAAATTATGAAACAGGAACATGGTTACAGGTCATGATTGTACATTGCAGATTTGTTTTGAGGAGTGTTTTCAAGTTGTTTCTGGTCGAAGAAATGAATTTGCAGGGTTTTAATTTGAGAGATTTGATTCTGGTTTGAGATGATTTCAGGTTGTATATTTTTGGTTTGAGAGGATCATTTCAGTTTTGGGCTAGAGATCATTTCGGGTTTGATAAATTTTCTTTTGGTTTTAGTTTTTGTCTTTGAACTGAAATTAGGAAAAGAAAATGAAAGGGAAAGATAGAAGTTTATATAGTTAATTTAGATTTAATAAAAATTTAAAGAAAATAAAACAAATGGTTGACACTTGTCTCTACCATTGCTTAATGATCTTACACATGTATTTATGATGCATATAAAATTAACACTTGTCCTTAACTATTTTTATATTATTTTTATAAAGATTATAAAAGCTTTTATATTTATTTCCTAAATAGATAAATACATATCTTATTAAATAAATGCTTTCCTATATTATAAATAAATGAAACCCTTAAAAGAAAAATAAAATAAAAATTAATTATATTCTAATAAAATCATATACAATATATTTAATTCATTTCTAAGTGTAAATATTCCTTTTTTATTTAATTTACTATTAAATAAATACTTCCTAAATTTATTACCTAAATTTATTACAAAATCTCTTTAAGGAAAGCAAAATAAAACAAAAGTCTTATCTTAAATAAAAGCCTTGTTCATATATTTTTATACCCAAATATATTAAAATAATTATCTTTTAAAGATTCAAATTTAAACCCAGATTCAAATTGAAATCCAATTTAAAAAAATCAACTCAACATTTATATTTAAATAAACACATTATTAAAGTTGAAACTAATTATTTCATTTAAAAACAACTCAAGACATATATATATATATATATATATATTTAAACAATACTTATTAAATTTGAAAATGATAAGTCTATTTAAAATCAAATTTATAAAATAACATAATTAAAATAATTATTCTTATTAAAAATTAATCTATACCATAATTAAAATATCATATTATTATTATTGGGTTATTTAAATTTGAAAATAACCATTTTATCTATTTAAAATAATTTAAATTTAGAGATTATCACATTTTAAACTTCTTGAAATTCTGGGATATCACATTCCTCCCCCCTTAAAATCTTTTCGTCCTCGAAAAGGAACGAAGCTAGAATTTATTCAATACTGATTATTAGAAAAATTACTCTTTGATCACTTTTTAAAACACTTTAAAATATTATAAAATAGTTTTTATAAAAAAAATACTTTTTATAACTCGATGTCTCAACAAGTCCATCCTTGTTCTCACAGAAATTCGGTCATACGTTGATCAGACGTAGGACTGAAAATCTATAAGGACTTAGCAAACCCGTTTTCAACACCCAGTGAAAATACTTGGAAAATAATTTATTGAAAATATAGAAAACAGTTTTGAAAATAGAGGAAATATCTTTGGTGAGAATGCTCTGGAAATCATCACCCCCATCCATGGTCACAGTTACATCACGGGTTACGTTGCCATCGCAGCAAAAGTCCATGTAACTATTTATACCATGGAACCCACAACAGATCGCAGTTACATTCCAGGGTTACGTTGCCATCGCAGCAAAAGTCCATGTAACTGTTGGCTCTCAGCGGCACACACGATTTCGCTGTCAAAATGAAACTTCTCCACATAGGTCGCAGTCTACCGATATAAAATCAAACGCAGACTGTTGGCTCTCAGCGGCTCAAACGACTTTCGCTATGTTACCATAGTGTCACAGTCTACCGATATAAAATCAAACGTAGACAGTTGGCTCTCAGCGGCACACATGACTTCCGCTATGGTCTGCAGTAGATCGCAGTGACATCGAGTTAAATTGTTGTCACAGCATAACTCAAATGCCTCTGTGGGCACCAGCCCCTCGACTTTCGCTACACAAATAATCCTCAGGAACTAGTTTTGTCCGGACTCCTCACAGGATCAACTTTAGAATCCCCCTTTGGGGTTCAAGGCAGTACCACCCAGTGGCACTCCTGAGAAGTTCATTTTAAGGGAGCGCCTTTTTCCCCAGAGCTATTCTCAAAACACTTTATACTATATACTTATAGTATCTTCAAATCATACCCTTTATGATTTATCAAAATCTCCTTTACACAAAATCGATTACCAAAATCGATAATTCTCAAACTAGGCTTTCCAAAATCCAAAATTGATTTTCCCAAAAATCAAAAGCCCTTTCCAAAATCCATAGGTTCCCAAAACCTTTTCCAAAATCATTCTCATAAGATCCTTTATATATATATATAGATATAGATATATATAACTTTGAAAATCTTTGGATCATTTCAAACTTTGTATAAAACCTCTTTTATACTTCAAATATTTTCTTCAAATATTTTCAAAACCCTTTTCTTTTAGCAATAGATTCAACAAGGGAAGATTTATCTTATATAACAAGGATATATAACTTATTTTATTCCAAATCAAATATTCAAATTTGATAAATCCTTTATAAAGTTATTAACCATATTACCTTTCATTTCAAAAACCATTTCAAATTTCTTATCCACAAATTTTCAATGTCAATTCATTTAAACTCGTACGATGTACACATATCATTCGTACGCAATATCAGTCTGATCGCTCAATCGATCACAAAATTTCACTTCCGAACTAGTATCGTCCACCCGACTTCCTAGTGCGGACTCAGATCTGGTTTCTTGACCAGAATCCGTCATTCTCCTTGCATAGTCGTAGCTATGATAGAGAATATCCAGAACCAATCAAAAACCCATATCCAGGTTCGCCGTCGAAAATCGAGCGAAAAATCCCAACTCGGATCGATAATATTATCTCGAAATTCTGTGTTCGAATCTGGATCAAATCATTATACGAATAGAATAATATACGTACATCCTACGTATTTATCTTTATTGGTTATTAGCCAAATCAACTCTCTTTTCTATACACATTTCCTTTAATTCCATTTACTTATTCTCAATTACTTCCATTTTCAATTGAGTTATTACTTCAATTACAAACAGTTTGAACTCTGACCAATTTAAATTTAAAAATATCTTGAAAATGTTTTTAAAATAGATAAGTAGTTGAAAAATAGTTATTAGTTTGTAAAATAGCTGTAAGATAGTTAAATAATTGTAAAATAGTTGTAAAATAGTAATTAGTTATAAAGTAGTTAAAAACAGTAATTAGTTTATAAAACAGTTGAAAAATTGTTAAATAGTTTAAAAATAATAATTGTAAAACAAATATAAGATAGTTTGGGGTTTAAAAAGAAAGATTGTATAGTAAATAGTTTGGAAAAATATATTTGTATTAAAACAATTTATTTTGAAAATAAACCAGAGCCAGACTGTTTAATCTCCCAATTTAATTTCCCATCAATTCAATTTAAATTCCACTTCCATTTAAATTGACTCAATACTTCGATTTCCATTAAAATTGATTTAATCCCAATTCAAGTTGAATTAATCCTCAATTTCTTTCCTAATTCAAATCAAATTCCATTTGATTTTTAAACTTATTCAACATTAATCACAATTCCAAATTATTTCAAATCAATTTGGATTAATTTCAAATTGAACCAGCTTCAATTTCAAATCATTTCAATTCTAATTCACCATTTGAATTTTTAAACTTATACATTTTCAATCTCCATTCTAATTAATTCAAATCAAATTTAATTTGAACTAATTCTATTTAAATCTTAACTTAAAACCATCTTGAATTATATAAATTCGAGTTAATTTTTTTTAAATGTTGATTTAATCCTTTAAATCAAATTAACCCTTATTTTTAAATCAAATCAACCTTTATTTTTAATTTAACAACTTATATCTTTAAACCATTTAATTTTGAATTCAAATTTCAAAATTTCATTTTAAAATTATCTTTACTTAACCTATTATAAAGTTCAAATAAGGATTCAAAAATAATTAAATTTCAGATTCTAATTTATTATCCATTTTCAATTCCCAGATCTCAAACCCATTTTGAGATCACTCATAACTCCCATTTAAAATCAACCATTTAACTTTCCAAGTTAAATTTAAATTTCATCTTGAAATTTCCAATTCAAGTTATTTATTCAACTTATTTAACTTCCTTCAAGTTAAATTCAATTTAATCCAGTCAACTTATCCAATTTGAATTCCCATTTCAAATTTAAACTTTATATTAATAAACTTTCCTACTTAAGTTTTTAAAACTTATCATATTTCCATAAATTCAAAACTCAACACTTAGTGTTTACTTCTAGTCAACTTTGACCTTATGTATATCTAACATATATACATATTTATTTCATTTGCACTTCAAGTCATACTTTAAATTTTAAACCATTCTTGGTTTTTAATTTCAAAACAAATTTCTTTAAAACAATCTCAAGTTTTCTGGACTTAGATTTAAAACTTCACAATTTTAAATTATCTTTAATTCCAATTGGATTTTTAATTTCAGTTTGGATCCATTTCAAACTTATCTTCATTTAATTTTAATTTGGTTGTATTACTATTACCTCTTAATTCTCATTATTATATTTATTTCAAATTAATTTAACAACCAATTTCTTTAATATATTTAATAATTAGAAAAATTATTTCTATATATATCAAAAGATAACTTATATAAATATCACTTAATTTTAAAACCATTTTAAAATCTTTATATAAGAAAATAACAAGTACGCTCTCATATATAATACTCTCAACTCATTTTAGGGTACCATTGACCCTATCCTTAATGAGTAATCCTAACAGAGCCAAGGTTCTCGCTTAACCTCGCTCTGATACCAAATGTAACGACCCGGAAATTTCGAACCCGAAATTTCCAGATAGTTAGAAGAAAAAGAAAAGAGATAGAAGAAGAAAACAGAACAAGACACAGATTCTCACATTCGCAGCGGATCAAAATACAATATCAAATAATAATATCAGTTATACAAAGAAAACTGTATTTGTCAAATTACACTTTAATATATCAGAGTTACTACTTATTTACAAACACAAGACAGATAAATCAATCTGTTTCAGATACTATCATATATCACAATAGAAACTCTCCATACGTTCCTGCTCTCCAGCTCGCCTCCTGAGCTCCAGAACGTCCTTACCTGAAAATCTGTAATACTCGGTCTGACCCGAGCATTACATCAAAGTAACACCCGAGTCAGGCTGGAAACCAGCGTGAGTAAACTCATCTAACATGAAATTTTAATTCATAGATCTTATATAAAATCAGGGTAACTCGTATCTTCTACGAGTTCTTACTTATTATATTCAAACAATTTATTTCACAAAATAATATCTAAGTATCGTTACTTAGTTCCAATGATCCAGATTACTCGATTTTTTTCATTCCAGCCTATTCGATTTACAAAACAAATCTATAAAGAATTATAGATTACTAATCGAAGTGGTTTCGGATATTTACTAATACTCGACCCCGGTCTCTTCGAATTCAATATCATCTTAACCCAAGTTATTCAATTGGGTACAATTCAATTTTAAATACAGAGTGCCACTTTTGCACAGCAAATTATCATAGGTAAACACATCATCATTGTTCACCCAAACATATAATATTACAAAAATATGGCAGATCACATAGCATCACAATCACATACCCGGAATAACAAATAGTCCAAGGCATTCAATATCATTCAGTCACCCATAAGCAAGGTAAATCACTTCCAAAATTAATTTAATTTATCTTTAATTAAATTAATGTCTAATCTTTAATCACTTAGATTATCTTTACTCAACATTAATTAATTACAAACTAATTAATAAATCATCCATTAAGTATCCATCTTAATTAATCATCCTTGATTAATTGTTCTTTATAATTTCATTACATAATTAGCCTTTAATAACATAAATTAATTAACCTTTAATTTATTTATTTATTTAATTGAGGATTATTAAACAATGGGATAATCACATTAATTAATGATCCTTGATTAATTACTTTCAATAACTAATTAACTATAGTTAATTACATTGATCTTTAATAAATTACATTAATTAATTAATCATACTTTAAATTAATCACTTCCATTAATTAATTACTCATTTAATTACCTTAGCAAATAATTAATCACATTATTAATTAATCCTTAACTCTCTAATTAATTAATTACTCTTTAATTAATTAATTAACTCATTAATTAATTGTATTAATAAATCCTTTAGTTAATAACATTAAGTGATTATTCTTTAATTAATTAAGTAAATTAATTATACTTCAACCATTACCATTAATTATCCTTTAATTAATTCCCTTATCTTAATCTAAATACTTTATTACCTCATTAACTTTATTTTAGAAACCATTAGGAATTAATTAGACCAACTGATATTTTTATAAAACATTAAAAACAGGCTTTTCACTTTCCCTCTCCCGATCCTTACTCCGAGTCATCCCCGCGTTCTACTCGAGATCGCTTCGAGTCTCCCTCCTTCCAGCTTCTTCTTCTCCCCTAGTTTCTTCAAAACTTAAAACTGTTAAACTATTAACAGCTACAACTACCTCACAAACACGAGTTAATACCCGAGCATATCTTCAAATTTTCCTGAGATTTCTTCGAGTCGCCACGAACCCATTTTTCCCCCTGACATACACAGCAACGCTGTGCACGTGCACCACATCTCGACCAACTCTGACGAACTCGACTACCTCCGGCAAGTCGTAAATCAACTCGACATTCATTTACGATCATACAAACCAACGTATCTAGCCTAAATCGAATTCGAGTGTTCAACTCGAATCAGAAGTTCGTCAACGCCTGGAAAAAACGCCTCGCCTGAATCTTCCTCGAACTGCCGCCGCCGACCACCAGAACTCCTGGAACTCCGGCCACACACTTGCTGACCTTCAAAGCTATCATTTCCCTAAGTCTGGTGAAACTCGATTCACCAGAGACTCTGCCTTGACACTGTTTTCAGACTTCGACCAAATTAGGGTTTAAAACCCAAATGCACCTGCCGCCGTTGCCACGACCATCAGACAACTCACCACCCATTTTTGCCGTACCACCAGATCCTTCCTCTACCTCCTTCCAAAATCCCGATCCCCATAGACCTCGTGATCATCAAATATCACCCAAAATCCCAATTCCAGAAAATTGCCAAATTCTTATTCCTTACTTCATTTAAAATCTTGACTTTGATTCTAAAAATCCTAACTTTTCATATGGATTCAATACATGAACTTGAATCAATCAAATTCATCATTTGATTTTTTCATGTTTTTAAAGGATCTCTACTGTTATTACACAAATGCAAACATATTTCAAAACATATATACTCGTTTATATTTTTAGTACTTAGATTATATTAAAACTAAACTAATTTGTCTGTAATCCAAGTGTTAACAGTGAATAAACAAGAAGGTATGGAATTTGGTAATCTGGTTATCACAACAATCTGGAAACAGAGGCATATATACATAGTTCAATACATACAAACAGTATACATCCATATCTATAAACATGTAAAGTTACTTCATTCAACAATCATATGAAAGCAAATTTAATCCATTTTAACTTTTGAAAAGGATGTTTACTCACCTTTAAATGTTGACAGAGAAGTTATAACTGGAAGCTTTGCAACTGAACTGCTTCATTTCTTTAAAAACAGGAAAGCTTGCTTTTAAAAACTGAAATGTTTTGGAAACTTTGCTTTGATTTCTTTAAAAGATTGGAAAGCTCTTGAAAACTTCAGATTATATTGCATGCACTTGGAATGGTTACAGACTTAAATTATGAAACAGGAACATGGTTACAGGTCATGATTGTACATTGCAGATTTGTTTTG